>OY997272.1:185217526-186417526 GCA_963921465.1 Triticum timopheevii | reverse complement strand
ATTGTTGCTTCCGCTGACTCGTCTATGATCGAGCACTTGTATTCGAGCCCTCGAGGCCACTGGCTTGTAATATGATGCTTGTATGACTTATTTATGTTTTAGAGTTGTGTTGTGATATCTTCCCGTGAGTCCCTGATCTTGATCGTACACGTTTGCGTGCATGATTAGTGTACGATTGAATCGGGGGCGTCACACTTTGGTGCTAGCCCCGCCCCTCTATTTATATGTTGAGCCTTGGGGTCGAAACCTGGAGTAAAAGCCTCCACAAAGTCGGTTTCACCCGAAAGGCAAGAGTCCTTCTCGGACTCCAGGGCCAGACGCCAGGGTTCCCGGTGTCTGGACCCAGACGCCAGGGACCCTGGCGTCTGGCCCCTGGACTCCGCAAAACTTCCTTTTGCGCTTTCCAAAAACCCTGTGGGCTTTCCCCTTTGGCCCAAATAACGTGTTCTCGTACCCAAACATTTCGGGAAACATCCGGAACCCTTCCGGAGATCAAACACTATTATCCTATATATCAAACTTTATCTCCGGACCATTCCGGAGTTCCTCGTCATGTCCATGATCTCATCCGGGACTTCGAACAACATTCGGTTACGAACATACATAACTCATATAATACTATATCGTCAACGAAGCGTTAAGCGTGCGGACCCTACGGGTTCGAGAACTATGTAGACATGACCGAGACATGTTTCCGGTCAATAACCAATAGCGGGACCTGGATGCCCATATTGGCTCCCACATATTCAACGAAGATCTTTATCGGTCAAACAGCATAACAACATACGTTGTTCCCTTTGTCATCGGTATATTACTTGCCCGAGATTCGATCGTCGGTATCTCAATACCTAGTTCAATCTCGTTACCGGCAAGTCTCTTTACTCGTTACGTAATGCATCATCCCGCAACTAACTCATTAGCCACATTGCTTGCAAGGCTTATAGTGATGTGCATTACCGAGAGGGCCCAGAGATACCTCTCCGACAATCGGAGTGACAAAACCTAATATCGAAATACGCCAACTCAACATGTACCTTTGGAGACACCTGTAGAGCTCCTTTATAATCACCCAATTATGTTGTGACGTTTGGTAGCACACAAAGTGTTCCTCCGGTAAACGGGAGTTGCATAATCTCATAGTTGTAGGAACATGTATAAGTCATGAAGAAAGCAATAGCAACATACTAAACGATCAAGTGCTAAGCCAACGGAATGGGTCATGTCAATCACATCATTCTACTAATGATGTGATCACGTTAATCAAATGACAACTCATGTCTATGGTTAGGAAACATAACCATCTTTGATTAATGAGCTAGTCAAGTAGAGGCATACTAGTGACATTAAGTTTGTCTATGTATTCACACATGTATTATGTTTCCGGTTAATACAATTCTAGCATGAATAATAAACATTCATCATGAAATAAGGAAATAAACAATAACTTTATTATTGCCTCTAGGGTATATTTCCTTCAGTTGCTGTGGGGCGGGTTGCAGCGGTACGGTGGTGGTGGCGGCGGCGGCGGTGGGTTGTAGACGATGGCGGATCCAGATCCCTGCGGAGACAGCGACCGCTCCAGTGCCTTGCGCGTCTCGTCGACGTCCGCCTGGGTGAGGTCCACTTGCTTGGCGAGGTTGCGCGGGTCCTGGGAGACTTGCGCGTTGAAGGCGACCTGGGCCTCGAGCCGCTTGTCGCTGTCGAGCTTCTGCTCGTCGAGGCGAGACAAGATGGTTTCCAACATCGATTTGAGGTTGTTTGTGTTGCCATCCATGGCGGACAAAAGCTGTCGGGTCAGTGCAAAAGGTCTAGACGGCGTCGTTGCTCAAGCTCCGAACCAGTCTAACCCCACCGGGGATTTTGGGTGGTCTCGCCGGAGCAAGGCCACACCCACGGTGGTGGAATTACAGATCAAGGCCAAGAGGAATTAGAGCAGCGGAGAAAAATTTCCGGCAGGATCGAAGGCTTTGATAACCAGATGTAACACCCCGTTCCAGATCGGAGGCGATCGGAGTAGGTGGAATCAGGATCGAAGGCTCTGATAACCAGATGTAACACCCCGTTCCAGATCGGAGGTGATCGGAGTAGGTGGAATCAGGATCGAGGGATTTGGGATGAGGAAACTTGGAGAAGAAGAAGATGAGAAGAGAGAACGAGATGGGGAATTAGTTCATTCATACAGCCTGCCTTTCCACGGCATCGGTCCATCCTTTTTAATACAATACGCATAGAGCTCTGGCCAGCTAGCCCACGCACACACGCCGGTCCCTAGAACCCACTAGCCAGTCACACAGGACACAGCTGTATCAGGCGTAGCTGTTGTGACACTCTCCCTTTCTTCAGAATGAACACCAACTTCAGAATCTGCTGCAATCCAAATGGAAGTGGTTGGGTATCGCCAGCGCAGGACAGTGTAGTCCTCCCAGGTCGTCGTTGCTGCTGGGTTGTCCCACTGCACTTGAATCTGCACCACTGCCCCACTGCCTTGTTTCATCATTCTCCTGTCCAGAATAGCTACCGGAAGTGCATCGACTGCTGTCAGGTCTGCTGTGCTTGGTAGCTCTGAAAAAACTGGTGAGTAGTTGGGAGTGAAGGGTTTCAGTTGAGAAACATGGAACGCGGGGTGCACCCGGATGTCCTCAAGGAGCTCCAACTTGTATGCTAAATTGCCAATCTTCTCCACGATCTTGAATGGCCTGAAGAATTTGAAGTCTAACTTAGCGCAAGGTCGACTAACAACTGATTTCTACACATGAGGCTGAAGTTTTAGAAGTACTTGCTCGCCCACTTGGCAGGAACGCTCCGACCTGTTGCGGTCTGCGTATTTCTTGACTCGTTTCTGAGCGCGGTCGAGCTGCTCAGATACCAGATGTAACATCCCGTTCCAGATCGGAGGCGATCGGAGTAGGTGGAATCAGGATCGAGGGATTTGGGATGAGGAAACTCGAAGGAGGAGAAGAAGATAGAAGAGAGAACGAGATAGGGAATTAGTTCATTCATACAGCCTGCCTTTCCACGGCATTGGTCCATCCTTTTAATACAATACGCATACACCTCTGGCCAGCTGGCCCACGCACACACGCTGGTCCCTAGGACCCACTAGCCAGTCACACAGCTGTATCAGGCGTAGCTGTTGTGACAGTGCAGCGGAGAAACGCGGGCGGCGCTCTGGTGTGCTCCGACGAAGTGCGGTGGCGAGGGGTTTCTTCGAAACTTCGTCCCCCAGCCCGATTCAGGGCTTCCAGGAGAAAACAAAAGATTCAAGGAGAGGTGCAACAACACGTGTATGAAGAAGCGGAGTTCAAACAGTCGAGGGGATCACCGGAGATGGCCAATTCGCTCGCCGGAGTTAGGCTCTGCGGCGGATCTTCCCGAGGTTGGCGAGCACAAAATCGGTGCGGATCTGGAGCGGGGATTGGGGGAATCGGACGAGGAGATCGACGGGATTCTACCTGTGCCCACGGATTGGAGAGGGGGTCAGGGTTGCGCGAATCATGCGTGGTCCGATCCTGCCGCGGCGGCGTTGACGTGCAGGAGCAGGAAACCGAGTGGAGGTTGGTGGTGACGGGCGGGTCCCGCTGACATTGGAAGAGAGAGAGAGTGAGAGACAGGAAAAAAAACAAGGAGAGGTGGTGCGGGGCATTTCCTAAACGGCGCCCGTTGCGCCCGTTACAGGCATGGGCGCAAACGGGCGCACACCCCTGCGATACTCTGGGCCGGCCCATCTAAAGTGTTCTCTTTTGTGTCTTAATCTGCAAAAAAGGGTGCCGCCAGGTTTCGAACCAGCTAATCATGCGTGGTCCGATCCTGCCGCGGCGGCGTTGACGTGCAGGAGCAGGAAACCTACCTCTCTCGTCAAAGGTCATTGACTAACTACGCGGCCAGCGGTAGGGATATGGTTATGTTTTACTTTTTCCTTCTATTATTCGTTCTTCTTCCTTTTTCCTTTTTTCGTTTCCCATTTTCAATTTTTCGTTTTCTTTTTTTCTTTCGTCTTGGTCCGATGAATTGGTTTGCAAATACATGGTAGTTTTCTTCAAATTGATGAACTTTTTTCAAAATCAATGAACTCTCTTTGAATTTTGATGAACTTTTATTCAAATTCGATGAACTTCTCTTGAATTTCAACAATTCTTTTTTTGAATTTTGATGAACTTTTTCTAATGTTGATAAACAATTTTGTCAGATTTGGTGAAGTTTTTTCAATTTCGATGAACTTATTTCAAATTCGATGAACTTTTTTCAAAATCATTGAACTTTTTTCGAATTCATGAACTTTTTTTCCAAATTGGTGAACTTTTTTCAAAATCGGTGAACTTTTTTCGTTTTTTTTTCTTTCGTATTGGTCCGATGAATTGGTTTGCAAATACATGGACGTTTTATTCAAATTTGATGAACTTTGAAAAATGTTTAGTGTGTATAAAAAATGTTCATCATGTATAGAAATTTTGTTCAGCATGCATTCAAAAGGAGTTCATCATATTTAAAAAAATATTCTACGTGTATTTGAATATTGTTCACCATACAGAATTTTCGGACACGTACTGAACATTTTGTGGAAATACGTTGAACAATTTGCGAATACACATTGAACATTGTGTAATATATACTGAACAAAATTAAGAAACATAGTGAACAATTGTATACTCATTGTGTGTGTGTGTGTGTGTGTGTGTGTGTGTGTGTGTGTGTGTGTGTGTGTGTGTGTGTGTGTGTGTGTGTGTGGAACAATTTTTGAATAATACACGATGAACATTTTAAATAATACACGATGAACATTTTTGAAACAATATGAATATATGTGTCAAACAATTTTTGAATATGCATTCAACATTTAGTAAAAACGTTGAAATTTTTCATAATATACGATGAACATTTTTATGATACACGACAAACATTTTTATATGCAAAGGTGAACAATTTTCATAATATACAATGAACATTTTTCTTAATACAATGAAATTCTATGTAATACACAGTGATCTTTTATAAAATTTGGTGAAAGTTTTTGAATACATGAACTTTTTTCTAATTCGCGAGTTTTTTAAAACTTATTGCAGATTTTTTTTCTTTTCCAAAAAATCACGTCTTTCTAAATTGTTTGTACCAGAAATAGTGCGGTTAGTGTTGTTGTTAAATTTCTCGCGCTGTAATGAATCACTAGGTTGTAGTAGATGTACTGGTTAGGCACGCTGCGTCGTAACTACACGGCGCGAGATTGAATCCAGTTGGAGCAGTTTTTTTGGGAGTTTGTGGGCGCCAGTTGCCTGTACCGGCGCTTAATGCGCCGTATAGGAGCTCCCTGCTCGTGGTGCGGGCTGTGGCCTGCTAGCGATGCTGGGCCTATTGCTGCGCTGCGTCGCACGCGTGAGCGGCAGAGCAGAACTGGCCGCCGGGGTAGCTGGGTAGGATAGGTTTAGATTTCCTATTCTGTTTTATTTATAGAAATGATTTTGGCTCGAAAAAAAATCCAAAACTTTTTCTACAAAATACCAAAACACTTACAGAATATACATATACTAATATAGAGGGTGGTGAACATTTCCCGAGTCCAAAATACTTTTACAAAATACATTACATACAATATTTTTTATATAAAATGTTTTATAAAATATTTTTGAAATCCAGAGAGAGATTCAAATAAAATTTGAAACCTTTCCTACTCTTTTGTATTGAAGGAATCATATTACCTTCGCTCAATTATTTTTGAGTAGGAATTGTTTCAAATATTCCAAATCCAAATGAGAGAATATTCAATTATTCACCAATTTTATTCTTTGAGGAAGTCATGTGATCCTCTCTCATATTTGAACTGGAAACATTATGAATATCCTCAAAGTTCAAAATAAGGTCGAAAACAATATTCAGGAAAGTCATTTTATTCCCCCTCGTTTGAATATTCAATAAACCCAAAATAAGAACCAAATGAATAATTGGGAAAGTCCTTTTATTCCCTCTCGTTTATTATTCATTTAAACTCCAAAAGTTTCAAATCCTAGTCAAAATTAACTGACAACAAGCAACACAAGCAAGTTTTTAATGACTCCTATTTAAATTATTAACATTCCAAAATTTAGAATTTTGGGATGTTACACGTGGTGTCTCGGCACGACGAACTATAGCAACGATGCATATTCAGGGAGAACACTTATACCTTGAAATTTTAGTGAGAGATCGTCTTATAATGCTACCGCTGTACTAAGCAAAATAAGATGCATAAAATATAAACATCACATGCAATCAAAATAAGTGATATGATATGACCATCATCATCTTGTGCCTTTGATCTCCATCTCCAAAGCACCGTCATGATCACCATCATCACCGGCTTGACACCTTGATCTCCATCGTAGCATCGTTGTCGTCTCGCCAACTATTGCTTCTACGACCATCGCTACCGCTTAGTGATAAAGTAAAGAAATTACATGGCAATTGCATTTCATACAATAAAGCGACAACCATAAGGTTCTTGTCAGTTGCCGATAACTTTTACAAAACATGGTCATCTCATACAATAATTTATATATCATCACGTCTTGACCATATCACATCACAACAGGCCCTGCAAAAACAAGTTAGACATCCTCTACTTTGTTGTTGCAAGTTTTACGTGGCTGCTATGGGCTTCTAGCAAGAACCGTTCTTATCTACGCATCAAAACCACAACAATTTTTCATCAAGTGTGCTGTTTAAACCTTCAACAAGGACCGGGCGTAGTCAAACTCGATTCAACTAAAGTTGGAGAAACAGACACCCGCTAGCCACCTGTGTGCGAAGCACGTCGGTGGAACCAGTCTCATGAACGCGGTCATGTAATGTTAGTCCGGGCCGCTTCATCCAACAATACCGCCGAATCAAAGTAAGACATTGCTAGTAAGCAGTATGACTATTATCACCCACAACTCTTTGTGTTCTACTCGTGCATATAACATCTACGCATAGACCTGGCTCGGATGCCACTGTTGGGGAACGTAGTATTTCAAAAAAATTCCTACGATCACGCAAGATCTATCTAGGAGAAGCATAGCAACGAGCGGGGAGAGTGTGTCCACGTACCCTCGTAGACCGAAAGCGGAAGCGTTTAGTAACGTGGTTGATGTAGTCGAATGTCTTCGCGATCCAACTGATCCAAGCACCGAATGTACGGCACCTCCGCGTTCAGCACACGTTCAGCTCGATGACGTCCCTCGATCTCTTGATCCAGTTGAGGATGGGGGAGAGTTCTGTCAGCACTACGATGATATGACCGAGGTGTGTAACTGTGAAGGGGGCACCGCACATGGTTAAGAGAAACTTGTGTGTTCTAGGGTGCCCCCGTATATAAAGGAGGGGAGGAGGAGGAGGCCGACCAAGGGGACCGCGCGCCATGGGTAGTCCAACTAGGATTCCCAATCCTAGTTGGAGTCCCCTTCCTTCCAAGAGAGGAAGAAGGAGGGAAGTGAAAGTGCGTTATATCGACTAGAGGGGGGGTGAATAGGAGATTTTTATGAATTCTTCACTGAGGAATTTGCCGGTGAGGAAATTCCTTAGCGAAGAACTACTTGCAGCGGAATAAGTACTCAGAAGTAAGCGTAACAGGATACAAGCATGGTCATCATGATGAAATGAAGACAAGCACAGAGTACAGAAAGCGTAATCACAGGATAACAAGATGAAGACAAACAGACTGAAGAAATTGAACTGAGGAAATTGAGAAAGTCTTCAGTCAAAGTCTTCAAACACAGATATGAACAACATTCAACACAGTAATGAGGAAATGAAAGGGTTGAGGGAATATAACCAGTTAGTTGGTGAAGACAATGATTTGGTAAACCAGTTCCAACTGCTGTCTCAGTTGTACGTATGGTTGGAGCGGCTAAGTATTTAAACTCGAGGACACGCAGTCCCGGACACCCAGTCTCTGAGCCGCAACTCAGGACACCCAGTCCTCACCGTATTCTCCTTGAACTAAGACCACGCAGGCCTCGTCCAATCACTCGTGGTAAGTCTTCAGGTGACTTCCAAACCTTCACAGACTTGGTCACTCGGCAATCCACAATTCCTCTTGGATGCTCTAGACCTTGACGCCTAACCGTCTGGAAGAAGCACAGTCTTCAAAGGTAACAAGCGTCGGATCCACGCAGGATTAATTTCTTCAGTGATGCTCAATCACTTTGGGTTTGTGGGGGTTTGGTTTTGGGATTTTCCTCACTTGATGATTTTCGCTCAAAGTCCTCGGAGGATGGGTTGCTCTCAAATGACAAGTGTCAAGTTCTCTCGGAGCAGCCAACCAACTAGTGGTTGTAGGGGGCGGCTATTTATAGCCTAGGGAGCAGCCCAACATGATAAGACATAAATGCCCTTCAATGATATGACCGTTAGGTGGATAAGATATTTTGGGACAGCTGGCGTGCGGCACAGCAACGGTCGGAAATTTGACTCTCAAATTCCTCAGGGCTATCATGTTCCTCACTGTGTAGGCAATTCGCACTGGTGAATTCCTAACTCCTCAGTTAGAGCAAAGTCCTCAGTGACCAGAAGAACTGCGTCTCTATCACTAAAGAAATTGACTGAACTTTATGAGATTTCCAATGGCTTCACTCAAAGGGATTGGTAGGTGTAGGATTTTGAGTTGAGCATCACATGGAAATTTTTCCTTAGTATTTCCTCGACCCCCTTTAACAGTACGGTGTTTCCTATGACTCAAGAAAGAGAAAATGAAACTACGAAAACAAAAGTCTTCACGCTTCATGTTCCTCAAATGAATATCAAGTCTTCAAGGTCACACCAATTTCTTCACTTTCAAAGTCTTCAGAAAGTCTTCAGAATAGCAAAGTCTTCAGTTGAAGAACTTCATTTTTAGGGGTCGACTTTCTCTGTGAATATCAAGCTCCTCATAGACTTATAGACCTGTGTACACTCACAAATGCATCAGTCCCTTAACCTATAAGTCTTCAACACACCAAAATCACTAAGGGGCACTAGATGCACTTACAATCTCCCCCTTTTTGGTGATTGATGACAACATAGGTTAAGTTTTCAACGGGGATAAACATATGAAGTGTAAGTACTGATATTGAGGAATTTGATTGCAAGATATAGAAGAACCCCCCTGAAGATGTGCATAGTGAGGAATTTGCTTTTGAGGCAATGCACATTTGAAGAGTTGAATCATGGAGATCTCCCCCTATATCTTGTAATTCATACACGCATTTGATATATAATATGAAGAATTTGAAATGCATGATGAAATATGGTGCCTGATGAGATTCAGCATGCGTGCAATAATATTAATGAGGAATAATCATGCAGAATAGCACATCAAAAGTATCAGAGCTCAGTGCATCAAAAGCATCAGAGCACCGTCCAAAAGTATCAAGGCACCATCGGGTTTAAGATTACAACTCGATCCAATAAAAGTTTCGGAGGAACGAGAGTTGTAACTTAAAAAACGCCCTTAGTATAGACCCGCTTGAAGACTAACTCAGATTTCTCCCCCTTTGTCATCAAATGAACAAAAGGATTGAAACTGAGGACTAACGCCCCTGAAGAATTTCAAGTCGATGGAGGAGCGCCAGCGTTGTCGGGGTTGTTTGTTGTAGCAGGGCCTGCCGCAGTGTCGTCCAAATCTTCATACTCATCAGTGTCGCGCGATGAAGAATAAGACCTGGCCACCAGTGGAGGAACTTTGACCCTCTTGAATTTCTTTGGAGGAGGTGCAGACCAGTCAAATTCTTCCTTGAGACCCATAGTCTTCAGTTCTTCAGCGCTATAAACATGAGTGAGAACAGCCCAGGTGCGGTTGAGGGTTTCATGAAGGTAGTAGTGGTTTTTCTTCACGGCATTATGTGTTGAGGTCATGTTGTGAAGAATTGCACCAAACTGACGCTTCACCCATTTGTGATTGCGATCAACCTTCTGATGAAGACTGAGGAGTAACTCACGGTCAGTCATCACCCTGGGTGCTGTGGCTTGAGGATTTTGCTTAGCTGAGGTATTTGCGGCAGTGTCATGTGTAGCAGAATCGTCATTTGTAGAATAAGATGTAGCCAAACGAAATTGACCATCCAATGGACGAGTGCCTTCATCGATCACAGCAGCTGCCTTGCCTTTATCATCAGATGATGAAACTGGTCGCTTGAGGACTTCAATGGGAGGCAAGTAGCTACCATGGTTCAGAGTGTCAGCTTTGTAATTCAGTGAAGATCTTGCCCTTATGAATCTCATAATCCAAGGCGCATAGGGCTTCAGCTCGAATGGTGACATAGCAACGTTTGCCAGAGTCCTCATGAAGAAATCATGGAAGTTGACGGGAACGCCATGAATGATGTTGAAAAGCATATTCTTCATGATGCCAACGACTTCTTCATCATTTGAGTCGTGGCCTTGGATAGGACTCATTGTCTTTGTCACAATGCGATAGACAGTCCGAGGCACATAGAGCAATTCCTTGACGAGGAATTTGGTTCGTGGGGCCTGCCCTGGCTTCAAAGGCTTCATGAGCACTTGCATATAATGATTTGTCAGTTTAGGGTCATTGTAGATGCAACGTGCACTGTCATGGGGAGGATCAAGAGGAAGGACACGAAGCAATTCAGTAGCCGGTGCCTTATAATGAGTGTTTTCAGTCATCCAATCCAGCACCCATGAATTGACATCTTCAGCGTCTCCGGTGATATGCAGTGTAGTGTAGAATTGAAGAATGAGTTCTTCATTCCAATCACAGATGTCAGTGCAGAAGTTCAGTAGTCCTGCATCGTGAATAACACTGAGGACTAGCTCGAAGCATGGCAGAGATTCCATATCCACGTGAGGAATATGTTCATGATCGAAGATTTTGTCCTTGTCAAACAGCACAGAGGAATAGAAGTTGGCTTGAGTAGCAGTCCAGAAACGCCTCTTCCTTATACGAGCAGAGTCATATGGATTATAGTCAGTGAAGAACACATGCTCCGAAAAGAAGTCTTCAGCCTTGAATTTTTGCTTGCTTGAGAACGGATTCTTCGGCTTGGGCAGAGGAGTGTCAGTGATTTGCAGCACAACCTCAGGAATCGCGATCTCAGGTTCTTCAGGCTGAGGAATTTATGGTTCCTCTTCTTGTGCAGCTTGGGGATCAGCAGCAGCAGGTTCTTCAGCACTAGCGGCTGGAATTTCTTCATGAACAGATGATGTGGGATGAGTTTCTTCAGAGCCCATTTGAACAGTGGTTGCCGGGGACTAAGGAATCTGTTGGATAGGTGTGAATGGAGGAGTATTTGGATGCTAACTTTCCCAAAAGTCATCATTCATCACTGGTGTAGTGCATCCAATATCCGCATCTTCATCTTCATTTTCAATTTCCTCAACACCAGCCTCTTCAGCTGTGAACTGAGGCATAGGTGAGGAAATGACTGGCGTTGAAGGGATTGCGTCCACTTCAATTTCATCATCAAGCTGCTCTGACGTAGCAGCAGAATGATTTTCTTCATCAGATCCACTTGGGATCTTGTAGTCTTCTCCATAAGGAACACTTTCCTTTGATGACATGGAGGAAATTGGAACAGCATCAATAGGATTTTCAAGGGAGCTGGTCATTGGCTTCATTTTCTTCGCAGCCGAAGAATTTGACGCAACTGATGCCTTCCTTTTCTTCACTGCAGCTCGCTCTGCAGCCTTGGTCTTCTTCACTTCATAGGCAGAAGGAAGAATTGGAGTTGGTGTATGCGCGGGAGGAGCTGAGGAATCTGGTTGATTTTCTTCAGGCGCAACTGATGCAGTTGCCCTGATCTCTTCAGTTTCTTCAGGCGCACCACTAGTGGATGCCCTGGCAATTTCTTCAGCGGCTGGAATGGAGTCATCAGCCCTGGAACTTGTATTTTCATCAGCAGGCTGAAAGTCATCAGCGGTGCTGGCATGTTCTTCAGCAGGCTGAGCAGAGTCTGCAGCCTGAGGATTTTCTTGTTGCGATGGGGCTGCAATAGTTGTCATTTTCTTCATCAGGTTGACGAATCTCACTTTGGCTCCTTGCCAATCAGCATTGTATGCATCGAAGTCTTTGTTGAGGGCTTGGATTTTAGATTGAGCCTGGAGAAGTTCCTCAGGTGTCATTCTGACAACGTTTTTCTTCAGGAGCTTCTCCTTCCTGTATTGAGCCTTCTTGATTTCTGTGGCCTTCTCAAATTTCCATTTCTCTTGAGTGATGAAATGGGTCAGCATGTGACTTTGACCGGGAGTCAGAGGCAGATCAGGCATTGGAGTGTTTGGATCCTTGTGCCAGAGATCAATGTAATCGAGGATCTTCTTTGGATCCAAAAGCAGTGGCACAGATGTGCCTTTGGCTCTAGCGGCCTTCACTTGCCTGTCTCTGATGATTTCTGCAAGTTCTTCATCAGAAGCTTCATCATCAGAGGGCACTTGAAATGCAACATGTTTCTTCCTTGGACTTGGCCGAGGACCGCGTCCAGCTATTGCTTTTAGTCTTCAACAGTGTGGGGCCTGATGAGGACATTGGTGCAGCTGAGGAACTTGCTGAGACACCAGAAGCAATTGAAAAACCAGTAGTCCTTTGGCATGTAGCCAGATGCACAGGAGTTGAGGACTTTGGTAGAGCAGTAGTGGTCTGAGGAATTTGCCGGGAGGGCATAGCTAAGGAACTTGGCCGTGAGGGCGCTGTCCGTGAAGCACTTGGCTTGCGAGCAGGCTTCTTTGGCATTGATTTCCTCGGTCTGACCGAGGTCTCAGCAGCAGCAGAATCCTCATTGAATTTCCTCACTGCCTCCTTGGCTTGCCTTGCCAGTTTTGCTTGGCGCCTAGCCCATTCTTCAGGAAAGTCCTCACCACGCTTGATGCTGGTGGGATCAGCTACTTGGCCAGGTGCCAATGGAGCTCTTGGGCATGGAGGATTTAAAGCGAATTTCTTCATGTACTTTGGAGTAACATATCGATATTCCCTCCATTCTCTTGCTCATCTCCGTTCAATCCTCTGAATGCGCACTTTGCGCTGATTTTTGTTTTCTTTGCCAAATTTGGCTTCATCAGGTGTGCAATAATCCTTGTATATGTCATCAGGGATTTCGAAAGCAGTCATGACCTCAGGTTTCTTTCCTCCTTTCTGCGGTCTCTTTCCTTCAGCCATATTCTTCAGATGAGGAATTTGAACAATTGAACGCTCTGAAGAAGTATGCAGTTTTTCTTCGAGGAACGCTGCAAATGAGTTAAGTTGATGAGAACCTAGTGATTCAGCAGCGGACATGAGTACCTGTGAACAGAGTGTAGGTGCGAGGAATTTGGAGAGTTCATATGCGTTCTCAGAAGATTTTTTGAAAAGACAAGTTTTGAGGAATTTGACCAGATGTGCCTTGAGGAATTTCACTAAGCGTTCTTTGTCTTAGGTTCCAGAGTTGTACAGATCGAAAATCCACACAATTGAGGAATCTTGAAGAAAATGATTGCTTAGAGAAATGGATCAAGAGCATACAGTGTGTGAGGTGTTCATATGTGAAGATTTGAAGAATAAAAACACCTTTGAAGATTTTCAGGAAAGCTTGAGAACCAAAGTGAGTAATAAAAGTAACTTTTAATTACCCGAAACGAAGAACACGACGAACTGAGATGAACAGAGGTGAAGTTCGTCACGTTAGATCTCCCACGCCCTAACTTGGTAGAGGGAAACAGCTACAGCGGCGGCGGAGTGAAGATTTCCGCAACCAGCGCGAGTACGACGGTGACGAGGTCGAGGCAGCGAAGCTCTTCCTCACCAGCGACGATGGAGTAACGGCGGCGCTAGGGTTTGAGGAGCTCGAGCGAGAGAGAGCGCGGTCGAGCGGAGTAAATGAAGTGAGGAAGGGGAGAGGGGTATTTATAGCCACGGTAAAAACTGTTCGCCCGAAGATTTTGGGACGAGCATGCCCCTGCCCTTTCTCCTTCACGCAACATGTGTCACCCACGTACTGTGCTGATGAGATCATGTAAGATCGTGGGTGAATAAAATAATGCATCGTGGGATGCGGAACAGTTTGAGCGGTAAAACCGAAAATCTGGATAAGATTTGTTTTAAAGTTTCGTTCGCAATTTCTTCAGCTGATAAGGACACAGTGAAGACTTTGAACGAGTTTCAAATAGAACGCACATGAAGAATTTGTGAATAGATTGGGTTGAGTATAGCATAGAGGGGGAAGGGTCCGATCACATTCACTTAGCAGAAAAAAAACAACTTGAAGAAATAGCCATAAGTGAATGATGTAGAGGACATAAACTCACACACACACACACACACACACACACACACACACACACACACATATATATATATATATATATATATATATATATATATATATATATATATATATAGCCAATGAAGAAAAACGACGGAAACAGTGAAGATTTTGCAAAGTTGAAGAATTTGAAAAACTGAAGAATTTCAAAAATGAGGAAAAACTCAAATTGAAGATTTTCAACTTTTTGTGGTGGCGTATCCCACCATATAAGAATGATGATTTCAGACACCGCGTACAATTGTCGTAGGGTTCTGAGAATCAAATTCTTTATTAATTTCTTCACACTTAGAGTGTTATTCTTCATTGATTGAAGAAAAACGTTTCTTCATGTGTTGCACATCTAAGTCATCAATTTTTCATAAGTGTTAGGATGTGTGTCCTTTTCAAAGAACATTCAAAGATTCTAAGATATTTAGCTCACACCGCAACTTGCTAAATCTCTTCTCATCCAAGGGCTGAGTGAAGATATCAGCTAGCTGTTCTTCAGTCTTCACGTGCTCGATGGAGATGTCGCCCTTCAACACATGATCACAAAGAAAATGATGACGAATCTGAATGTGCTTTGTCTTCGAGTGCTGAACTGGGTTGTGAGCAATCTTGATGGCACTCTCATTGTCACAGAGGAGAGGCACATTCTTCACGTTGATGCCATAGTCTTTGAGGGTTTGCTTCATCCAAAGCAGTTGAGCACAGCATGAGCCAGCAGCAATGTATTCAGCTTCAGCAGTAGACAGTGATACGCAATTCTGTTTCTTCGAGGACCAACAGACCAAAGATTGTCTGAGGAAATGACAAGTGCCAGATGTTGACTTGCGGTCCACACGATCACCAGCATAGTCAGAGTTAGAATATCCAATGAGATCAAAAGCAGAGCCCTTGGGGTACCATAATCCTAGTGTTGGTGTGTGAGCTAGATATCGAAGAATATGCTTCACAGCCTTATGGTGTGATTCCTTCGGTGCAGCTTGAAATCGGGCACACATGCAAACACTAAGCATTATATCTGGCCTAGATGCACATAAGTACAATAAAGAACCAATCATGGAGCAGTATACCTTGTGATCGAAGTCAATACCATTTTCATCAGTGCATAGATGGCCATTTGTGGGCATAGGAATTTTTACGCCTTTGCAATCTTGCATGCGGAATTTCCTCAGTACATCTTTGAGGTATTTCTCCTGAGATATGAATATGCCATTGCGCTACTGACGAATTTGAAGACCTAAGAAGAATTTCAACTCTCCCATCATAGACATTTGATATTCTTCACTCATCATATAGGCAAATTCATCACTATAACGTTGGTCAGTACAGCCAAAGATAATATCATCAACATATATTTGGCACACAAACAGTTCACCATCATAAGATTTAGTAAATAGAGTAGGTTCGAGTGAACCGGGTGTGAAGCCATTCTTCACGAAGAATTCCTTCAATGTATCATACCACGCCCGAGGGGCTTACTTGAGGCCATACAGGGCCTTATTGAGTCTGAAGACTTTGTCAGGATTCTTTGGATCTTCAAAACCTGGGGGTTGAGCAACATATACTTCTTCCTCAAGCTTACCATTGAGGAATGCACTTTTCACATCCATTTGATATAAGATGATATCATGATGGTTAGCATAAGCAAGTAATATGCGAATAGCCTCAAGTCTAGCAACAGGTGCAAAAGTTTCATCGAAGTCAATTCCTTCAACCTGTGTGTAGCCTTGAGCTACTAGACGTGCCTTATTCCTCACCACAAGGCCATTTTCATCTTTCTTGTTGCGGTAGATCCACTTTGTGCCAATGATATTATGCTTGCGAGGATCTGGGCGATTGACCAATTCCCAGACATTGTTAAGCTTGAATTGATGTAATTCTTCTTGCATAGCCTGAATCCACTCCGGCTCCAGAAATGCTTCATCTACCTTAGTGGGCTCTGTGATAGAGACAAAAGCATAGTGCCCACAAAAGTTAGATTAATGTGAAGCTTTTGAGCGTGTGAGAGGACCTGGTGCGCTAATGTCATCGATGATCTTCTCCACTTGCACTTCTTTTGCAATGCGAGGATGAGTTGGTTGTCGCTGAGGAATTTGATCCGCATTTTCTTCAGCACCATTTTCCTCATCATGTTCTTCAGGTGCATCAGCTCGACGTTCTTCATGAATAGGGATGAATTCTTCAGCAGATTCTTCAGTAGGAATGACATCCTCAGTTGCCTTGAACTTGATGGAAACTTCAGGTGCTGGTTCATCTAACACAGAAGGTAGGTGCTCTCTTTGCGAGCCATTAGTTTCATCGAACCGCACATCTACAGTGTCAACAATCTTGTGAAGAACAATGTTGAAGACTCTGTAGGTGTGCGAGTCCTTTCCGTAACCAAGCATAAAACCTTCATGTGCTTTCGGTGCAAATTTAGAGTTGTGGTGGGGATCTCTAATCCAACATTTAGCACCGAAGACTTTGAAATAACTCACATTGGGTTTCTTGTCAGTGAGGAGTTCATAGGCCGTCTTCTTGAAGAATTTGTGAAGATATACTCTGTTGATGATGTGGCACGCAGTATCAATTGCATCAATCCAAAAACGCTGAGGCGTTTTGTATTCATCAAGCATAGTGCGAGCCATCTCAACAAGAGTTCTGTTCTTGCGCTCCACGACGCTATTTTGCTGAGGAGTATAGGGAGCAGATAACTCATGAGTAATACCAAGTTCATCAAGATAGGCATCAAGACCGGAATTCTTGAACTCAGTTCCATTGTCACTTCTGATGTGCTTGATCTTCACATCAAAGTTGGTTGAAGCCCTCGAGGAAAATCGTTTGAAGACTTCCTGCACTTCATGTTTGTAAGTAACAATGTGTACCCATGTATATCGAGAGTAATCATCAACAATGACAAAACCATATAGAGATGCATCATTAGTGACTGCTGAGTAATGATTAGGTCCGAAGTGGTCCATATGAAGCAATTCGAATGGACGAGTAGTGGTCATGATAGTCTTCACTGGATGCTTGGCCTTGGTCATTTTTCCAGCTTCACAGGCTCCACATAAGTGATCCTTGAGGAATTTGACATTCTCAATGCCAATGACATGCCTTTTCTTCGCAAGCGTGTGCAAATTCCTCATGCCTGCGTGACCAAGTCGTCGATGCCATAGCCAGCCTTCTGAAGCTTTTGCAAGTAGGCACACGGCTGGTTGTGGTCCTGTAGAGAAATCAACAATATACAAATCTCCTCTCCTAAAGCCTTCGAAGACTTTGGAATTGTCAGCTTCCATAATCACAACACAGCGATACTTGCCAAAGACAACAACCATATCAAGATCACAAAGCATTGAGACTGACATGAGATTGTATCCTAAGGACTCAACAAGCATGACTTTGTCCATGTGTTTATCCTTAGAGATTGCAACCTTACCAAGACCCAATACCTGACTTTTGCCTTTGTCAGCAAAGATGATATGCTTCAGAGGTGACGGTGATAAGGGAGCATCTATCAATAGATTCTTGTCACCAGTCATGTGATTCGTACATCCACTATCGAGGACCCATTCAGTAGTTTTGGGTTGATCATCCTGCGGATGAATTAGTGTAGCTTACAATCATATGCTTCATCAGTGAAGAATATGATATCAAGTTCATCAGATGAATTTCATCAAGCAGTAAACAGATATAGCAGTATGAGGATGTGTGACATGAAAGTTCATTTCATCATGATTCGCCTGCGTCCTTTCAGGCATTTTCGTCAGGTCCCCAGCAAATTCTTCAGATGTTAAAGCACGTCTGGAGACCTGACCCTGCAGAAGAGATTGGTTATTTTTCTTCACCACCCACATCTGAATGGATGGCAAAGAGTTCATCATTCTGCGAGCACCATGTGAGAATGGTGGCAAAGATGCCAAACCATTTCGTTTCACATAAGAGGGGTTAGGGTAAGCATATGAATAAGCAGAGAAATTCTTCGAGGACTTATGAACATAATGGTTTGAAGAATAATGCACATATTCATAGCCCTTAGCTCTACCCTGCGAGACGGAGTTGTTAGCATGATGATAATCATATGAAGACTTTGATCCTTTTGAGGAATTTGGTCCGTATGAGGACTTGGATCCATATGAAGAAGTTGGTCCATATGAAGAATTTGATCTGGGGTTCCTGTTCTTCACAGGTGGTGTCATGAGGACATTCACCTGAAGACTTTCAACATAACTTTTGGGAACCCAGATTTTCTTCATAGGGGAACCGTTCCTGCAGTTAGTGCCAACATATCTAGCAAATACTTCACCATTCTGATTTTTGAACAGTTTATAGTTGGAGTCAAATGACTCATCAAAAGAATGAGGAGATTCACATGTAAAGCCAGATAAGTTAGATGGATCAACTGGAGGTCCCTTTGCAGCAACCCATGAGGTTTTGGGGTACTGCTCAGGCTTCCAATATGTTCCATCAGCATTAAGTTTCCTCTCAAAGGCAATACCCTCTTTCCTAGGGTTTCTGTTGAGGATCTGCTTTTTAAGCACATCACATAGAGTCTGATGCCCTTTGAGGCTTTTGTACATGCCTGTCATGTACAATTCCTTCAGCCCTGCATTGTCAGTGATACTAGCAATGTCCTCAAATGAGGAATTAGTGATAGCAGAGGCAGATGAAGAATTTGTAACAGTTGAAGCATTTGAACATTCAGGTGAAGAATTAGCAGATTCACGTTCAATGCACTTTAAGCATGGAGGAACAAATTCTTCCTGAGAAGCACTGATTTGTTGAGCAAGTAATGAATCACGCTCCTTCTGAAGATCTTCATAACACACTCTTAGCTTTTCAAGATCTTCCTTTCTCTGAAGAGATTCAGAGGAAAGCTTTTCGTGATCTTGCTTTTCTTGAAGAAATTCATAAGAAAATTTCTCATGATCAGATAAGAGTGTTATGATGACTTTGAAGGTTATCAAACCTAGACTGAAGTCTCTGAAGATTTTCAATCAGGGCTTTAGTGCGATCCATTTCTTCACCCAACATATCATCACTTTTGTCTAGCATGTTTTGAACCTTTTCAAAAGCCCGTTGTTGTTTTACAGCAATCTTAGCAAGTTTAGAGTAGCTGGGCTTGAGATCCTCATCAGATTCATTTTCACTAGATTCAGAGGAGTTGTATTTGAGTACCTTAGCACCTTTCGCCATGAAGCAATAGGTGGGAGCGTAGCCATCATTATCTTCATTAGGCTTGTCGGTGGGGTCAGTTTCTTCGGTGTTGAAGATGGACTTGCTGACGAAAGCAGTAGCGACGGCCAGACTCGCCACACCAGATTCAGATTCTTCAGATGCCTCCTCTTCCTCATTTTCCTCAGATTCAGCTTCAGAGTCCATTTCCTTGCCAATGAATGCCCGAGCCTTCTTGGAGCTGCTCTTCTTGTGAGATGAAGACTTCGAGGATTTTGATGACGAAGATTTTGACGATCTCTTCTTCTTCTTTGCATCATCAGAACTGTAATCCTTGTATTTCTTCTTCTTCATTTCCTTTTCCCACTGAGGACAATCTTGAATATAGTGACCAGGTTTCTTGCATTTGTGGCACAACCTTCTCTTATAGTCACTGGATGAAGAATCACTGCTTCTTGAGGATTTTCCAAAGCGACCACGTCTTGAGAACTTCTGGAATTTCTTCACGAGCAGTGCTAGCTCCTGGCTCAATTCTTCAGGATCACCAAGGCTACTACCAGAATCCTCATATTCATAGTCAGACACAGCCTTGGCCTTCAGGGCACGTGGTTTGCCATAGTTTGAACCATAGAGATCTCTCTTTTCAGCAAGCTGGAACTCGTGAGTATTTAGCCTTTCGAGGATATCGGCAGGATCAAGAGACTTGTAATCAGCACGTTCTTGTATCATCAGTCCCAGAGTATCAAATGAGGAATCAAGCGATCTCAACAGTTTCTTCACTACTTCATGATCAGTGATGTCAGTGGCACCGAGGGCTTGAAACTCATTTGAGATGTCAGTGAGGCGATCAAAGGTTTGTTGGACATTTTCATTGTCGAGTCTTTTGAAGCGGTTGAAGAGATTCCGAAGAACATCAACTCGAGAGTCACGCTGAGTTGAGACTCCTTCATTCACTTTGGACAGCCTATCCCAGATAAGCTTAGCAGTTTCCAAAGCACTCACTCTTCCATACTGTCCTTTGCTCAGATGGCCACATATGAAATTCTTCGCTTGAGAATCGAGTTGCTTGAATCTCTTCACATCGGTAGCGTTCAGTGAGGGCGAGACAGAGGGAACACCATTTTCCACAACATACCAGAGATCGTTGTCAATTGCCTCAAGATGCATACGCATCTTGTTCTTCCAGTAGGGGTAGTCCGTCCCATCAAAGGTAGGACACCCAGCCGAGACCTTGATCATACCTGCGGTCGACATAACTAAAACTTCAGGCGGTTAAACCAATATCACACAGAACAAGGGAGTACCTTGCTCTGATACCAATTGAAAGTGTGTTATATCGACTAGAGGGGGGTGAATAGGCGATTTTTATGAATTCTTCACTGAGAAATTTGCCGGTGAGGAAATTCCTTAGCGAAGAACTACTTGCAGCGGAATAAGTACTCAGAAGTAAGCGTAACAGCATACAAGCATGGTCATCATGATGAAATAAAGACAAGCACAGAGTACAGAAAGCGTAATCACAGGATAACAAGATGAAGACAAACAGACTGAAGAAATTGAACTGAGGAAATTGAGAAAGTCTTCAGTCAAAGTTTTCAAACACAGATATGAACAACATTCAACACAGTAATGAGGAAATGAAAGGGTTGAGGGAATAGAACCCGTTAGTTGGTGAAGACAATGATTTGGTAAACCAGTTCCAACTGCTGTCTCAGTTGTACGTCTGGTTGGAGCGGCTGAGTATTTAAACTCGAGGACACGCAGTACCGGACACCCAGTCTCTGAGCTGCAACTCAGGACACCCAGTCCTCACTGTATTCTCCTTGAACTAAGACCACGCAGGCCTCGTCCAATCACTCGTGGTAAGTCTTCAGGTGACTTCCAAACCTTCACAGACTTGGTCACTCGGCAATCCACAATTCCTCTTGGATGCTCTAGACCTTGACGCCTAACCGTCTGGAAGAAGCACAGTCTTCAAAGGTAACAAGCGTCGGATTCACGCAGGATCAATTTCTTCAGTGATGCTCAATCACTTTGGGTTTGTGGGGGTTTGGTTTTGGGATTTTCCTCACTTGATGATTTTCGCTCAAAGTCCTCGGAGGATGGGTTGATCTCAAATGACAAGTGTCAAGTTCTCTCGGAGCAGCCAACCAACTAGTGGTTGTAGGGGGCGGCTATTTATAGCCTAGGGAGCAGCCCGACATGATAAGACATAAATGCCCTTCAATGATATGACCATTAGGTGGATAAGATATTTTGGGACAGCTGGCGCGCGGCACAGCAACGGTCGGAAATTTGACTCTCAAATTCCTCAGGGCTATCATGTTCCTCACTGTGTAGGCAATTCGCACTGGCGAATTCCTAACTCCTCAGTTAGAGCAAAGTCCTCAGTGACCAGAAGAACTGCGTCTCTGTCACTGAAGAAATTGACTGAACAGTATGAGATTTCCAATGGCTTCACTCGAAGGGATTGGTAGGTGTAGGATTTTGAGTTGAGCATCACATGGAAAATTTTCCTTAGTATTTCCTCGACCCCCTTTAACAGTACGGTGTTTCCTATGACTCAAGAAAGAGAAAATGAAACTACGAAAACAAAAGTCTTCACGCTTCATGTTCCTCAAATGAATATCAAGTCTTCAAGGTCACACCAATTTCTTCACTTTCAAAGTCTTCAGAAAGTCTTCAGAATAGCAAAGTCTTCAGTTGAAGAACTTCATTTTTAGGGGTCGACTTTCTCTGTGAATATCAAACTCCTCATAGACTTATAGACCTGTGTACACTCACAAATGCATCAGTCCCTTAACCTATAAGTCTTCAATACACCAAAATCACTAAGGGGCAGTAGATGCACTTACAGGAAGGAGGAAGAGGGGAGAAGGAAAGAGGGGGAGCCACCCCCTCCCTAGTCTAATTCGTACTGGCCATTGGGGGGGGGGCATGGCCTCCCTTGTGGCCCTCCTCTCCTTTCCACTAAGGCCCATGAAGGCCCATAAACTTCCCGGGGGGAGGGGTTCCGGACCCCCGATACTCCAAAACTTATCTGAAACGACCCGAACCATTCCGGTGTATGAATGTAAGCTTCCAATATATGAATATTTATGTCTCGACCATTTTGAGACTCCTCGTCATGTCCGTGATCTCATCCGGGACTCCGAACAAACTTCGGTCATCAAAATCACATAACTCATAATACAAATCGTCATCGAATGTTAAGTGTGCGGACCCTACGGGTTCGAGAACTATTAAATACCTTATGGAAAAGAAACATATTAAACCTAGACTCATTAGGTGGGTTCTTTTGCTACAAGAGTTTGATTTGCATATTACTGATAGAAAAGGAGCTGAGAATCCCGTAGCTGATAATTTGTCTAGGTTAGAAAATATTCTTGATGACCCACTACCTATTGATGATAATTTTCCCGATGAACAACTAGATGTCATAAATGCTTCTCACAATACTCCTTGGCATGCAGACTATGCTAATTACATTGTTGCTAAATTTATACCACCTAGTTTCACATACCAACAAATGAAGAAGTTCTTTCATGATTTAAGGCATTACTTTCGGGATGACTCACACCCTTATAAAGAAGGAGTAGATGGTATTATTAGACGTTGTATACCTGAGAATGAACAAGAACGAATCCCGCGAAAGTGTCATGCTACTTCTTGAGCTTGCGTTGGTTTTTTCCTTAAAGAGGAAAGAATGATCCAGCAAAGTAGAGATAAGTATATTCCTCAGTTAAGAATCAAGGTATCAATCCAGTAGGAGGAACACACAAGTCCCCAATAGATGCACACACAAACAAACAAATACTTTCACCCAACGCGAAAAGGGGGTTGCCAATCCCTTCACGGTCACTCGCAAGGATGAGATCTGATAGAGATTGATATAAAAGATAAATAAAAGTGCAAAATAAGATAATGATAAATAAATTGCAGCAAGGTAATTTTGTGTTTTTGGTTTTATAGATCTGAAAATAATATGATAAAAATAGACCCAGGGGCCATAGGTTTCACTAGAGGCTTCTCTCTTGAAAGAACACACACGATGGGTAAAAAATTACTGTTGAGCAATTGACAGAAAAGCACATAGTTATGATGATATCCAAGGCCATGATCATGAATATAGGCAGCACGTCTGTGACAAGTAGACTGACTCCTGCCTGCATCTACTATTATTACTCCACACATCGACCGCTATCCAGCATGCATCTAGTGTATTAAGTTAACAAGAACGGAGTAACGCCTTAAGCAAGATGACATGATGTAGAGGGATAGATCCAATCAATATGGTATAAACCCCATCTTTTTATCCTTTACGACAACTGTTAGGGATATAACTACTAGGTATAAACCGCCCAGGAGGGGCCGGGTTATACCACTGGCGGCTTACCACTAAAGATGGCGGATTATACGAGCCTTTTGACGGCCCAAGACCCAGAGGTGACTTACGGCCCAGGTGGATGAACTGCCATGTATGTATGACTTCTATTGTAAGGCAAGCATAGATAGTCACCGAGCCGGACACGTTGTGTATGAGCCGGTCGGGACTCCGTGGATCACCGGGCGTCAACCTGTGTATATAAAGGGATGACCCGACGGCAGTTTAGGGCAAGAAACAAGAGATCAAGAACTAGGTCATGCGTATTTGCTCCCTGGTAATTGAAACCCTAGCAATACCACCTCAAACTAGATTAGGCTTTTACCTTCACCGCAAGGGGCCGAACCAGTATAAACTCTTTGTGTCCTTTGCCCCGTTTAACCCCTTTAAGCTTACCTAGTTGCGATGGATCCACAACTAAGTCCTTCCACTAGGACATCTGCCGTGACAATTCCACGACAGTTGGCGCCCATCGTGGGGCCAACGCACGGTGGTTTCGAGTTCTTAAAGGGCAGCTTCGAAGGGATCAAGGGATACGCTGTGGGCGAGATGACCAAGAGTCGTCACGACAAGATCTACATTGACAATGCAGGCTAGGGCCCCAAGGCCGGCTCAATCGAGTAGGGGTATGTCACATCCCTAGTTCTGGTCTGCTCTGGTCTTGATAGTCTTGTGTTGCATCATGTTTAAATCAAATGAAATTTTGAAATGGGGATGTTCAAACCCTAGTAGATAATAATTTTAACTAGGTTCAACTAAAATAATTTCAGTAAATCCAAATGGCTTTCAAAAATGTTCATCATTTCTGGAAAATGCTAGAAGCAATAAGCAGAGGTGTTGCACATTTTTCCATGACATATTTGGGCTCTGGATTAAATCATATAGTATTTTCATTTGGGCATTTAAATGCTATTAAATATTTTGAATGCTCAAATAATCCCAAACTGAAATGTTTACTCTAGCATATATTTCCAACAGTGGTCATGAGCAGTAGCATGATTTTTGGGATTGGTTTAGTATTTTTAATAAAGCCACCAAGCTGAGGAAAATAGAAAACAGAAAACAATTAAGTAACAGAGAGGGAGGGATGCTCACCTGGACCTACCTGGCAGCCCACCTGGCTGGCCCAGCTGGTGGCCTAGCCCACCAGGGCCCATGCCAGTCATCCTCTACCTCTGCCAGTAGGCAGAGGAGGGAGACAGCGCACGCGCGCGCCGTGGCGACACGCCACCTCCCTGCCTGCCTGCGTCCCTCGCCACCGCGACGCCTCGAAGCCCTGATCGGCGCCACTCGGGACCCCTGACCCCCTCACTTTTCCCCTTCGTCTCTCCCTCGCCTCTCCCTCTCGCCACCGAACACGCCCGTCGCCGCCGCTCGTTGCTGCCGCGACCACCGCCTCCCCCTCGCCCCTCTGACGTGCCCGAGAGCTCCGCCGCGACGACCTCTTCCTCTTCACCAAGTCAGACGGCGCCAGACGGCCAGGAATGTCGCCATCGAGCTCATCATCGCCCTCTGCCCCGACGATCGCTGCCCGTGGATTCGCCGCCTCCGACGCTTCCCCGACCACGCTGGGCTTCTCCGCGAGACCTCTGTGAGCTCCACCGTCGTTTGCCCCTCCTCCCCGCGTCTAACTCGTCCTCTAACCACGTTTTCCACCGGAGCCGAGAGCTGGTCGCCGCCGTTTCTGTCGCCGCCGTAGCTAGAGCTAGCAAAGCTCGCGTGTGAGCACGACTAGGTGCCCAGCGGCCTCGCAGCAAGCCAACGCCGCCCCCAGCTCGCCGTATGGTGCACCACATCGCCGTTCTCGAGCACGCCCGAACCACGGTCGCCGCAAACCTCGACGCCGGCATCATCTCCGGCAACCCCCGCAAAAACTGCTTGCTCCGCTTGATGCGCGAGCCCACCACCAACGCGTAGATGCCCTTCGCCGCACTTTTGGTCGCCTGTGGGCGATTCCCGAAGCCTCCGTCGTCTCTGTCGTCGCCGGCGACGAGCCGTTGACCTGGTCCGGCGGGTTTGACCCAGTTTGACAGAAGTTTGACTTTTCCCCTGACTCACTGACACGCGGGCCCGGCCCTACTAAGTAATCTAGGATTAGTGCTAATTAAAGCAGGATAGTTTAGTTAGTAACTGACACGCGGGACCCACTGATTAGTTTGACCTGGCCGACCCAGTTGACCTGCCGACGTCATACCTATGTCATGCTGACGCAGTAACTTATTTTCTGGATTTATTCTTATATAGAAAATTCCAGAAAATGTTGCAAACTTCAAAAATTCATAGTAATTCAACCGTAACTCCAAATTAAATAAATTATATATGAAAAATGATTAGAAAAATCCAATCTATCCATCTGTACCATTTTCATGCATGTTAGAACAACTTATGGCTGCTGTTTAGGACAAATCATATAAAGGGCATTTAAACCTTCACATATGGAGTTTGAATTTGAACCTAGGGTTCAAACCAACTTCATTTAAACCTGTTGCTAGCTGCATTAGCTCAAACCACAGCATATTGCCATGTCACATTCATGCATCATATTGTTGCATTGCATTGATTTGTGTTTTCTCTGTGTTGCCGATATTTGTCCCCTCTCGATAGACGTGGTTTTGACGATGAGTTCGATGACACCGATGAAGAACTATATTATCTTCAGAAGTGCCAGGCAAGCAAAACCCCCTTGTTCATTCCGTTACAATCCCACTCTCTCGCTCCTACTCTCTTTTACTGCATTAGGACAACAACGATTCAACTGTTACATGCTGCGGTAGTTGAACCATTTATCCTCTGCATGACCTGTCATTGCCACAGTAAATAGATGAAACCCACTAGCATGAGTAGGAGTTGTTTGAGCCCTGATGTGCCTACTCATTCATGCTTGTTTGTCATGCCTGATATTGCTTAGAGTTGAGTCAGGTCTGATTCATCGGGAATGAATCGGAGGTGTGTAAACATGTCCTACTATTGAGAGCTAAGTGTGTGAACATGATTTGGTAAAGGTAGCGGTGAGAGGCCATGTAGGAGTACATGGTGGGTTGTCTCATTACAGCCGTCCTCAGGAATTGAGTTCTGTGTTTGTGATCCATGAACAGTTACTACCACACATTGGGTTCCGGTAACTCGACCCCTCTTGGCTTCTTAATCACCCTTGTTCTCTGTCCGGGAGTTTCAACTAGTTTCTGGTGTTTGTAGGTAGTGCTAGTAGTCTACCAAGTGGCACCCGGTACAGGTGGGCTTGGGACAGACTAGGTGCAGTGGCACGGTGTACCAAGTGGCACCCGGATGGTGGGCTTGGGAACCCTACTCACATCGTTTGGGGCCGTCAGCGACACCCCAGCCGGATCTCCTTGCGGATGGAACCCGAATAGGCGATAAACCTGGACGAGAGACTTGAGTGTTTAGGTAGGCCGTGGCCGACTCCCTCGCCCGGCTTCCGCTTGAAGGTTGCCGAGGTACATGACGTGTACAGGGCGATAAGTGGCGAGAGCGTGTGTGAAGAAGTACACCCCTGCAGGGTTATCATTATCTATTCGAATAGCCGGATTCCTCGGATATGGAAACTTGGACCCCTTGCATAGTTCATAGACAAGTGAAAGTGGATAATCTAAAATGCGCAAGATAAGCGTGAGTGCTATGGATGGCGTTCTCATAGGGATATGGGAGCGGATCCATAGTGGTGTATTGATATGGTGAATATGTGGACTCGTGTGCGCCACCTCAAAGAGTTACTTGCAGTCGTAGTTCAGGTTAGCCACTGAGTCAAAGCTGGCTTGCTGCACTTAAACCCCACCATCCCCTTTGTTGATAATGATGCATATGTAGATAGTTCTGATGTAAGTCTTGCTGGGTACATTTGTACTCACGTTTGCCTATTTTACGTTTTTGCAGAGAGACTTCAGTCTCGCTAGTAGTTCCACGTGGACTTCGACGTTTAGCTTGTTACCTCAGCTACGATCTTGTGCCCTCGGCAGGATCTGGTAGATAGTCAGGCTTTCAAGCTTTTTTCATTTGTAGATGTCCGTACTCAGACATGTTAAGCTTCCGCATGTGTTTGACTTGTGTATGCTCTGAATGTTGGGTCGTGAGACCCATGTTTGTAATATCTTGCTCCTCGGAGCCTATTGAATAAATACTTGAGTCGTAGAGTCATGTTGTGATGCCATGTTGTATTTGCACATATCGAGCATATTGTGTGTATGTTATTGAAATGCTTGGTATGTGTGGGATCTGACTATCTAGTTGTTTATCTTTAGTAGCCTCTCTTACCAGGAAATGTCTCCTAGTGTCTCCACTGAGCCATGGTAGCTTGCTACTGCTCCGGAACACTTAGGCTGGCCGGCATGTGTCCTTCGTTCCTGTGTCTGTCCCTTCAGGGAAATGTCACGCGATGAATACCAGAGTCCTGTTAGCCCGCTACAGCCCGGTTCACCAGAGTCCTGCTAGCCCAGTGCTACAGCCTGGATTCACTCGCTGATGACCGACACGTTCGATGCTGGGTCATGGATGCCTGTCCTTGTAAGTTTGTGCCACTTTGGGTTTATGACTAGTCATGTCAGCCCGGGCTCCTTATCATATGGATGTTAGCGACACTATCATATACGTGTGCCAAAAGGCGCAAACGGTCCCGGGCAAAGGTAAGGCGACACCCGTGGGAATACCGTGTGTGAGGCCGCAAAGTGATATGAGGTGTTACATGCTAGATCGATGTGGCATTGAGTCGGGGTCCTGAAAGCTTTGGTATCAGAGCTTGACTGCCTATAGGATTACCAAGCCAAACTGGTCGAAGTTGAGTCTAGAAATTCTTTATAAGGGAATTGATTGTGGGATGGAACGTAAGGCTCTTTTTACTCCTTTACATTATGCCCTTCTGATCTGAGTCATCTTATCTTTCCTATGGGGTTAAGAACTAGGCCTTCTCTTCTTTCTATCAGGATCATGTGTTACTAATCCATAGACTTATAAGATTGTTGGATTTAATTCTTAGTTCAGTTCCTACTACCTCTGTATGTTAACTGTTGATCCCGAAATCTTGATATTGTGCTTCTGAGTGGCTATGCCACCATTTTTGTAGCATGTCCCCAATCTTTTGAGCATTTACAGCCGTTATGCTGTCTGAGTCATCCCAGGTTTCTAAACAGTCTGATGCATTTGCAAATCCTTTCCTCCCGTTCCTGATGTCCTTTTAGGCCAGGTTAATCACACTAATTGTTGAGTTGAGGTACTCTATTGCCTCGACATATATGTTGGAGCTAGTATTATGACCCTAGGTGTCTTAGAGGATCACTAGGTAATCTAGCCATGTTTTGTGTTCCCAGTGTGATGATTCTGGCCATCATTCTCGAAAGCATCCCGTGATGCAATTTAGTTAGTAGGTATTCTATTCGTGGGTTTTGAACCCGATATTCACCCTACTCACTTCATGTTGATAGTGTTTGCTCGTTCCTTTAGGATATTAGTAACCTTTGCGATAGTCCTCGAGGTCCGTGGTATTTCCTTCTTCCAAATACCATGAACTGCTTATGGCAGAAGTTCTCTGCTAAACCAAAAGATCACAACCAAAGTGCTCTTGATGAGTTCTTCTCTCTATATTGTGACTCTGCCAGTTCAACCTTTCTGCATGGGTTATCCGGAAGAAATATGTTGAACTCGTTCGACATGCTAGTCCATGCATCCACAACTCAGAAAATTATATGTTCTCTTGGGTTGTCCCTCTTTAACTCTATTCCAACCATCGTCTATCAATTGATAGTCAAGAGTATGCGTGCATTCGTTTATCGATGCCTATTACTCTTGTGGTCCGTCAAGCCATTCTATTCGGAATGACTAGGAGAAACAAACTCCAGTACCTCGTCCACATCCAGGATTGGGTCAAACCAGTTGTGTTCCGTAGATCAAGATGCAATCCAGCTTCTGGTCTGTTCTACCTTGAAGTATTACTATCTTTATATCAGGAATATCATGGGAATTGCACACCATCCTATGAACTCTTGATACAGTGATACTTCTCACTCTCATTATTCATTTCTCGGCTTCCGTGTTGTTGCAACCTGAATGCCGACATGTGAACTATGATGTGTGAAATCGATACTCCTAGCAACCTTGTTGCTTGGTAGTTGAAGGACAATAATTTAGTTCTTAGGGTGTTGGTTATTGAATCCTCATTCTAAGACTGATTGTGCTACCTAGTCCTTATTTCCTGGTGCACTCTTCGATCATTGAGTTAGGATTTTGGCAATCCCTCGCTCTTCTGGTCATATCGTCTTGCCCTGAAAAGCAAGGTTGTTCTCGAGCTTAGTAACATATCGGTGGTTCGTGATTCTCCGAATGTCTTCTCGGAGGTATCACCAGGATGTCACCTGACCGCTATGTTGAGCTCGTGATCAAGTTGGTTTCTTGTAAACCACCCCTTCTCCAAGAATCCGTGTTGGATACCCCTGAGCTAGTTGGCTAAGCTAAACGACAACTTGGAGAGTTGGAAGATAAAAGCTTGTCTGACCTAGATCATGTTAAGGGATATCTTTTTGTGTGTGTGTGTGCGTTGAAGAAAGATGATATCTTCATCAATTGGTCCTTGTGATCAGTTGTTGGACCTATTGTCTTACCCCATTTTTGATTTGAGTATGGGCTATCATCAAATCAATTCAGAACCAACGATGTTCGTAATGTTGTCTTACTCGTGGTTGTTTCCTCGAGCATACACCATTATATCTTTTGGTCTGACCAATACTATCACATTGTTCACATAATGGTGGAAATCCAGTGATATGGAAATTCCGATGAGTTGCTGTTGAGCCCATCAGCAGTATTTTGTCTCCCCCATAATTCATATTGAACATCAACCTAGTGTTGGAAACTTGGTGAGCAACGCCTTCGTGTTTCGTTCATGAAGCTTATGCTTGGATGGAAGAAGTGACTTCCTCGGATTCATGTGCATTTGGTGCAAGTTGCCGCCGTGAGTTCGAGAAAGATTGGTTTTGTTTCCTCTGGTACCATCCCAAGTTAGTTATGTATGTGCGAATGTATTCTATGGTTTGGTAGATTAATTACCTCCACTCCATATGTATTCCCTAGCACACCAAGCCACTGACTGATTTGTTCAAGGATAAGAAGTTCATCGATAAGTGCACAAGAACTTTGATATCCTCGATGATGGTTCCCAACCAGAACTCGGTAGTGTTCTATTATAAGACTACCATGTGGTCATGCTTGTCCGGGACAGCGTGTTCACATGTGTGTAGCAGAACCAGCTCATGTTTTGGAGCTTACTACCGTAGTTCATTTCCCGAGAATCTCGCAACGTCATCTCGTCGATTTGTGTTGCAAACTTTCATATTTCCTTCTGGTCGTGATGAGTCTGGAATATTCTAACATCAACCAGATCTGAATCTCAGGCAGATATGATGGTTGGAACATGTCCCAAGAACTATAATATTGGTCTCTCTGTAACCCGGTAAAATGGATGCCTTGGCCAACACATCCAACCGGAAGACCTATTATTGTAGTATCTTGTTTGAGGAAGTTGGCCACCTCCCCATAAGGATCCCGTAGAACTTATTCCAGTAGTTGTTCCTTATGGATTTTTGTGCTCCCGAAGTCCGACCTTTTACTTGATGTTCTAGATATTAAACCATATCTATGAATGGGTTACGCTAGCACATCAAGGAGAACATTAGAAGCGGAGTGCTAAATGTCTCTCGGTCGATCATCCAGATTTTGTTCCCTTGGCCCGCTAAGGTGAAATCTGAGAAGGTTATCTTCCTTTGCCTCCGCATCGTCCATCGCTGTTCATCATGGTAGTATGTTGTGTTGCCAGGACCCTTGACACGGATATTGGTAAAACCTTGATGAATATGGAAATGCTCAATTCTTGAGAGCACGCACAAGCGCTAGGTGTTATCACCGGCACTAATTGGGATTGCTCTCAGATTCCTCGGTTATTCTATAAATTTTGAAATAGTGGACTCACTCTCTACTGTTGAGCTTCTCCCCAGTTACTAAAATCATTCCTTGTGTTGTTTTCAACAAGGTAATCCACATCATCCATTCTAGTCTGAGTATGTCATTCTACCGAACTCCTTCAAATGATCGATTGTGATTTGCCTTAAGCTGGTATAAGAGCTCTAATGATCTCTGAATCAAAAGTAATTCTTTTTGCCACTTAAGGGAATATTTCTACGAGTCACCTTCCCTAAGGTGCCCCGTTATGCTATCATGGCAATTCAACTCCTCACTACGTTGACAACCGATCACCACATTCTTAAATCTGGAATTGTTGTCTACCTAGCGAGCCTTCGTCATCTATCTCACTCCATTTCTTCAGATGTATGCTTCGTGTCTCATCTCGAGAGATGTGTCAATGTATCATCCCATGAGTTGATCTTGAGTTGTTCGGTCTTCGAGAAGATCGATTCTTCTAGAGTTTTCCTTTCCTCTTCTTGTCATGTTGGTTGGAGTTCTCAGAGCAACACTTCGAGACAAAGTTGGTGACCGAATCAACGTTTTACGACGTGCTACCTGGATCGTGAAGATTGTGTTAGTTCGCGTTCCCCCTTCATCTTACCCTACGCTTGAATCTCGGGACGAGATTCTTGTTTAGTGGGGGTGAGCTGTCACATCCCTAGTTCGGGTCTGCTCTGGTCTTGATAGTCTTGTGTTGCATCATGTTTAAATTCAAATGAAATTTTGAAATGGGGATGTTCAAACCCTAGTAGATAATAATTTTAACTAGGTTCAACTAAAATAATTTCAGTAAATCCAAATGGCTTTCAAAAATGTTCATCATTTCTGGAAAATGCTAGAAGCAATAACCAGAGGTGTTGCACATTTTTCCATGACATATTTGGGCTCTGGATTAAATCATATAGTATTTTCATTTGGGCATTTAAATGCTATTAAATATTTTGAATGCTCAAATAATCCCAAACTAAAATGTTTACTGTAGCATATATTTCCAACAGTGGTCATGAGCAGTAGCATGATTTTTGGGATTGGTTTAGTATTTTTAATAAAGCCACCAAGCTGCAGGAAAATAGAAAACAGAAAACAATTAAGTAACAGAGAGGGAGGGATGCTCACCTGGACCTACCTGGCAGCCCACCTGGCTGGCCCAGCTGGTGGCCTAGCCCACCAGGGCCCATGCCAGTCATCCTCTACCTCTGCCAGTAGGCAGAGGAGGGAGACAGCGCACGCGCGCGCCGTGGCGACACGCCACCTCCCTGCCTGCCTGCGTCCCTCGCCACCGCGACGCCTCGAAGCCCTGCTCGGCGCCGCTCGAGACCCCTGACCCCCTCACTTTTCCCCTTCGTCTCTCCCTCGCCTCTCCCTCTCGCCACCGAACACGCCCGTCGCCGCCGCTCGTTGCTGCCGCGACCACTGCCTCCCCCTCTCCCCTCTGACGTGCCCGAGAGCTCCACCGCGACGACCTCTTCCTCTTCACCAAGTCAGACGGCGCCAGACGGCCAGGAATGTCGCCATCGAGCTCATCATCGTCCTATGCCCCGACGATCGCCGCCCGTCGATTCGCCGCCTCCGACGCTTCCCCGACCACGCTGGGCTTCTCCGCGAGACCTCTGTGAGCTCCACCGTCGTTTGCCCCTCCTCCCCGCGTCTAACTCGTCCTCTAACCACGTTTTCCACCGGAGCCGAGAGCCGGTCGCCGCCGTTTTTGTCGCCGCCGTAGCTAGAGCTAGCAAAGCTCGCGCGTGAGCACGACTAGGTGCCCAGCGTCCTCGCAGCAAGCCAACGCCGCCCCCAGCTTGCCGTATGGTGCACCACATCGCCGTTCTCGAGCACGCCCGAACCACGGCCGCCGCAAACCTCGACGCCGACGTCATCTCCGGCAACCCCCGCACACACTGCTTGCTCTGCTCGATGCGCGAGCTCACCACCAACGCGTAGATGCCCTTCGCCGCACTTTTGGTCGCCTGTGGGCGATTCCTGAAGCCTCCGCCGTCTCTGTCGTCGCCGGCGACGAGCCGTTGACCTGGTCCGGCGGGTTTGACCTAGTTTGACCGAGGTTTGACTTTTCCCCTGACTCACTGACACGCGGGCCTGGCCCTACTAATTAATCTAGGATTAGTGCTAATTAAACCAGGATAGTTTAGTTAGTAACTGACACGCGGGACCCACTGATCAGTTTGACCTGGCCGACCCAGTTGACCTGGCGACGTCATACCTATGTCATGCTGACGCAGTAACTTATTTTCTGGATTTATTCTTATATAGAAAATTCCAAAAATGTTGCAAACTTCAAAAATTCATAGTAATTCAACCGTAACTCCAAATTAAATAAATTATATATGAAAAATGATCAGAAAAATCCAATCTATCCATCTGTACCATTTTCATGCATGTTAGAACAACTTATGGCTGCTGTTTAGGACAAATCATATAAAGGGCATTTAAACCTTCACATATGGAGTTTGAATTTGAACCTAGGGTTCAAACCAACTTCATTTAAACCTGTTGCTAGCTGCATTAGCTCAAACCACAGCATATTGCCATGTCACATTCATGCATCATATTGTTGCATTGCATTGATTTGTGTTTTCTCTGTGTTGCCGGTATTTGTCCCCTCTCGATAGACGTGGTTTTGACGATGAGTTCGATGACACCGATGAAGAACTATATTATCTTCAGAAGTGCCAGGCAAGCAAAAACCCCTTGTTCATTCCGATACAATCCCACTCTCTCGCTCCTGCTCTCTTTTACTGCATTAGGACAACAACGATTCAACTGTTACATGCTGTGGTAGTTGAACCCTTTATCCTCTAAATGACCTGTCATTGCCACAGTAAATAGATGAAACCCACTAGCATGAGTAGGAGTTGTTTGAGCCCTGATGTGCCTACTCATTCATGCTTGTTTGTCATGCCTGCTATTGCTTAGAGTTGAGTCAGGTCTGATTCATCGGGAATGAATCGGAGGTGTGTAAACATGTCCTACTGTTGAGAGCTAAGTGTGTGAACACGATTTGGTAAAGGTAGCGGTGAGAGGCCATGTAGGAGTACATGTTGGGTTGTCTCATTGCAGTCGTCCTCAGGAATTGAGTTCTGTGTTTGTGATCCATGAACAGTTACTACCACACATTGGGTTCCGGTAACTCGACCCCTCTCGGCTTCTTAATCACCCTTGTTCTCTGTTCAGGAGTTGCAACTAGTTTCTGGTGTTTGTAGGTAGTGATAGTAGTCTACCAAGTGGCACCCGGTACAGGTGGGCTTGGGACAGACTAGGTGCAGTGGCACGGTGTACCAAGTGGCACCCGGATGGTGGGCTTGGTAACCCTGCTCACATCGTTTGGGGCCGTGAGCGACACCCCGGCCGGATCTCCTTGCGGATGGAACCCGAATAGGCGATAAACTTGGACGAGAGACTTGAGTGTTTAGGTAGGCCGTGGCCGACTCCCTCGCCCGGCTTCCGCTTGAAGGTTGCCGAGGTACATGACGTGTACAGGGCAATAAGTGGCGAGAGCGTGTGTGAAGAAGTACACCCCTGCAGGGTTATCATTATCTATTCGAATAGCCGGATTCCTCGGATATGGAAACTTGGACCCCTTGCATAGTTCATAGACAAGTGAAAGTGGATACTCTAAAATCCACAAGATAAGAGTGAGTGCTATGGATGGCGTTCTCGTAGGGAGACGGGAGCGGATCCATAGTGGTGTATTGATATGGTGAATATGTGGACTCGTGTGCGCCACCTCAAAGAGTTACTTGCAGTCGTAGTTCAGGTTAGCCACTGAGTCAAAGCTGGCTTGCTGCAGTTAAACCCCACCATCCCCTTTGTTGATAATGATGCATATGTAGATAGTTCTGATGTAAGTCTTGCTGGGTACATTTGTACTCACGTTTGCCTATTTTACGTTTTTGCAGAGAGACTTCAGTCTCGCTAGTAGTTCCGCGTGGACTTCGACGTTTAGCTTGTTACCTCAGCTACGATCTTGTGCCCTCGGCAGGATCTGGTAGATAGTCAGGCTTTCAAGCTTTTTTCATTTGTAGATGTCTGTACTCAGACATGTTAAGCTTCCGCATGTGTTTGACTTGTGTATGCTCTGAATGTTGGGTCGTGAGACCCATGTTTGTAATATCTCGCTCCTCGGAGCCTATTGAATAAATACTTGAGTCGTAGAGTCATGTTGTGATGCCATGTTGTATTTGCACATATCGAGCATATTGTGTGTATGTTATTGAAATGCTTGGTATGTGTGGGATCTGACTATCTAGTTGTTTATCTTTAGTAGCCTCTCTTACCGGGAAATGTCTCCTAGTGTCTCCACTGAGCCATGGTAGCTTGCTACTGCTCCGGAACACTTAGGCTGGCCGGCATGTGTCCTTCTTCGTTCCTGTGTCTGTCCCTTCAGGGAAATGTCACGCAATGAATACCAGAGTCCTGTTAGCCCGCTACAGCCCGGTTCACCGGAGTCCTGCTAGCCCAGTGCTACAGCCTGGATTCACTCGCTGATGACCGACACGTTCGATGCTGGGTCATGGATGCCTGTCCCTGTAAGTTTGTGCCACTTTGGGTTTACGACTAGTCATGTCAGCCCGGGCTCCTTATCATATGGATGCTAGCGACACTATCATATACGTGTGCCAAAAGGCGCAAACGGTCCCGGGCAAAGGTAAGGCGACACCCGTGGGAATACTGTGCGTGAGGCCGCAAAGTGATATGAGGTGTTACATGCTAGATCGATGTGGCATTGAGTCGGGGTCCTGACAGGGTACCGGGTCCCCTTCGGCGGAATCCACGTCTTCATCGGCAAGATCGGAGAACCGGCCCTGAGCCGGACACCTACACCGACATCATCGAGACGGCCCAGCGTGCATGACCCGCCTGGGTTCAACCCGCCTTGAAGCACGCCTTTGTTGGATTTATCCATGGGGCGGAATTTGAGGAAGGATCTGTGTATGGCGGTGAGACGGCCATCTACTCTGATGGTGAATCATCCACAGGCGAGACTAATTCAATGTATCAATTGCAAGATGGTCGGCTTGGGGGCTGTTCCGATGGTGACAGTATTTCGGACCCCTATGAGCCGCCGAACAGGGTCGCGATCTTCATGGCCGGTACGCAACCGGTTCTTGGTTCAACAACCGCCGCGGCTATGACCTCTAGCTCAATGGCCGCGGCGACAGCTGGTGCCGGCGGCTCTGCGCCCTCCGGCTCAAGTTCTCACAGAATTGTTGGAGGATTTGGTGACTTTGATGGGGGTAGAGGTGACCCCAAACAACCAGGAACATCATAAGGTTGATGTGGCGAAGATGCGAGATGAGATCTCTCAAGCCAAGGAAGAGCTGGCAGCTGAGAACGCTAGGATGGCTGCAGAACGGGCTGCTCTGGACGCCCAAGCACATCAGATTCAAGCGGATTCCTTCCGGCTCACATTCGATCACAACACTTCAAATGAAGTCATGAGGAGGAGGCATCAGACTCGTTTACCTTCGGTTTATGAGGCAAGAAACCTCCTCAACACGCCGGGAGCAGGGACCAGTGACCAGCCGGTGGTGAACTGGGCGGTCGAAGTGCTTGGGACTGGAGCGTCGGTTCAGCCACGGGCGATGGATCCTCCACGTTTGAATAACACTCCACCTCAACATGTTCCGACACCTCCAGGTCATTATTCTAACCCATTAGATAATATGATTGTTGCGGCAATGCGACTGGCGGCTCTACCAGTTGAAGGCGAGTCCCCAATGGTGATAGAGACACGGAGGGCCAGAGAACTTCTTCAAACAGCTGTGGCTCAACATGCGTCTTATTCTTACAGCCGCGAGAGGATACACTCAACCCCCCCGTCCAAGCCAGAGTTATAGCAGGCACATTGACTCACCAGCAGTTTCAAGTACTGAACAACACCGTAACCAGCCTGGTGGGCATGACCCGACACATGATGGTGCCAATGCTTAGACTTTGGTGGATCAGGGCAGAGCACGTCGGGAGCCCGAGCTGGCGGCTCAACAGGTGGCTCATCAATATTCCCTGGTTTATCCGTCAGCTTCTTTGGAGGCAGGCGTAACCTCTAGGACCTTGGGTATGCCCTGTTCAGTGTGGCTCTGCGTAATGAGCGTTTGCCCAAGGATTTCAAGGGTCCTCGTAAGGTGCCTAATTACACCATAGATCAACCCCCTGAAGCTTGGATTGAAAGTTACGAGATGGTCATGGAGATGCTGGATGTTAGCGATGCTGCTTGTGCTAAGTATTTCACCATGATGTTGGACGGGCTGGCTCGAACTTGGTTGAAAGGGCTGCCCGCCAACTCCATTGGGTCATGGGCGGAGCTGAAGGCCCGTTTTATCCAAAATTTCAAAGACACGTGCAAGCAGCCTCTGTCAATCCTGGATTTGGATTCTTGTATCCAAAGTGAGGGCGAGTCAACGACCCACTAGGTGCGCCGGATCTCAACTACTATACACTCGTCAGACAGTATCAACGTCGGCTCAGCAGTTCTGATGTTGGAGAAAAAATGTCGTTTCCTCCCCCCTCAAGTAGAAGCTCGGATGGCTTAAGCGTCTTTGCAATGACATGGGGGAGCTCATGGCGACTCTTGACAAGTATGCCGACTCTGATAGTACCAAAGACTCTGAGTCTGATGAAGAGAAGGCCGGCAAGGGGAAGAAGAGCGGCAATACAAAGGGGCAGCAGTATAATATGGCAATCCAAGGTGGTAATGGTAAGTGTAAGGCCGACGGTAATTTAGACTTTGTGGCTAACACCAGTGCGCAGAATAATAATCAGCGTCGCAAGGAAAGGCCAGCCTAGCTTGGAGGATCGAGATTCAACCTCAAAGTGATAATGAATCAGCCTTGTCCGAGGCACGGTACACGCGAGAAGCTGGTCACTCATCTATGGAAGGATTGCTTCATCATGAAGGACTTCAAGGCTTCCAATATTTTTCAGAACAACCATGGCTCGAACGGCGGTCAGGATCTAGCTCTCATGGACCGGGCTTTGGTGGTGGCGGTTCAAACTCTAGGTTCCAGGGCCATGGCAATCAAGGTGGCTTTAATCAGCAGTCTGGTCAAGGGAACCAGCAGCAGTCTGGCTATCAGAGTAATCCAAAGCAGTTGAATGGTGGACAGTACCACGTCTTCACCACGAGCTTATGTAAGTGGGATCATAAGCTTCATAAAAGGGTAGTAAACGCGGTTGAGCCGACAATTCCTCGGTATTTAAGATGGTCAAGACACCCTATTCTTTGGAGCCGTGAGGATCACCCATCCCGGGTTGATAATCTAGGCCACTTGACTCTGGTGGTGGCGTCTCAGGTTGGAGGGTACAAGTTTACTAAGGTACTCATGGATGGAGGCAGTAGCATCAATATCCTTTACTATGATACTTTCCGTCATATGGGATTGACTGACAAAAATCTTAATCCGTCCAATACTGTTTTTCATGGAGTGGTGCCTGGTAAGCCGGCGTATCTTATGGGCAAGATTGCTTTCGAGGTGGCCTTTGGGGATGAACATGATTCCAGAGCGGAGACTTTGACTTTTGAAGTTGTCAAGATCCAGAGCCCGTATCATGCCTAGTTGGATGGTCGGCTTATGCTAAGTTCATGGCAAGGCCATGTTATGTTTATCTGCAGCTTAAGATGCCGGGTCATAAGGGCACCATCACAATGCATGGGAGCCGGAATATAGCCTTGGAGTGTGAAGAAGGCGACACTGCTTATGTTGAGTCTATCTGTGCAACAGAAGAGTTGAAGTTTTACAAGGATAATGTTGACCCGGCGGATATGGCATCTTTGAAGAAGCCAACCACAGAGCATGACCCTCTGTTGAAATTGAAGTCGGCAGATGACACTAAGATGGTTGATTTCGTTCCTGGCGATTCATCCAAGCAGTTCAGCATCAGTGCTAGAAATAGGAAAGCGCGCTCATCGAGTTCATCCGTGAGAACCGGGACATCTTTGCATGGAAACCTTTAGACATGCCAGGTGTATCAAGGGAACTCGCTGAGCACACTCTCAATATTGATCCAAAGTTTAAACCGGCCAAGCAATTCCTTCGCCATTTCAATGAAGAGAGGCGCAAGGCCATTGGTGAAGAAGTGGCCCAGCTCTTGGCAGCTGGGTTCATTGTTGAAGTTTTTCATCCTGAGTGGTTGGCTAACCCGGTGTTGGTGCTTAAGAAAAACGGCACTTGGCGCATGTATGTAGATTATACGGATCTTAACAAAGCCTGTCAGGGCTGATCCCTTTGCTCTCCCCTGTATTGATCAGATTATTGGTGCTACGGCGGGTTGTGAGTATTTGAGCTTTTTGGATGCTTACTCTAGTTATCATCAGATCAAAATGGCAGTTAAGGACCCGGAGAAGACAACTTTCATCACTCCCTTTGGAGCCTTCTGTTATGTGTCTATGCCTTTGGGCTTAATAGTGCCCAGGCGACTTACCAGTGTTGTGTGCAGAATTGCCTTCATGATCAGATTGGGCGCAATGTTCATGCTTATGTGGATGATATTGTGGTGAAATCCAGGAAGAAGGAAACCTTGATAGATTATTTGAAAGAGACCTTTGACAATCTCCGGGTTTACAAGATGATGCTTAACCCGGCCAAGTGTGTCTTTGGCGTACCGGCAGGCAAGCTCTTGGGTTTTCTGGTTTCTGAAAGAGACACTCAGGCTAATCCGGAAAAGATCAAGACCATTACTTCCTTGGCTAATCCGGCGTGTATCAACGATGTTCAGCGTCTGGCAGGTTGTATTGCGGCCTTAAGCTGGTTTATAAGCCGGTTGGGTGAAAAAGCTATACCACTATACCCGATGATGAAGAAAACATATCACTTTGTCTGGAGTGATGCTGCTAATGAGGTGTTTGAAGCCTTGAAGAAACAGTTAGCTGAACCGCCAGTTCTTGCTGCTCATCTTTACCTAATAATAAAGCAAATTGGGTTTCTTTCGTCAGTCATGGAATTTTTCAGAAAAGTCCTTCTATTTCAGAGAAGTCAACCCGCAGTCCTGTTTTAAGTCAAAATGAATCGTTTTTTTTGTATTTTACACAAAAGTCCCTGTGTTTTCTTGAAATCAACCCGCCGTCTGGATTTAAGTCACACCCGAACCGTTATTTTACGTTTCTTGAAACTCCCCCTGACGTTTTAGGTAATTCATCTGCGGATCATATGTAAGTCAAACAAATACTTTTTTAAATCATCCATATCTTTTAAACCGTAACTCCGATTTGAACATGTTATATATGAAAATTGATTAGAAAAATATGTAGAATATGAATATGAGATTATTTTTACCTATTAAGTATATTTAATATTATTTTGGAATATATTTAAATCAAACAAATGATTTTCTAAATTATCCGTATCTTTTAAACCGTAACTTTGATTTTAACATATTATATATGAAGTTTTGTTAGAAAAATGTGTGGAATCTAAATATGATGTTAATTTTACCTGTTATAGTCAAACCAAATGATTTTCTAAATTATCTGTATCTTTTAAACTGTAACTTCGATTTTAACATATTATATATGAAATTTTATTAGAAAAATGTGTGGAATCTAAATATGATGGTAATTTTATCTGTTAAATATTTTTAAAATATTTTTATGGAAGCAATCAAGCAAACATATAATTTATAGCGCAAGATCCAGGTTTTTTTCATATCGGCGGCGATCCTGATTGTAAATAAACACCCCACTATAACCATATACGGAAAAGAAAACATCGATAACTACACGTGCATACCTCTGAAAAATGTCGCAAAGAAAACAACAGATTTCTCATCGCGGGAGTGAGAGAGAGGGGGGGGGGGGGAGGGAGGAGAGAGGGAGAGAGAGACGCCTTAGGATTAACCATATTCAACACACGTTTTTTGTTGTTTTATGTGAACACCGACGCCATCGTCGGCGAGGGTGAGAAGGAGGATAAGCGGCAACACAAATATGATGCCTCACAAAAATAAAGGAGATGGACCTATTGTGGTCTTGAGTGATGGTTGTTGAGTTAAGAGTGTGTGTTATGTTTTCTCTCCCGTTGCAACGCACGGGCTCTTTTGCTATATATCATAAAAGAACTTCAGTGTGTACATGTAAAAGGTTCACCGTATACTAAAAAAAGTTAATTGTATGTTAAAAAAATTCATCATATATTATAAAAATGGTTCACCATATATTACAAAATGTTTTAAATATAAGATGAACATTTTTTTTATAAATAGATCCCCTTTTTTTGTTTCTTTCCTTGCCTAGTCAGCCCTGCTAACTTCTTCCTCTCCCTTTTAACATTTATCTTTTGCCATCAATTTACTAACAACAAATTTATCTTTTGCATATTGTTGTTAAATGGTCATGTGATCGTTAAAAAACATCATATCTACTATATGTAAATAGCTAGCCCCCACTACTAGGAATTCTCTTACTTCTCTTTAAGCCACATCACGCAAATAAATTTAGCCATTGGATATACTAGATGAATCCACAATAGCCATCCGATCTGCGCACTAAGAGCTGCCGGACCAACCACATGTAGTAACTCACGCATACATGCAAATGCATGCAGTAACTGCCACCTAAATAGTGTTTAATCAAGACAAAAAATGGCGCATGCATGCACCTCATGCTCCAGTGATATATGAAAGGAAAGTGACGCATACATGCTTATTTTCTTTTGTTTTCATCCAAATTTGAACTTATACATAGATATACATTTATTAATTTATTAGTAAAATATTGATAAAAATTTATCTTGCTACAGGAGAAACCTCAAAGACAATACCTACGTTGATTAGTTCAGCATAGTTTTTATTGTATACAAACTCCCGTAGCAACGCGTGGGGCATTGAGCTAGTATTGATAAGGAGCCATTGTTGCTATATGTGGCTGCCAATGCCCGGGCCGTCAGTGTGGCTATTATGGTGCAATGGAAGGAAGCAGGCAAGGAGCATCCGGTTCAGAGGACGGCTTATTATCTCAGTGAGGTGCTCATTGAATCCAAGCGGAGGTATCCACATTGGCAGAAGCTGGTATACGGAGTATTCATGGCTAGTCGAAAGCTCAAGCAATATTTCTTTGGTCATCCCATCAATATGGTTAGTTCTGCTCCCTTAGGGGATATCATTCAAAATAGATAAGCCACAGGTCGGGTAGCCAAGTGGGCCATTGAGCTTGGACCCCATGGTTTGAAGTATGTGCCTCGCACGGCCATCAAGTCTCAAGCGCTTGTGGATTTCATTAATGATTGGAAAGAACTGCAGATGCCCCAGGAGAAGCCAGATAACACTTATTGGACTATTCACTTCAATGGATCCAGACAGTTGGAAGGCTCAGGGGTTGGAGTTGTTTTAACTTCCCCATGAGGTGATAAATTTTGTTATGTTTTAAGGTTGATGTTCCCTTGTACTAACAATACAGTTGAATATGAAGCCTTGCTCCATAGTCTTCGGATGGCTGAAGAGATGAATTTTAAGCCGGTTGAGGTGTTTTGGTGACTCAGATTTGGTGGCTCAACAAGTTTCTCGCACTTGGGATTCTAAGGATCCGCTCATGGCGGCTTATCGCCACGAGGTTGATGCTATTGCTGGTCATTTCAAAAGTTATCAAGTGGAACATGTTGATCGCAAGAAAAATGAGGTGGCTGATGCTTTGAGCCGGCTAGGGTCCCAGCGTAAGCCGGTGCCACCTAATGTTTTTCTGGATATCTTGCATAACCCTTCAGTTAAATTGCCTACAGAGGAAGATCTTGCTATTCCTGACCAGGAGGCACAATTGGTGGCGGCTCTTCATGCTATTCCTGGTTGGACAGTTCCATATTTGGCTTATATGACCCGGGGCGAGTTACCTGAAGATGAAACTTTGGCCAGGCAGATAACTCGGCGGTCTAAGCCAATGACTATTGTCAATGGAGAGTTGCACCATTGCAGTGTCACAGGGGCATTTCAACGATGTGTTTCTCCTGAGGAAGGCCGTGAGATTCTATGAGAGATTCATGAACGAGATTGTGGTCATCACGCCGGCTCTAAGTCTCTCGTGGCCAAGGATTTTCGTCATGGATTTTATTGGCTGACGGCTCATGCTGATGCAGAAGATCAGGTTAGTAAGTGTGATGGTTGTCAGAAATTCTCACGACGAGCTCATGTGTCGGCTCAAGAATTGAGGATGATTCCAATTGCTTGGCTGTTTGCAGTCTGGGGGCTTGATATGGTTGGACCTTTCAAAAGGTCCAAGGACAAAAAGACCCACCTTTTGGTGGCGGTTGACAAATTCACAAAGTGGGTCGAGGCAGAGCCGGTTAGTAAGTGTGCGCGGCGACAACGGTTCAATTCATCGAAAAGGTGATTTTCCGTTTTGGTTTCCCCCACAACATTATAACTGATAATGGCACTAATCTGTCCAAGGGTGCTATGAAAGATTTTTGTCAACGTGAGCATATTCGACTTGATGTATCATCAGTGGCTCACCCCCAGTCCAATGGTCAAGCCGAGAGAGCCAATCAAGAAATTTTGAGAGGCATCAAACCCCGACTTATGGTCCCTTTGCAGAGGACACCGGGTTGTTGGGTGAAGGAGTTACCCTCAGTGTTATGGAGCATCAATACTACCCCCAATAGATCTACGGGTTACACGCCTTTTTTCATGGTTTATGGAGCAGAGGCGGTTCTCCCTAGTGACATCCGTCACGATTTGCCCCGTGTGGCAGCTTATGTTGAAACTGATAATGAAAAAGCACGTCAGGATGCACTTGACCTGTTAGTGAGGAGCGTGACCTTGCGGTGGCTCGTTCGGCGATTTACCAGCAAGATCTGCACCGTTATTACAGCCGCTGGGTTAAAACCAGAACATTTCAAGAAGGTTATTTGGTGCTCCAGCTTATCCAGGATCAAACTGACATGCACAAGCTATCCCCACCTTGGGAAGGGCCCTTTGTGGTCAGCAAAAATCTGAACAATGAGTCACACTACCTTATCGATGTTCGAGACCAGAAGGACTCACGCATGTCGGAGGAGGAGACCCACCGGCCATGGAATATTGCTCATCTTCGGCCTTATTACACCTGAGCCACTAGCTCTTATGATGTACATATTTTGACAATGTATATATTATGATGAATATAATAAAGCCGGCATCCCTGATAATTCAGGGCCTTTGTCATTTCATTTCTTACAATATGAGTCTTTATTGTCACTTCATATGATCACTTGGGGGCTTGACGCCCGGTTTAAAGGGACCAAAGAGAGTCTGCTGCACAGGACAACTCAAACATAGGTACCCGGTGAGCACCGCTCAAAAATATATTACTTGGGGGATCCCTGTTCACATAACATAGCTTTAATAACCCCTCTTGGTTTGAAACGCTAGGTGCATAGCACCAAACAATTTTAGTTGATCCTGCCTTGTCCGTCTACCACTCCTCCCAGGTAATCCTGGAATAATCCACCGAACTCTTGACAGTCAATCTTAAACAGACCCTGAACTTATCAAGGTTAAAACGACGGTTGGTTATGTGAGGTCAGCTTACAAGGTTTGAAGATTCAGCTAGCGGTTGTGCAAGCCCATGAAAAACACTTGGGTTTTAGGCCTGGCCGCCTATGAAAGCCTTGTTTTCTGATTTTTATTTGATTTGAAGATTCCTTTTTTGAGATTTGCTTCTTGGGACATGTTGATTGGAAACTGATGATGGCTATCATGCCTTATGGTTCATATTATGAGCCTCTCCGGGGTTTTATTTCACCCAGCCTGGTTTTGGACTATAAGTCACCAGGGTATGCTTGGAGTGTTATGCTCTAGACTATGGAAAAATGTCCTTCGCATGCGACATTATAAGCCGGCAGCATGACTAATTGAACAAATGAATTGTGCTCTATTTCCAGGGCATTACCTTCATTGCATAGTATATGATAAACTGGCAGTATGAACAAATATCATAGGTATGATATTTTCTTATGATTATATAAGGTTGTGATTAAACTAGCCCTGGTTATGGACTATTATAGTCACCAGTGGTTTATATGGGGTATTGTGACCCGCCCTGGGTAAACCGCTAGGGCACTTGTGATCTATGTATGCCTGAAAAATAAAGATTTGGTCTACATATTTGATGATATCATAAGCATAAGTGGCAGATCTTAAACCGCCGGATCAACAGTGTTATGCAAAACAAAACGTGCACGATGGCATGACAAATCAGAGTTTAACTAGCCTATTACAAGGCATCTGACGGCCCAATGAGGATAAGTGTTTTGGAGATGTCAATACAGCAAAGTATTATGCTTAGTAAACCAGCTCATGACTGTTGGTGGGTTGAAGCCTCCGGATCATCCTGCGCCTCTTCTTCATCCTCAACTCCTTGATTGTCCACTAGCTAGAAGTCAGGCGTAGCCCAGTTGATACCGGTCAACGCTCTAAACACAGCTTCATCATCAATAAGGTTTGATGGATCAATGTCAGGAGCAAAGGTATGCTTACGAATTGACGGGATGAGATCCGGTGGCGGATGAACCGGCAACTTCACTTTCTTGTTTTGAGCATCATAAGCCACCTGGTATGTGGATAGATTGGTTTAGTCAGCCAACTTACTTGCTAATGGACGCATTGCTCTAGCTATTTCTGCAAAATCATCAGCACTGAAGGCAGATCCATCCTCTTTAATGTTGGGGCAGCCATTGGCCAAATCTTCTGGATCAAGATCTGCTTGCCATGCCTTTGCCCGGCTTAAAGCAGTCAAGTCGCCGGCTCTGGCAATCCTCCGTTTTAAAATCATCATTCCTTTGGGGTAGCACGAATAACTTCTCCAATGTGTCTTTGATGAGAGTGGATGGAGATTTCTTGTGCATAGCAGCAGCAATGGTACGTTGGGTGCCCCTATATAACTGTTCTACAAGAGTGTAGACAGCTTTAAGTCGGATGCGCATATCTGAGCCCAACTTGGCGCTCCGAGAGCCTATATCAGTAAAATTATGAGTAAGCCTGCAGCTGTTTATCATATGATTATTAAGGTGCAAGGGACATGTTTCCTACTTACCGAAGATGGCTGACGACATAATATTGATCTGTTGCCTTAAACCAGACAACTCGTTAGTCACCGGTTTAAGTGCGGCTTCAGCATCCTCGGCTCTCTTCAATAGAACCGCCTTTTCAGTCTCCCAGCCATCTTTCTTAGTATTGAAGTTTTGCTTAAGCTGCTCAATATTTTCTAAAGCAGTTTTCAACTCTGACTTAGCCTTGGATGTCTCAGATTGCTGAGTTTTAACGTTGGCTTTCAGATCATTCAGTTGTGAATCCTTCTCAATCAGTTCAGCCTGTGACATAAGCAAACATGGATGACAATATGATTATGTTTATCTGTGAAGTCTCAAGCACAATACAAGTATTATCCTTGACACTTGGGGGCTAATGTCTATTGATCTTCAGAATTTTTTGAAGTCCCAAGCACAATACAAGTATTATCCTTGGCACTTGGGGGCTAATATCTATTGCTCTGAAGAATTTTTTTGAAAGTCCCAAGCACAATACAAGTATTATACTTGGCACTTGGGGGCTAATGCATATTGCTCTTTATTAAGACAGAATTATTTGCTGACCCGGACAAATGATGTGATCCGATTTATAAAGACTATAGGTTGAATTATTGATTTCAAACAGGATGATTAGTGATACGTCCATTTTGCATCATGCTTTTATATCAATATTTATTGCATTATGGGCTGTTATTACACGTTATGTCACAATACTTATGGCTATTCTCTCTTATTTTACAAGGTTTATCATGAAGAGGGAGAATGCCGGCAGCTGGGATTCTGACTGGAAAAGCAGCAAATATTGGAAACCTATTCTGCACAGCTCCAAAAGACCTGCAACTCCATGGAAGTAATTTTTGGATTTATTAAGAATTATGGGCAAAGAAAGTACCGTAGGGGGCCCACACCCTGGCCAAGAGGGTGGGGGCGCCCCCTACTGGGCGCGCCCCCTGTCTACTGGGCCCCCTGGTGGCCCTCCGGTGCCCATCTTCTGCTATATGAGGTCTTTTACCCTGGAAAAAATCATAAGCACGCTCATGAGATGAAACTCCACCACCACGAGGCGGAACCTTGGCGGAACCAATCTAGGGCTCCGCCGGAGCTGTTTTGCCGGGGAAACTTCCCTTCGGGAGGGGGAAATCATCACCAACGATCCTCTCATCTGGAGGGGGTTAATCTCCACTAACATATTCACCAACACCATCTCCACTCAAACCCTAGTTCATCTCTTGTATCCAATCTTGTATCCAAAACCACAAATTGGTACGTGTGGGTTGCTAGTAGTGTTGATTACTCCTTGTAGTTGATGCTAATTGGTTTACTTGGTGGAAGATCATATGTTCAGATCCTTTATGCATACTAATACTCCTCTGATTATGAACATGAATATGCTTTGTGAAGTAGTTCCATTTGTTCCTGAGGACATGGGTGAAGTCTTGCTATTAGTAGTCATGTGAATTTGGTATTCGTTCGATATTTTGATGAGATGTATGTTGTCTCTCCTCTAGTGGTGTTTTGTGAACATCGACTACATGACACTTCACCATTATTTTGGCCTAGAGGAAGGCATTGGGAAGTAATAAGTAGATGATGGGTTGCTAGAGTGACAATAGCTTAAACCCTAGTTTATGTGTTGCTTCGTAAGGGGCTGATTTGGATCCATTAGTTTCATGCTATGGTTAGGTTTACCTTAATACTTCTTTTGTAGTTGCGGATTCTTGCAATAGGGGTTAATCATAAGTGGGATGCTTGTCCAAGAAAGGTCAGTACCCAAGCACCGGTCCACCCACATATCAAATTATCAGAGTAACGAACGCGAATCATATGAGCGTGATGAAACTAGCTTGACGATAATTCACATGTGTCCTCGAGAGCGCTTTTCTCATTATAAGAAATTGTCCAGGCTTGTCCTTTGCTACAAAAAGGATTAGGCCACCTTGCTGCACCTTATTTACTTGCATTGCTTGTTACCCATTACAAATTATCTTATCACAAAACTATCGGTTACCTACAATTTCAGTGCTTGCAGAGAATACCTTATTGAAAACCGCTTGTCATTTCCTTCTGCTCCTCATTGGGTTCGACACTCTTACTTACCGAAAGCACTACGATAGATCCCCTGTACTTGTGGGTCATCGAGACTCTTTTCTGGCACCGTTGCCGGGGAGTGAAGCGCCTTTGGTGAGTGGAACTTGGTAAGGAACCAGTTATATAGTGTGCTGAAATTTTCTGTCACTTGTTACTATGGAAACTAATCCTTTGAGGGGCTTGTTCGGGGCATCTTCGCCCCGACCAGTAGAGCAAAGAGTTGCTCCTCAACCTACTAAACCTACTGAAAATGTTCACTTTGAAATTCCTTCGGGTATTATTGAGAAACTGCTAGCTAATCCCTTTGCATGAGATGGAACATTGCATCCCGGTTTACACCTTATCTTTGTGGATGAAGTTTGTGGATTGTTTAAGCTTGCAGGTATTCCCGATGATGTTATCAAGAGGAAGGTCTTTCCTCTATCTTTGAGTGGAGATGTATTGACATGGTATAGGCTATGTGATGATACGGGATCTTGGAATTATAAACGATTGAAGTTGGAATTTCACCAGAAGTTCTATCCTATGCATCTTGTTCATCGTGATCGTAATTACATATATAATTTCTGGCCTCGCGAAGGAGAAAGAATCGCTCAAGCTTGGGGGAGGCTTAAGTCAATGTTATATTCATGCCCCAATCAAGAGCTCTCAAGAGAAATGATTATTCAAAACTTTTATGCTCGGCTTTCTCTCAATGATCGCACCATCCTCAATACTTCCCGTGCTGGTTCTTATATGTTGAAGACTAGTGAATTCAAGTGGGATTTATTGGAAAGAATTAAACACAACTCTGAAGATGGGGTTCCGACGATGGCAAGGAGTCAGGTATGACACCTAAGTTTGATTGTGTTAAATCTTTTATGGATACCGATGTTTTTCGTGGATTTAGCGCTAAATATGGACTTGACTCTGAGATAGTAGCTTCTTTCTGTGAATCTTTTGCTACTCACATTGATCTCCCTAAGAAGAAGTGGTTTAAATATAATCCTCCCATTGAAGTAGAAGTAGTTGCACCTATTACAGTTGAAGAAAAGACTATCACGTATAATGATCCTATTGTTCCTACTACTTATGTTGAGAAACCACCTTTTCCTGTTAGAATGAAGGATCATGCTAAAGCTTCAACTGTTGTTCGTAAGAGTAATAATAGAACTTATACACCTCCTGAGCAAATTAAAGTTGAACCTAGTATTGCTATGGTTAAAGATCTCTTGGATGATAATATAAATGGGCATGTTATTTATTTCTATGGTGAAACCGCTAATATTGCTAAACCAGATGCTAAGATACATAGACCTACTGTAGGCATGCATGTTATTTCTATTAAAATAGGAGATCATTGTTATCATGGCTTATGTGATATGGGTGCTAGTGCTAGTGCAATACCTTTTTCCTTATATAATGAAATCATGCATGATATTGGACCCTCTGAGTTAGAAGAAATAGATGTTACAATTAAGCTTGCCAATAGATATACTATTTCACCAGTTGGGATTGTTAGAGATGTCGAAGTCTTGTGTAGGAAAGTTAAATACCCTACTGATTTCCTTGTTCTAGGTTCCCCACAAGATGACTTTTGTCCCATTATATTTGGTAGACCCTTCTTGAATACTGTTAATGCTAGGATCGATTGCGAAAATGATGTTGTCACGATTGGCTTGGATGATATGACTCATGAGTTTAATTTTGCTAAATTTTGTAGACAACCCTTTGATAAAGACTTGTCTAATAAGGATGAAATTATTGGTCTTGCTTCTATTGCCATGCCTCCTACTGATCCGTTTGAACAATATTTGCTAGACCATGAAAATGATATGTTTATGAATGAAAGAAGGGAAATAGATAAAGTATTCCTTCAATAGGGTCCTATTCTAAAACACAACTTACCTGTTGAAATCCTAGGGGATCCCCCTCCACCCAAGGGTGATCCCGTGTTTGAGCTCAAACCTTTACCTAGTAATCTTAAATATGCTTATCTCGATGAAAAGAAGATATATCCTGTTATTATTAGTGCTGACCTTTCAGAGCAAGAAGAGGAAAGATTATTAAAAACTCTGAAGAAGCACCGTGCTGCTATTGGATATACTCTGGATGATCTCAAGGGCATTAGTCCCACTCTATGCCAACATAAAGTTAAATTGGATGAAGGTTCCAAACCATGTAGAGTTCATCAACGACGGTTAAATCCTAAGATGAAAGAAGTGGTAAGAAAGGAGATACTAAAGCTCCTTGAGGCAGGTATAATTTATCCCGTCGCTGATAGTGAGTGTGTAAGTCATGTCCATTGCGTTCCTAAGAAAGGAGGTGTTACTGTTGTTCCTAATGATAAAGATGAATTGATTCCACAAAGAATTGTTACAGGTTATAGGATGGTAATTGATTTTCGTAAATTAAATAAAGCTACTAAGAAAGATCATTACCCTTTACCTTTTATTGATCAAATGCTAGAAAGATGATAATCCCCAAGTGCAGGGAATCATCGTAGCAATTCCCAAAGGTGGAAGTGATAAGTATGGAGTGTCGAACCCACAAGGAGCCAAAGGTAAGATCAATATTCTCTCAAGCTCTATCTGCCACTGATACGACTCTACGTGCACCGAATGTTTGCTTCCAAGAAATAAAATTGTGTTGTGGGTATAAAGAGGATAACTTTGTATGAAATTGGAGAGCTAAAATATAAAAGTAGGTGCTGTTATCATAAAGTTAGAATATATTATTAAATAATATAAATAGCGAGTGTGGAATAATGATGGATCGGTGTGCGGAATTGTCCTAGGAAATTGTTAACAAGACCGATAGTCGTTATTGCAATTTCATATGAGGGAGAGGCATAAGCTAACATACTTTCTCTACTTGGATCGTATGCACTTATGATTGGAACTCTAGCAAGCGTCCGCAACTACTAAAGGTCATTAAGGTAAAACCCAACCATAGCATTAAAGCATCAAGTCCTCTTTATTCCCATACGCAACAACCCCCTTACTCGGATTTGTGTTTCAGTCACTCACCAACCCACTATAAGCAAATCATGAACGTATTGCAACACCCTACAGCAGGAATCCCTCACGCTTGCGCGACACGGAGGGCACCATAGGACAGCACCAAAATAAAACATACAACTCATACCAATCTAGACCATCAATCAACCCAAGGACAAAAGATATCTACTTAAAACATCATAGGATGGCAACACATCATTGAATCATAATATGCGGCATAAAGCACCATGTTCAAGTAGGGATTACAGCGGGGTGCGGGAGATTGGACCGCGTAAAAGAGATGAGGATGGTGATAATGATGGTGAGGTTGATGAAGACGATCACCGCGGCGATGATTCCCCTCCCGATGGCACTCCCGTGCCACCAAGAGAGAGGAGGAGAGGTTCTCCCCCTTGTGCTTCCTCCTCCATGGCTTTCCCCCTTTGGTCCTTGGCCTTCATGGCGATGATGGCCCCTCCGAGATCCTCCTCCATGGCCTCCGGTGATGATGGCCCCCTCCGGCAGGGTGCTGATACGTCTCCGTCGTACCTATAATTTTTGATTGTTCCATGCCAATATTCTTCAACTTTCATATACTTTTGGCAAATTTCTATACTATTTTTTGGGACTAACATATTGATCCAGTGCCCAGTGCTAGTTCCTGTCTGTTGCATGTTTTTTGTTTCACAGAAACCAAATATCAAACGGAGTCCAAACGGGATAAAAACGGACGAAGAATTATTTTGGAATATTTGTGATTTTGGGGAGGAAGAATCAACGCGAAACGGTGTCCGGGGTGGCCACAAGACAGGGGCTCCCCCTCCCCCCATGGGCGCGCCCTGGGCTGTCGTGGGCCACCCATAAGGCAGTTGATGCCCTTCTTTGGCCGCAAGAAAGCTAATTTTTGGAAAACAATCTGGGCAAAGGTTTCAATCCAATCGGAGTTATGGATCTCCAGATATAAAGGAAACCATGCCAGGGCAGAATTCTAGAACGCAAAAATAGAGAGATAGATCCAATCTCGGAGGGGCTCTCGCCCCTCCCACGCCATGGGAGCCAAGGACTAGAGGGGAAACCCTTCTCCCATCTAGGGAGAAGGTCAAGGAAGAAGAAGAAGAAGGGGGGCTCTCTCCCCCTTGCTTCCAGTGGCGCCGGAACGCCGCCGGGGGCCATCATCATCACCGCGATCTTCACCAACACCTCCATCATCTTCACCAACATCTCCATCACCTTCCCCCATCTATATTCAGCGGCCCACTCTCCCGCAACCCGCTGTACCCTCTACTTGAACATGGTGCTTTATGCTTCATATTATTTTCCAATGATGTGTTGCCATCCTATGATGTCTGAGTAGATTTTCGTTGTCCTATCGGTGATTGATGAATTGCTATGATTGGTTTGAGTTGCATGTTTTTATTATTGGTGCTGTCCTATTGTGCCCTCCATGTCGCGCAAGCGTGAGGGATTCCCGCTGTAGGGTTTGCAATATGTTTATGATTTGATTATGGTGTGTGGCGTGAGTGACAGAAGCATAGACCCGAGTAAGTAGGTTGTTTGCGTATGGGATAAAGGGGACTTGATACTTTAATGCTATGGTTGGGTTTTGCCTTCATGAATCTTTAGTATTTGCGGATGCTTGCTAGAGTTCCAATCATAAGTGCATATATATATGATCCACGTAGACAAAGTATGTTAGCTTATGCCTCTCCCTCAAATAGAATTGTAATAGTGATTACCGGTCTAGTAACATAGTCAATTGCTTAGGGACACTTTCACAACTCCTACCACCACTTTTCCACACTCGCTATATTTACTTTATTGCATCTTTATCTAAACAGCCCCTAGTTTATATTTACGTGCCTTTTATTATCTTGCAAACCTATCCTATCACACCTACAAAGTACTTCTAGTTTCATACTTGTTCTAGGTAAAGCGAACGTCAAGCGTGCGTAGAGTCGTATCAGTGGCCGATAGGACTTGAGAGAGTATTTGTTCTACCTTTAGCTCCTCGTTGGGTTCGACGCTCTTACTTATCCAAAGAGGCTGCAACTATCCCGTATACTTGCGGGTCATCAAGACCTTTGTCTGGCGCAGTTGCCGGGGAGCAATAGCGTGGGGTGAATATTCTCGTGTGTGCTTGTTTGCTTTATCACTAAGTAATTTTTATTTGCTGTTCTAAGTTGTTCTCTATCTTTAGTTATGGATATGGAACACAAAATACCAAAAAAATTAGGTGTACTTGCTACTCATGGAGATGGGGTAACTCCTAAAACCCTCGATTCTCATTATGTGAAAGATATTATGTACTACTTTGATAATCCTGAGAAAACCCCATTCAACTTTATAATGGGAGACACGTTGGATCAACGTGAATACTTTAGGGATTATCGCTCGACACAAAAAGGGAAACTATTATGGGATCAATTTATTATGTTGCGTTGGTATGCCCGGGATCTATGCTTGAGATATGATATTACTTGTTGCTCTAGGATGAAGGCTCCACACCTTCCCTTTTTATGCAAATTTAATGATAATGAAACCTTAGCTTCTTATGCTAATGGTATATATGATTACTATGATGTTGAACAAATAGAAGAATTTGTTGCTTTTAAGGCTGCTTATGAAATTGAATCTTTGTTTGAAAAGTATGAAGCTTTTGATGATGATGATGTTTATAGGCCTGAAAATCTTGCTATACTTAGATATTGCTATGAAAATTATGAATAAAATTACTATATAAATGCATTTATTGAGAAAGTCTCCGCTGTCCAAGAAGAGACTAATATTTTGCAGGAAGCTATCGAAGAAGAAATTGATGAAACAGTGAGCTCATTGGATGAAAAAGATGATGAGGAGAGCGAAGAACAAAAGGAGGAAGAGCGGATTAGCTACCCGTGCCCACCTTCTAATGAGAGTAACCCTCCAACTCATACATTATTTAATTCCCCTTCGTGCTTACCGAAGGATGATTGCTATGATGATTGCTATGATCCCTTGAATTTGTTTGAAATATCCCTTTTTGATGATGCTTGCTATGCTTGTGGCCAAGATGCCAATATGAATTATGCTTATGGAGATGAACTTGCTATAGTTCCTTATGTTAAACATGAAATTGTTGCTATTCCACCCACGCATGATAGTCCTATTATATTTTTGAATTCTCCAAACTACACTATATCGGAGAAGTTTGTGCTTATTAAGGATTATATTGATGGGTTGCCTTTTACAATTGGAAATGATGATTTTGATGGATATAATATGCATGTGCTTGCTGCTCCTACTTGCAATTATTATGAGAGGAACTACATCTCCGCCTCTTTATGTTTCCAACACGATAGAATTGCAAGAAACTGCTTATACTATGCATTGGCCTTTACTATTTGTGCATGAATTGTTATTTTATGACATGCCGATGCATAGGAAGAGAGTTAGACTTCGTTCTTGCTTGATACATGTTACCTTGTGCTCACTACTAAATTACAAATCATTGTTAATTAAAATTGGCTTTGATATACCTTGGGATCCGGGTGGATTCATTACTTGAGCACTATATGCCTAGCTTAATGGCTTTAAAGAAAGCGTTGCCAGGGAGACAACCCGGAAGTTTTAGAGAGTCATTTATTTCTGTTGAGTGCTTTCATATAGTTTTAAAACACAAAAATAAAGAGGGGAACCTTAAAAATTTTCAAAAAGGAAAGTGAAAGTGAGAAAGACAAGCATTGTTGAAGTGGGAGATAGCCTTGAACTTTGTTCATGCTCACGGAAACTTTGTGAATCTTGATTAAAGAAAATTTTCAACAAAAATAATTATCCCCTTGTATAATTCCATTGTATTATAAAAATAATGTGCCAAGGTTTGCCTTTAGGATGTTTACAATGCTTGTTGGTTTGTACGGTGCAGGACAGAAACCTTGGCTGTAGTGCGTGATTTTACATTTTTAAATGGAACGTCAATTGGTTCTGATTCCTTCTGAACTGTCTTGCTATACAACGTTTTTATTTTTCCTAATTTTCGTAGAATTTTTTGGGTACCATAAGTATGGTGGATGTTAAGATTGCTACATACTGTTCTGTTTTTGACAGATTCTGTTTTTGATACATAGTTTGCTTGTTTTGATGAATCTATCAATTTGTATTAGTGGATTAAGCCATGAAAAAGTTATATTACAGTAGACACAATGCAAAAACAAAATATTAATTGCTTTGCAACAGTACTTAGAGTAGTGATTTGCTTTATTATACTAACGGATCTTACCGAGTTTTCTGTTGAAGTTTTGTGTGGATGAAGTGTCTAAACGAGGAGGTCTCGATATGAGGAAAAGGAAGAGAGGCGAGAGATCAAGCTTGGGGATGCCTGAGGCACCCAAGTAAGTACTCAAGTAGACTCAAGCGTCTAAGCTTGGGGATGCCCCGGAAGGCATCCCCTCTTTCTTTAACAAGTATCGGTATATTTTCGTATTCGTTTCGTTTATGCATTATGTGCAAGTCTTGGAGCGTCTTTTGCATTTAGTTTTCATTTTTCTTTTATGCACCATGGTGGTTTGAGCTAGTCCTTGGTTGATTTATAGAATGCTCATTGCACTTCACTTAAATCTTTTGAGTATGGCTTTATAGAATGCTTCATGTGTTTCACTTATATCATTTGAAGTTTGGATTGCCTGTTTCTCTTCGCATAGAAAACCGCCATTTGTAGAATGCTCTTTTGCTTCACTTATAATTGTTAGAGTGTGGGCATATCTTTTGTAGAAAGAATTAAACCCTCTTGCTTCACTTATATCAATTTAGAGAGATGACAGGAATTGGTCAATCACATGGTTAGTCATAAAATCCTACATAAACTTGTAGATCGCTGAATATGATATGCTTGATTCCTTGCAATAGTTTTGCGATATAAAGATGGTGATATTAGAGTCATGCTAGTGGGTGGTTGTGGATTGTATAGACACTTGTGTTGAGGTTTGCATGTCCCGTAGCATGCACATATGGTAACCGTTGTGTGACAAATTTGAAGCATGGGGTGTTTCTTTGATTGTCTTCCTTATGAGTGGCGGTCGAGGACGAGCGATGATCTTTTCCTACCAATCTATCCCCCTAGGGGCATGCGTAGTAGTACTTTGCTTCGAGGGCTAATAAACTTCTGCAATAAGTATATGAGTTCTTTATGACTAATGTGAGTCCATGGATTATACGCACTTTTACCTTTCCATCATTGCTAGCCTCTTCGGTACCGTGCATTGCCCTTTCTCACCTCGAGAGTTGGTGCAAACTTCGCCGGTGCATCCAAACCCCGTGATATGATACGCTGTATCACACATAAGCCTCCTTATATCTTCCTCAAAACAGCCACCATACCTACCTATCATGGCATTTCCATAGCCATTCCGCGATATATTGCCATGCAACTTTCATCATCATCATATACATGACTTGAGCATTCATTGTCATATTGCTTTGCATGATCGTAAGATAGCTAGCATGATGTTTTCATGGCTTGTCCGTTTTTTGATGTCTTTGCTATGCTAGATCATTGCACATCCCGGTACACCGCCGACAGCATTCATATAGAGTCATATCTTTGTTCTAGCATCGAGTTGTAATATTGGGTTGTAAGTAAATATAAGTGTGATGATCATCATTATAGAGCATTGCCCCATAAAAAAAGAAAAGGACAAAGAAGCCTAAATAAAAAAAGGGGGGCCAAAGAAGCCCACCAAAAGAAAAAAAGAAAAAAAGAAAAAAAAAGAAAAAGAAAAGGGGCAATGTTACTATCCTTTTTCCACACTTGTGCTTCAAAGTAGCACCATGTTCTTCATATAGTGAGTGAGGGAGTCCTGGACTAGGGGGTGTCCGGATAGCCGAACTATCATCATTGGCCAGACTCCAAGACTATGAAGATACAAGATTGAAGACTTCGTCCCGTGTCTGGATGGGACTTTCCTTGGCGTGAAAGGCAAGCTTGGCAATACGGATATGTAGATCTCCTACCATTGTAACCGACTCTATGTAACCCTAGCCCTCTCCGGTGTCTATATAAACCGGAGGGTTTTAGTCCATAGGACGAACAACAATCATACCATAGGCTAGCTTCTAGGGTTTAGCCTCCTTGATATCATGGCAGATCCACTCTTGTACTACCCATATCATCAATATTAATCGAGCAGGACGTAGGGTTTTACCTCCATCAAGAGGGCCCAAACCTGGGTAAAACATCGTGTCCCTTGTCTCCTGTTACCATCCGCCTAGACGCACAGTTCGGGACCCCCTACCCGAGATCCGCCGGTTTTGACACTGACATTAGCAGACTCAGAATTAGCATGGGGGCGGACACCCACGGGAGTGGCGAGCCCGTCATCAGGAACATGGAGTAGATCCATGAACTCCTTCCAAGTAGCAGTCAACTTACGGCCATTGGTCATCCAGGTCATCAATATCAATCAAGCAGGAGTAGGGTTTTACCTCCATCGAGAGGGCCCGAACCTGGGTAAAAACATCGTGTCCCTTGTCTCCTGTTACCATCTGCCTAGACGCACAGTTTGGGACCCCCTACCCGAGATCCGCCGGTTTTGACACCGACATTGGTGCTTTCATTGAGAGTTCCTCTGTGCCGTCGCAATCAGGAAGGATGCCTCTTCCCGTCTTTAAAGACGGTACCATTGCTAAGGGAGCTTTGGCCACCGGCCAAACTATCCGGCTAGGTGGTTTTCTTATGACCGCCTGTTCGGTCGCCGCCCCGACGATAACCTCTCGGGTCATCAAAAGCGATCTTCGCGTCAACTCGGAATTCGCCGAGCAGCTAGATCCGATGGAGCTCTCCTCCGTAAACGAGCTCTTGGATCGCATCGCCGCCCTGGGAGTCACTACAGACTACGATCAGATTGGGCTTAAAACCGATCTAAGAGAGATCAACTCTCCCCAGGCTACCCACCACATCGCTGTGGTAGAGGAACAGCACGGCGACTCTTCTTCTATATTGAAAACCAGTTATGTCCGGATTCCTGACCCCTCCATGCTGGATTCCCGCGGAGGGACGGACATCAATCAAGTACTGAACCTAAAGTCAGGCAGCGGACCAGATTCGTTGGAAAACATCCAGCAATCCAAGCTTCCAAATTCGGAAACTTTTCGGCCCTTGAGCCTTCGATTGGGCGGGGTTCCGAACTTAATTCCACCCGCCCACCCAAACACAAGCGATCTATCGCAAATCCAGCAAGAGCCCGCTGAAACAGTACACCATTACTGGGCCAGATTCCTCCTGGTTATGGACATGATAAAGGACTGCCGTGAGGAAAGCGCAATCTCAATTTTCTGCAACAATTTCACGGACAAGGGAATCATGAACGCCATAAGTCATCGTGAAATTACACGCTTCGCCGACCTGGCGTCAATAGTACGAAAGTACTGTGCGATGGAGAGTCTGGAAAACCGAAACCAAGTTTTGGGACAATCCCGCTCCGAACACAACCCTAGTCCGAAATAAAAGGGTGGATCATGCTCAGGCACCTGGAACAAAAGCCAAAAAGCAAAAACCCCCTAAAGGGCATGGAACCGCACTGGAGGGATGGCTCAGCGGACCCTGTAAAATCCATAGTACAGAGGGCACCACTCCAACACATAGCCTTCGAGCATGTTGGATACTACGGCAGGTGGCCAAAAGTGGTGAAGAGCTTCTAGCCCCAGAAAACTACGCCAACAGAACCAGTATGGTATCAACAGTCTTCGAGACCTTCGCATCAAACAATATGTGGAAATAAACACTCCGCAGCCTCGCCGAAGTCTATCAAGTAGCAACAATAAATCCGTGGAGCAACACGGCTATCACCTTCAACGCCAGCGACGAACCTAAATTCCGAACAGCCCGAGCACCAGCCGCATTGGTCCTCAGCCCAATCATGGACGGCTTTAGCCTTACTAAGGTACTCATGGATGGCGGCAGCAGATTAAACCTCATCTATGAGGAAACCCTTCGAAAAATGGAAATAGACTGGAGCCGCATTGAGCGAAGCAGCACAACCTTTAGAGGAATAATCCCTAGTCGGGAAGCACGCTGCACAGGAAAAATCACACTGGATGTGGTGTTCGGCTCGCCAGACAATTACAGGTCCGAGGAGGTCACGTTCCAAGTGGCCCCATTCAGCAGCGGATATCACGCTTTATTAGGGCGAGAGGCATTCACAATTTTTCAAGCTAACCCCATTACGGGTACATGAAGCTTAAAATGACCGGACCCAATGGAATCATCACTCTTGTCAGTGATCCGGACAAAGCACTCCGCACCGAAAATAAGACAGCCGCACTAGCCCTAGAGGCATTGTCCGAAGCCCTAGCGGCAGAAGAACTCAATGCGCTGCGCTCCATGATGAACAGGGATGATGTGATACTCGATAAGAGATCCAAGTCCACCTCTTTTAAGTCAGCGGACGAAATAGTCAAATTCCAAGTCCATCCAACGGACCCCACAAAGATGGCCTCCATTGGGGCACAATTAAACCCTGATGTAGACGCCGCACTACGAGAATTCCTTCGGGAAAATTGGGACATCTTTGCCTGGCACCCTTCAGACATGCCAGGAATCCCACGCAGGTTGGCAGAACACAGCCTAAATATCCTGAAAGGATTCAAGCCAGTCAAACAGGCTCTTCGGCGATTTTCCGAACCTAAAAGACAGGCAATGGGAGAGGAGCTAGCCAAACTATTAGAAGCCGGATTCATCAGAGACATAAAACATCCGGACTGGCTAGCAAACCTGGTAATGGTACCAAAGAAGGACAAATCCTGGCGCCTGTGTGTCGATTTTAAAGACCTTAACAAGGCTTGTCCAAAGGATCCTTTCCCCCTTCCCCGCATCGATCAAATCATCAATGCTACCGCAGGGAACGATTCATTGTGCTTCCTCGACGCATACTCCGGCAACCATCAAATCAAGATGACGGAGACAGACCAAGCCGCAACGGCATTCATTACTCCATACGGACCATTCTGCTTCAACACAATGCCCTTCGGGCTCAAAAACGCTGGTGCAACATATCAGCGCATGATTCAGACATGTCTGGCAACCCAGATCGGCAAAACAATGGAGGCATACGTAGACGATGTGGTTGTCAAGACCAAACACATCGAAACTCTAGTAGACGATTTGAGGCTCACATTCAACAACCTCCGAGCATATGACATTAAGCTCAACCCGGAAAAATGCGTTTTCGGCGTACCAGCCGGAAAGCTCTTGGGCTTCATTGTATCCGGTAGAGGAATTGAAGCAAACCCAGCCAAGATCCGAGCTCTGTCACAGTTGGATATCCCAAAAGACCTCAAACAAATACAAAAATTGACCGGATGCGTGGCGGCTCTAAGCCGCTTCATCTCCCGCTTGGGAGAAAAGGCATTGCCCCTTTATCGCCTCCTCCGGCGCACTGAACACTTCGAATGGATGGACGCTGCCACGGCCGGACTCGAAGAAATAAAGGCCATATTGGCAACAAACCCGGTCCTGGCCGCGCCCAACTTGGGCGAACCAATGTTATTATACATCGCGGCAACACATCAGGTTGTAAGCGCGGTGCTCGTCGTCGAACGAGAAACAGAAGGACATAAATTCCCTCTCCAAAAACCAGTGTACTACGTATCCACTGTCTTAACTCCATGCAAGTCCCGGTATCCACATTATCAAAAGATAGCGTATGCGGTGTTCATGGCATCCCGAAAGCTGCGACACTACTTTCAAGAGTGTTCGATAACAGTAGCCTCCGAAGTACCTCTCAACGACATTATAAACAACCGCGACGTGATGGGCAGGATTGCAAAATGGGCCATTGAGCTACTACCATTCGACATAACCTACAAACCACGGCGAGCTATAAAGTCGCAAGTATTGGCTGACTTCATCGCTGAATGGACCGAAGCCGAACTCCCTAAAGAGTACGGTGCATACTCCAATTGGATCATGCACTTCGACGGATCTAAAATGTTGGCCGGCTTGGGGGCTGGCGTCGTCTTGACGTCCCCAACTGGAGACACAGTCCAATACGTACTTCAGATAATGTACACGGACTCCAACAATGCAGCCGAATACGAGGCCCTTCTACATGGTCTCCAGATGGCAATCTCCATGGGCATTCAATGCCTAGAGGTCCGCGGGGATTCAAACCTCGCAATATCCCAAGTAAATGGAGACTTTGACGCCAAGAATCCGAAAATGGCAGCCTACCGTAACGCCGTCTTAAAAATGTCAGCTCGGTTCGAAGGACTCGAATTCCACCATGTAGCCCGGGATAATAACCAGGCGGCCGACGTGTTGGCATGCATCGGCGCAAAGCGCGACGCCGTCCCTCCAAAAATCTTCCTGGAGCGGCTCTTTAAGCCATCCGTATTATGGGAAGAGGAGTCCTGAAACAACAACCCGGAACCAACCGCACCGCCCAACACCGAACATTCTGACACAATCGGTGGCTGAACCAATGAAATACCACCTTCAGCCCACGAAATAATGGCAGTCATTGCCCCGTGGACGGAACCATTCCTAGCCTACTTAATTAGGCAGGAACTCCCCGAAGACTAAAATGAGGCCCGCTGCATAGTACGGCGATCCAAAGCCTACAAGGTCCATGAGGGAGAGCCTTATAAGAAAAGCACAACCGGGGTCCTTCAAAGGTGCATCTCCGAAGAGGAAGGGCGAAATCTTCTGGCTGAAATTCATGCCGGACTCGGTGGGCACCTCGCCGCAGCCTGGGCCCTTGTAGGCAAGGCCTTCCGTACAGGATTTTATTGGCCGACGGCCCGGGCAGATGCTCAGGACTTAGTCCAACGATGCGTCGGTTGCCAGCTCTTTGCTAATCAAAGCCACATGCCACCCACCGCACTTAAAACTATACCAATCACCTGGCCATTCGTGGTCTGGGGGCTTGACATGGTTGGACCCCTTAAAGGGGGAACCCACAAGCAAAAGTACCTATTGGTCATGGTGGACAAATTCACCAAATGGATAGAGGCCAAGCCAGTTAAAACGGCCGAATCCGGACCTGTGATAGACTTCATATCTGGGGTAGTACACCGTTATGGCGTCCCCCCATAGCATCATCACTGATAACGACACGAACTTCACAGCCGACGAGGTTAAACTTTGGTGCAAAAATATGGGCATCAAGCTTGACTACGCTTCAGTCTATCACCCTCAAACTAACGGTCAAGTCGAACGAGCAAATGGTCCAATCATGAGCGGCATCAAACCCAGGTTAGTGCGGTCCCTCACAGAATCTAACACGCACTGGGTAGAGGAGCTCGACTCTGTACTCTGGGGGCTGCGGACCACGCCAAACCGTACTACCGGATTCACACCATTTTTTATGGTATACGGCGCAGAGGCAGTTTTGCCCTGCGATATAATTCATGAATCACCTCGCGTGCGCATGTATGAAGAAAGAGAAGCCGAGTTGGATCGGCAAGACAGTTTGGACGCCCTAGAAGAGGAGCGCGACGTGGAGAAAGGTCGTTCCGCATTCTATCAGCAGCAGGCTCGAAGATATCAAAGCCGAGAAGTACGGGCCAAAACTTACAATGTTGGCGAACTAGTTCTATGCCTGCTGGACAAGAAAAAGAACAAACTCAAGCCCAAATGGGAAGGTCCCTTCATCATCGACCAAGTCCTGACCGGCGGAGCATACCGTCTACGAAACGCATTGGACAACCGACTCGAGCCGAACCCATGGAACGCAGCCTGCCTCTGAAGATTCTACGCCTAGCGCCGGACTCAGAGTTCGTCTCTTTCCCCCGTCCACATTTTATACTTTAGCTGTCTCTGGTTTCTCTCTTTCTTCCTCTCTTTTTCATAAAGCCTTTGAGGGCTGATCTGCGCATTGGCCGCACACACTTGACGTGCTGCTCGCACTCATTATACCTGGGGGCTTCTTTAACAGAAGCTTATTTATACGGGCTTCATGCCCAACACATGTGTCACACTTCCGCATGTACCTTTTATTCACCATTATATGCATCGATATGACTTAAGTTTTGGCCAAGCTGGGTTGGCTGGCTCCTGTGCTTACCCCTACGTTCCCGATTGTTCGGCTAGGAGGTAAAGGGAGCACCTCTGCAATTGTTACTGCCGGGTCAGCTGGATGTGTACCTCAGACTGGGTGAAGCCGAAAGCTAGCGTTCTTAAGGGAATATTTGGTCGGTGACTTGAAAGATGATTTTTTACCTATTTATTTATCTGCCCCCAGATGCTTTTCTGCTCTTTTCGCAGTCCGGACATGCACTTTAGGGCATGCCTCCCAGGGAAAGGAACCCCTAAGGGAACTATTCTCCCTGGAAGATGTTTCTTACTAACCATGTAATATAACATAACTAGTTGGGCACTTGTCTGATAAAGCACTAATGACCCATACGCCTGGTCTTCATGCATGCCCCGGTTTTTACATAACCGTGAGGGTATTCGGACACACTCCGGACTCTTGGGTCCCGGGTTGAAGCGAAAAGGTCCGCAAAGACAAACGATCTACAATCCGGCTAGAAGGCAATTTACATGTCATTTTTAATTACATCGTCAAATTGACTGATTGTACTCCTCTTCAATCCCATCTAACAGGCTGTCTAGCTTACAGTCCCGTTGGGAATACTTAGCGGCCAACTCTACCTGGCCGTACATTAAGCTCACAGGGATCTCCTTCCCATCGGGCCCCACAGGTCCGACCTCGGCCATGTGGTTTGGATCAGCCTTCGTGTACCGCGTCTTCACCATGGCCCAGGCCTCCCGGGCGCCTTGACGGCAGGCCGATATCTTCCATAGACGGAAGCGCTGCCGTGCTCCCTGAAGCTTCTCCATAAGCCCTCCAAGACCCTCGGGTAGGGAGACGGACGGCCATAAGGCCTGGGCGATGCTGCTCATCACCTGCCGAACACGTTCGTGCAGTTGCAGCAGCTCGGGAAGCAGATCACCCGTTGAACCGGCCATTTCCTCCGCAGGAAGACCTGTGAGCACACCTACAGACACATTTCTGTCAATTGACTCCCTCGCCGAACTCTTCTTTTCAAAAGAGTTTGCTCAAGCACTTTCTGTAAATGCCGCGGCGAAGCCGCTGATTCTCCTTCACGGAGCCAGATAGCTGGGCCCGAACACCTTTCAGTTCTTCGCCCAGCTGGGTGTTGGCATCTTGGAGTTTGTTCCTCTCCTGCTGCACCTTCATAAGCACCCTCTCGCCGGCCTTCAGCTGGCGCAGTAGCTGTTGCTTGTCCGGATCAACTCCGGCACCATCTGCAATATTATTGTCAGACTTATACGCACGCCGCACTTCATAAACTACTATCTTTTACAAGTATGTATTACCAGAGGGGGTCTCTGTGGCTCCCCCTGCGGCGGCTAGTGAGGCCTCAAGTTGGGGCTTGCACCCTTGAAGCTCCTGGGACAGGTGGGCATTCTTCTCCGTAAGATCCTGCATAACAAATGATCCTTAAATCAGTTATTCTAACTATTTTAAGTCTCGGGGGCTACTGGCATATATAACTATTAAAATTCCTCACCCGTATGTCTTTCACATACTGTTCCGTGGCTCTGGTTAGACCATCTTGAGCAGCACGGAGGTGCGCGTCTCCCGCATTGAAGGCATTCAAAGCCTCCGGGGAGAAACACGCGTCACGAAGAACTGTCCGGCGGCACCTATGATTCATGGCGCTCTCCACCCTCAGACCTGGTGGCGAACAGCCTGTCGGCATCCTCCGTTGGAGGAGCATCCGGCTCACGCCTTATGTTCGACTCCCCCTCCGGACCAGGCGTTGGAGCCTGGCTGGCGGAGGCTTGATTGGAAACCTCTCTGGACACAGTCTGGCGAGCGCTTTTTCTCCTGGAAAAGTCATGAGCATTAATATACCTCCCAGGAATCTTTCCCTTAAATATGGTAGTGTGCCATACCGTTGCAGCGACGTTTCGATTCGCGCTGCACTCCTCTTCCGCCTGCTGGGCCGAACTGACCCTTGTTGGTCAGCCGCCGCGGGTTCGGCTTCCCGCCTTGAAGGCACCTCCTGCGAGGCACTGTTGGTATATGGTGGTCAGAAACAAGCGTGGGTGAGTAATAATGACAGGACTATGGTCACAGTTACCTGGGAAGCCGGAGATAAACCAGGGTAGTCGGCCGTAATGGCGACCAAAGCATTGTCCATGCTAAGTTGGTGGAACACCCCATCAATTAGCTCCGCCTCTATGTCCGGATCCTCTTCGGAGGCCGGATCAAGGGATCGTCCCATATCCTCGGGCTATGGAGTCAGGCTGTGTATGCCCTCTATGTCCCGGCGCAGTTCCTGCGTCGAAATCACAAAGGAAGACACTTAACTCTGGAAATACAGATCGGATAGATAAATGTCCGCTTACCCAACTCCGAGAGTTATTCACGGAGAATCCATTCAATGGACTCGCGCGGAGGAAGTCCTCTTTCTCCCCCTTGTACAAGCCGGACAGGATCTTCACTAGATCGGCAGCCAATCTCGGCCCCTTGCGGCCATGACGGGTGGCATCATCCTCCCCGTTGAAATCCCACATGGGGTGGCCCCTATATTGGAGCGGCTGCACCCCCCGCATGATGCACGTGGCCATGACTCCGATCATGGTCAATCCGGAATGAGCCAGTAACCTTATCCGGCCCATCAGATATTGGACGCTCCCATCATTCTCCCGTTGAGGGCTCCGCGGGCGCCAGCTCAGGCGTTTCTTCAGAGGAGCGTTGCTGAACTCTGGGAGGCCGATCCGAACTGGATCCGACAGCGGGGTGTCTTCCATATAAAACCATTCCGAAGGCCAGTCTTCGGACGCCTTCTTCGGGGTTCCGGATAGATATCCGGTCCCGGCGATGCGCCATATTTCGGCTCCGCCCACTTGATATATAGACCCCTCGAAAGAATGGGGTACGAGGCAAAACAATCTCTTCCACAGCGCAAAATGGGCCTTGATGCCCAAGAATAGTTCGCAAAGGGCTACAAAGCCCGTGATGTGCAAGATGGAGGCAGGTGTAAGGTGGTGAAGCTGGAGTCCATAGAACTCCAGGAGCCCCCGGAGAAACGGATGTATGGGAAATCCGAGTCCCCTTATTAGATAAGGGACGAAGCATACCCGCTCTCCTTTGGAAGGATTGGGGACGCTCTCCGCCTGCTTCCCGCCCTTGTAGGTGGCTAGTCCGGCTCGAACCGGAACCATGAAGGCTGGGGGAAGGTATCCCTCTGCTTGGAGCGTCACTAGCTCGCTATGCGGGACTGAACATCTCCTCCAATCTCCGGGCTGAGGGCTGGGAGTGCGAGAGGAGGAGCCGCGTCGACTGTCCATGATGGAGTGGATTTTTGTCAGAGGCGCTTCGATGAGTACTCTCATAAGGAGGATGGTGTGATTCGGATCTAGATCCTCGCCTCTCTTATAGGTAGCTTATTTGCGCGGCTAGGGGGTAAAACGTAAAAATACCCTAGCTTTTCGCATTCATACGACACGTGGAAGAGGGCCATTATTGGACATGGAAGCCAAGGAGCGCAACATTTATGAGGAAGCCGGACACTATTTGGCAAGCACATGGAATTTGAAGGAGAACCCGCCTTGCAACGCCGAAGACAATATATGCGCCGGACTCATCGTCATTGAAGCCTGGTTCGGGGGCTACTGAGGGAGTCCTGGACTAGGGGGTCTCCGGATAGCCGAACTATCATCATTGGCCGGACTCCAAGACTATGAAGATACAAGATTGAAGACTTCGTCCCGTGTCCGGATGGGACTTTCCTTGGCGTGAAAGGCAAGCTTGGCAATACGGATATGTAGATCTCCTACCATTGTAACTGACTCTGTGTAACCCTAGCCCTCTCGGTGTCTATATAAACCGGAGGGTTTTAGTCCATAGGACGAACAACAATCATACCATAGGCTAGCTTCTAGGGTTTAGCCTCCTTGATCTCGTGGCAGATCCACTCTTGTACTACCCATATCATCAATATCAATCAAGCAGGAGTAGGGTTTTACCTCCATCAAGAGGGCCCGAACCTGGGTAAAAACATCGTGTCCCTTGTCTCCTGTTACCATCCGCCTAGACGCACAGTTCGGGACCCCCTACCCGAGATCCGCCGGTTTTGACACCGACAGTGAGTCTCCTATATTGTCACTTTCATATACTAGTGGGCATTTTCATTATAGAACTTGGCTTGTATATTCCGACGATGGGCTTCCTCAAATGCCCTAGGTCTTCATGAGCAAGCAAGTTGGATGCACACCCACTTAGTTTCTTTTGTTGAGCTTTCATACACTTATAGCTCTTAGTGCATCTGTTGCATGGCAATCTCTACTCCTCGCATTGACATCAATTGACGGGCATCTCCATAGCCCGTTGATTAGCCGCGTCGATGTGAGACTTTCTCCCTTTTTTGTCTTCTCCACATAACCTCCATCATTATATTCTATTCCACCTATAGTGCTATATCCATGGCTTGCGCTCATGTATTGCGCGAGGGTTGAAAAAGCTGAAGCGTGTTAAAAAGTATGAACCAATTGCTCGGCTTGTCATCGGGGTTGTGCATGATGGGAGCATTTTGTGTGACGAAAATGAAGCATGGCCAAACTATATGATTTTGTAGGGATAAGCTTGCTTTGGCCTTGTTGTTTTGAAAACACATGATTGCTTTATTGGTACGCTCGAAGTATTATTGTTTTTATGTCAAATGATAGACTATTGCTTTGAATCACCCGTGTCTTAATATTCATGCCATGATTAGACATATGATCAAGATTATGCTAGGTAGCATTCCACATCAAAAATTATCTTTTTTATCATTTACCTACTCGAGGATGAGTAGGAATTAAGCTTTGGGATGCTGATACGTCTCCGTCATATCTATAATTTTTGATTGTTCCATGCCAATATTATTCAACTTTCATATACTTTTGGCAACCTTTATACTATTTTTTGGGACTAACATATTGATCCAGTGCCCAGTGCCAGTTCCTGTCTGTTGCATGTTTTTTATTTCGCAGAAACCCAATATCAAACAAAGTCCAAACGGGATAAAAAACGGACAGAGAATTATTTTGGAATATTTCTGATTTTTGGGAGGAAGAATCAACGCGAAACGGTGTCCGGGGTGGCCACGAGACAGGGGGTGCACCCTCCCCCCATGGGTGCGCCCTGGGCTCTCGTGGGCCACCTGTAAGGCGGTTGATGCCCTTCTTTGGCCACAAGAAAGCTAATTTTTGAAAAACGATCTGGGCGAAGGTTTCAATCCAATCGGAGTTACGGATCTCCAGATATAAAGGAAACGGTGCCAGGGCAGAATTCCAGAACGCAGAAATAGAGAGATAGATCCAATCTCAGAGGGGCTCTCGCCCCTCCCACGCCATGGGAGCCATGGACCAGAGGGGAAACCCTTCTCCCATCTAGGGAGAAGGTCAAGGAAGAAGAAGAAGGGGGGCTCTCTCCCCCTTGCTTCCGGTGGCACCGGAACTCCGCCGGGGGTCATCATCATCACCGCGATCTTCCCCAACACCTCCATCATCTTCACCAACATCTCCATCACATTCCCCCATCGATATTCAATGGTACACTCTCCCGCAACCCTCTGTACCCTCTACTTGAACATGGTGCTTTATGCTTCATATTATTTTCCAATGATGTGTTGCCATCCTATGATGTCTGAGTAGATTTTCGTTGTCCTATCGGTGATTGATGAATTGCTATGATTGGTTTGAGTTGCATGTTTTATTATTGGTGCTGTCCTATTGTGCCCTCCATGTCGCGCAAGCGTGAGGGATTCCCGCTGTAGGGTTTGCAATATGTTTATGATTTGCTTATGGTGGGTGCCATGAGTGACAGAAGCATAGACCCGAGTAAGTAGGTTGTTTGCGTATGGGATAAAGGGGACTTGATACTTTAATGCTATGGTTGGGTTTTACCTTAATGAATCTTTAGTATTTACAGATGCTTGCTAGAGTTCCAATCATAAGTGCATATGATCCAAGTAGAGAAAGTATGTTAGCTTATGCCTCTCCCTCAAATAGAATTGTAATAGTGATTATCGGTCTAGTAACATAGTCAATTGCTTAGGGATACTTTCACAACTCCTACCACCACTTTTCTACACTCGCTATATTTACTTTATTGCATCTTTATCTAAACAACCCCAAGTTTATATTTACGTGCTTTTTATTATCTTGCAAACCTATCCTATCACACCTACAAAGTACTTCTAGTTTCATACTTGTTCTAGGTAAAGCAAACGTCAAGCGTGCGTAGAGTTGTATCAGTGGCCGATAGGACATGAGAGAGTATTTGTTCTACCTTTAGCTCCTCGTTGGGTTCGACACTCTTACTTATCCAAAGAGGCTACAACTATCCCGTATACTTGCGGGTCATCAGGTGCCAGAGACGGCCTAGATTGATTTCTCGTGGCTACAGAGACTTGTGGCGGCGGAACTTCCGATCTAGGTTATTTCCCGAAGGTTTCTGTATTTATAGGAATTTTTGGCGTTGGTTTCACGTCAGGGGGGGGGTCTCCGGGCTGTCCACGAGATAGGGGGCGCGCCCTAGGGGGGTGGGCATGCCCCCCACTCTCGTGGGCAGCCCGGGACTCTTCTGGCCCAACTCCAATGCTCCCTGGTCTTCTTTTGGTCCATAAAAATCCTCAAAAATTGGCATGGTAATTGGACTCCGTTTGGTATTCCTTTTCTGTAAAACTCAAAAACAAGGAGAAAACAGAAACTGGCACTGGGCTCTAGGTTAATAGGTTAGTCGCAAAAATCATATAAAATGGCATATAAATGCATATAAAACATCATAGATGGATAATATAATAGCATGAATACTTCATAAATTATACATACGTTGGAGAAGTATCAGCATCCCCAAGCTTAATTCCTGCTCGTCCTCGAGTAGGTAAATGATAAAAGAAATAATTTATGAAGTGTGAATGCTAGCAGGTGCACAAGTTTGATCAATGATAATTTCAATCACCTTTTCTAGCATCATTATGTGTCATAATAGTAGCTTATTTCATAAAACCTTTCATGATCAAGTAACAATATATTCACAATGTCAAGTATGGTTCAGAAACTTCATTGAGAACTAACAAACTGTAATCTCAGTCATTGAAGCAATTGCAATTTATCATAACATCAGAAAGAGTCGAGAATAGAGATTTTCGGCAAGTCCACATACTCAACTATCATATAGTCTTCTACAATTGCTAACACTCACGCAATACTTGTGGTTATGGAGTTTCAGCCGGACACTGAGAAAGATAGGGGCTTATTGTGTTGCCTCCCAACGTATTCACCTTTAGGTGATGTCAACAATAATAGCCCATGCTAACTTACATCCAATTGGATATATATATATATATATATATATATATATATATATATATCATGATCTTTCAAACACGAGGAGCTTGCCAAAGGATAAAATGAAAAAGGGAAAGGTGAGGATCACCTTGACTCAAGCATAAAGTGAAAACATAAAGTAAAAGATAGGCCCTTCGCAGAGGGAAGCAGAGGTTGTTATGTGCGTTTAGGGTTGGATGCATAAAATCTTAATGCAAAAGAACATCACTTTATATTGCCCCTTGTATGTGGACCTTTATTATGCAGTCCGTCGCTTTTATTGCTTCCACAATAAGATCGTACAAAGCTTATTTTCTCTGCACTAATAAGTCATACATATTTAGATAGCAATTTTTATTGCCTGCAACATGACAACTTACTTGAAGGATCTTACTCAATCCATAGGTAGGTATGGTGGACTCTCATGGCAAAACTGGGTTTAAGGATATTTGGAAGCACAAGTAGTATCTCTACTTGGTGCAAGGAATTTGGCTAGCATGAGGGGGAAAGGCAAGCTCAACATATTTGGAAGGTCAATGATAATATACTTTAACTGAGATGTGAGAAAACATAAACCATTACGTTGTCTTCCTTGCCCGATGTCAACTCTTTTAGCATGTCATACTTAATGAGTGCTCCCAATCATAAATGATGACCAAGATAATATATTTGTATGTGAACCTCTCTTTCCTTATTACTTCCTATTAATTGCAATGATGACCAAAACTACGTTTGCCAACTCTCAACAACTTTTATGCCTCATACTCTTTATATGTGAAGTCATTTCTATCCATGTTATAAGCATATGAAACATATAGAAATTCAGATTTATGACATTCAATCCATTCCCCCATTTACTCATAGGATATACATGAAGCACATGAGTAAATGACAAACTACTCTAAAAGATATGAGTGAAGGACACCGAGTAGCCAAATAATTAACTAGCCGTGGGAGGGTTCCCCTTTTCAATTAAATATTTCAGATCCAATGACTCTATTCAAACAGCAAGTAAAATTGAAAATACGCTCCACGCAAAACACATGTCATGTGACGAATAAAAATATAGCTCCGAGTAAGGTATAGCGATAGTTTTGAAGACGAAAGAGGGGATGCCTTCCGGGGCATCCCCAAGATTAGGTGCTTGAGTCTTCCTTTAATATTACCTTGGGGTGCCTTGGGAATCCCCAAGCTTAGGGTCTTCCCACTCCTTATTCTCCCCATATCAATATCTCACCCAAAACTTGAAAACTTCAATCACACAAAACTTAATGAAACTTCGTGAGATAGGTTAGTATGATAAAGAGTAAACCATGCACTTTGGTACTGTAAAAGACAAGGTTCATAAATGTTTTCACATAATGCCTACTGTAACATATCATTTCTAAAATTTATATTGAGAAATATAAGCCATAGAAACTAGAAAACAAGCAAACTATGCAATGAAAACAGAATCTGTCAGAAACAGAACAGTCTGTAATTATCTGAACAATAACCATACTTCTGCTACTCCAAAAACTATTAAATAAATTGGTGGACGTGTGGAATTTGTCTATTAATCTTCTTCAAAAAGAATAAACTCAAAATCACTCCTCTGTAAAAAATGACAGCTAATCTCGTGAGCGCAAAGTTTCTGTTTTTTACAGCAAGATCACATTAACTTTCACCCAAGTCTTCCCAAAGGTCTTACTTGGCACTTTAATGAAAAAAAGCTATAAAACATGATTACTACAGTAGATTAATCATGTAGACACACAAAAACAGTAAGGGCAAATATTGGGTTGTCTCCCAACAAGCGCTTTTCTTTAATGCCTTTTAGCTAGGCATGATGATTTCAATGATGCTCGCATAAAAGAAAAGAGTTGAAACACAAAGAGAGCATCATGAAGAATATGACTAGCACATTTAAATCTAACCTACTTCCTATGCCTAGGGATTTTGTGAGCATACAATTTATAGGAACAAGAATCAACTAGCATAGGAAGGCAAAACAAGTTTAACTTCAAAACTTTAAGCACATAGAGAGGAAACTTGATATTATGGCAAATCCTACAAGCATATATTCCTCCCTCATAATAGTTTCCATTAGCATCATGGATAACAACTTTGTTCTCATACTCAATTGGAACCTCTTCCAAAATAGTGGAATACTAACTAAAGTTGACACTCTTCCAAATCCACTTTCATAAATATCACACTAAGATTCAACACCCTCCAAGATAGTGGGATCACTAACTCCTAAAGTTGACACTCTTCCAAACCCACTTTAATTTTTAGTAAGATTCATACTCCAAAATATATAAAAGTGAAGTTCATGGATCATTCTACAATTAATGTAGACTAACCAATGTCCAAGCTCAAAATATATAAGTGATGCACACGAAGCATTCTATAAAACCACACTCAAACGATTTAAGTGAAGCACAAAGAGCAATTCTATAAGATCATACTTAAAAGATATAAGTGAAGCATATGAAGTATTATATAAATCAATGAAGAGCTATCTCATACTAGCATGATTCTTAAAGAAAAAGAAAAACACAAAGGACACAAATCATGTGAACAAAACAAAAACCGAGGTATACCGATATCTGTCGAAGAAGAAAGATGGGATGCCAACCGGGGCATCCCCAAGCTTAGATGCTTGAGTATCCTTTAAAATATTTACTTGGGGTGCCTTGGGCATCCCCAAGCTTGAACTCTTGTCTCTCTTTATTCTTCTCAATATCGGTAACTCCTCGTTCTTCAAACACTTCATTCACAAAAACTTAAACAAAAACTTTGTGAGATCCGTTAGTGTAATAAAGCAAACTACCACTTTAATGTACTGTAATTGACTCATTATTTGTTTATATTGGTGTTAAACCTAGTGTATTCCAACTTCTCTATGGTTCATACCCTTACATACTAGCCATAGATGCATCAAAATAAGCAAACAACACACGAAAAACAGAATCTGTCAAGAACAGGACAGTCTGTAGTAATCTGGAAGTTTAGTAAACTTCTGTAACTCCTAAAATTATGAAATAAATTTGAAAATTTGAAAACTTTGTACAGAAGTACTGTGCAAAAAGTTTCAGACCCATTTGACTTCCCAGTAAACAATGTAAATTCATGCACTACAGCCAAAGTTTCTGTTTTTGTTCTGCACATAGTAAGCAAGCAATCTTATCATACTAAAACCAAAGCTTGGCACATTATTTTTATAATACAATGGATATATACAAGGGTATAATTATTTACAGAGAAACTTCCATGAAAAATTCTACATTGTTTCCGTGAGCATGAACACAAGTGCTCAAGGTCGACCCTCACTTCTTCAATGCATAACTTTCCAATCACTTCTCTTTTTGAAGAACTTTTTTAGGCATGAGAGGCAAGTAAATATTTTTTGGTATTTTCATTCTTTTAATTTTTTTGTATGTTTCACCCACAATTAAACCGGAACAAAAAAGGAAAAACAAAATCTACTTAGTGAAGAAAGCAAACAAGCACACATGAGAATATCAACCCCACGCTATTGCTCCCCGGCAACGGCGCCAGAAAAGAGCTTGATAATCCCCAAGTGCAGGGAATCATCGTAGCAATTCCCAAAGGTGGAAGTGATAAGTATGGAGTGTCGAACCCACAAGGAGCCAAAGGTAAGATCAATATTCTCTCAAGCCCTATCTGCCACTGATACGGCTCTACGTGCACCGAACGTTTGCTTCCAAGAAATAAAACTGTGTTGTGGGTATAAAGAGGATAACTTTGTATGAAATCAGAGAGCTAAAATATAAAAGTAGGTGCTGTTATCATAAAGTTAGAATATATTACTAAATAATATAAATAACGAGTGTGGAATTGTCCTAGGCAATTGTTAACAAGACTGATACTCGTTATTACAATTTCATATGAGGGACACGCATAAGTGAAAGGATCGATATAGTTGACTAGAGGGGGGGGGGTGAATAGGAAACTAACAATTTTTAGCTTTTCTTTACCAATTTAAACTTTGCATCAAAGTAGGTTGTCTAGATATGCAACTAGGTGGACAACCTATATGATGCAACAACAACAAACACACAAGCAAGCAAGGGATACACCACAAGTAAGCTTGCAAAAGTAAAGGTGCAAGATAACCAAGAGTGGAACCGGTGGAGACGAGGATATGTTACCGAAGTTCCTTCCTTTTGAGGGGAAGTACGTCTCCGTTGGAGCGGTGCGGAGGCACAATGCTCCCCAAGAAGCCACTAGGGCCACCGTATTCTCCTCACGCCGTCAAACAACGCGAGATGCCGTGATTCCACTATTGGTGCCCTTGAAGGCGGCGACCGAACCTTTACAAACAAGGTTGGGGCAATCTCCACAACTTAATTGGAGGCTCCCAACAACACCACGAAGCTTCACCACAATGGAGTATGGCTCCGAGGTGACCTCAACCGTCTAGGGTGCTCAAACACCCAAGAGTAACAAGATCCAATAGGGATAGGTGGGGGGAATCAAATCTCTCTTGGTGGAAGTGTAGATCGAGGCCTTCTCAACTAATCCCGAGCAAATAAACAAGTTTGATTGGCTAGGGAGAGAGATTGGACGAAAATGGAGCTTGGAGCAACAATGGAGCTAGAGGTGGAAGAGGTGGTCAACTAGAGGTAGGATAGACCACTTTTATAGTCAAGGAAAAGATCCAACCGTTATCCACATGTCCAGCCTGCGACATGCGGTACTACCACTCCAGGGGCGCGGTACTACCGCAAGGCCCCGTGGTACTACCGTGAGGAACCACGGTACTTCCGCGGCAGCAGCAAAGACTAGGACCTGCCTGAGTGCAGTATTTCCGCAGGCGCGGTACAACCGCTCCCCCTTGCGGTACTACCGCAGGGCAGGAAACTCCTAGCCTACGAAGAGCGCGGATGAATAAAAATACATCCGTGCCTACTTCTGCTGGAAACGAAACAGTGCGAAAATCTGACGCGGTACTACCGCTAAGACACGGTACTACCGTAAGCTATCTGAACCAGGCCGCGCGCGGTACTACCGCGCACGAAGCGCGGTACTACCGTGGAGGCGCAGATGTAAAAAATTACATCCGCTCCTACTACCGCGACGCAGCGGTACTAGGTAGGAGGGCCACGGTACTACGACTCCAGGGGAGCAGTACTACCGTGGGCACCCGCGGTACTGCCGCGCGGGACGAGCGGTACTACCGTGGGGGTGTGGATGTAAAAAATTACATCCGCCCCTACTACCGTACCGAAGTGGCACTAGGCCAGTGAGCCACAGTACTAAGACTCTAGAGGAGCGGTACTACCGTGGGCTCCAGCGGTACTACCACAGGTGCTTGCGGTACTACCGCTCCGGAGAGCAGTACTACCGCAAGTTCAGCAGTAGCCGTTAGAAGAAGCACAAAGAGGATAACCGAGGAAAGCTCCAAAGTGCAAGGGAAAGGTGAAGGCAAGGAAGGAAACGTGTACGTGATGATTCCACCCGAACCTTTCCAACGCGGACCCCCTCTTAATAGTACGGCTCTCCTACGACTCAAATCCACCAAAAAGAAACGTAGAACAACGCCGTCTTCAATAGTCTTCGAGGGGCACCGAATCGTCTCGTTCCTAGTGATGAAGCGTCTGAGAAACTCAAGGCACACGATTAGTCCGCAAAAGCATTGTCATCAATCACCAAAACACCTTAGGGATAAATATGCCCTTACAATCTCTCCCTTTTTAGTGGATTGATGACAATACGGGATTTGCACATAGATGACATAATATTGAGAAAAAGGCAAACCCCTCCTCTCTAGAATATAGACGGGCTCCCCTAGATGTGTGCAATCTGGATGGATGCTTTGGACTACATAGCACACAAACTAGGATCAACACTCCCCCTATATTTTAGAGACAAAGGCATGATAACTAACATCTAAGCAAGAGCATAGCACAAAGGTAGCACAATATATCACAAGCTCGCTAAGATAGATAGAGTGCATATGTCTTACAACATATGAAGTAAAGCAACCCAAAGCAACTGAAACATGGTTCAAATGAGGTTCAACTGAGAAAGTGGCAAACACACCGAACACGAACGACGACACATGACTCGCAAATCCCTACACTCTCTCCCCCTTTGGCATCGAGACGCCAAAAAGGCAGAGAGGACACCTACACACAAGGGGTGGCTCAAGAAGGGAACTCATCCCAACGCTCCTCGTCAGACTCCTCAGCGGCAGGGATGGTCTCCTCGACGTCCTCCTCAGAATCAGTCCACCTGTAGCCTTGCTTCTCCATCCACTCGGCCTCTGGAGTGATGCGATCCTCAGAACCGCCAGACACGTCCTCGCCATATAGCTGCAAGATCTTCTTGTCCCGGCGGCGACTCTCCTTAGATGCCACGCGAGTCCTGTACTGCCCCTTAGCTTGCATGCAGAAAAGAGTCTTCATCTTGTCCTTCAGCTTCTTGGCCCACGAGGGCATAGCGGAACTATGGGAAGACCAAGCAGCACGGCCCTCAGCAACATCCTTGGCGCCAGCATCCTCCTCATCAACAGCACCCCTAGCAGCAGTCGCCTCAGCACGAGTAGTAGTGTTGGCCCAGTTGGGCTTGACACGGAGATAGATGGGATCATGTCGAATCCAGTCTGGAGCAAGGAACTCATCACCAGGGAACATCTTCTCCCAAGTCTTCGAGATCAGCAGAAACAGATAGGGCCCATAGATAGGCACCTTGCGGTTGAACACCGCAAACCGAAGCTCACACCACATGATGTGTGAGACATCAAGTGGCTGAGTCTGAGACACACGAGCCTCCTCACACAGGAGCATCATATCCACCATATAGGCATGAACCTTGTCCTTGTCACCAATGTGAGGGAACAATGAGTTGCGGAAGATGCGATACATGATATCCAGAAAAGTGTTGAGCACCCACGCCGACTTGCCATTGGCAAGCGCCTTCTCAACATAGAATGGCTGAAGCTTGTCCTTGTTAGCTGAGGGAGTCCTAGACTAGGGGGTGTCCGGATAGCCGGACTATCATCGTCCGCCGGACTCCAAGACTACGAAGGTACAAGATTGAAGACTCCGTCCCGTGTCCGGATGTGACTTTCCTTGGCGTGGAAGGCAGCTTGGCGCTACGGATATGTAGATCTCCTACCATTGTAACCGACTCTGTGTAACCCTAGCCCTCTCCGGTGTCTATATAAATCGGAGGGCTTTAGTCCGTAGGACATAACCTCCATTACGACAATCATACCATACGCTAGCTTTTAGGGTTTAGCCTCCTTGATCTCGTGGTAGATCCACTCTTGTACTACCCATATCATCAATATTAATCGAGCAGGACGTAGGGTTTTACCTCCATCAAGAGGGCCCGAACCTGGGTAAAACATCGTGTCCCTTGTCTCCTGTTACCATCCGCCTAGACGCATAGTTTGGGACCCCCTACCCGAGATCCGCCGGTTTTGACACCGACATTGGTGCTTTCATTGAGAGTTCCTCTGTGTCGTCACCGATAGGCTTGATGGCTCCTTCAATCAACAACAACGCTGTCCAGGGTGAGACTTTTCTCCCCGGACAGATCTTCGTATTCGGCGGCTTCGCACTGCGGGCTAATTCACTTGGCCATCTAGAGCAGATCAAAAGCTACGCCCCTGGCCGTCAGGTCAGGTTCGGAAGCCTAAACTTCATGGCCGACATCCGCGGGGACTTGATCTTCGACGGACTCGAGCCACAGCCGAGCGTGCCACGCTGTCACGATGGGCATGATTTAGCTCTGCCGCTGGACAGTGCCTTGGTGGCCGCACACGAATCCGCTCCGGCCCTCAGTCCGGAGCCGGTCGCCCAGATCGAGGACCGGTGGATGGACACTGCCTCGGGGGCTGCAACTTCCATGGCGATGGAGCCAAACACTAACCCTGTCCCTTGCAAATCTCGTGACTCCGAGGTATCGGACCCCCAGCCGGACTCCGTACCTGCCGTGCCCCCGCCAATCGAATCTGATTGGGCGCCGGTCATGGAGTTCACCGCCGCGGACATCTTCCAATACTCACCCTTTGGCGACATCCTAAATTCGCTAAAACATCTCTCGTTATCCGGAGAGCCCTGGCCGGATTACGGCCAGGATGGTTGGGATGCGGACGACGAAGAAATTCAAAACCCACCCACCACCCACTTTGTAGCCGCTGTCGACGATCTAACTGACATGCTAGACTATGACTCCGATGACATCGACGGTATGGACGACGATGCCAGAGACGAACAAGAGCCAGCGCCTACAGGGCACTGGAAAGCCACCTCGTCATATGACATATACATGGTGGACACCCCAAAAGATGGGGACGGCGAAGAAGTAGCGGAGGCAGATTCCCTAAAGAAATAGCCCAAGCGCCGACGTCAGCGGCGCCGCTCTAAATCCCACCACAGCAAGAATGGAGATTCCGGCATAGGAGATAATAACACCCCAGACAGTGCCGAAGACAATCCCCTCCAGCAAGATTCAGCGCAGGAGGATGCAGAAGCAAGCCCTCACGAGAGAGCGGCAGACGAAGAGGTCGAGGATGATAATTACATGCCTCCCTCCGGAGATGAGGCAAGCCTCAACAATGACGAATTCGTCGTGCCAGAGGATCCCGTCGAACAAGAGCGTTTTAAACGCAGGCTTATCGCCACGGCAAATAGCCTAAAGAAAAAGCAGCAGCAGCTTCAAGCTGATCAAGACCTGCTGGCCGATCGATGGACTGAGGTCCTCACGGCCGAAGAGTACGAACTCGAACGCCCCTCCAAAAGCTACCCAAAACGCAAGTTGCTCCCCCGATTAGAGGAGGAAGCATACATACCTTCATCACCAGCGCACAATACGGCCGACCGACCACCCCGTGGTCGCGACAGAGAGGCATCCAAGCCCTCCACCAAGACCGTACCCCAGCATCGCTCTAAAAGTACAAAGCCAAGAGGGAACGCGCCGGACTTGCGAGATATATTGGAGGACAAAGCAAGGCAATCCAGATCCATCTACGGATCACATGGGCGCCCCACGACCCACGACGAATACCGTCGCGCCGGATACAACAACTCCGGCCGGGCTGAACACAGCAGACAACGCTCACTCGAGCTACGTCGTGATATTGCTCAATATAGAGGCGCCGCACACCCGCTATGCTTCACTGATGAAGTAATGGATCATCAGATCCCTGAAGGGATTAAACCCGTAAACATTGAATCCTACGATGGCACAACAGACCCCGCGGTTTGGATCGAAGATTATCTCCTTCACATCCACCCGCGGCGACGATCTCCACGCCATCAAGTATCTCCCACTCAAGCTTAAAGAACCAGCTCGGCATTGGCTTAACAGCCTGCCCGCAGAGTCAATTGGGTGTTGGGAAGACCTGGAAGCCGCATTCCTCGACAACTTCCAGGGCACATATGTGCGACCACCAGACGCCGATGACCTAAGCCACATAATTCAGCAGCCAGACGAATCGGCCAGACAGTTCTGGACACGGTTCTTAACAAAGAAAAATCAAATCTTCGACTGTCCGGATGCAGAGGCCCTCGCAGCCTTCAAACATAACATCCGCGACGACTGGCTAGCCCGGCACCTAGGACAGGAAAAGCCGAAATCCATGGCAGCCCTCACATCTCTAATGACCCGCTTCTGTGCGGGAGAGGAGAGCTGGCTAGCTCGCAGCAACAACCTCAGTAAAAATTATGGCAGTCTGGATACCAAGGACCACAATGGTAGGTCGCGTCGAAGCAAAAATAAACGCCACATTAACGGCGACGACAAGGAGGATACGTCAGTCAACGCCGGATTCCGAGGCTCTAAACCCGGTCAGCGGAAGAAGCCATTCAAAAGAACCACTCCGGGTCCGTCCAATTTGGACCGCATACTTGACCGCTTATGCCAGATACATGGCACCCCCGAAAAGCCAGCTAATCACACCAACAGAGACTGTTGGGTATTCAAGCAGGCAGGCAAGTTAATTGCCGAAAACAATGACAAGGGGCTGCATAGCGATGACGAGGAAGAGACCCGCCGCCGAACAGTAGAAGACAGAGGGGTTTCCCCCCACAAGTGCGGATGGTGAACATGATATACGCAACCCATATACCCAAGAGGGAGCGGAAGCGTGCACTAAGGGACGTATATGCGATGGAGCCAGTCGCCCCGAAGTTCAATCCATGATCCTCGTGTCCGATCACTTTCGATCGAAGAGACCATCTGACCAGTATCCGCCATGGCGGATTCGCTGCATTGGTTTTAGACCCAATCGTCGATGGATTCCACCTCACGAGAGTCCTGATGGACGGCGGCAGTAGCCTGAACCTGCTTTATCAGGATACAGTGCGCAAGATGGGCATAGACCCCTCAAGGATTAAACCTACAACAACGACCTTCAAAGGTGTCATACCAGGTGTTGAGGCCAATTGTACAGGCTCAGTCACACTGGAAGTGGTCTTCGGATCCCCGGATAATTTCCGGAGCGAGGAGTTAATCTTCGACATAGTCCCATTCCGCAGCGGCTACCACGCTCTGCTCGGACGAACCGCGTTTGCAAAGTTCAACGCGGTGCTGCATTACGCATACCTCAAGCTCAAGATGCCAGGCCCTCATGGAGTCATCACGGTCAACGGAAATACGGAACGCTCCCTCCAAACGGAGGAACATATAGCGGCTCTCGCGGCAGAAGTACAGAGCAGCCTTCTAAGGCAATTCTCGAGTCCGGCCACTAAACGGCCGGACACGGCCAAACGGGCCCGGAGCAACATCAACCAAGACCACCTGGCACGTTCCGAGCACGCGTAGCAATGCGGCCCCAACCCCAGCCCTTGCATAATTGCAAGACCAACCCTCCCCGTGCATCATTACGCTCTGGAGATACCATGGGCCTAGGGGGAGGGGCACGACCACAATAGACCCAGAGTGCGGCTCGACCACACCAGGGGCTAACAAGTGTGTCACTCTTTTTTATTTATATTTTTCCTTCTTTGTATACACAGGACTCCATTCACCAGAGGCCCTGTCCGGCGGTGAACCCAACGAACTCACGATGCAACAGCCAGGAAAGAAAGAAGGCTGCGATGAACACTCAGGTGGTCTCCATTACGAGCATTAAATTTGATTATATACACCAGTCCGCAGCCCACCCCTGGAGGGGGACATGTTTAATTAGTCCAATCCCTTGCTTACCGCACTCTTTGTATCATTCCACACTCATAGCAGAATTCCTTCAATAAATAATGCAGCATTTTTTTCCTATTATTGCATTACTTTACACATATGTTCATTAATGACATCTTGCACCAGTATATTTTGGTACGGCCGAATACGCCAGGGGCTTATGTTCCCCGCATTATGGTGTGATAAGTCCGAACACTTTCACAAGTGCGGCACCCCGAACTCATAACATTATATGAATCGGCTCCGAATCATGTCTTGGGTCAATAGTTGGGTTTGCCCGGCTCCCACGTTTTGGTGCCTTACGTTCCGTTCTGTCGGCTAAGGTGGCACTGGGAGAACCACTGCGATTGCGCCCCGGTTGAGCTGGGCGAGCGCCTCAGTGGAGAAAGCTAAAACTGACTGGCATGATAAGGCGAGAGACTGGTCGCTGTTCGAGAGGTCTTTTCGGGTCCCTAAAGACTTATGCCACTTCGAGCGAAGTACCGGATAATGTCCGACGAAGGCGTGGATAGCGCCCCGAATTCGGTTTTCCGAACAAGGGGCTTCGCCGAAATTTAAAATTATAGAATTCTATGGCTAAGTGAGAGTGTTCAAGCATTATAAGTCTGGTTGCCTTGTTCGTTGTGTTGAGCGCCTCCCTAGATGGACCCAAAAATGGGAACAAGAGTGCTCAAGTTTATCCCGAACACCCCAGCACTTGTGGCTCGGGGGCTGAAGCCGACGACTTGCCATCTCTCAGATTTTATAAACGGCCGCACAGAAGGTAATATTTTAAATCAAACAAGCGTTGCTTCGCGCATATGAACAAAGTTTTCAGCGCACAGGATAATACATAGCGAGTCTACTCAATAATTACATCTCTGGGGCACTCATCCGCAATCTTGCGGGCACCCTTCAGGACAGTCTTATAGTACATCTCGGGCGTACGATACTCCTTGCCCGCTGGCGGCGCGTCGGTGATAAGCTTCTCCGCATCCAGCCTGCCCCAGTGCACCTTTGCGCTGGCAAGGGCCCGACGAGCACCCTCAATACAGGTGGAGCGCTTGATGACATCCACCCAGGGGCACGCATCCACCAGCCGCCGCACGAGGCCGAAGTAGCTCCCAGGCATGGCCTGTCCAGGCCACAGCCGGACTATAAGGCTCTTCATGGCCTCCTCAGCTACCTTGTGGAGCTCGACCAGCTGCTTCAGCTGGTCGCTCGGGGGCACCGGATGGCCGGCCTCAGCGTACTGAGACCAGAAGACCTCCTCCGTTGAGCTCCCCTCCTCGCCACGATAGAATGTGGTGGCATTGGACACACTGCGGGGTAGATCTGCAAATGCCCCTGGAGAGCTCCGAATCCGGGTAAGTGTCAGGTAGTTTACATTAACATGCTTGCTTTGCATGAAAAATGCCTTACCCGCTGCTATTTTCTTCATATCCTCAATCTCCTGAAGGGCCTTACGGGCCTCGGCCTTGGCGGACTTGGCACTTTCGAGAGCCGAGGCGAGCTCGGACTCTTGAGTCTTTGAGTCGCGCTCCAAACTCTCATGCTTTTCCATGAGAGCCTGGAGCTCTTGCGGCACCTCCACCACCCACGCCTCCTGCTTCTCTCGCTCTGCCCGTTCCGCGGCCGCATTGCGTTCGGCCGCGGACATAGCCTCCTTCAGGGTTGCCACCTCGTTCGTGGCCCGTGCAGTACCCACGTTATCATTGTTAATTTTATTGCAACCGAAATCCTTTTCTGTAAGGTAAATATTCAAAGTGGTGCTACTCACCTTCTTTGTCCTCGAGCTGCCTCTTGGCATGGCCGAGCTCTCGCTCGGACCGCTCGAGATCTTGTTTCAATGCACCAACCTCCACAGTCAGTGCGGCAGAGGTCAGCAACACAACCTGCAAACCCATATTGACATACTTTTTAGCAACCCTACGTATATCTCTTTAGATCCTCAGCCCGGCTTTTCTTTCCGAACGCCGAACTGAGCATCAGGGGCTACTGTCTATGCGGTATTACATTACATAATTTTAACTTCTTACCTCAAAGCCTGTTAGAAGGCTACTGTAGGCTTCGGTCAGCCCGCTCTTGGCGAGCTGAACCTTCTGAATCACCGCACTCATAACGGTGCGGTGTTCTTCCTCAATGGAGGCACCTTGGAGCGCCTCCAGCAAGTTGTCCGGCGCCTCCGGTTGGACGGAGGCCGCCGGCGTCACGGTCTTGCCCTTCTTGCAAAGGGGCCGCTTGCCGGACTCTGGAACCACTGCAGGTTCCGTCGTAGAGTCCAGCGCAAAGTCCGGGAGGCTGCCTTGCGGCGCCTCCGGAGCCTCCTCCTGATGGGTCCCTTTTTGGGATCCCACCTCGGCGTCCTCATCGGCGCGAGGGGTGGAGGCAGTCGGGATGGAATCCACATCCGACAGAGCCAACGACCCACTCGATGAAGTGGGGAGATCATCATCGGCCGGACTGCAGGCAACATGCGGCATTAGAAGGACACTATGTGACATAAAAGAAATTGCAGATCATTCAGGGATCCGAATACTTACGATCTCGCCGGAGGCCTGGCCCTTGAAGGCCATTCTTCGCCGCCAATGTTGGTGTTGGCGGAGCTGTCCGGGGGAATAGTTCTCCCCCTCTTGGACCCTTCGGCCTCCCCTGTTGGGGAAGCCTTCCTCTTCCTCTCTCCCTCCTCTGGGAGAGAGTCTTCTTCCTCCTCCTCATCTTCGGGGGAGGAATCCGCCTCGGAGTCGTCGGACACCTGAAAACGGGAACTCTTTCGAGTACCCGTGGCCACCTTCTTGGCCTTCTTCTCCGGCACCACATGCGGTGCCGGGACCAGCAGCCCCGCTAGACGGGCGTCCACTGGGTCTTCTGGCATGGGAGCCGGGCAGATGAGCTGCTCGGCCTTCTTCATCCATTCCTGTCAAAGGAAAAGGGAGATTAAAACCCGCTTAGGGTCGAACTATTAACAACAAGTGCCCCGTAAAGGGGTAGAATCACTTACCTCGTCAGCTGGACGCTACGAGTGAAATCCTCGATCTTCCGTCGCGGATGCGGGGGCATCGGCGCCCTTAAACAGCACCCTCCAGGCGCCTTCGTACGTCGTGTCAAAGAGCCCGCTCAACGCCTGGTGCTGTTCCGGATCAAACTCCCACAGATTGAATGCCCGTTCTTGGCATGGGAGAATCCGGCGGACGAGCATGACTTGGACCATGTTAACCAGCCTGAGCTTTTTGTTCACCAGCTTCTGGATACAGGCTTGGAGTCCCGTCAGCTCCTTCGAGTTACCCCACAGCAAGCCCTTCTCTTTCCAGGAGGTGAGCTGCGTAGGGATACCAGATCTAAACTCGGGGGCCGCCGCCCACTTAGGGTCGCGCGGCTCGGTGATATAGAACCACCCCGACTGCCACCCCTTGACGGATTCCACGAAGGCCCCTTCGAACCAAAGGACGTTGGGCATCTTGCCCAACATGGCGCCTCCGCACTCCGCTTGAGTGCCCTTCACTACCTTCGGCTTGACGTTGAAGGTCTTGAGCCACAAGCCGAAGTGGGGCTGGATGCAGAGGAAGGCCTCGCACACGACGATAAACGCCAAGATGTTGAGGATGAAGTTCGGCGCCAGATCATGGAAATCCAGACCATAGTAGAACATGAGCCCCCGGACAAAAGGGTGAAGTTGAAAGCCCAATCCGCGGAGGAAGTGGGGGAGGAAAACGACCCTCTCATGGGGCCTGGGGGTGGGGATGAGCTGCCCCTCGTCGGGCAGCCGGTGCGTGATGTCGCCGAAAAGGTATCCGGCACTGCGCAGCTTTGTGATGTGCTCCTCCTTAACGGTGGAGGCCAACCACTTGCCTCCCGCTCCAGACATGGTTGGAGAAGGTTGAGACGAGATGCGCGAACTTGAGCGCTGGAGCTCGAGTGCGCGGAGATGGATAAGCAAAGGAGGAAGAAGGCGTAGGTGAAAAGGTGAATCCTTATCCCTTATATAGGCGGACAAAGACTATGCGTCCCCACTGGCCTGGTAAAACTCGCTTATCTCCCAAGCGCCACCATCAATGGCGCGGTTGGGTTACCCACGTCCGTATTGATGAGAATCCCGGAATAAGGGGAACACGATCTCTGCTTCGACAAGACTTGCCAAGGAAACCGCTTCGCTAAACGCGCTGAGGCGGTATAATAAAAAACGATTCAAGTAAAGGCTTGGTAGTGGTGTGACGTCACGCCGCAGAATACGTCAGCAGATTGAACTTGTGTACATTTTATTCTCTCTACGGGGGAATGTGGAATTTATTTTGCAGAGCCGGACACTATCCTGGTGTTCACAATCTTCTCTGGATTATTCAAAGGAGGAACCCGCCTTGCAATGCCGAACATTATGCGCACCGGACTCATCGTCATTGAAGCCAGGTTCAGGGGCTACTGAGGGAGTCCTGGACTAGGGGGTGTCCGGACAGCCGGACTATCATCGTCCGCCGGACTCCAAGACTACGAAGGTACAAGATTGAAGACTCCGTCCCGTGTCCGGATGGGACTTTCCTTGGCGTGGAAGGCAAGCTTGGCGATACGGATATGTAGATCTCCTACCATTGTAACCGACTCTATGTAACCCTAGCCCTCTCTGGTGTCTATATAAACCGGAGGGCTTTAGTCCGTAGGACATAACCTCCATTACGACAATCATACCATAGGCTAGCTTTTAGGGTTTAGCCTCCTTGATCTCGTGGTAGATCCACTCTTGTACTACCCATATCACCAATATTAATCGAGCAGGACGTAGAGTTTTACCTCCATCAAGAGGGCCCGAACCTGGGAAAAACATCGTGTCCCTTGTCTCCTGTTACCATCCGCCTAGACGCACAGTTCGGGACCCCCTACCCGAGATCCGCCGGTTTTGACACCGACATTAGCAGACTCAGAATTAGCATGGGGGCGGACACCCACGGGAGTGGCCAGCCCGTCATCAGGAACATGGAGCAGATCCATGAACTCCTTCCAAGTAGCAGTGAACTTACGGCCATTGGTCATCCAGGTCATCCTCCGCTCCTCATCAGGGTGAAAGTATACTGAGGCAAAGAACTGACAGATAAGCTCAGGGTCATAGTCAAGGTGAAAAGAGATCACATGTTCAATACCAAACTGCTCCACCAAGTCCAGAGCTTCTCCAAAGTACTCACGATGCTTGTCCTTCCTCAGGTGATGCATTTCTATCCATTTGACATCCACATAGGTATTCTGCTTGTTCTTGATGACATCCAGATAAGTGAGAGTCTGTTGCTTGTTCCAAAACAGCTCACAACCTCTGACACTAGCACGAGGGTTCACATACGGGTTGAGCTGCCTGAGACGGACGTACTCAGATTGGGGTATCTCATCCATGCCCTTAGTGGGTTCCTTGTGCTTGCTAGCGGATATCTTGACATGGCGCTTGGGGGTAGTGGAGCCCTCTGGTGCTTCACCTCGATTGCGCAGACGCTTGGAACCCGTGTCACGACTGCGATTGGAACGGCGAGAGCCACCACCTGAGACACAAACGCAAAACACCCACGAAACGCAAAAGGATCAATGCAAAGACCACGACAAAGAACAAGAAACACAGAGAGAATATACGTGAACGTTGCCATGAGATAGATATGATCCACGGTAGTACTTCCAGAGCCTGCGGTACTAAAATTTTAGTACCGCTCCAAGTCGCGGTAGTACTGTTGGAAATATGCCCTAGAGGCAATAATAAAAGTATTATTATATTTCATTGTTCATGATAATTGTCTTTTATTCATGCTATAACTGTATTATCCGGAAATCATAATACACGTGTGAATACATAGACCACAATATGTCCCTAGTGAGCCTCTAGTTGACTGGCTCGTTGTGATCAATAGATAGTCATGGTTTCCTGGCTATGGACATTGGATGTCGTTGATAACGGGATCACATCATTAGGAGAATGATGTGATGGACAAGACCCAAACCTAAGCATAGAACAAAGATCGTGTAGTTCGTTTGCTAGAGCTTTTCCAATGTCAAGTATCTCTTCCTTTGACCATGAGATCGTGTAACTCCTGGATACCGTAGGAGTGCTTTGGGTGTATCAAACGTCACAACGTAACTGGGTGACTATAAAGGTGCACTACAGGTATCTCCGAAAGTGTCTGTTGGGTTGACACGGATCGAGACTGGGATTTGTCACTCCGTATGATGGAGAGGTATCTTTGGGACCACTCGGTAATGCATCATCATATTGAGCTCAAGGTGACCAAGGTGTTGGCCATGGGATCATGCATTACGGTACGAGTAAAGTGACTTGCCGGTAACGAGACTGAACAAGGTATTGGGATACCAACGATCGAGTCTCGGGCAGGTAACGTACCGATTGACAAAGGGAATTGTATACGGGATTTGATCAAATCCTCGACATCGGGGTTCAACCGATGAAATCATCGAGGAGCATGTGGGAGCCAACATGGGTATCCAGATCCCGCTGTTGGTTATTGCCCGAGAGTCGTCTCGGTCATGTCTGCGTGTCTCTCGAACCCGTAGGGTCTACACACTTAAGGTTCGGTGACGCTAGGGTTGTATGAATATGAGTATGCAGCATACCGAATGTTGTTCGGAGTCCCGGATGAGATCCCGGATGTCACGAGGAATTTCGGAATGGTCCGGAGGTAAAGAATAATATATAGGAAGTGGTATTTCGGCCATCGGGAAAGTTTCGGGGTCACCCGGTATTGTACCGGGACCACCGGAAGGGTCCCGGGGGTCCACCAGGTGGGGCCACCCATCTCGGAGGGCCCCATGGGCTGACGTGGGAGGGGAACCAGCCCATAGTGGGCTGGTGCGCCCCCTAGGCCCACCCCCTGCGTCTAGGGTTGAAACCCTAGGGTGGGGGGGGGGGCGCACCACATGCCTTGGGGGGCACTCCTCCCCCCTTGGCCACCACCCCCTTGGGAGATCCAATCTCCCAGGGCCGGCGCCCCCCCAGGGGGCCTATATAAAGGAGGGAAGGGGGGAGGGCAGCCGTACCCTTGTGCTTGGCGCCTCCCTCCCCCTGCAACACCTCGTCCTCCTCCCGTAGTCGCTTGGCGAAGCCCTGCTGGAGTTCTGCTGCATCCACCACCACGCCGTCGTGCTGCTGGATCATCATCAACCTCTCCTTCCCCCTTGCTGGATCAAAAAGGAGGAGACGTCTCCCTTCCCGTACGTGTGTTGAACGCGGAGGTGCTGTCCGTTCAGCACTTGGACATCGGTGATCTGAATCACGTCGAGTACGACTCCATCATCACCATCCCCTTGAAAGCTTCCGCGCGTGATCTACAGGTGGTATGTAGATGCAAACTCACTCCCTTGACTCGTTGCTTAGATGAACTCATAGATGGATCTTGGTGAAACCGTAGGAAAAATTTAACTTTCTGCAACGTTCCCCAACAGTGGCATCATGAGCTAGGTCTATGCGTAGTTCTCTAATGCACGAGTAGAACACAATTTTGTTGTGGGCGTGGATCTTGTCAACTTGCTTGCCACTACTAGTCTTTTCTTGCTTCAGCGGTATTGTGGGATGAAGCGGCCCGGACCAACCTTACACGTACGCTTACATGAGACCGGTTCCACCGATTGACATGCACTAGTTGCATAAGGTGGCTGGCGGGTGTCTGTCTCTCCCACTTTAGTTGAAGCGGATTCGATGAAAAGGGTCCTTATGAAGGGTAAATAGAAGTTGACAAAATCATGTTGTGGTTATTCGTAGGTAAGAAAACGTTCTTGCTAGAACCCAATTGCAGCCACGTAAAAGATGCAACAACAATTAGAGGCCGTCTAACTTGTTTTTGTAGCGATTGTTCATGTGATGTGATATGGCCAGAAGTTGTGATGAATGATGAATTGTGATGTATCAGATCATGTTCTTGTGATAGGATTCACGACTTGCATGTCCATGAGTATGACAACCGGCAGGAGCCATAGGAGTTGTCTTTATTTTTTGTATGACCTGCGTGTCATTGAAGAACGCCATGTAAACTACTTTACTTTATTGCTAAACGCGTTAGCCATAGAAGTAGAAGTAGTCGTTGGCGTGACAACTTCATGAAGACACGATGATGGAGATCATGATGATGGAGATCATGGTGTCAAGCCGGTGACAAGATGATCATGGAGCCCCGAAGATGGAGATCGATGGAGCTATATGATATTGGCCATATCATGTCACAACTATATAATTGCATGTGATGTTTATTATTTTTATGCATCTTTTTTACTTAGGACGACGGTAGTAAATAAGATGATCCCTTACAACAATTTCAAGAAGTGTTCTCCCCTAACTATGCACCGTTGCTACAGTTCGTCGTTTCGAAGCACCACGTGATGATCGGGTGTGATAGATCCCTACGTTCACATACAACGGGTGTAAGACAATTTTACACAGCAAAACACTTAGGGTTAACTTGACGAGCCTAGCATGTACAGACATGGCCTCGGAACACGGAGACTGAAAGGTCAAACACGAGTCGTATGGAAGATACGATCAACATGAAGATGTTCACCGACGATGACTAGTCCGTCTCACATGATGATCGGACACGGCCTAGTCGACTCGGATCGTGTAACACTTAGATGACTAGAGGGATGTCTAATCTGAGTGGGAGTTCATAATTTGATTAGAACTTAATTATCATGAACTTAGTCTAAAACCTTTGCAAATATGTCTTGTAAATCAAATGGCCAACGCTCATGTCAACTTGAACTTCAATGCGTTCCTAGAGAAAACCAAGCTGAAAGATGATGGCAGTAACTATACGGACTGGGTCCGGAACCTGAGAATCATCCTCATAGCTGCCATGAAGCAATATGTCCTAGAAGGACCGCTAGGTGACGCTCCCATCCCAGAGAACCAAGACGTTATGAATGCTTGGCAAACTCGTGCTGATGATTACTCCCTCGTTCAGTGCGGCATGCTTTACAGCTTAGAACCGGGGCTCCAAAAGCGTTTTGAGCAACACGGAGCATATGAGATGTTCGAAGAGCTGAAACTAGTTTTCCAAGATCATGCCCGGGTCGAGAGATATGATGTCTCCGACAAGTTCTATAGTTGTAAGATGGAGGAAAATAGTTCTGTCAGTGAACACATTCTCAAGATGTCTGGGTTGCACAACCGTATGACCCAGCTGAACATTAACCTCCCAGATGAGGCGGTCATTGACAGAATCCTCCAGTCGCTCCCACCAAGCTACAAGAGCTTTGTGATGAACTACAACATGCAGGGGATGGTGAAGACCATTCCTGAAGTGTTCTCAATGCTGAAGTCAGTAGAGGCTGAAATCAAGAAAGAACATCAAGTGTTGATGGTCAATAAGACCACTAAGTTCAAGAAGGGCAAGGGCAAGAAGAACTTCAAGAAGGACGGCAAGGATGTTGCCGTGCCCGGTAAGCCAGTTACCGAGAAGAAGTCAAAGAATGGACCCAAGCCTGAGACTGAGTGCTTTTATTGCAAGGGGAAGGGTCACTGGAAGCGGAACTGCCCCAAATACTTAGCGGATAAGAAGGCCGGAAACACCAAAGGTATATTTGATATACATGTAATTGATGTGTACCTTACCAGTACTCGTAGTAACTCCTGGGTATTTGATACCGGTGTCGTTGCTCATATTTGTAACTCACAGCAGGAGCTGCGGAATAAACGGAGACTGGCGAAGGACGAGGTGACGATGCGCGTCGGGAATGGTTCCAGAGTCGATGTGATCACCGTCGGCACGCTGCCTCTACATTTACCTACAGGATTAGTTTTGAACCTTAATAATTGTTATTTAGTGCCAAGTTTGATCATGAACATTGTATCAGGATCTCATTTAATACGAGATGGCTACTCATTTAAATCCGAGAATAATGGTTGTTCTATTTATATGAGAGATATGTTTTATGGTCATGCTCCGATGGTCAATGGTTTATTCTTGATGAATCTCGAGCGTAATATTACACATGTTCATAGTGTAGATGCCAAAAGATGTAAAGTTGATAACGATAGTCCCACATACTTGTGGCACTGCTGCCTTGGTCACATTGGTGTCAAGCGCATGAAGAAGCTCCATGCTGATGGACTTTTAGAGTCTCTTGATTATGAATCGTTTGACACATGCGAACCATGCCTCATGGGCAAAATGACCAAGACTCCGTTCTCCGGAACAATGGAGCGAGCAACCAACTTGTTGGAAATAATACATACCGATGTGTGCGGTCCAATGAGCGTTGAGGCTCGCGGAGGATATCGTTATGTTCTCACTCTCAATGATGACTTGAGTAGATATGGGTATGTCTACTTAATGAAACACAAGTCTGTGACCTTCGAAAAGTTCAAGGAATTTCAGAATGAGGTAGAGAATCAACGTGACCGAAAGATAAAGTTCCTACGATCAGAGCGTGGAGGAGAATACTTAAGTCACGAATTTGGTACACACTTAAGGAAATGTGGAATCGTTTCACAACTCACGCTGCCTGGAACACCTCAGCGTAACGGTGTGTCCGAACGTCGTAATCGCACTCTATTAGATATGGTGCGGTCTATGATGTCTCTTACCGATTTACCGCTATCATTTTGGGGATACGCTCTAGAGACAGCTACATTCACTTTAAATAGGGCACCGTCTAAATCCGTTGAGACGACACCGTATGAATTATGGTTTGGGAAGAAACCTAAGCTGTCGTTTCTAAAAGTTTGGGGATGCGATGCTTATGTCAAGAAACTTCAACCTGAAAAGGTCGAACCCAAGTCAGAAAAATGCGTCTTCATAGGATACCCTAAGGAAACTGTCGGGTATACCTTCTACTTAAGATCCGAGGGCAAGATCTTTGTTGCCAAGAACGGATGCTTTCTGGAAAAAGAGTTTCTCTCGAAAGAAGTAAGTGGGAGGAATGTAGAACTCGATGAAGTACTACCTCTCGAACGGGAAAGTGGTGCAGCTCAGGAAAATGTTCCTATGATGCCCACACCAACTGAAGAGGAAAACAATGATGATGATCAAGGTACTTCGGATCAAGTTGCTACTGAACTTCGTAGGTCCACAAGGACACGTTCCGCACCAGAGTGGTACGGCAACCCTGTCCTGGAAATCATGTTGTTAGACAACGGTGAACCTTCGAACTATGAAGAAGCGATGGCGGGCCCAGATTCCAACAAATGGCTTGAAGCCATGAAATCCGAGATAGAATCCATGTATGAAAACAAAGTATGGACTTTGACAGACTTGCCTGATGATCGGCAAGCGATAGAAAACAAATGGATTTTTAAGAAGAAGACGGACGCGGATGGTAATGTTACCATTTATAAGGCTCGACTTGTCGCTAAGGGTTATCGACAAGTTCAAGGGATTGACTACGACGAGACATTCTCTCCCGTAGCGAAGCTGAAGTCCGTCCGAATTATGTTAGCAATTGCCGCATACTATGATTATGAGATATGGCAGATGGACGTCAAAACGGCATTCCTTAACGGACATCTTAAGGAAGAGCTGTATATGATGCAGCCGGAAGGTTTTGTCGATCCTAGGAACGCTAGCAAAGTATGCTAGCTCCAGCGATCCATTTATGGGCTGGTGCAAGCATCTCGGAGTTGGAACATTCGCTTTGATGAGATGATCAAAGCGTTTGGGTTTATGCAGACTTATGGAGAAGCCTGCGTTTACAAGAAAGTGAGTGGGAGCTCTGTAGCATTTCTCATATTATATGTAGATGACATACTCTTGATGGGAAATGATATAGAACTTCTGGAGAGCATTAAGGCCTACTTGAATAAGTGTTTTTCAATGAAGGACCTTGGAGAAGCTGCTTATATATTAGGCATCAAGATCTATAGAGATAGATCGAGATGCCTCATAGGTCTTTCACAAAGCACATACCTTGATAAGATTTTGAAAAGGTTCAAAATGGATCAGTCCAAGAAAGGGTTCTTGCCTATGTTACAAGGTGTGAGATTGAGCTCAGCTCAGTCACTGACCACGGCAAAGGATAAAGAAGAGATGAGTGTCATCCCCTATGCTTCAGCCATAGGATCTATTATGTATGCTATGCTGTGTACCAGACCTGATGTAAACCTTGCCGTAAGTTTGGTAGCGAGGTACCAAAGTAATCCCGGCAAGGAACACTGGACAACAGTCAAGAATATCCTGAAGTACCTGAAAAGGACAAAGGACATGTTTCTCGTTTATGGAGGAGACGAAGAGCTCGTCATAAAGGGTTACGTCGACGCTAGCTTCGACTTAGATCTGGATGACTCTAAGTCACAAACCAGATACGTGTATATGTTGAATGGTGGAGCAGTAAGCTGGTGCAGCTGCAAGCAGAGCGTCGTGGCGGGATCTACGTGTGAAGCGGAGTACATGGCAGCCTCGGAGGCAGCGCATGAAGCGATTTGGGTGAAGGAGTTCATCACCGACCTAGGAGTCATACCCAATGCGTCGGAGCCGATCAAACTCTTCTGTGACAACACTGGAGCTATTGCCCTTGCCAAGGAGCCCAGGTTTCAAAAGAAGACCAGGCACATCAAGCGTTGTTTCAACTCCATCCATGAAAATGTTCAAGATGGAGACATAGATATTTGCAAAGTACATACGGATCTGAATGTCGCAGATCTGTTGACTAAACCTCTCTCGCGAGCAAAACATGATCAACAACAGAACTCTATGGGTGTTCGATTCATCACAATGTAACTAGATTGGTGACTCTAGTGCAAGTGGGAGACTGTTGGAAATATGCCCTAGAGGCAATAATAAAAGTATTACTATATTTCATTGTTCATGATAATTGTCTTTTATTCATGCTATAACTGTATTATCCGGAAATCGTAATACACGTGTGAATACATAGACCACAATATGTCCCTAGTGAGCCTCTAGTTGACTAGCTCGTTGTGATCAATAGATAGTCATGGTTTCCTGGCTATGGACATTGGATGTTGTTGATAACGGGATCACATCATTAGGAGAATGATGTGATGGACAAGACCCAATCCTAAGCATAGCACAAAGATCGTGTAGTTCGTTTGCTAGAGCTTTTCCAATGTCAAGTATCTCTTCCTTTGACCATGAGATCGTGTAACTCCCGGATACCGTAGGAGTACTTTGGGTGTATCAAACGTCACAACGTAACTGGGTGACTATAAAGGTGCACTACAGGTATCTCTGAAAGTGTCTATTGGGTTGACACGGATCGAGACTGGGATTTGTCACTCCGTATGACGGAGAGGTATCTCTGGGCCCACTCGGTAATGCATCATCATATTGAGCTCAAGGTGACCAAGGTGTTGGCCACGGGATCATGCATTACGGTACGAGTAAAGTGACTTGCCGGTAACGAGACTGAACAAGGTATTGGGATACCAACGATCGAGACTTGGGCAAGTAACGTACCGATTGACAAAGGGAATTGTATACGGGATTTGATCGAATCCTCGACATCGTGGTTCAACCGATGAAATCATCAAGGAGCATGTGGGAGCCAACATGGCTATCCAGATCCCGCTGTTGGTTATTGCCCGAGAGTCGTCTCGGTCATGTCTGCGTGTCTCCCGAACCCGTAGGGTCTACACACTTAAGGTTCGGTGACGCTAGGGTTGTATGAATATGAGTATGCAGCATACCGAATGTTGTTCAGAGTCCCGGATGAGATCGCGGACGTCATGAGGAATTTCGGAATGGTCCGGAGGTAAAGAATAATATATAGGAAGTGGTATTTCGGCCACCGGGAAAGTTTCGGGGTCACCCGGTATTGTACCGGGACCACCGGAAGGGTCCCGGGGGTCCACCGGGTGGGGCCACCCATCCCGGAGGGCCCCATGGGCTGACGTGGGAGGGGAGCCAGCCCATAGTGGGCTGGTGCGCCCCCCTAGGCCCACCCCCTGCGCCTAGGGTTGAAACCCTAGGGTGGGGGGGGGGGGCGCACCACATGCCTTGGGGGGCACTCCTCCCCCCTTGGCCGCCGCCCCCTTGGGAGATCCAATCTCCCAGGGCCGGTGCCCCCCCAGGGGGCCTATATAAAGGAGGGCAGGGGGGAGGGCAGCCGTACCCTTGTGCTTGGCGCCTCCCTCCCCCTGCAACACCTCATCCTCCTCCCGTAGTTGCTTGGCGAAGCCCTGCTGGAGTTCTGCTGCATCCACCACCACGCCGTCGTGCTGCTGGATCATCATCAACCTCTCCTTCCCCCTTGCTGGATCAAGAAGGAGGAGACGTCTCCCGTCCCGTACGTGTGTTGAACGCGGAGGTGCTGTCCGTTCAGCACTTGGACATCGGTGATCTGAATCACGTCGAGTACAACTCCATCATCACCATCCCCTTGAAAGCTTCCGCGCGTGATCTACAAGTGGTATGTAGATGCAAACTCACTCCCTTGACTCGTTTCTTAGATGAACTCATAGATGGATCTTGGTGAAACCGTACGAAAATTTTTAATTTTCTGCAACGTTCCCCAACAAGTACCGTGCGAGGTCACGGTAGTACCGGGGTGGGAGCGGTAGTAAAATTTTAGTGCTGCGGCGAGTGCGGTAGTACCGCGCCAGACAGGCGGTAGTACCGGACAAGCAGTAGTACCGCGCCCGACGGGCGGTAGTACCGCACCCCGTCAGATCCAAACGAAAGTTTGAATCTGAAAAGAACCGCGAAACCACGGTGGTGCTACGGTGATCAAATCTAGCACAGGACAAAAGGACAAGTATAATCCCTACGCAATACTACTCTCCTACATCCTACTCTTGCATAGATTTAGCCTAAAAATCTCAAGAACACACAAGTCTCCCACAAACCTAGTGGCAAAGAAAACAACAAAAACGAGAGGGAGATGGGGAAAGACCTTGGTCCATGGCAAGAGCACGTGGTGGGGAATGATCCCACCGGACGGAATCGCAGGAGAGCGGCCGGAGGCGGAGATCCAGCGAGGGATGCCGACCCCGTTCTTGAGTGAGGGAGAGAGAGGGAGACAAAGTGGGGAAACTGACGAATGGGTATGGGGGAGATAGAACTCCCCCTGCCCGTCCTTATCCCCACACGTCTATGATGGCGCGGTAGTACCGCATATCATCATGGTAGTACCGCTTGGGCGGAGGTACCGCACCGAAGTGGTAGTACCGCTCTCCCAGGCGGCAGTAAAAAAATTACTGCCGCATGGGGGCGGTAGTACCATGCTCTCCACATGGGGTAGTACCGTAGAAGGCTGCGGTAGTACTGTGAGCTCAAGAAAAAGCAGGTTTCAACACACAAAATGAGGTCTTTGCAAGGAAACTTTTAGGACAAGAGACACCACAAGAACACGCACAACCCAAGGCAGAATTACAACAAAGAGCAACCACGCGACACTACCTCTCAAAAGGAGAGGGCGGTGGCCGGAGCCACCTATGTTTGAGTTAGTTGGTATGGCACCGCGAAGAATTATCCTTGGGCCCATGACCAAAACTTGTCTTTGAAGCACAAGTACCATCAAAAAATGGCTAATATGAAAGAGTTGATCGATTTATGCATAATTGGGGGAGGGAGAGTTCATTGAGAGAACAACACTCCCCCTATGTCCATGCCTACACCTAAACTAGACAACAAGTTGAGTGTGGTGGGGGTGCAAGGGTTCAAGTCACATTGCTCATGCCTTAACTCGCGAAATCTTGCTTTATCCAAGGGCTTCGTGAAAATATCTGCAAGGTTATCATGAGTGTTGACATACTTGAGCTTGATCTCCCCTCACCTAATGTGATCCCGGATGAAGTGATACCGAATCTCAATATGCTTCGTCTTGAAGTGTTGCACCGGGTTGAGAGAAATCTTGATGGCACTTTCATTATCACACCAAAGAGGCACTTTTTCACAAATGACACCGTACTCCTTTAAAGTTTGCCTCATCCATAAGAGTTGTGCACAACTATTACTGGCCGCCACATATTCCGCTTCGGTGGACAAGAGAGACACACAACTTTGCTTCTTGGAAGACCAACTCACCAAAGAGCAACCAAGAAATTGGCACCCTCCGGAGGTGGACTTCCTATCCACTTTGTCTCCCGCCCAATCGGAATCCGTATATCCTTCAAGCTTGAAGTTTGCCCCTCTTGGGTACCATAATCCAAAGTTTGGGGTATGAGCCAAATATCGAAAGATTCGCTTGACCGCCACATAGTGACTTTCCTTTGGTGCGGCTTGAAACTATGCACACATTCCCACACTCAACATGATATCCGGTCTAGATGCACAAAGGTAAAGCAAGGAGCCAATCATGGAGCAATATACCTTTTGATCCACCGCTTTACCATTTTGATCAATGTCAAGTTGGCACTTGGTAGGCATTGGAGTAGAAGCTGGCTTGACATCACTTAGCTTGAATCTTTTTAGCATGTCTTGAGTATATTTGGCTTGGTTGATGAAGGTTCCTTCTCTTCTTTGTTTGATATCAAAACCAAGGAAGAACTTCAACTCTCCCATCGAAGACATCTTGAACTTGGAGGTCACGAGAGCGGCAAATTCCTCATTGAAAGCTTTGTTAGGGGAACCAAAGATAATATCATCAACATATAGTTGGCATACAAACAACTCCCCTTTGACCTTCTTAGTAAAAAGAGTGGGATCGATTTGCCCCACCTCAAATGCATGGTCTTGTAAAAACTTGGTAAGGTGGTCATACCACGCACGTGGGGCTTGTTTAAGGCCATAGAGTGCCTTATCGAGTTGATACACATGATCCGGGAAGTAGGGATCCTCGAACCCGGGGGGTTGCTTGACATAGACCAACTCATTAATAGGACCATTAAGAAAAGCACTTTTCACATCCATTTGTTGCAACTTAAAGTTGTGATGGGAAGCATAAGCAATCAACAAATGAATGGATTCAAGGCAAGCAACGGGAGCAAAGGTTTCACCGTAATCGATACCATCGACTTGGGAGTAGCCTTCTGCTACCAATCTTGCCTTGTTGCGAACGATGTTCCCATGAGCATCTTGCTTGTTCTTGAAAATCCACATGGTTCCAATGACGTTGTGGTTCCCCGATGGCCTTGGCACCAATCTCCACACCTTGTTGTACTCGAAGTTGTTGAGTTCTTCATGCATGGCATTGAGCCAATCTGAGTCTTCAGCGCCTCATAGACCTTTGGGGGTTCAACACCAGAGACAAACACAAGATGTTCACAATAGTTTGCTAATTGTCTGCGAGTGCTTACCCCCTTTCTTAGGCTTCCAACCACATTCTCCATGAGATGGCCTTTGGTGGTGAGTTTGGAAGCAATCTTCACGGCACGACGCTCTAATTCCTCCTCGGATGTGGTAGGAGGAGGGTTAACTTGATTATCTTGAGCGCCGTCTTGAGCTCGTTCTTGATCTTGAGCTTGCTCATGATCTTGAACTTGCTCGAGGGGGAGAACTTGACCTTGGGCATCATTTGGAGGTTCACCACCATCTTGAGATTGATCTTTCCCTTGGTCTTGTTCACGAGGTTGAGGGCCTTCACTTTGTTCTTCGGAAGCGTGTGGGTCTTGAGTAGGTGATGGCTCCACTTGAGTGGAGCATTGTCCTTCTCCTTCGGCCACAAGGGGTTCCTCAATGGGTAGAATATGACCAATACCCATTCTTCTTATGGCTTTGGGAGGAATTTCATCACCTACATCACAAGTACCACTTTTCTCCACTTGGGAGCCGTTATTTTCGTCAAACTCCACGTTACACGTCTCCTCAATGAGTCCGGTGGACTTGTTGAGAACACGGTAAGCATGAGAGTTTGTAGCATAACCAACAAATATGCCCCCATAAGCTCTAGCCTCAAATTTAGACAAACAAACACCTTTCTTGAGAATGAAACACTTACACCCGAACACCCGGAAGTACTTGAGATTGGGCTTGTTGCCGGTGAGTATCTCATAAGGAGTCTTGTTCAAGCCTTTACGGAGATAGAGCCGATTGGATGCATGACATGCTGTGTTGATGGCTTCAGCCCAAAAGTTGTATGGAGACTTGAACTCCGCCATCATGGTCCTTGCCACATCCATCAATGTCCGGTTCTTCCTCTCCGCTACACCATTTTGTTAAGGGGTATATGGTGCAGCATATTGATGCTTGATCCCCTCATCACTAAGAAACTCATCCAAGGTGTAGTTCTTGAACTTGGTGCCGTTGTCACTCCTTATTGTCAAGATCTTTGCATCATGTTGACGTTGAGCTTCATTTGCAAAGTCGATGACGGTTTGTTGAGTCTCACTCTTCCTCTTGAAGAAGTATACCCAAGTGTATCTTGAATAATCATCCACAATCACCAAGCAATACTTTCTACCTCCAAGACTATCAAATGAGGGGGCCCCAAAGAGATCCATGTGAAGGAGCTCCAAGGGTCTCTTCGAGTAGATGATGGTCGTGGGAGGGTGAGCCTTCTCATGAAGCTTTCCTTCAATACAAGCACTGCAAGCACGGTCTTTGGCAAAACTAACATTTGTTAGTCCACGGACATGGTCCCCCTTGAGAAGACTTTGCAAAGATCTCATATTGACGTGGGCTAAATGGCAATTTCAAAGCCATCCCACGTCAACTTTAGCCATTAGGCATGTCGCGGTCTTAGTGGGTCGCTCCGAAAAGTTTATCACATAGAGACCGTTCTCGACATGCCCAACAAAGGCTACTTTAAGAGTCTTGCTCCACAAGAGGGCCACGGTATCAATGTCAAAGAAAGTGGAAAAGCCCATGAGTGCATGTTGATGAACGGAAAGTAAATTGTATGCAAGGGACTCAACAAGCATGACTTTCTTGATCGTTAGATCATGAGAAATGACAACCTTGCCAAGACCCAATACCTTAGAATGTGAGGCATCACCCCACTCGACATTGGTGGGCATAGATGGAATCTTTTGCACGTCCACCACCAAGTCCTTGCTCCCGGTCATATGATTTGCTGCTCCACTATCGAGCAACCATGATCCCCCACCGGAAGCAAACACCTACAAGATATCAATGCTTGGTTTTAGGTACCCATTTAGTAACAAGGGTCTTAGGAACCCAAATATACCATGCAATGTACTCATAAGGAGAGCCAACAAATTTAGCATAAACATGTCCATCACTAGCACGGCACAACACATATGACGGGTTAAAGTCGCCGGCTTTGTTGGAGGAAATGGTTTTGCCCTTTTTGACATCAACACCCTTCACTTTTTCCTTCTTCTCCTTAGGAGTACCCTCTCCCTCTTTCACAAAAGTTTGCTTGAGAGGATGAGGACATTTGGTCTTGTCGTTCTTCTTCTTATTCTTGGACTTGGGTGCAAACCCAATTCCCCTCTTGGCCACAACTTCCTTTCGATTGCTCAAAAGGCCGTTGAGGTTCTTCCCACCTTGAATGCAAGTCACAAGGCCTTTCTCAAGCTGATCCTTCAACTTGGCATTCTCCTCCACAAGATGCACATGCTCACAACACAGGTTAGTAGCATATGCATTATCAATTAATACCATATGAGGGAAGGTGGCCTTTTCCTTGGTTAGCTTAACTTGGAGTTGAGCATGAGACTCCTTGAGGTTAGCGTGAGCACCCTTCAAGACCTTGTGGGCCTTGTCAAGTATCTCAAACTCCTCCTTGAGTCTAGCATGATCAACCCCAAGTTTAGCCTTCTTGGAAGTTAGCACACAAGACACGACAAGAGCATGATCAAGATCTTTCTCTAACTTAGCATGGTCATCGTTGTATGACTCCTCAAGAGTCAAGTGTTACCCACGCTCTTCCTCAAGAGCATTAGAGAGATCTGATATCTCATCGGCATAGTCACGACTATGACCTTCCATCTTAGAGATGGTTTCTTCGTGAGCCTCGATCATGTCATTGGCCTCACCAAGTTGTTCCAAGAGAGCAACAAAGTGCTTCTTGGATTTGCCCTTGAGCTTACTCATAAAAGACTCAAATTCATTCACTTCCTCATTAGACCCATCATGTTCATCAATGCAATCCTCCAAGGAGGGATTAGTAATTATGGTGGTATTGATGTTGGGGGTTACCTTGTTGGAAGCTTTAGCCATGAGGCACTTGGCGGTGATGTTCTCGTTAGGTGAATCAAAGAGAGACACCCGGGGAGTGGTAGCAATGGCAACAGACGCCATGGCCATTGCTTCTCCATTTTCATCATCATCGTCATCCTCATGGTATTATTCTTGAACCACCAACCCACAAGTAGGAGTCTTCTTGGTGAAGTTGTTCTTGTTGGGGAAGGACTTGGCTTTGTATTTTCGGATGAACTTGCCACCATTGTCTTCCTACTTCTCGTAAGGACAATCCGCAACGAAATGGCTCACATTGCCACACTTGAAGCAAGTTCTAACTCGTTGCTTGCCCTTGAAGGCACTTGAGTTGTTCTTGTTGAAGTTGGGTCTTGTATTCTTCTTGCTCCAAAATTGTCTTGAAGCAAGAGCCATGTGCTCATGATAATCATATTTGGTGTCTTCGGGGTTTCTCTCCTCATCTTCCTCTTCTTCCTCTTCTTCCACACTAACCTTGGCCTTCAAAGCAAGGTTGGGCTTCTTTGCCCTTTGAGAATGGAGCACTGCATTGTCAGCGGTCTTGTCCAAGATGCTCATTGCAACAAACTCATCCAACACTTCACTTGAGGTCATGGAGTGGAAGTCCGGTCTTCGACGAATGACGGAGGACATGGCCTTGCTGTAGGGCATCATGGCCTTGAGGAACTTGCGCTTGATCCAATTGTCATCCGTGTCCTTGCTCCCATGATCTCGAAGTGAGACCGCGAGTTTGGTCACTCTTCAAAAGAGCTCACGAGGTTCTTCATCTTCTTTCATTGCAAACTCATCGGCTTCATCTTGTACCACTTCATAGTTGGAGCGTTGAATGCTAGCACTTCCTTGATAGAGAGACACAATGCATTGCCATGCGTCTTTGGCCATGGCATGAGGTCGAAGATGAGGGAGATCTTCGGGAAGGATTGCATCTTGATGATGAAGAGAGCACTCTCATTGAATTGATTATCCACCACTTCTCTTGGGGTGAAGTTGCTTCGGTCATGTGGATAGAAACCTTCTTCAATGATTCTCCAAAGATTAGTATTCACATGATTTAAATGACGCTTGAAGTGATACACCTAAGAATCAAAATCCTCATTTTTCACAATCTTAGGAGGAGGACCGGCATGATTTAAATGAGTAGAGGGAATCGGTCCTCCATAGATTGGAGGTTCCACATGGGCAAAGATGCCGGTGCCATTTCTGCCACTAGTAGAAGGACCCTTCCCACTATTAGCTTCCCCCTTGTTGGAGTTAGCATCCGTCACCTTATTAGCGGGATCACCCACTTTCAACGGAGAGGTAGGTAGTTTAAGTCCTTCTAAGAATTTATTAAACATGCTTTCAACCGTGGTTGTCATGGAGGTTTTCAATGTGTCCAAGGCCACATTGAACTCCTCACGGGACACCGCAGTTTCCCCATTACCCATAGACGAGATCGGATTCACACCGGAGTGCTCCTCCTCCCCACCGTCTACGGTGTCAACCATACTCTTCGGACGGCAAAGTCCTTAATAAAGAGACGAGGCTCTGATACCAATTGAAAGGATCGATATAGTTGACTAGAGGGGGGTGAATAGGCAACTAACAATTTTTAGCTTTTCTTTACCAATTTAAACTTTGCATCAAAGTAGGTTGTCTAGATATGCAACTAGGTGGACAACCTATATGATGCAACAACAACAAACACACGAGCAAGCAAGGGATACAACACAAGTAAGCTTGCAAAAGTAAAGGTGCGAGATAACCAAGAGTGGAGCCTGTGGAGACGAGGATGTGTTACTGAAGTTCCTTCCTTTTGAGGGGAAGTACGTCTCCGTTGGAGCGGTGTGGAGGCACAATGCTCCCCAAGAAGCCACTAGGGCCACCATATTCTCCTCACGCCCTCACACAATGCGAGATGCCATGATTTCACTATTGGTGCCCTTGAAGGCGGTGACCAAACCTTTACAAACAAGGTTGGGGGAATCTCCACAACTTAATTGGAGGCTCCCAACAACACCATGAAGCTTCACCACAATGGAGTATGGCTCCGAGGTGACCTCAACCGTCTAGGGTGCTCAAACACCCAAGAGTAACAAGATCCGCTAGGGATAAGTGGGGGGAATCAAATCTCTCTTGGTGGAAGTGTAGATCGAGGCCTTCTCAACTAATCCCGAGCAAATCAACAAGTTTGATTGGCTAGGGAGAGAGATCGGGCGAAAATGGAGCTTGGAGCAACAATGGATCTTAGAGGTGGAAGAGGTGGTCAACTAGAGGTAGGAGACACCCCTTTTATAGTCAAGGAAAAGATCCAACCGTTATCCACATGTCCAGCCTGCGACATGCGGTACTACCGCTCCAAGGGTGCGGTACTACCGCAAGGCCCCACGGTACTATCGTGAGGGACCACGGTACTTCCGCGGAAGCAGCGAAGACTAGGACCTACCTGACTGAGGGCAGTACTTCCGTGGGCGCGGTACTACCGCTCCCCCTTGCGGTACTACCGCAAGCCAGGAAACTCCTAGCCTACGAAGAGTGCGGATGAATAAAAATACATCCGTGCCTACTTCCGCTGGAAACGAAACAGTGCAAAAATCTGATGCGGTACTACTGCTAAGACGCGGTACTACCGTAACCTAGCTGAACCAGGCCGCGCGAGGTACTACCGCGCACGAAGTGCAGTACTACCGTGGAGGCACCGATGTAAAAAATTACATCTGCTCCTACTACTGCGACGCAGCGGTACTAGGTATGAGGGCCACGGTACTACGACTCCAGGGGAGCAGTACTACCGTGGGCACCCGCGGTACTACCACGCGGGATGAGCGGTACTACCATGGGGGCGCGGATGTAAAAAATTACATCCGCCCCTACTACCGTACTGAAGCGGCACTAGGCTAGTGAGCCACAATACTAAGACTGCAGAGGAGCGGTACTACCATGGGCTCCAGCGGTACTACCGCAGGTGCTTGCGGTACTACCGCTCCGGAGAGCAGTACTACCGCAAGTTCAGCAGTAGCCATCAGAAGAAGCATAAAGAGGATAACCGAGGAAAGCTCCAAAGTTCAAGGGAAAGGTGAAGGCAAGGAAGGAAACGTGTACATGATGATTCCACCCGAACCTTTCCGACGCGGAGCCCCTCTTAATAGTACGGCTCTCCTACGACTCAAATCCACCAAAAAGAAACGTAGAACAACGCCATCTTCAATAGTCTTTGAGGGGCACTGAATTGTCTCGTGCCTAGTGATGAAGCATCTGAGAAACTCAAGGCACACGATTAGTCCGCAAAAGCATTGTCATTAATCACCAAAACACCTTAGGGATAAATATGCCCTTACAATAAGCTAACATACTTTCTCTACTTGGATCATATGCACTTATGATTGGAACTCTAGCAAGCGTCCGCAACTACTAAAGATCATTAAGGTAAAACCCAACCATAGCATTAAAGCATCAAGTCCTCTTTATTCCCATACGCAACAACCCCCTTACTCGGGTTTGTGTTTCAGTCACTCAACAGCCCACTATAAGCGAATCATGAACGTATGGCAACACCCTACAGCGGGAATCCCTCACGCTTGCGCGACACAGAGGGCACCATAGGACAGCACCAAAAAAAAACATACAACTCGTACCAATCTAGACCATCAATCAACCCAAGGACAAAAGATATCTACTCAAAACATCATAGGATGGCAACACATCATTGAATCATAATATGCGGCATAAAGCACCATGTTCAAGTAGGGATTATAGCAGGGTGCGGGAGAGTGGACCGTGTAAAAGAGAGGAGGATGGTGATGATGATGGTGATGTTGATGAAGACGATCACCGCGGCGATGATTCCCCTCCCGATGGCACTCCGGTGCCACCAAGAGAGAGGAGGAGATGTTTTCCCCCTTGTGCTTCCTCCTCCATGGCTTCCCCCCTCTGGTCCTTGGCCTTCATGGCGATGATGGCCCCTTCGAGATCCTCCTCCATGGCCTCCGGTGATGATGGCCCCCTCCGGCAGGGTGCCAGAGAGGGCCTAGATTGATTTCTCGTGGCTACAGAGGCTTGCAATGGTGGGACTTCCGATCTAGGTTATTTCCCAAAGGTTTCTATATTTATAGGAATTTTTGGCGTTGGTTTCACGTCAGGGGGGTCTCCGGGCTGTCCACGAGATAGGGGTGCCCGCCCTAGGGGGTGGGCGCACCCCCCACTCTCTTGGGCAGCCCGGGACTCTTCTGGCCCAACTCCAATGCTCCCTGGTCTTCTTTTGGTCCATAAAAAATCCGCAAAAATTGGCACGTCAATTGGACTCCGTTTGGTATTCCTTTTCTGTAAAACTCAAAAACAAGGAGAAAACAAAAACTGGCACTGGGCTCTAGGTTAATAGGTTAGTCCCAAAAATCATATAAAATGGCATATAAATGCATATAAAACATCATAAATGGATAATATAATAGCATGAATACTTCATAAATTATAGATACGTTGGAGATGTATCAAAAGACTATCCAAACATACACATTTCTGCTTTCTAGATGGTTATTCTGGTTTCTCTCAAATACCTGTGTCGGCGGAGGATCAATCAAAAACTACTTTTACTTGCCCTTTCGGTACTTTTGCTTATAGACGTATGCCTTTTGGTTTATGTAATGCACCTGCTACCTTTCAAAGATGCATGATGGCTATATTCTCCGACTTTTGTGAAAAGATTTGTGAGGTATTCATGGATGACTTCTCCGTTTATGGATCCTCTTTTGATGATTGCTTGAGCAACCTTGATTGAGTTTTGCAGAGATGTGAAGACACTAGTCTCGTCTTGAATTGGGAAAAGTGCCACTTTATGGTTAATGATGGCATTGTCTTGGGGCATAAAATTTCTAAAAAAAGGTATTGAAGTTGATAGAGCTAAAGTTGATGCTATTGAAAAGATGCCATGCCCCAAGGACATTAAAGGTATAAGAAGTTTCCTTGGTCATGCCAGTTTTTATAGGAGGTTCATTAAGGACTTCTCCAAAATCTCTAGGCCTCTGACTAATTTATTGCAAAAAGATAATCCTTTTGTCTTTGATGATGATTGTTGTAACGCCCCGAGACCGACGCTCCAGAAGACTTCCAGCTACTCCGAGTTTCGTCGTGTGATTTGTTTTGTTTGTTGCATCATTTGCATTGCATCATGCCATCATGCCATCATGTCATTTAATTTTTGCAACTCATCTAAATAAATTGTATGGATCTTCGGTCCATTTAAATCGAGGGAATTCACATGGTGATTTCTCTTTATAACATATCCTCTCAATATTTTAGGGAGCTACAATAAATATTCCATTTATTTGGAATTAACCACAACCCACCTGCATTTTAAAGTTCCTTCCGTTTGCACATATCCTAAATCCATGCTCTTTCCTCTTTTGAATCCATCTGAAGTTCTGGCATTTTGCAATATAGCAAAGTAGCTGCATGCCAATTCTCTGTTCATTTAGAAAATATTTGGAACCCCAAATATTTTCTCTTCTCTTGCTCGCTGTCTTGTTTCTATCCTTTTTTTTGGAAAAGCAACCGTTCAACAGTGCAGGCCAACCCATCTCTCCTTGTTCCCAATTCTCCCAGCCCTGCAGGCCACGAGGCCCAACCAGCAGGCCCAGCCGCTGGCCTCCTCTTAAACCCTAGTCTCATCCCGATCGATCCCCTCGTTCCTCCTCCAGCGCCGCCAACGCACACCCGTTGCCAGCGCCAGGAAGGGCTTCGCCCTGATCCCCTCGCGCCTCGCTCGTGTTCCCCTCCACCGCCTCGACCCACTGCATCACCCATCACCCTTCTCCCCTCACATCAGCGACAATCGCGCCGCCCTGCCTGTCTTGCTCCGGCCATGGCCACGTCGCCCCGCGCCTCCGCCTCCGCGCCACTCGTTGGAGCTCCCGCAAGCCGGCCCCTTCGCCTGCCTGCTCCCTCCTGCTTCTTCGACCTCGCCTCGCCCCGTGACCCCGCCGCCGCTCCGGCCAGCGAGCCCATGCTCCAGCGTCGCGCCGCTGCACCCTTGTTGCTCGCGACCGCCATGGGTGCCTGCAGGACGACGCCGCCATCCTCGTGCTGCAACACTGCCGGCAAGCCCCGCCTTTGTCACCTCCTTCCCGCGTGTGAGATGCTCTCCTCCGACAGCCACCTCCCGCTCGCCTCCTTCTTCTCTTCCTCGTGCGCCAACGACCATGGCTGCCTCGTCATCAAGCTCGCCTTCGTCTCCCTGGTGGCCGACTGCCTCGACCTCCTCTGCAAGGTGAAGCCACGGCCGCGCCAAGTTCCCTGCTCCGCCTCCACACGCCGCCCGCACACGCTACCAACCACTGCTGCTGCCTCCAGGCTGCGCTCCCCATCCATCACGAGCTCCGCCCTGGTCCTATTCGACCCTATTTGAACCGCCAACACGCAGCCTCGACCCGGCGTCATCCATCTTCTAGCAGCCGCATATGTGCAGCACCACCAAGTTTTGCCTCTGTACACTCATTGGGGTTGACCGTGGTCGCGCGCCTGGTGCCACTTGGAGTCACCAAGACCGCCAAGACCTGTACCCGGACCGTCAAGCATCTTCTCCAAGATTTTGCCAAGTACCCCGACGATGCGCCAAGTACCTCTACCCGAACGTCTACGACCCGTGAACAACTACCATCACCAAGATCGTGAGTACCTCTACCGTCACCGTGAACGACTACTTCCACGACGTCCGTGAACCACTACTTCCACTACCGTCGCGAGAACGACTACTTCCACTATGGCCCGTGTACCACAACTTCCTTCGTCGTACTCGACCCGCTCCGAAAGGCACGCTTCAAAGGTATAACCGCCAAGACGACAAGTCGACCGCCGAATGCATGTGTTGTATGAGATGCTCGTGTTTGCACCATGATCAAATTGCCGCTTGCGATACCCCTCTTTTGCCATGCCACCGACACGTGGGAACCCGGTATCCGGGATCACCCCATCATCTTTGCATGTTCTGCACATCCACACTTTCGTTCGCACCGACATCTTGATGAGTTGTCCGATCATCGGAATGTTGCCGTGGCACCATTTCCATTGTAGTTGCCGTGGCACCCTTTTTGTTCCGCCATGGTGACAAATGCTTCATAACATGCTCATGTCAACGTTTTCATAAAATTGCACAAAACTTGCATATGTCATTCGCATCATGTTAACAACATTTAAAATGTTAAAAATTGTTGTTGCATTAAATTGCTAAATGACATGAGGATTTTCCGGAATTGTTGTTTGTTGTTCCGTCCTCATTTAAACTTGCCTAGATAGGTAGTTTAATTATGCTTCACCTCTTGCCATGTTTAACAACATTTAACATTGTTTGGTAGCTTAACGAGATTAAACTAAATAATTGATGTGGTGTTTCGTCAATATGCAACTCGTTGCATATTGAGCTCCACTTAACTTGTAGTGTGGTTTGTTGCATTTTGCCATGCCATGCCTCATTAAACCAGACATGCATCATACTTGTTTGTGCGTCATGCCATGTTTATGCTTGTGCATTTACCATGTTGTTTGTTTCTTTCCGGTGTTGCTTCTTAGTTCCGGTAATGTTGCGATTGTGAGGACTCGTTCGACTACTCCTGTTCGTCTTCTTCATGGACTCGTTCTTCTTCCTAGCGGGATTTCAGGCAAGATGACTGAGGGAGTCCTGGACTAGGGGGTGTCCGGACAACCGGACTATCATCGTCCGCCGGACTCAAAGACTAGGAAGATACAAGATTGAAGACTCCGTCCCGTGTCCGGATGGGACTTTCCTTGGCATGGAAGGCAAGCTTGGTAATACGGATATGTAGATCTCCTACCATTGTAACCGACTCTGTGTAACCCTAGCCCTCTCCGGTGTCTATATAAACCGGAGGGCTTTAGTCCGTAGGACATAACCTCCATTACAACAATCATACCATAGGCTAGCTTTTAGGGTTTAGCCTCCTTGATCTCGTGGTACATCCACTCTTGTACTACCCATATCATCAATATTAATCAAGCAGGACGTAGGGTTTTACCTCCATCAAGAGGGCCCGAACCTGGGTAAAACATCGTGTCCCTTGTCTCCTGTTACCATCCGCCTAGACGCATAGTTCGGGACCCCCTACCCGAGATCCACCGGTTTTGACACCGACATTGGTGCTTTCATTGAGAGTTCCTCTGTGTCGTCACCGATAGGCTTGATGGCTCCTTCAATCGACAACAACGCCGTCCAGGGTGAGACTTTTCTCCCCGGACAAATCTTCGTATTCGGCGGCTTCGCACTGCGGGCCAATTCGTCTGGCCATCTGGAGCAGATCGAAAGCTACGCCCCTGGCCGTCAGGTCAGGTTCGGAAGCCTAAACTTCACGGCCGACATCCGCGGGGACTTGATCTTCAACGGACTCGAGCCACAGCCGAGCGCGCCGCGCTGTCACGATGGGCATGATTTATCTCTACCGCCGGACAGTGCCTTGGTGGCCGCACATGAATCCGCCCCGGCCCTTAGTCCGGAGCCGATAGCGCAGATCGAGGACCGGTGGCTGGACACCGCCTCGGGGGCTGCACCTTCCACGGCGATGGAGCCGAACACTAACCGTGTCCCTTGTAAAGCTCGTGACTCCGAGGCGTCGGACTCCCTGCCGGACTCCGAACCTCCTGCGCCCCTGCCAATCAAATCTGATTGGGCGCCGATCATGGAGTTCACTGCCGCGGACATCTTCCAACACTCACCCTTTGGCGACATCCTAAATTCGCTAAAACATCTCTCGCTATCCGGAGAACCCTGGCCGGATTATGGCCAGGATGGTTGGGATGCGGACGACGAAGAAATTCAAAGCCCTCCCACCACCCACTTTGTAGCCACTGTCGACGATCTAACAGACATGCTAGACTATGACTCCGAAGACATCGACGGTATGGACGACGAAGCCGGAGACGGTCAAGAACCAGCGCCTATAGGGCACTGGAAGACCACCCCAACACATGACATATATATGGTGGATACCCCAAAAGGAAGCGACGACGAGGAACAACGGGGCGCGGCAAAGGATAATCCCGCCAACAAACAACCAAAGCGGCGACGCAAGCGCCGCCCTAAGCCCCGCCTCGACAAAGACAGCATTCCTAATGACCCAGCATTAGAGCAGGGCAAACCAGTGGACGACGAACATGCAACCAAGCAACCGTCCGAACAGGACGAATCAGATAATCAATCCAATCCCGGCGAAACCAACAGTCCGGACGACCTCACACCGGACATACTACCGGAGCACAAAAACCTTCACGGAAGACTCGTCGCCACCGCAAGAAGCTTGAAGAAGGAAAAACGGAAGCTCAAAATAGCGGAAGACATACTCAGAATGAGGTGGAGCAAAGTACTCAAAACCGCAGACAAATACGGCAATGGCCATCAATCAAAGAGCTACCCGAAGCGCAAGCTGCTGCCAGAATTTGACGAGGAGGCCATAGAGCCCCCACAGTCAAAAAACAAAGAGGCCGCCTGGCCGGATAGACGGCCAGATGATAGGCCAAAATCTACAAGCGGCGCCGCACACAAGCCGACTCACGACCCTGGGAACACGGATGGCCCAGCCAGGTCCATTTACGGGCCAAAAAAGAGGGCCCCAGGAAGTAACACAACACGCCAAGTGTCCGAAGATAGCGGTACACCCAAATACAGGGGTGCCGCACACCCACTATGTTTCACCAATGAGGTGCTGGATCATGAATTCCCAGCAGGGTTTAAACCCATGAACATAGAGGCCTACGACGGAACAACAGACCCTGGAGTCTGGATAGAGGATTACATACTACACATACATATGGCTAGAGGAGATGATCTCCACGCCATAAAATATCTACCCCTCAAGCTCAAAGGGCTAGCTCGGCACTGGCTCAAAAGCCTCCCAGAAAACACTGTTGGAAGTTGGGAAGAGCTCGAGGACGCGTTTAGAGCAAATTTTCAAGGGACTTACGTCCGCCCTCCGGATGCAGACGATCTAAGTCATATAACTCAACAGCCTGGAGAGTCAGCGCGCAAATTCTGGAACAGGTTCCTTACTAAAAAGAACCAAATAGTCAACTGTCCGGACGCCGAAGCCTTAGCAGCTTTTAAACACAACGTCCGAGACGAATGGCTTGCCAGACACCTCGGCCAAGAGAAGCCGAGGACAATGTCCGCGCTAACGAGCCTCATGACCCGCTTTTGCGCGGGGGAGGATAGCTGGCTAGCAAGATGCAGCACCAGCGACCCGAGTACATCCGAGAGTAGATATGGAAACAGAAAATCACAGTGCAGAAAGGATCAGTGCCGGAATAAAGAAAAAAGCCCAAAGAGTACGGCGGTCAACGCCGGATTCAAAAGCTCACGGCCAAACAACAAAACACTGCCTCTTAAGGATAACAGTGATGAGCTATCCAACTTAAACAAAATTTTGGACCGGATATGTCAAATCCACAGCACCCCCGGAAGGCCTGCAAACCACACCCACCGAGATTGTTGGGTTTTCAAACAGTCTGGCCGACTAAATGCCGAACACAAGGGGCTCGACGCATCAAGCGAGGATGATGATAAACCCCACAAGCAGAGCACCGAAAAACAAAAGACTTTCCCACAAGAAGTCAAAGCAGTAAACTCACTTCATGTGATAATACGGAAAAACAATGCGGCACCCGCTAAGACGGGTCTCGCACGGTCCACCCCAGCGGAACCTCGAGATTGGATATCAAAACCAATCACTTTTGACCACCTGGATTACTCCAGAAGTATTCGGAATGCAGGATGGACTGCTCTGATATTGGATCCTATAATCAACGGACTACAATTTACACAAGTCCTGATGGATGGAGGCAGCGATTTAAACCTGCTATATCCAAACACAATCCGCAAGTTGGGGATAGACCTTACTAAAATTCGACATAGCCGCACTTCCTTTAAAGGAGTGACGCTAGGCCCCTACGCCAAGTGCACAGGCTCCCTATTACTAGAAGTTGTGTTCGGGTCACCGAACAACTTCCGACGCGAAAAGCTAATCTTTCATGACGCCCCTTTCAAAAGTAGCTATCAAGCACTATTGGGACGTGAAGCTTTTGTCCGCTTCAACGCCATACCACATTACGCGTCTCTTACACTTAAAATGCCCGGTCCACGTGGCACCATTTCATTGCGAGGGTCATTTAAAGACCCCGGACACGGCTAGACGAGTCCGGCCTAAATAAGCTAGGGGTTCCCTAGCCGCACACCCCTTCACAAGGGGCTGTGCGTATAAGCAACAACGAGCTAATATAGACTTCGCTTTACTTGTTAATATTTTTCATATACTTTTTTCGCACGATTTCCTTTCAAACTAAGTTCCTCTCTTTTTATAGATGAACAACGTGCACACCCGTCCAGGATAACGGCACAACGGAGACACAGGCACAGACGTGCAGTAGGGACCCGTCGCAAGGATTCTTTTCAGATTAAGACCCTGCGTAAACCTTTTTTACTGTCTCTTGTTGCTATAATCCCCTGGTTTCTCATTATAACCAGAGTGGAGCCTGACGTTTTGGCATCGGCCGCGTCAGAGGACCCTGCCCATACCTGGACACTAGGGGCTTAGGGAATTGTTCTGCCCATTATTATAAAGACCGAACACCTTAGGGAGTGTTCGGCGTCTCGAGTTAGGCCTTATATGCATCAGCTCCGAATCATGTCTTTGGTCAAATGTTGGGTTTGCCCGGCTCCTGTGTTTTGCTGCCTTACGTTCCGTATCATCGGCTAACGTGGCACCAGGAGAACTACTGCGATTGTGCCCCAGTTCGGCTGGCGAAGCACCTCAGTAGAGAAAGCCGAAAACTGACTGTCATGATACAGCGAGAGACTAGTCAACCACTCGATCGACCACCGAAATGTCTAGAATTCCTCCGCTTTGACGAAGGACCGTTTCTCGGTCAGGCACACTCACGCCCCGAATTCGGAGAGCGCGGTGCCCCCAGGGGCTATATCGTAGCCCCACCCTCGAACTCCAATGGCTAAGTGAAAGTGTTAAAGCATCATAGTCCGGTTGCCTCGTTTGCTACGCTACCACCTCCTCAACAGGACCGAGACGTCGGATTAAGTGTGACAATGCGCTATTTTTGCGAACACCTCCGCACCTTGTGCGTGGGGGCTGAAGCCGAAGACTGCCATCTTTCAGGTTATACACATGTATACATAAACGGCCGCATAGGAGATATTTCAATACTTGGAACGCACAAGTATAAAAGGCGATTAAATCATAACCATTGTTTTATAAAATACAACGTTCATTTGAACGTGACATTTTTTGAGCACTGCGACTCTATTACACGAGCACCACGCATAACTTCCCCAAAATAGTGCTCGGCGGGTAACCGGCTTTCGTCCGAACCCTGGGTTGCTACAGCGGCGGCATCCATCTCTGTCCAATGTGTCTTCACACGGGCAAGGGCCATCCGCGCACCCTCTATGCAGGCCGACTGCTTCATCTCCTTGATATGCGGCACCGCCCCAAGAAATTGCTGCAATAAGCCAAAATAGCTCATCGGCTTGGGCCTCTCCGGCCAGACATGAGTCACGATATCCGTCATGGCAAGTCCGGACAACCTATTCAGCTCAGCCCATTCGGCTAACCGATCGGTCAGTGGAAGTGAACGATCCGGACTATGGAATTGAGACCAAAATAGCTCTTCCGTCTTGTGATCCTCTGATTTCGGAAGTGCACAACGGCATCCACCGCACTTGCCGCTAAATCCATATATGGATCCTCCAGACCCCACAGCCGGCCAAGCTGGGCATACTTTGGATCCGTAAACCTACGGCGTAGCAGAAAAGGCTTGCCAGCCACAATGTCTCCGACCTGACGCAGCTCCTCCTTCATAGCCCGCATTGCAGAACGGGCATCCTTGGCTTCGGCGGTGGCCTTCCCCAGGTCTTCTCGCTCTGATAGGCGCTCCTTTTCAAGAGCCTCATTGCGGTCGGTAGCATCTTTCAATTTAACGGCCAATTCGGCCACCTCTTCCCTGCTTCGGCAGAGTGCAGCCCTCTCGGCATCTAACTCCTCGGCCGCCCTCGAGGCAGCCGCGTTGCTTCTTCTGGCTTGCTCCTTGGCTTGAGCAAGTTCTGCCCGAAGGCTCTCCACAGCAGCAGCACCATCTGCGTCAAGCATAAATATTGTAAGAGGTGAGCTTTAGCTCCCTTAATAGGTAACTGTGGAGAATCAATTTACATTGTGACTCGTCAAGTCGCTTGTTGACTAGCACGATGTCCGCATCCGCTACATCGAGTTGCCGCATTAATTCGGCAACTCCATCAGTCCGGCTAGACCCCGGACTATCCGCCACGTGCATAGGAAAGGCGACACTCAATACCTGCGATTTTGATCCTCGGCACGCTGTCGCTTTCGACAACCTACCGAGTCTCAGGGGCTACTATCTATACAGGGCGCACTTTCATGTGCAAAACTGTCAAAAAGGCGCGTCGTTTTTACGTACCTCAAACCCTGCCAGCAAATTCCTGATGGCATTGTGCAATCCGCTTTCGGCGGACGAAATCCTTCCGATCACCATGGTCATCAACGCACGGTGATCTTCTGAGACGGACGCCCTCTCAAGCAGATCCTTCAGCTCCCCCGGCCGAACACTAGTCGGCGCCGAACTCTTCGGCTCTGCCGGGCCCGGGGATACCCTCCGTGACGACACTTCAGGCTCGTCCGCCCTATCCGACGGCGCAGCAGACGGAGGCGTCTCGCTCTCCATCATCTCCGGACGAAGATCCCCCGAAGACGAGCTCATCTGAGAAGGTTGCAGATCCGAACTACAAGGTAAAAATTTCGGTTATCCTCAGAAGCACAAATAGGGATGTTTCTCATTAATGAATTCCCCTTTTCCTACTCACAGCTCGCTGGAGGGCTGATTCTTTAGAGAAGATTGTACGACCGGGGCCTCCCCGGACGCAGGACCCTCTGGTGAAGATTTCTTCCCCCGCTTAGAGGCTCTGGCCTCCGGGTCTTCGGAGGCGGTCCTCTTCTCTCCCTGGAGGGAGGGATTCTCGATCCCCCCTTCTTCAAGTGCCCTCTTGGGCAATGCGGTAGCTCCTCTATTTTCCCCTTCGCCCCCTTCTGAAGGCGCGACCTCCAACATTCTGACCAGCACGGGCTCCGGTGCAGTCTCTGGAAGGGGGACCGGACACCTTATTAGCTTTGCTTGCGCGATCCACTCTTGTTGGAGGATAATGGGTTAAAAAGCGAATTATGAAAAGCAAACAAACGGTACGTCCAAGCACGGAGCTACTTACTCGAGTATCCGGGCGATTGCAGCTTAGGCCGGCATCCTCGGTCAATTCCGGACACACCACCTGTGATCCGAAGAACAACTTATACATCTCCACGGGTGTCATACCCATGAAGTGTTGGAGAATCCTTGGTCCCTCCGGATTGAACTCCCATAGCCGGAGAGGACGGCGTTTGTAGGGCAGGAGATGCCTAATTAGCATAACCTGCGCCACCACGATCAGATCGATCTCCCTCCCCTGGAGGTCTCGAATCCGGCCCTGCAATAGGGGCACCTCTTTTGACGGCCCCCAATTGAGCCCTTGGTTGACCCACGACATCAACCATCGTGGAGGTCCTGAGCTGAATGGGGGCGGCGGCTTCTGCCTGCTGCCGTTCAGAGCGGTGATATAGAACCACTCCCGTTGCCACAGGCCGAGATCCTCTTGGAAGGAGCCCTCGGGCCACGGGGCATCGGCCCTCCTGCTTATGGCCGCCCCGCCGCACTCTGCTTGACGCCCCCCAATCATCTTCGGCTCCACATTGAAGGTCTTTAGCCACAGGCCGAAGTGGGGGTGACGTGGAGAAAGGCTTCGCAGACGATAATAAATGCGGAAATATGGAGGATGGACTCCAGAGCCAAGTCGTGGAATTCCAACCCATAGTAAAATATGAGCCCTCTCACAAAAGGATCCGTCGGGAAGCCTAAACCCCGACGGAGGTGGGATACAAAGATGACATACTCGCCGGGCTCGGGGGTGGGGATGGCCTGCCCTTCGGCAGGCAGCCTGTGCGAAACCTCGTAAGACAGGTACTTGGCCTCACGCAGCTTTAGCACGTCCTCCTCCGTGATGGAGGAGGGCATCCACCGGCCCTGAAGGTCGGAGCCAGACATTGTTGAAGGTCCGAAGCGCTCAAATCTGGGGCTCTGAGTGTTTGGAACTTGGAGCAAGGAGAGGATTCGATGGAAGATTGAAGAGAAGAAACGAGCCTTGGTCCTATTATAAAGAGGGGGAATACCAAGAGCCGTCTCCGTGACCGTTCAGGATTCACCTTCGATAGAGGAGGCGTGGTGACGAGCGCGGTTGGGTTACCCACGCCCGTATTGATGAGAATCCTGGAATAAGGGGAACATGATCTCTGCTTCGACAAGACGTGCCAAGGAAACCGCTTCGCTAAATGCACTAAGGCGGTATAATAAAAAATGATTCAAGTAAAGGCTTGGTAGTGGTGTGACGTCACGCCGCAAAATACGTCAGCAGATTGAACTTGTGTACATTTTATTCTCTCTATGGTGGAATGTGGAATTTATTTTGCAGAGCCGGACACTATCCTGGTGTTCACAATCTTCTCTGGATTAATCAAAGGAGGAACCCACCTTGCAATGTCGAACATTATGCGCGCCGGACTCATCGTCATTGAAGCCAGGTTCAGGGGCTACTGAGGAAGTCCTGGACTAGGGGGTGTCCGGACAGCGGGACTATCATCGTCCGCCGGACTCCAAGACTACGAAGATACAAGATTGAAGACTCCGTCCCGTGTCCGGATGGGACTTTCCTTGGCGTGGAAGGCAAGCTTGGCAATAAGGATATGTAGATCTCCTACCATTGTAACCGACTCTGTGTAACCCTAGCCCTCTCCGGTGTCTATATAAACCGGAGGGCGTTAGTCCGTAGGACATAACCTCCATTACAACAATCATACCATAGGCTAGCTTTTAGGGTTTAGCCTCCTTGATCTCGTGGTAGATCCACTCTTGTACTACCCATATCATCAATATTAATCAAGCAGGACGTAGGGTTTTACCTCCATCAAGAGGGCCCGAACCTGGGTAAAACATCGTGTCCCTTGTCTCCTGCTACCATCCGCCTAGACGCACAGTTCGGGACCCCCTACCCGAGATCCGCCGGTTTTGACACCGACAATGACCGTCACCTTGGATCTCACTACTATCATTGCTATGCTAGTTGCTTCGTTCTATCGCTTTGCTGCGCTTCCTATAACTTGTTCTTCAAGCCTCCCAAATTGCCATGAACCTCTAACCTTTGACACCCTTCCTAGCAAACCGTTGTTTGGCTATGTTACCGCTTTTGCTCAGCCCCTCTTATAGCATTTTAGTTGCAGGTGAAGTTGAAGATTGCTCCATGGTGGACAGGATTATGTTGGGATATCACAATATCTCTTATTTAATTAATGCATCTATATACTTGGTAAAGGGTGGAAGGCTCGGCCTTATGGCTGGTGTTTTGTTCCACTCTTGCCGCCCTAGTTTCCGTCATACCGGTGTTATGTTCCCGGATTTTGCGTTCCTTACACGGTTGGGTGATTTATGGGACCCCCTTGACAGTTCGCTTTGAATAAAACTCCTCCAGCAAGGTCCAACCTTGGTTTTACCATTTGCCTCACCTAGCCCTTTTCCCTTGGGTTTCTGGAGCCCGAGGGTCATCTTTATTTTACCCCCCCCCCCCCCCCCCCCGAGCCAGTGCTCCTTCGAGTGTTGCTCCAACCTGAGCGATGTCCGGCGCCCCCTGGGCAACCAGGGTCTATGCCAACCTGACGTCTGGCTCATCTGATGTGCCCTAAGAACGAGATATGTGCAGCTCCTATCGGGATTTGTCGGCACATCGGGCGGCTTTGCTGGTCTTGTTTTACCACTGTCGAAATGTCTTGTAAACCGGGATTCTGAGACTGATCGGGTCTTCCTGGGAGAAGGTATATCCTTCGTTGATCGCGAGAGCTTATCATGGGCTAAGTTGGGACACCCCTGCAGGGTATTATCTTTCGAAAGCCGTTCCCGGCAGTTATGTGGCAGATGGGAATTTGTTAATGTCCGGTTGTAGATAACTTGACACCAGATCCGAATTAAAACGCATCAACCGCGTGTGTAGCCGTGATGGTCTGTTCTCGGCAGAGTCCGGGAAGTGAACACGGTTTTGGGTTATGTTTGATGTAAGTTGGAGTTCAGGATCACCTCTTGATCATTGTCACGCCCTCGATGCGGCTATATCTCCCACGTGTCGAAGCATGACTTAGAGGCATAACCGCATTGAAAGCAATGTTGCAAGTGAGGTAATCTTCACACAACCCATGTAATACATAAGGGAAAGAGATACATAGTTGGCTTACAATCGCTACTTCACACAATTACATGAATAAAGCATTACATCATCCAGATAGAATCAAGGTCCGACTACGGAACCAAAATAAAAGAAGAACCCCAAATGCGACAAAGGTCCCCGATCGACCCCAACTGGGCTCCACTACTGATCAACTAGAACGAAACAACACGAAGGGCAAGATCTTCATCGAGCTCCTCCTTGAGTTTGGTTGCGTCACCTGCTCGGTAACATAGGCACCTGCAAACTGGGTTTGGAAGTATCTGTGAGTCACGAGGACTCGGCAATCTCACACCCGCGAGATCAAGACTATTTAAGCTTATAGGAAGGATGGAGTAATGAGGTGGAGCTGCAGCAAGCGACTAGCGTATATGGTGGCTACAATCGCAAAAGAGAGCGAGAAGAGAAGGCAAAGCACGGTCAATAAAAGTATGATCAAGAAGTGATCCTATAGCAACCTACGTCAAGCATAACTCCAACACCGTGTTCACTTCCCGGACTCCGCCGAGAAGAGACCATCACGGTTACACACGCGGTTGATGTATTTTAATTCGGATCTGGTGTCAAGTTATCTACAACCGGACATTAACAAATTCCCATCTGCCACATAACCACGGGCACGGCTCTCGAAAGTTTATAACCCTGCAGGGGTGTCCCAACTTAGCCCATGACAAGCTCTCGCGATCAACGAAGGAATAGACCTTCTCCCAGGAAGACCCGATCAGTCTCGGAATCCCGGTTTACAAGACATTTCGACAATGGTAAAACAAGACTAGCAAAGCCTCCCGGCGTGCCGACATCCTGATAGTAGCCGCGCGTATCTCGTCTCAGGCCACGACCGGATGAGCACTACGTACAACTAGAACCAGACCTCAAGTTTCCCCAAGGTGGCGCTGCAAGTGGCTCTAGTTTGGACCAACACTTAGACAAGCATTGGCCCAGGGGGGCTAAAATAAAGATGACCCTTGGGTTAATTAATCCCAAGGGAAAAGGTAGGTGGTGGTGAGGCAAATCGTAAAACCAATGTTGGGCCTTGCTGGAGGAGTTTTATTCAAAGCGAACTGTCAGGGGGGGTCCCATAAATCACCCGACCGCGTAAGGAATGCAAAATCCAGGAACATAATACCGGTATGACGGAAACTAGGGCGGCAAGAGTGGAACAAAACACCAGGCATAAGGCCGAGCCTTCCACCCTTTACCAAGTATATAGATGCATTAATAATATAAGAGATATTGTGATATCCCAACATAAACCCTGTCCACCAAGGAGAAATCTTCAACTTCACCTACAACTAGCAACGCTATAAGAGGGGCTGAGCAAAGCGGTAACATAGCCAAACAATGGCTTGCTAGGAATGGTGTCAAAGGTTAGAGGTTTGACATGGCAATTTGGGAGGCTGACAAGCAAATGGTAGGCATCATAGCATTGGCATAGCAAAAGAGCGAGCAAACTAGCATAGCAAAGATAGTAGTGATTTCGAGGGTATGATCATCTTGCCTGAGATCCCGCAAGGAAGAAGAACGATTCCATGAAGAAGACAAATGGTCATAGATGAACGGATCCTCACAACTCCGGAACGAAACCGAAGCTAACGAGAGAAGCAACCCAGAAAGAAACAAACAACATAGTAAACAACCATCACATAAACATGTCATGATGCGCAAACAAGTACGATGCATGTCCGGTTTAGTGAGGCATGGCATGGCAATATGCACAAACAAAACTACAAGTTAAATGGAGCCCAATATGCAATGAGTTGCATATTGACGAAACACCACATGAATTATTTAGTTTCTCTCTCGGTTATGAACAAAACAAGATTAAGTGTTGGTTAACATGGCAAGAGGTGAAGCATAATTAAACTACCTATTTAGGCAAGTTTAAATGAGGCCGGGACAACAAGCAACAAGTCCGGAAAATCCCCATATGCATTTAGCAATTTAAAGCAAGCAACAATTTTAAACATTTTAATTGTTGTTATCATGATGCGGATGACATATGCAAGTTTTATGCAATTTTTATGAAAATGTTGACATAAGCATGTTATGAAGCATTTGGTTACCATGGCGGAACAAAAGGGATGCCACGGCAACGATAACGAAAATGGTGCCACGGCAACAACAACGGAAATGGTGCCATGGCAACATTCCGGTGATCCAACAACTCATTGAGATGTCGGTGCAAAAGAAAGTGGCGTGAGCATCTCATGAAAAGATGGTGGGGTGCTCCCATTTACCGGGTTCCCACGGGATGGCGGCATGGCAAACAAGGAGGGACGTGCATGAAACAAATGAGCACGATGCAAACATAGGGTGCATCTCATACAACACATGCATTCGGTCCGCGGACGTCGTCTCGGGGTTATACCTTTGAAGCGTGCATTCGGGGAGGAACGCGTTTCGTAGAGGAAGTAGTCGTTCACGGGCCGTAGTGGAGGTAGTCGTTCACGGGCCGTCGTGGGAAGTAGTCATACACGGTGACGGTAGTGGAAGTAGTGGTACACGGCGACGGTAGTGGTTCACTCGGCGGTCTTTGGCAATGGTTGTCATACACGGTTCACAGACATTCGGGTCTTCCGTAGAGGTACTTGACGCATCTCGGATGTGTAGTCGTACACGCACGTAGATGTACTTGACGGAGTAGTCGTACTCGGTGAATCCGCGTAGTTGTACATGTCTCTGTGCTATAGCCGAACTTGATGAAAACCCACGGTGATGGTAGACGTACACGGTCGGCTTGATGGAACTTCGCACGGTGGAGACACGGAGATGCAGCATCTGCCCCGGGCTCGAGCAGGAGGCGAAGATGGCGGGTCGGGCAGCACAGCAAGTTCAGGTGGTGGTCGCGGGGCACGGCAGCGACGCGGCAAGGAGCTCTGGCAGGGACCAGGGCGGCGACAGGGGAGGACCCCGGTGAGGCCCAGCCAGATCCGGTGGCGGCGGCAGCGGGCTCTGGTGGTCGACGGGGAGGCGCGAGGCCATGGCGGCGGAAGGAGCGGCTCGGTGCAGAGGCGAAGCAGGGTTGAGGCAGGGGTGGCGCGGGGTGGCCCTCCTGGTGGTCGCCGGCGGCGGCGGGTGGCGATGGGAGGAGCGGGCGGTCTCGCCGGAGCCTCCTGAAGCTGCTGCTGGTGGCGCTCGTGGTGGCCGGAGACGGGTCACCAGCGACGGGGTGGCGCTAGCAGGGGAACGAGGGAGAGGGGGGTCGAGCGAGTGGAGATTGGGAACGGGGTAGCGGCGCTGGAGGAGGGGTTGAAGGAGAGAAGTGGGATCGGGCAGGAAGGTGGGAGCATCGAGCGCTGGCGGCGCTGGAGGGAGGACGAGGGAGAGATGCAGATCAATGGGAGAGCGCTGGGTGCGGCTAGGGTTAAGGGCAGGGGGTCGGCTGGGCCTTGGGCTATGGAGGAGCTGGGCTGCGGATGGGCCTAGATGGCCTGCTGGGCTCTCTCTCACTCTAATGAAAAATAAAACAGAACAGAGAAAAGAAAGAAAAGAAAGAGAGGTTAGTGGAAAGATTTGCGCATGGGGATAATTTTCCCGGACTCGCAAAAATGCGCTTGATCCAGGAAAAATAGAAAGAGGCATGATTGAAAGATGTAAATTCAAACTCATTTGAATTTAATTCAAATGGGTTTGAACTAGGACTTGTTAAAAGGAAGGTCCAAAAATGTTCGGATTTTTGGTGGAGCTCCGGAAAATGATGAAATAACTACGGGCAAGGTTGGAGAACAAGAATTGAGATAACAACAGCATGGGATATTTTGTAAGTGTGTTTGCGGTAAATCCAAATAATTGGAATATTTACTATAGCTCTCTAAATATCGAGAGGATATGTTTTAAAGAGAATCACCATGTGAATTCCCTCGATTTAAATGGATCAAAGATCCATGCCATTTATTTAGTTGAGTTGCAAAAGATTAATGACATGATGGCATGATGACATGATGCAATGCAAAAATAAAAGAGCAAGCATAAATGAAACACACGGAGGTCACAAAAATATGGAAGTCTTCTGGAGCGTCGGTCTCGGGGCGTCACAACACTCCACCACTACATGAGGATCTCGTCCCGAGATCTAGGATGGCACCGGAGAGAAACGGAAGAGAAAGAGAAGAGGGTAAACTAAGTTGCTTCTTCGACCAATGAGTGAAACCACGAACCTTGGGAGGTTGAGCAATTTAAAAGAAAGAGTACAACAGAGATGAACGAGATTGCAAACAATCCGTTAGAAAAGAGGAACAAGGAACATTACGAGGACTTGAAGGTTGCAAAGCTATGAATGACGAGTACAATGGACAAGAAGGAATTGAAATCACTCTGGTTGAAACGAGATAAACAAGGAACAAGGAAGATCAAAATCGGACAGCACACCGGTTGAAAAGAGATGCAAGACTTGATAAGATGAAAAAGAACTTGAAATAAAAAGACACGACACTCCGGTTAAATGGATAAGCGTGAAAAGAACACGATCCTGACAAAACAAGATGATGATTGAAGAGCACAACATCACAATGCCTCCGTAACGAAAGAATAGAAGTGAGATTGTTGGGATAAAGGGACGGAGAAGAAAATGAAAACTTTTGCCACAAGTGAACTTGGAAAGCATCCTTGAAAAGAAGAATCGAACGGAGTTGTTGCAAAATCAACAACGAGACGCACAAGCTTGTTGTGGGCTTATGGAAAACATCTCGAGACTAAGAGGTGGCAACCGGCCACTAATGGAAACCATTGGTTTGATTGAGAGCACCAAAGAGATGAAAAACTTCTTTCACCAAGAGGATAGGAGATAGCTTGGATCATTGATAAGCACCATAATAGCAACATTCCTTAGGGAAGGCTTTAGGTGAAATATGACACAAGATGACTCCAACGGAGAGATAGATTGGTTGAAAAGATCTCTTGAACGAAGAGAAAGTGATGGATTTAAATATCTCATTCTTGACAACATATGAATCATGAAACATGAATGGAAATTGTCAAGAGTGACATAACACCACCTCAAAAGATAAGGTAGAAAGAATTGCACTTTGGAATGCAAGATGAAGAATACTTGAGCTCCTCAAAACAAAACATGTGTTGAGCACCATGTTTATTTTAGAGTATAGCTTGGCTGATCTTAACTTCAAGAGAAATCTTGAAGAATAATTGAAGAATGAAAAGAATCCTTGATGAACCACCATGTAGAGCCTCCATGAAGAACTCCGGTAATAAAAGGATGATAAAAAAAGAAAGGGAAGTTGAAAAACACAAGGCAAAGCCCTGCAATGATTTAGATGGAGCTTTGCGACGAGATAATGCGGAAAACTTGGAACTCTGGAAAAGAAAAGATGAAGCATCTCGAACCGAGAATGTGATATGATGACCAACTCCGGAAAGAAAGATGAATCACTTGTAAACAAGAATTTATTCATCATGAATAATCTCCGTAAAAAGAATTGAATCACCTTGAGGAAATAGGAATAAGATTTATTGTATGCTTATCCTTCATCAAATTAAATTGATGACAAGCAATGGATTTGGCATATTACTTATTCCCATTGAAAAAAAAGGATTAAAAGAGATATAGCGTAAACTTGAGAAGGTATTGATGGAATCACCGGTGGGATTTGGAAACAACGAATGAATTGATATGATAATGAAGGAAGTGAAATCTTGAACGAACCACCGTAAGAATTGAAAATGAAAGTAGCAAAGGCACAATTCACCGGGAAGAATTGGAAAATGAATGAAGATACTTGACAGAATTTAGAAACAAGAGAACAAAGAGATCCTGAGCTGACTAGAGTAAACCTGAACGATGCACCGGTAAGATTTGGAGAATGATAGCTACACGCTGAGAATAAAGAATTATGACATGATGGCCTTCGGAAGAAAGAAATGGAAACAACTCAAGAAATACTCCGGATGGTAAGAAAAGAATTCTCACAATCAAAAACAATTATGAGAGGATGGCATCAAGCTAGAACCATGAATCTTGAAGAGAATGGAGCAAGATTTAAGAGAAATCCTTCTTCGGTCTTCACATGTTGAGAATGAAGATGAGAACCACCATGAATTGTATGAGATACTCCGGGAGAATGAAAAAAAAACAAGGTTGTTGAGCCAACAATGAAAAATAATTTGAAAGATCTTGGAGAAGGCATGTGAGTGATGAAAATTCATACTTACATCAAACTTGGAAAAGAATTTGGGATAGCTCCGGAATAATTAGAAGAGTCAGGTAAGATCCTGGGAAAAGACCTGTGGGTTAGGGCCCACTCAAAAGAAAACACCGTTGAACAATTTTAAAGAGAGGATGCACCGGTTGAATTAAATGGCTTGAATGAGATAACAATCTCGAGATATCTTGAACGGATTGAGAATGGAAACACAAGTCTTCTGAGATATCTTCAACACTCTGGAACAATTGAATAGCAAGAGGTGAGTGATTGAGAGGTGCACCGGCATGAGAAAGCATTAGAAACGAGGAAAGGAATATGATGAATATCGAAAGCTTGAATTGAATCCACCGTAGAAGAAAAAAGAACGAAGGATGATGAACTTGAAGCTCGTGAGCATCTTCACGAGGGATCATCGGATCAGAACATTGATTGAAAAGAGTGAAGTGACTTCACATGAATAAATGGATACTTGATTAAAATAAAGGAGTCCTTGAATAAAAGGGTGGGAGGGTGGGGAAAAACAAAGACAACTTGGGATGAACGAAACAAACACCGTTGAGAAAACTTAGAATTGATCTTGCAGATGGGGAGAATGATGGGATCATCTCTAAGAGAAGCGCACCGGTTGGAAAAGAATTAACATGACAATCTCAACGATCGAAAGGATTAGTACTCCCATAGAAATATAAGAACACCGTTTAGGAAAGCTATGGATTCAACACTTGACGTCGAAGCAACTCGAATACCACAAATAAACAAAACAAAGGATTTGGCTTGCAAAATAAGCCGGAACAAATACATATGATAGAGATTTACCCAATCCCATATCATGCATCTGTCGGAAGATATTCTAGGAGCTACTTGAATTCCCACCTATGAAACTCCCGAAATTCCCCGGTTACGCAATCAGGTGTTGGGGATACAGGGGAAGCATAATATCTCACCCAAAACTAGCAAATCCTACATCCAGCTGTATCCATCCTTCAACACATAACCAAGAAACCTTCGGAAATCGTCTACCTCAACCTTCGAAAAGCATCCGTTATACAAGTTATGGCGATACTCTCGTACTCACCTCAGTACTGGGTTAACGGGGTTATCTCACCAACAACTGCATAAAAGAGATTTTCGATGTCGGCGTACTAAACTCAGGTATTCCAGAACTGCAACGATAAAATTATGGCGACAACACCTCAGAGCTCAACTCCCCGGGACACTTCCACTAAACCCCTGACAGGAGGCACCAAGACAATGTTCTCACCATAAAACCATCGGAACGATTCCAAGATACCCGCGTGATCCTAAAAAAAATTTAGTGAAATTTGAGAAGAGAAGAGTCAAAACTCTACGTCAGGATGCCTTACCAGAGCGATGAAGAGACTGGGGAGTAAAAAGAATTCCTAACTCTCCGATATATATAATCCTAAATGACTCAAAACATTTTTCTAGACACAACTCGGCCGCTAAAAAAACGATCAAGCAGTGGGGCTCCTAAGGTCGGGGAAGGCTCTGATTACCAACTTGTCACGCCCTCGATGCGGCTATATCTCCCACGTGTCGAAGCATGACTTAGAGGCATAACCGCATTGAAAGCAATGTCGCAAGTGAGGTAATCTTCACACAACCCATGTAATACATAAGGGAAATAGATACATAGTTGGCTTACAATCGCCACTTCACACAATTACATGAATAAAGCATTACATCATCCAGATACAATCAAGGTCCGACTACGGAACCAAAATAAAAGAAGAACCCCAAATGCGACAAAGGTCCCCGATCGACCCCAACTGGGCTCCACTACTGATCAACTAGAACGAAACAACACAAAGGGCAAGATCTTCATCGAGCTCCTCCTTGAGCTTGGTTGCGTCACCTGCAAACTGGGTTTGGAAGTATCTGTGAGTCACGAGGACTCACCAATCTCACGCCCGCGAGATCAAGACTATTTAAGCTTATAGGAAGGATGGAGTAATGAGGTGGAGCTGCAGCAAGCGACTAGCGTATATGGTGGCTACAATCGCAAAAGAGAGCGAGAAGAGAAGGAAAAGCACGGTCGATAAAAGTATGATCAAGAAGTGATCCTATAGCAACCTACGTCAAGCATAACTCCAACACCGTGTTCACTTCCCGGACTCCGCCGAGAAGAGACCATCACGGTTACACACGCGGTTGATGTATTTTAATTCGGATCTGGTGTCAAGTTATCTACAACCGGACATTAACAAATTCCCATCTGCCACATAACCGCGGGCATGGCTCTCGAAAGTTTATAACCCTGCAGGGGTGTCCCAACTTAGCCCATGACAAGCTCTCGCGATCAACGAAGGAATAGACCTTCTCCCAGGAAGACCCGATCAGTCTCAGAATCCCGGTTTACAAGAAATTTCGACAATGGTAAAACAAGACCAGCAAAGCCTCCCGGCGTGCCGACATCCTGATAGTAGCCGCGCGTATCTCGTCTCAGGCCACGACCGGATGAGCACTACGTACAACTAGAACCAGACCTCAAGTTTCCCCAAGGTGGCGCTGCAAGTGGCTCTAGTTTGGACCAACACTTAGACAAGCATTGGCCCGGGGGGGCTAAAATAAAGATGACCCTTGGTTTAATTACTCCCAAGGGAAAAGGTAGGTGGTGGTGAGGCAAATGGTAAAACCAATGTTGGGCCTTGCTGGAGGAGTTTTATTCAAAGCGAACTGTCAGGGGGGTCCCATAAATCACCCGACCGCGTAGGGAACGCAAAATCCGGGAACATAATACCGGTATGACGGAAACTAGGGCGGCAAGAGTGGAACAAAACACCAGGCATAAGGCCGAGCCTTCCACCCTTTACCAAGTATATAGATGCATTAATAATATAAGAGATATTGTGATATCCCAACATAAACCCTGTCCACCAAGGAGAAATCTTCAACTTCACCTACAACTAGCAACGCTATAAGAGGGGCTGAGCAAAGCGGTAACATAGCCAAACAATGGCTTGCTAGGAATGGTGTCAAAGGTTAGAGGTTTGACATGGCAATTTGGGAGGCTGACAAGCAAATGGTAGGCATCGTAGCATTGGCATAGCAAAAGAGCGAGCAAACTAGCATAGCAAAGATAGTAGTGATTTCGAGGGTATGATCATCTTGCCTGAGATCCCGCAAGGAAGAAGAACGATTCCATGAAGAAGACAAACGGTCATAGATGAACGGATCCTCACAACTCCGGAACGAAACCGAAGCTAACGAGAGAAGCAACCCGGAAAGAAACAAACAACATAGTAAACAACCATCACATAAACATGTAATGATGCGCAAACAAGTATGATGCATGTCCGGTTTAATGAGGCATGGCATGGCAATATGCACAAACAAAACTACAAGTTAAATGGAGCCCAATATGCGACGAGTTGCATATTGACGAAACACCACATCAATTATTTAGTTTCTCTCTCGGTTATGAACAAAACAAGATTAAGTGTTGGTTAACATGGCAAGAGGTGAAGCATAATTAAACTACCTATTTAGGCAAGTTTAAATGAGGCCGGAACAACAAGCAACAAGTCCGGAAAATCCCCATATGCATTTAGCAATTTAAAGCAAGCAACAATTTTAAACATTTTAATTGTTGTTATCATGATGCGGATGACATATGCAAGTTTTATGCAATTTATGAAAATGTTGACATAAGCATGTTATGAAGCATTTGGTCACCATGGCAGAACAAAAGGGATGCCACGGCGACGATAACGAAAATGGTGCCACGGCAACAACAACGGAAATGGTGCCACGGCAACATTTCAGTGATCCAACAACTCATTGAGATGTCGGTGCAAAAGAAAGTGGCGTGAGCGTCTCATGAAAAGATAGTGGGGTGCTCCCGGTTACCGGGTTCCCACGGGACGGCGGCATGGCAAACGAGGAGGGACGTGCATGAAACAAACGGGCACGGTGCAAACATAGGGTGCATCTCATACAACACATGCATTCGGTCCACGGACGTCGTCTCGGGGTTATACCTTTGAAGCGTGCATTCGGGGTGGAACGCGTTTCGTAGAGGAAGTAGTCGTTCACGGGCCGTAGTGGAGGTAGTCGTTCACGGGCCGTCGTGGGAAGTAGTCATACACGGCGACGGTAGTGGAAGTAGTGGTACATGGCGACGGTAGTGGTTCACTCGGTGGTCTTTGGCAATGGTCGTCGTCCACGGTTCACAGACGTTCGGGTCTTTCGTAGAGGTACTTGACGCATCTCGGATGTGTAGTCGTACACGCACGTAGATGTACTTGACGGAGTAGTCGTACTCGGTGAATCCGCGTAGTTGTACATGTCTCTGTGCTGTAGCCGAACTTGATGAAAACCCACGGTGACGGTAGACGTACACGGTCGGCTTGATGGAACTTGGCACGGTGGAGACACGGAGATGCAGCATCTGCCCCGGGCTCGAGCAGGAGGCGAAGATGGCGGGTCGGGCAGCACAGCAAGTTCCGGTGGTGGTCGCGGGGCACGGCAGCGATGCGGCAAGGAGCTCTGGCAGGGACCAGGGCGGCGGCAGGGGAGGACCCCGGTGAGGCCCAGCCAGATCCGGTGGCGGTGGCAGCGAGCTCTGGTGGTCGAGGGGAGGCGCGAGGCCATGGCGGCGGAAGGAGCGGCTCGGTCCAGAGGCGAACAGGGTTGAGGCAGGGGTGGTGCAGGGTGGCCCTCCTGGTGGTCGCCGGCGGCGGCGGGTGGCGATGGGAGGAGCGGGCGGTCTCGCGGGAGCCTCCTGAAGCTGCTGCTGGTGGCGCTCATGGTGGCCGGAGACGGGTCACCAGCGACGGGGTGGCCCTAGCAGGGGAACGAGGGAGAGGGGGGTCGAGCGAGTGGAGATCGGGAACGGGGTAGCGGCGCTGGAAGAGGGGTCGAAGGAGAGAAGTGGGATCGGGCAGGGAGGTGGGAGCATCGAGTGCTGGCGGCGCTGGAGGGAGGACGAGGGAGAGATGCAGATCGATGGGAGAGCGCTGGGTGCGGCTAGGGTTAAGGGCAGGGGGTCGGCTGGGCCTTGGGCCATGGAGGAGCTGGGCTGCGGATGGGCCTAGATGGCCTGCTGGGCTCTCTCTCACTCTAATGAAAAATAAAACAGAACAGAGAAAAGAAAGAAAAGAAAGAGAGGTTAGTGGAAAGATTTGCGCATGGGGATAATTTTCCCGGACTCGCAAAAATGTGCTTGATCCAGGAAAAATAGAAAGAGGCATGATTGAAAGATGTAAATTCAAACTCATTTGAATTTAATTCAAATGGGTTTGAACTAGGACTTGTTAAAAGGAAGGTCCAAAAATGTTCGGATTTTTGGTGGAGCTCCAGAAAATGATGAAATAACTACGGGCAAGGTTGGAGAACAAGAATTGAGATAACAACGGCATGGGATATTTTGTAAGTGTGTTTGCGGTAAATCCAAATAATTGGAATATTTACTATAGCTCTCTAAATATCGAGAGGATATGTTTTAAAGAGAATCACCATGTGAATTCCCTCGATTTAAATGGATCAAAGATCCATGCCGTTTATTTAGTTGAGTTGCAAAAGATTAATGACATGATGGCATGATGACATGATGCAATGCAAAAATAAAAGAGCAAGCATAAATGAAACACACGGAGGTCACAAAAATATGGAAGTCTTCTGGAGCGTCGGTCTCGGGGCGTCACAATCATTGCTAGCTTACGATCGTTCCTTTGCTTCTCTTCTCGCTCTTATTTCCGTATGTTAGCCACCATATATGCTTAGTCGCTGCTGCAACCTCACCACTTTACCCCTTCCTTACCCATTAAGCTTTGCTAGTCTTGATACCCATGGTAATGGGATTGCTGAGTCCTCGTGGCTCACAGATTACTACAGCAGTTGCAGGTACAGGTTTTGCGATGATCATGATGCGAGAGCGATGTTTGCTTGTTTTGGAGTTCTTCTTCTGCTTCTTCGATCAGGGGATAGGTTCTAGGTCGGCAGCCTGGGCTAGCAGGGTGGATGTCGTTTGAGTTTCTGTTTGTGTTTCATCCGTAGTTGGATGTCGACCTTGTATATGATGTATTGTTGTATTCGTGTGGCATTGTATGCCTTTTGTATGTATCCCCATCTATTATGTAATGTTGATGTAATGATATCCACCTTGCAAAAGCGTTTCAATATGCGGGTCTATCCTTGGTGGGACCTTCGAGTTCCTTTTGGATAGGGTCGCATATGGGGCGTGACAAGTTGGTATCAGAGCCTCGACCGACCATAGGAGCCCCCTTGATTGTTGGCCGTTGTTGAGTCTAAAAAAAACTATTTTGAGTCTTAGGATTATATATATCGGAGAGTAGGATTCTTTTTACTCCTCAGCCCCCTTCGTCGCTCTGGTGTGGACTCTTGACATAGATGTTTTGTCTTTCCTCTTCTCAAATTTTCACTAATTTTTTTTAGGATCACACGGGTATCTTGGAATCGTTCCGATAGTCTTGTGACGAGAACATTGTTCTTGGTGCCTCCTAACATTTAGGGGTTGTGGCAGCGTCCCGGGGAGTTGAGCTCCGAGGTGTTGTCGTCACAATTTTATCGTTGCAGTTCTGGAATACCTGAGTTTTGCCGACATCGAAAATCTCTTTTATGCAGTTGTTGGTGAGATAACCTCGACATCACCCAGTACTGGGGAGTTCGGGAGTATTTCCATAGCTCGTACAACGGATGCTTTTCAAAGGTTGAGGTACACGATTTCCGGAGTTTTCTTGGTTATGTGTTGACGGATGGATACAGCTGGATGTAGGGATTGTTAGTTTGGGTGAGATATATTGCTTCCCCTGTATCTCCAACACTAGATTGCATAAACAGAAAGTTTCGGGAGTTTTATAGGTGGGAATTCAAGTAGCTCCTAGAATATCTTTCCGACAGATGCATGATATGGGATTGGGTAAATCTCTATCATATGTATTTGTTCCGGCTTATTCTGCAAGCCAAATCCTTTGTTTTGTTTTATTTGTGGTATTTGAGTTGCTTCAATGTCAAGTGTTGATTCCATACCTTATTCTGAGCGGTGTTCTCATATTCCTATGGGGATACTAATCCTTTTGATCATCGAGATTGTCATGTCAATTCTTTCCAACCGGCGTGCTTCTCTTCAAGTGGATCCGATCATTTCAACATTTGTGAGATCAATTCTAAGTTTTCTCACCGGTGTTTGTTTCATCCATCTCAAGTTGTCTTTGTTTTCCCCGCCCTCCCACCCTTTTTCTTCAAGGATTCAGATTTATTAATTATGTATCCTTTTATTTGTGGGAAGTCTCTTCATTCTTTTCTTTCTATGTTCTTATCCGGTGATTTCCCATGAAGATGCTCAACAGTTTCAAGTTCATCATCCTTCGTTCTTTTTTCTTCTCCGGTGGATTCAATTCTAATTTTCGGTAGTGATTATATTCTTTTCCTTGGATCAAGTGTACTCCTTGTTCGTGTGCCTCTCGCCAGTTTATCCTTCCGGAGTGTTCAAGACATCTCAGGAGATTCGTCTATGTTCCAATTAATTCGAGGTTCTCACCTCATTCAAATATTTCAAGTGTTCTGGTGCATCATCTATCTGGTCAACATCCTTTTCCAACGGTGTTTTTCTCTTTAGTGAGCCCTAACCCACAGGTCTTTTCCCAAGATCTTACCTGACTCTTCTAATTCTCCCAGGGTTATTCTCAAATTCTTTTCTAGTTTGACGTAAGAATGAACTTTCATCAGTCACATGCCTTCTCCAAGATCGCTTTCAAATTCTTTTCATTGTTGGCTCAACCTTTTCGGTTTTCATTCTTCCAGAGTAGCTCAACAATTCATGGTGGTGTTTCTCGTCCTCATTCTCGGATTTTGAAGACCGAAGAAGAGTTCCTCTTAAATCCTTACCCGTTCTTCCAAAGATGCGTAGTTCAAGCTTGATGCCATCCTCTCATAATTGTTTTCGATTGTGAGAATTCTTTTCACCCATCCGGAGCATTTCATGAGTTGTTTCCATTTCTTTCCTCCGAAGGCCATCATGTCATAATTCTTCATTCTCAGCATGTAGCTATCGTTCTCCAAAACTTACCGGTGCATCGTTCAAATGACCTCTAATAGTTCATGGCCTCTTCGTTCTCATGTATCTAAATCCCTTCAAGTATCTTCTTTCGTTTTCCAATTCTTCCCGGTGAATTGTGCCTTTGCTACGTTCATTTTCAATTCTTACGGTGGTTTGTTCGAGAATCCTCTTCCTTTGTTATCGTATCAATTCATTCTTTCGTTGTTTCAATCCCACCGGTGGTTACATCAATACCTTCTCAAGTTTGCGCTATATCTCTCTTAATCCTTTCTACGGGAATAAGTAGTATGCCAAATCCATTGCTTGTCATCAATTTAATTTGATGAAGGATAAACATACAATAAATCTTATTCTTATTTCCTCGAGGTGATTCAATTCTTTTCTTCCGGAGATTGTTCATGATGAAGTAACTTTCGGTTCCAGTGTTTCATCTTCTCCTTTTCCGGAGTTCCAAGTTTTTCTCGGTTATATCATTCTTGGCAATTTCCATTCCGGTTTCGTGATTCACATGTTGTCAAGAATGAGGTATTTTAAACCCATCATTTTCTTCCTTGGGGTTATCTTGGTAAAGATTTCACCTAAAAGCCTTCCCGAAGGAATGTTGCTAATTGTGGTGCTTATTAATGACCCAAGTTCTCCAATTATCCTCTTGGTGAAAGAAGTTTCTCTTATCTTCATTGATCTCAACCAATCAATTGTTTTTGTTAGTGGCCGGTTGTCACCTCATCATTTCGAGATGTTTTGCCATAAGACCACAACAAGCTTGTGTTTTTAGTTGTTGATTTTCCAACAACTCCGTTAATCCTACTTTGCAAGGGTGCTTTCCAAGTTCACTTGTGGCAAAAGTTGTCATTTTCTTCTCCGTGCCTTTATCCCAACGATCTAATTTCTATTCTTTCGTTAAGGAGGCATTGTGATATTGTGCTCTTCACCCATCACCTCGTTTTGTGAGGATCGTGTTCTTTTCTTGCTTATCCATTTAACTAGAGTGTTGTATCATCTCTTCAATATCTTTTCATCTCATCAAGTTTTCTTCTCTTTTCTACCGGAGTGCTGTCCAAATTATGTCATTCTTGTTCCTTGGCTATCTCATTATATCGAGGTGGTCATATTCTTTTTGTTCGTGAAGCTCTTATTTCCATGTCTTTCAACCTTCAAGTTCTCGTAATACTCCTTGTTCCTATTTTCTACCGGATTGTTTGCAATCTCGTTCATCTCTATTGTACTCTTTCTTTTAAATTGCTTAACCTCTCAAGGTTCTTTATTTTCACTCATTTGTCAAAGAATCAACTTAGTTCTACCTCCTCTCTTCCTCTTCCGTTTCCCTCCGGTGCCATCCTAGATCTCGGGACGAGATCCTCTTGTAGTGGTGGAGTGTTGTAATGCCCCGAGACCGACGCTCCAGAAGACTTCCAGCTACTCCGGGTTTTGTCGTGTGATTTGTTTTGTTTGTTGCATCATTTGCATTGCATCATGCCATCATGCCATCATGTCATTTAATTTTTGCAACTCATCTAAATAAATTGTATGGATCTTCGGTCCATTTAAATCGAGGGAATTCACATGGTGATTTCTCTTTATAACATATCCTCTCAATATTTTAGGGAGCTACAATAAATATTCCATTTATTTGGAATTAACCACAACCTACTTGCATTTTAAAGTTCCTTCCGTTTGCACATATCCTAAATCGATGCTCTTTCCTCTTTTGAATCCATCTGAAGTTTTGGCATTTTGCAATATAGCAAAGTAGCTGCATGCCAATTCTATGTTCATTTAGAAAATATTTGGAACCCCAAATATTTTCTCTTCTCTTGCTCGTTGTCTTGTTTCTATCCTTTTTTTGGAAAAGCAACCGTTCAACAGTGCAGGCCAACCCATATCTCCTTGTTCCCAATTCTCCCAGCCCTGCATGCCACGAGGCCCAACCAGCAGGCCCAGCCACTGGCCTCCTCTTAAACCCTAGTCTCATCCCGATCGATCCGCTCGTTCCTCCTCCAGCGCCGCCAACGCACGCCCGTTGCCAGCGCCAGGAAGGGCTTCGCCCCGATCCCCTCGCGCCTCGCTTGTGTTCCCCTCCACCGCCTCGACCCACTGCATCACCCGTTGCCCTTTTCCCCTCACATCAGCGACGACCGCGCCACCCTGCCTGTCTTGCTCCGGCCATGGCCACATCGCCCCCGCCTCCGCCTCCGCGCCACTCGTCGGAGCTCTCGCAAGCCGGCCCCTTCGCATGCCTGCTCCCTCCTGCTTCTTCGACCTCGCCTCGCCCCGCGACCCCACCGCTGCTCCGGCCAGTGAGCCCATGCTCCAGCGTCGCGCCGCTGCACCCTTGTTGCTCGCGACCGCCATGGGTGCCTGCAGGACGACGCTGCCATCCTCGTGCTGCAACGCTTCCGGCAAGCCCCGCCTCTGCCACCTCCTTCCCGCGCGTGAGATGCTCTCCTCCGACAGCCACCTCCCACTCGCCTCCTTCTTCTCTTCCTCGTGCGCCAACGACCATGGCTGCCTCGTCATCAAGCTCGCCTTCGTCTCCCTGGTGGCCGACTGCCTCGACCTCCTCTGCAAGGTGAAGCCACGGCCGCGCCAAGTTCCCTGCTCCGCCTCCACACACCGCCCGCACACGCTACCAACCACTGCTGCTGCCTCCAGGCTGTGCTCCCCGTCCATCACGAGCTCCGCCCTGCTCCTATTCGACCCTCGTTGAACCGCCAAGACGCAGCCTCGACCCGGCGTCATCCATCTTCTTGCAGCCGCGTATGTGCAGCACCACCAAGTTTTGCCTCTGTACACTCATTGGGGTTGACCGTGGTCATGTGCCTAGTGCCACATGGAGTCACCAAGACCGCCAAGACCCGTACCCGGACCGTCAAGCATCTTCTCCAAGATTTTGCCAAGTACCCCGATGATGCGCCAAGTACCTCTACCTGAACGTCTACGACCCGTGAACAACTACCATCGCCAAGATCGCGAGTACCTCTACCGTCGCCGTGAACGACTACTTCCACGACGTCCGTGAACCACTACTTCCACTACCGTCGCGAGAACGACTACTTCCACTACGGCCCGTGTACCACTACTTCCTTCGTCGTACTCGACCCGCTCCGAAAGGCATGCTTCGAAGGTATAACCGCCAAGACGACGAGTCGACTGCCGAATGCATGTGTTGTATGAGATGCTCGTGTTTGCACCATGATCAAATTGCCGCTTGCGATACCCCTCTTTTGCCATGCCACCGACACGTGGGAACCCGGTATCCGGGATTAGCCCCACCATCTTTGCATGTTCTGCACATCCACACTTTCGTTCCCACTGACATCTTGATGAGTTGTCCGATCATCGGAATGTTGCCGTGGCACCATTTCCATTGTAGTTGCCGTGGCACCCTTTTTGTTCCGCCATGCTGACAAATGCTTCATAACATGCTCACGTCAACGTTTTCATAAAATTGCATACAACTTGCATATGTCATCCGCATCATGTTAACAACATTTAAAATGTTTAAAATTGTTGTTGCATTAAATTGCTAAATGACATGAGAATTTTCCGGAATTGTTGTTTGTTGTTCCGGCCTCATTTAAACTTGCCTAGATAGGTAGTTTAATTATGCTTCACCTCTTGCCATGTTTAACAACATTTAACATTGTTTGGTAGCTTAACGAGATTAAACTAAATATATGATGTGGTGTTTCGTCAATATGCAACTCGTTGCATATTGAGCTCCACTTAACTTGTAGTGTGGTTTGTTGCATTTTGCCATGCCATGCCTCATTAAACCGGACATGCATCATACTTGTTTGTGCACCATGCCATGTTTATGCTTGTGCATTTACCATGTTGTTTGTTTCTTTCAGGTGTTGCTTCTTAGTTCCGGTAATGTTGCGATTGTGAGGATTCGTTCGACTACTCCCGTTCGACTTCTTCATGGACTCGTTCTTCTTCCTAGCGGGATTTGAGGCAAGATGACCGTCACCTTGGATCTCACTACTATCATTGCTATGCTAGTTGATTCGTTCTATCGCTTTGCTGCGCTTCCTATAACTTGTTCTTCAAGCCTCCCAAATTGCCATGAACCTCTAACCTTTGACACCCTTCCTAGCAAACCGTTGTTTGGCTATGTTACCGCTTTTGCTCAGCCCCTTTTATAGCATTGTTAGTTGCAGGTGAAGTTGAAGATTGCTCCATGGTGGACAGGATTATGTTGGGATATCACAATATCTCTTATTTAATTATTGCATCTATATACTTGGTAAAGGGTGGAAGGCTCGGCCTTATGCCTGGTGTTTTGTTCCACTCTTGCCGCCCTAGTTTCCGTCATACCGGTGTTATGTTCCCGAATTTTGCGTTACTTACACGGTTGGGTGATTTATGGGACCCCCTTGACAGTTCACTTTGAATAAAACTCCTCCAGCAAGGTCCAACCTTGGTTTTACCATTTGCCTCACCTAGCCCTTTTTCCCTTGGGTTTCCGGAGCCCGAGGGTCATCTTTATTTTACCCCCCCCCCCCCCCGGGCCAGTGCTCCTTCGAGTGTTGGTCCAACCTGAGCGATGTCCGGCGCCCCCTGGGCAACCAGGGTCTATGCCAACCCGACGTCTGGCTCATCTGATGTGCCCTGAGAATGAGATATGTGCAGCTCCTATCGGGATTTGTCGGCACATCGGGCGGCTTTGCTGGTCTTGTTTTACCATTGTCGAAATGTCTTGTAAACCGAGATTCCGAGACTGATCGGGTCTTCCTGGGAGAAGGTATATCCTTCGTTGATCGCGAGAGCTTATCATGGGCTAAGTTGGGACACCCCTACAGGGTATTATCTTTCGAAAGCCGTGCCCGTGGTTATGTGGCAGATGGGAATTTGTTAATGTCCGGCTGTAGATAACTTGACACCAGATCCGAATTAAAACGCATCAACCGTGTGTGTAGCCGTGATGGTCTCTTCTCAGCGGAGTCTGGGAAGTGAACACGGTTTTGGGTTATGTTTGACGTAAGTAGGAGTTCAGGATCACCTCTTGATCATTGATAGCTTATGATCGTTCCTTTGCTTCTCTTCTCGCTCTTATTTGCATATGTTAGCCACCATATATGCTTAGTCGCTGCTGCAACCTCACCACTTTACCCCTTCCTTACCCATTAAGCTTTGCTAGTCTTGATACCCATGGTAATGGGATTGCTGAGTCCTCGTGGCTCACAGATTACTACAACAACAGTTGCAGGTACAGGTTTTGCGATGATCATGACGCGAGAGCGATGTTTGCTTGTTTTGGAGTTCTTCTTCTGCTTCTTCGATCAGGGGATAGGTTCTAGGTCGGCAGCCTGGGCAATCAGGGTGGATGTCGTTTGAGTTTCTGTTTGTGTTTCATCCGTAGTCGGATGTTGACCTTGTATATGATGTATTGTTGTATTCGTGTGGCATTGTATGCCTTTTGTATGTATCCCCATCTATTATGTAATGTTGATGTAATGATATCCACCTTGCAAAAGCGTTTCAATATGCAGGTCTATCCTTGGTGGGACCTTCGAGTTCCTTTTGGATAGGGTCGCATATGGGGCGTGACAATTGTGTAGAAGCATTTGAAATACTTAAGGAAGCATTGATCACTGCACCTATTGTTCAGCCACCTGATTGGATTTACCCTTTGAAATTATGTGTGATGCTAGCGATTATGCTGTAGGTGTTGTTCTAGGGAAAAGAGTTGATAAGAAATTAAATGTTATCCAGTATGCTAGTAAAACCCTTGATACTGCCCAAAGAAACTATGCTACTACTGAAAAAGAATTCTTAGTGGTTGTATTTGCATGTGATAAGTTCAGACCTTATATTGTTGATTCTAAAGTAACTATTCACACTGATCATTCTGCTATTAAATATCTTATGGAAAAGAAAGATGCTAAACCTAGGCTTATTAGATGGGTCCTCTTGCTTGAAGAATTTGATTTGCATATTATTTATAGAAAGGGAGCTGAGAACCCCGTTCCAGACAACTTGTCTAGGTTAGAAAATGTTCTTGATGACCCACTACCTATTGATGATAGATTTCCTGATGAACAATTAGCGGTCATTAATGCTTCTCGTACTGCTCCATGGTATGCTGATTATGCTAATTACATTGTTGCTAAATTTATACCACATAGTTTCACATACCAGCAAAAGAAAAGGTTATTTTATGATTTAAGACATTACTTTTGGGATGACCCACACCTTTATAAAGGAGGAGTAGATGGTGTTATTAGACATTGTGTACCTGAGCATGAACAGGAACAAATCCTACGCAAGTGTCACTCCAAACCATATGGTGGACACCACGCTGGAGATAGAACTGCACACAAGGTATTGCAATCCGGTTTTTATTGGCCTACTCTCTTCAAAGATGCCCGTAAGTTTGTCTTGTCTTGTGATGAATGTCAAAGAATTGGTAATATTAGTAGACGTCAAGAAATGCCTATGAATTATTCTCTTGTTATTAAACCATTTGATGTTTGGTGTTTTGATTATATGGGACCTTTTCTTGCCTCCAATGGATACACACATATTTTAGTTGCTGTTGATTACGTTACTAAGTGGGTAGAAGCTATTCCAACTAGTAGTGATGATCATAACACCTCTATTATGATGCTTAAAGAAGTTATTTTTCTGAGGTTTGGAGTCCCTAGATATCTTGTGACTGATGGTGGTTCACATTTTATTCATGGTGCTTTCCGTAAAATGCTTTCTAAGTATGATGTTAATCATAGAATTGCATCTCCTATCACCCAAAGTCTAGTGGTCAAGTAGAACTAAGCAATAGAGAGCTCAAATTAATTTTGCAAAAGACTGTTAATATATCTACAAATAATTGGCCCAAGAAACTTGATGATGCATTATGGGCCTATGAACTGCATATAAAAATCCTATGGGTATGTCTCCCTATAAGATGGTTTATGGAAAAACATGTCACTTACCTCTAGAACTTGAACATAAGGCATATTGGGCCATTAAAGAGCTCAACTATGATTTCAAACTTGCCGGTGAGAAGAGGTTATTTGACATTAGCTCACTTGATGAATGGAGAACCCAAGCCTATGAGAATGCCAAGTTGTTTAAATAAAAAGTTAAAAGATGGCATGACAAAAGGATACAAAAGTGTGAGTTTAACGTAGGTGATTATGTGTTGCTATTCAACTCTCATTTAAGATTTTTTGCAGGAAAACTTCTCTCTAAATGGGAAGGTCCTTACATTGTCGAGGAGGTCTATCATTCTGGTGCCATAAAATCAACAACTTCGAAGGCACAAGTTCGAGGGTGGTGAACGGTCAAAGAATCAAACATTATATCTCAGGTAACCCTATAAATGTTGAAACCAATATTATTGAAACCGTAACCCCGGAGGAATACATAAGGGACACTTTCCAGAATGTTTCAGACTCCGAAAAGGAATAGGTATGTGGTACGGTAAGTAAACCGACTCCAAAACAATTCTAATGGCAATTTTCCTCCATTTTGGAATATTTAAAAATTTATGGAAGCAAGAAGTAATCTGGGAAGGACACGAGGCCTCCATGAGGGTGGAGGGCGCGCCCCCTGCCTCGTGGACACCTCGTGTGCCTCCCGGACTCTGTTTTCTTGCACACTACTTCTTTTGGTCGGTAAAAAATCATTATATAATCTCCCGAAAATTTTGACCATCGTATCACGCAAAAATCTTCTGTTTTCGTTTCGAGTTGTTTCTGTTACAGATTTGAGCAACATGTCATCCCAGGATTCGGAGGGAGAAAGCTATGTGGCTGATTACCTTGCAGACCCTAAAGTCTACGGGGACTTGGATCATTGTGGCTGGACCACTGAGGAGGAGGAAGACTATGAGCCTAAGGGAAAAGAGGAAACGAGCTCAAATGAAGACGAAGTCCCGTTACCTCAACCTGGGGATATGTATGTGGAGTTTAAAAAGTCAAGCCTCCCTGATAGGGCAAAGAAGCCCAAGATCGAGTTTATCCCTTTTCGCCTCTTGCAGGAAAACAAACAGGAGCTATGCAAAAGAATATTAAGCCTTGAGCGGGAGATCGATGATCTAAGGGAGCAAAATTCCATTCTCAAGTGTAAGCTAAGAAGCAAGCCTACATCATCAACAACTCCTTCTTCATCACCTCCGAGGACATAATCACATGGGTATGGGCACTCCCCTTGGCAACTGCCAAGCTTGGGGGAGGTGCCCCGGTATCGTATCACCATCACACTCCTATCTTTACAGTTTTTCTTAGTTCGATCCTTTTGGTAATATCTAGATCTAGTAGAATAAAGTCTTGGTATGATTTAGTTTCGACTTTTGCTTTTTGATCCTTCTATGTAATCGAATCCGTGAGTTATATAATAAAGATTAGTGTTGAGTCAAGGGCTTTGCTATCTTGCCATGATCTTAAGAAAATAAAAAGAAATAAGAGAGTTCATATTGATCTTATGGATAGTAATGACTTCACATATAGAAAGTATGAGGCTTAAAAGTTGTTGAGAGTTGGCAAACATAGTTTTGGTCATCATTGCAATTAATAGGAAGTAATAAAGAAAGAGAGGTTTTCACATATAAATATGCTATCTTGGACATCTTTTATAATTGTGAGCACTCATTAAAGTATGACATGCTAAAGAGTTGATGTTGGACAAGGAAGACAAAGTAATGGTTTATGTTTTCTCACATCTCAGTTAAAGTATATTTTCATGGATTGTCCAACATGTTGAGCTTGCCTTTCCCCCTCATGCTAGCCAAAAATTCCTTGCACCAAGTAGAAATACTACTTCTGCTTCCAAATATCCTTAAACCTAGTTTTGCCATGAGAGTCCACCATATCTACCTATGGATTGAGTAAGATCCTTCAAGTAAGTTGTCATCGGTGCAAGCAATAAAAATTGCTCTCTAAATATGCATGACTTATTAGTGCGGAGAAAATAAGCTTTATACGATCTTGTAATGGAAGCAATAAAAGCGACGGGCTGCATAATAAAGTTCCATATACAAGTGGCAATATAAAGTGACATTCTTTTGCACTAAGAGTTTGTGTATCCAACCCTAAAAGTGCATGACAACCTCCGCTTCCCTCCGCGAAGGGCCTATCTTCTACTTTATGTCTTTTACTTTATGCAAGAGTCAAGGTGATCTCCACCTTTCCCTTTTTCATTTTATCCTTTGGCAAGAACTTTGTATTGGAAAGATCCTGATACATATATCCAATTGGATGTTCGTTAGCTTGAACTATTATTGTTGACATCACCCATAGGTGAATACGTTGGGAGGCGAAATTATATGCCCCTATCTTCCTCAGTGTCTGGTTAAAACTCCATAACCATAAGTATTGCATGAGTCTTAGCAATTGTAGAAGACTATATGATAGTTGATTATGTGGAGTTGCTGAAAAGCTCTATTCTTTACTCATTCTGATGTTATGATGAATTGCAATTGCTTCAATGACTAAGATTATAGTTTATTAGTTTTCAATGAAGTTTCTGGACCATACTTGACATTGTGAATAGATTGTTACTCGAGAGTAAGAAATCATATGAAAAAAATCTATATATGTTGCTGTTATAAGAATGATCATGATGCCCTCATGTCCGTATTTTATTTTTATCGACACCTCTATCTCAAAACATGTGGACATATTTTTCGATATCGGCTTCCGCTTGAGGACAAGCGAGGTCTAAGCTTGGGGGAGTTGATACGTCCATTTTGCATCATGCCTTTATATCAATATTTATTGCATTATGGGCTGTTATTACACGTTAGGTCACAATACTTATGGCTATTCTATCTTATTTTACAAGGTTTATCATGAAGAGGGAGAATGCCGGCAGCTGGGATTCTGGCTGGAAAAGGAGCAAATATTGGAAACCTATTCTGCACAGCTCCAAAAGACATGCAACTCCACGAAAGTCATTTCTAGATTTACTAAGAATTATTGGGCAAAGAAAGTACCGGAGGAAGCCCACACCCCGGCCTTGAGGGTGGGGGGCGCCCCCCTACTGGGTGCGCCCCCTATCTCTTGGGCCCCCTGGCGGCCCTCCGATGCCCATCTTCTGCTATATGAGGTCTTTTACCCTAGAAAAAATCATAAGCACGCTCACGAGAAGAAACTCCGCCGCCACGAGGCGGAACCTTGGCAGAACCAATCTAGGGCTCTGGCGGAGCTGTTTTGCCGGGGAAACTTCCCTCCGGGAGGGGGAAATCATCACCATTGTCATCACCAACAATCCTCTCATAGGGAGGGGGTCAATCTCCATCAACATCTTCACCGGCACCATCTCCTCACAAACCCTAGTTCATCTCTTGTATCCAATCTTGTATCCAAAACCACAAATTGGTACCTGTGGGTTGCTAGTAGTGTTGATTACTCCTTGTAGTTGATGCTAATTGGTTTACTTGGTGGAAGATCATATGTTCAGATCCTTTATGCATATTAATACTCCTATGATTATTAACATGAATATGCTTTGTGAGTTGTTCCATTTGTTCCTAAGGACATGGGTGAAGTCTTGCTATTAGTAGTCATGTGAATTTGGTATTCGTTCGATATTTTGATGAGATGTATGTTGTCTCTCCTCTAGTGGTGTTATGTGAACATCGACTACATGACACTTCACCATTATTTGGGCCTAGAGGAAGGCATTGGGAAGTAATAAGTAGATGATGGGTTGCTAGAGTGACAGAAGCTTAAACCCTAGTTTATGCTTTGCTTCGTAAGGGGCTGATTTGGATCCATTAGTTTCATGCTATGGTTAGGCTTACCTTAATACTTCTTTTGTAGTTGCGGATGCTTGCAATAGGGGTTAATCATAAGTGGGATGCTTGTCCAAGAAAGGGCAGTACCCAAGCACCGGTCCACCCACATATCAAATTATCAAAGTAACGAACGCGAATCATATGAGCGTGATGAAACTAGCTTGATGATAATTCCCATGTGTCCTCGAGAGCACTTTTCTCATTATAAGAAATTGTCCAGGCTTGTCCTTTGCTATAAAAAGGATTGGGCCACCTTGCTGCACCTTATTTACTTTCATTGCTTGTTACCCGTTACAAATTATCTTATCACAAAACTATCTGTTACCTACAATTTCAGTGCTTGTAGAGAATACCTTACTAAAAACCGCTTGTCATTTCCTTCTGCTCCTCGTTGGGTTCGACACTCTTACTTATCGAAAGGACTACAATGGATCCCCTATACTTGTGGGTCATCAATTAGTCCCGGTTTATTCATGACAGATTAAGTCGGCCCTTGGGGGCTACAGATGCAAAGTTGACTTCCGTTACTTAAAGTTCCGGCTTAACATACTTGTTAAGCCGACCCTTGGGGGCTACGGATGCAAAGTTCATTACTATTGTTTAAAGTCCCGGCTTAACTAGATGATTTAAGCCGGCCGTTGGGGGTTACTAGTGATGATGTGCAGTTTTTATGACTATTTGGAAGTCTACAGCATATTCAATTCTATCATATTGTATAGACTTGGCGGCTGATAGACATATATTTATGAAGAGAATAGTGATTGGATTACCTCATAGCGTTCCTTTTCATCAAATTGACTAAGTCGGCTTCAAAATCATGGCTGGTATATAGACGGTTCAAATAACCAGAGTGGATGTCTTGGGCACTAAACTGGGCGTAGCTCTCTAAGTCTACTTTCCATTTGCCTTTGTCAGCAGCAACAATTTCTTCTTTGGCGCTATGCTTGGATAAGACAGTGGGGTTACCCGGTGCTGTATAACCAAACCAAGTGATGACGACATCATCAGCCTTTTCTTCAGCAGGCTTGATGGGACTCGGCAGGTTAGGGATGACCGGTTCAATGTCCGTATGATCAAAGGTAAGATCATGCTCTTCTGGTGGCGGTTCATCAACGGTGGCTTCAACAGTTGGATGAGAAGTTTCTGGCAATTGTTTTTTCCGACTCAGAAGGGCTGGAGTCTTCAGCCGGCTTATTCAATTTCGCCTTCTTACTGGGCTTGGCCATACCACTGAAAAGAGTGAACAAAAATGTTAGCTTATCAATCATGCATGAGGAGTTGAATGGTTAAATATACCCTTACCCAGGCACAGTCTTGAAGGTTGAGATTTGAGTCCCTGTTGAGTCGCCGGAGGAGGAATGAGATGTACCCTAATAAATGGAATCAGATGGATTAAGGGGTTGACGGAAAAGGCATGCCTTGGGATAATTTAAGTCAGAAATTTTTGAAACCTCCGGTTGACGTTTGCGCGGTGCTGGAGTATAAGGTAAGCCGGAGGATAATACTCCGCCACCACTATTTCGGGTTGTGCGGAGAGCTTCATGTTTCTGCTTCTTCAAAAGAAAGTTGGGATCCAAGTGAGCTAAAGGGTGAGAAAATCTTACTTTCTGGCTTGCTTGTCGAGTTTTCTGTGTTGGCAGAGGTTCTGAGCTGGGGAAAAGGATAATTACCTCGTCATCATTTGCACGACTGGCTTCCGCATCATCCTGATAATGGTCATTGTCAATAAGATGAAAAAAATGAGCCAAGAGAATCAAGTTCTACCTCTGACTCATCATCATCATCACGATTGTCTAAATCAGATAACTCGGCAGCTTTGGTTTTCTTCTTAGCAGGCTTTTTGACAGCCTTACTCTTTCCCTGGGTTTTCTTTGGTTTTTCCTGAAGCTTCTTGGTCCAAAATGGTGAATCGACCTGTAAATGTTTTAGTTAGTATAAGTAGATAGTATAAATCAACATGGGAGTTAACTAAGAGCTGGATTCAAAAACTTACAGCTGGCGGTTCATTCAGAGTATAGAAAGGCTCAGTTTGAATTGACTACAATCTTCCAAGCTCTCGTTCAACAGAGTCTTGGTCATTTTATTAATGTCTTCTTCAGTTAGCTCGGTGTCACAATGGCATTGAGGATCTGTTAGTTCACCGGTATATTCGCACATTAAGCCAGACCGACGACTTAGAGGAAAGATTCTCCAGGCGACCCAGCAGGGAACTAGATCAATTCCGGTTAACCCATTGGCCATTAAGGCCTGAATTTTTGCATAAACCGGTATGTATTTCTTCCGTTCTGCTGTGCTAATACGGTCTGGAAGATGATGCTTATTGCTAAGCCAACTGGCGCGATAACCCGGCAAGGGATTTTCTCCTTGCGGTGAAGTATCTTGGCAGTAAAACCAAGTCTAGTTCCAATCTTTTGGGTGACTGGGAAGACTGGCAGCTGGAAAGGTGGCTTCTTTCCGGCGCTGAATAGATATGTCGCCTAGCTCCAAACTAGGTCCATCCGTGAATTCATTTTGCCCGTTCAAATAGTAGAATTCTCTGAATAATTCCACAATTGGCTCCTATTGAAGGTACACCTCACTGAAAACTTGGAAGTTGTAGATGTTTGAGATGGAGTTTGGGCTGATGTATTGTGGATGAAGTTGGAAGAAATGCAATACATCACGAAAGAATTTTGAACTAGGAGGGCTAAAGCCCCGGTTTAGATGATCAGTAAAAACAATGACTTCACCGTCCTTGGGATCAGGATGACTCTCATTCCCTGGGGCCCACCAATGGATGATTTCTTTCTTGCCCAAAACACCAGTCTGGGTATATGTTTTCAGGTCTTCCTCTGTAACCCGGGAAATGACCTAGTTGCAGGCGGTGACGGTTTTGACCATTTTTGAAGAGGAAAGGCCTACAAAACAACATATTGCCGGCTTATGATCATGATAAGGTTATTGATTCAAAAGTAAAGTGTTATCAGATTAAGTCGGAAGATGAACATTCGAAGTACGAAGGCATTCGTATTGGCGGCTTAAAAGGGGACAAATGGTACCTGTCGGGTTATGGTTTTTTGTTGGTAAGCCAGACAGAGTTTTGAAGAGATCAGATCATAGCAAGTGCAGATAAACCGGATAAATATTGCCGGGTCATGGAAGTTATGAAGAATGTAATGGATCACGGTTTATAGTATAAGCCGCCATGGCATTTTGGTACTTCAAATTTGGTTAAGTGTTGGACAAACAAATCTTGCAAGAAGTGGAGCAATAATTTTGGATCCACCACAGTTCAGAAAAAGAAGTAAAAATCTAAACCTAAGGTGGCGGCAGTGGAAAAGTGTGGATGCTCCGATGAGATCTTCTATAGAGAGATGCTACTTTGATGGTAAAAACGAACGATAAAACTACTTCCGCGTAAGGTTTATGACTCATCCAGATTAAAAGCTTTCGGATTTGAAAGAAATAACGAAGAACAACAAGAACAACGATGAACTAGCCAAACCCTAATGTGGGATCTGAGATGAAATAAGAGATGCGCTTACAGATGACGAGGAGCAGCGGTGGTTCACCGGAGTTTTCTGGTCCAATCAGGTTGATGCGGCAGCCGGAGGTCGCAGAGGCAGAGCTCGAGCGTTGGTGCGGCTACGCAGAGGAGGAAGACGAAGGAGGAAACGAGGGGAAAATGATAAAGACCCCTTTGTCCCTATTTATAAGGGGATGGATACAAGGCATGCACGGGAATCGAGGAGGCCAAAATCATTATATGGCTATATGGACACCTCGTTGTTCGGGAGGTTACTAAGATAAGTATCAATTAAGATGTTTTAGGCTTCGTGCGATATTAATGCGAAATGACATCACAGCGGCTTAAGAAAATTCTACGAGCTGGCATCATGGCGGTTTACAACAAGGGTTATCAAACAAGGCGATGCAAGATTCCGACACATGTTGAAGATTGATATGAACAAGTTCAAATCAACCTAGGGCCTAATGTTGGGGGTATAACTACTGGGTATAAACCGCCCAGGAGGGGCCGGGTTATACCACTGGTGGCTTGCCACTGAAGATGGCGGATTATACGAGCATGTTGACGGCCCAAGACCCAGAGGACTTACGGCCCAGGTGGATGAACTGCCTTGTATGTATGACTTGTATTGTAAGGCAAGCGTAGCTAGTCACCGAGCCGGACACATTGTGTATGAGCCGGCCATGACTCCGTGAACCGCCGGGCGTCAACCTGTGTATATAAAGGGACGAGCCGGTGGCAGTTTAGGGCAAGAAACAAGAGACTGAGAACTAGGTCAAGCGTATTTGCTCCCTGGTAATCGAAACCCTAGCAATACCACCTCAAACTGGATTAGGCTTTTACCTTCACTGCAAGGGGCCAAACCAGTATAAACTCTCTGTGTCCTTTGTCCCATTTAACCCCTTTAATCTAACCTAGTTGTGATGGCTCCACGACGAAGTCCTTCCACTAGGACATCTGCCATGACAATTCCACGATAGCAACAATACAAATACGTGCCTTGCTACCCCTTCTGTCACTAGGTGAGGACACCACAAGATTGAACCCACTATGAAGCACCTCTATCATTGCAAGAAAAATCAATCTAGTTGGCCAAACCAAATCAACAAATCGGAGAGAAATAAAAAGCTATCTCAATCATGCATAAAAGAGTTCAGAGAAGACTCAAATAGTATTCATAGATAATCTGGGCATAAACCCACAATTCATTGTATCTCAACAAACACACCGCAAAACAAGATTACATCAAATAGATCGCTAAGAACATCGAGGAGAACATTGTATTAAAGATCAAAGAGAGAGAAGAAGCCATTTAGTTACTAGCTATGGACCCGTAGGTCCGTGGTAAACTACTCACACATCATCCAAAGGGCAGCAAGGTTGATGAAGAACCCCTCCGTGTCCAAACTCCCCCTCCCGGGGAGTGCTGGAAAAGGCCCCTAGATGGGATCTCATGAGAACAAAAGCTTGCGGTGGCAGAAAAGTATTTTTGTGTGCCCTCTTGTGTATGGGGAATATTTGGGTATTATGGAGCTGGAATTAGGGTTAGGAGAGCCTTCAGGGGCGCACAAGCTTGAGGGGCGCCCCCTAGGGCGCGCCTCCTGGGCTTGTGGCTCTTTCGTGGCCCTTCTAGCCACCTCCCGAAGCTTCCTAGGTGTCTTCTGGTCCAAGAAAAATTATCAAAAAGTTTCTTTCCGTTTGGTATTGATTTTCTGTAAAGACAAAAACAAGCAAAAAATAGCTACTGGCAATTCGCACTAGGTTAATAGGTTAGTCCCAAAAAAGATATAAAATAGCATAATAATGCATATAAAACATCCAAGATGGATAATATAATAGCATGGAACATTAAAAAATTATAGATACGTTGGAGACGTATCATGTCACTCTGAAGCTTACGCGGGATACCATGCGGGAGACAGAACTGCACATAAGGTATTACAATCTGGTTTTTATTGGTCTACTTTTTTCAAGGATGCTCATAAGTTTTTCTTATCTTGTGATGAATGTCAAAGAATTGGTAACATTGGTAGACGTCGAGAAATGCCTCTGAACTTGTTATTGAACCATTTGCTGTTTGGGGCTTTGATTATATGGGACCTCTTCCTTCCTCTAATGGGTATACACATATTTTATTTGCTATTGATTATGTCACTAAGTGGGTAGAGGCTATTCCAACTAATAGTGCTGATCACAACACTTCAATTACAATGCTTAAATAAGGTATTTTCCCGAGGTTTGGAGTCCCTATATATTTAATGACTGATGGTGGTTCACACTTTATTCATGGTGAATTCTGTAAACTACTAGCTAAATATGATGTCAGCAATAGAATTGCATCTCCTTATCACTCCCAGTCTAGTGGTCAAGTTGAACTTAGCAATAGAGAAATAAAATTAATTTTGCAAAAGACTGTCAATAGGTTTTGTTAGAATTGGTCTAAGAAATTAGATAATGCATTTTGGGCTTATAGAACTGCTTATAAAAATCCTATGGGCATGTCTCCATACAAAACTATTTATGGAAAAGCATGTCATTTACCTCTTGAGTTAGAACATAAATCATATTGGGCAATAAAAGAACTCAATTATGATTTTAAACTTGTCGGAGAAAATAGGTTATTTGATATTAGCTCGTTGGATGAATGGAGAAACCAAGCGTATGAAAATGCCATATTGTTTAAAGAAAAGGTTAAAAGATGGCATGACAAAAGAATCCAAAAGCGGGAATTCAAAGTGGGTGAGTGTGTTCTATTATACAATTCTTGTTTTAGATTTTTTTGCAGGAAAACTTCTCTCCAAATGGGAAGTATCGTACATCATTGAGGAAGTTTATCGTTCTGGCCCATTAAGATTAATAATGTCGAAGGCACTAATATGAAGGTGGTCAATGGGCATGAATTAAGCATTATATCTCAGGTACTCCTATTAATGTTGAAACTAACATTATTCAAACTATGGTACCGGAGGAATTCATAAGAGAGACCTTCTAGAACACTCCAGAACCCTGGAAATGTAGAGGTACGTGCTATGGTAGTAAACAGACTCCAAAAATTCAATAAAAATATTTTTTGCAGTTTTGGAATATTAGAAAAAAATGCAAAAATAAGAAACACCAGAGGGGGCCACCCAGGTGCCCACTAGGCACCAGGGTGCGCCTGCCCCTCCCGGGGCGCCCTGGTGGGTAGTGGCTTCCTCGTGAGCCTTTCCGACTCCGTTTTCTTCTGGTATACTTGTTTCGTAAGATAAATATTCTTTATATATACTCCCGGACGTTTTGACCACCGTATCTTAGAAATATCTTTTGTTCTTGTTTCGTTTTGTTCTTTTGTCTGATCTAGATCACCATGGCTCCACCAAGTCCTCCAAGGATAAGTTCTACAAGAATGTCATCAACCCCTACCTGCCGGAGGTGATGAAGCACCCTCTAGCCATTGAGATGCATGAGGGGGAGCTCCACATCTGAAACGTTCAAGGGACCAAGAAGATGGGGAGCATGGAAGCTAGGCTCGAAGAGGTGGAGCAGGAGATCTTCAAGTGCCAAGGGATGGTGCAACATGGACTTAGTGCCAACCACTCCATGATCTCGGAATTCACCCGTGACCACAAGGTGGATGGCCAGTCAATGAAGGACATTGTCTTCAAGTTCAACGAATGAATTGATTACCTCCAGGGCCAAGTTTATGATCTTCAAAACCAAAATTTTGAGTATGAGGCAAGATTCAAAGGTATGAATTCAGGTGCAAGTTTCAGGACGTCGGAGACTCGTCCATCCTTTTAAGATGGTGAACCTATGCCCTGGAAGCCGGAGGACAAGCCCACCACTTCATCACCACCACCATCACCAAAGAGGGAAACTTGAGTACACGGGTATGGGCACTTCCATGGGCTTGTGCCAAGCTTGGGGGAGGTGCCCCGGTATTGTATCACCATCGGTTCTTATTATCTTTACCCATTTTTAGTTCGATCCTTAGTTATTTCATGATTTAGTTGAATAAAAGTTTAGTATGATCTATTTTTGAGTGCTAGTTTCGTGATCTATCTATCTATGTAACCGAGTGAGAGTTATATAGTAAAGATTAATTTAAGTTTTTGCTTCATTACTTTTATGTTTCAATCAAAATAGTGAAAATAGTGAAAATAATGAAAAGGATCATATGCTAATGTTATGGAAATTAATGGCATTACATAAGGAAAAGCGTAAGTGGTAAAATTTATTGAAAGTTGACAAACATAGCATTAGTTAATGATGCAATTCATGAAAAATTAATAAGGGAAGAGAAGATTCACATGTAAATATACTATCTTGGGCATCTTTTATGATTGTGAGCCCCCATTAAGTATTTTATGCCAAATCATTGACGTTGGACAAGGAAGCCAATGCAATGATTTATGTTTGATCATATTCACATAGAAGCTATATTGTCATAGATCCTCTAACATGTGGTGCTTGCCCAATATCTATACTAGATAAAAATCCACACCAAGTAGAGATACTACTTGTGCATCCAAAAACCCTTAAACCCAGTTTCATTTCATAAGAGTCCACTATACCTACCTATGGATTGAATAAGATCCTTCAAGTAAGTTGTCATCAGTGCATAAGGCAATAAAATTGCTTCTAAATATGTATGATCTTTTAGTGTAAGGGAAATAAGCGTTGTACGAACTTGTGATGGCAAAGAAATAAAAGTGACGAACTGCATAATAAAGGTTGCTATCATAAGGGGCAATATAACGTGATGTTCCTTTGCACTAAGAGATATTGCATCCAAAAATAAAAGTGCATGACAACCTCTACTTCCCTCTGCCAAGGGCCTATCCTTTACTTTTATGTATTTACTTTTTATGCAAGAGTCAATAGTGTTCTCCTCTATTCCTTTTTATTTCTCTCTTTTGTAAGCATCATGTGGCCAGGAAAGATCTAGGCACATATATCCAGTTGGACATGAGTGATCACGAGTTATTATTGTTGACATCACCCTTGACGTGAATAGGTTGGGATGCGCAGTTATAGGCCCCTATCTTTCTATGTGTCTGGCTGAAACTTTTTGCTCCATATGTATGGTGTGAATGTTAGAAATCATAGAAGACTAAATGATGGTTGATTATGTGGACTTGCTAAAAAAAGCTCCTACATGAGACCCTTCCTGAAAAGATGATGAATTGCAATTGCATTGTTGACTGAGAACATAGTATGTTAGTTTTCAAGAAAGTTTATTCCTTATACTTCGGTGTTTTGGTGAATTGTTACCTACTCATGAGAAGATTTATGATAATAAATATTGTTGTTATAATAATGTTCATGATGCTACTATGTACGTATTTTGTTTTTATGGTCACCTCTCTCTCTAAACATGTGCACATGATTACCGATATCGGTTTTCGCTTGAGGGCAAGCGAGGTCTAAGCTTGGGGTAGTTGATCCGTCCATTTTGCATCATGCTTTCCTACTGTTATTTAGAGTTTTTTAATCATTATAACACTTTGTGGAGCAATTCTAATGCCTTTTCTCTCTTAATATGCAAGGTTTACATGAAGAGGGAGATTGTCGGCAATTGGAATTCTTGACCTGAAAAAGCTACGTCAGAGATACCTATTCTGCACATCTCCAAATGAGGTAAAATTTCACAGAGATTTATTTTGGAATATATAAAACTTATTTCAGAAAATAAATACGAGAGGGGGCCACCCAGGTGCCCACTAGGCACCAAGGCGCGCCTTCCCCCTAGCGCGCCCTGGTGGATAGTGGGGCCCCTGGCCAGCCTCCGGTACCCATCTTCTAGTATCTAATCCCGTTTGACCTAAAAAATAAGGAGAGGACTTTCCGGACGGAGCGCCGCCGTCTCGAGGCAGAACTTGGGCAGGAGCACTTTTGCTTTCTGGCGGAGCAATTTCGATAGGGATACTTCCCTCCGGGAGGGGGAAATCGAAGCCATCATCATCACCAACGACCCTCTCATCATGGGCGTATCAATCTTCATCAACATATTCACCAGCTCCATCTCATCTCAAACCCTAGTTCATTTATTGTGTTCAATCTTTCTATCAAAATCTCATATTGGTACCTATGGGTGAATAGTAGTGTTGATTACATCTTGTAATTGATGCTACTTGGTTTATCTGGTGGAAGATTATATGTTCAGATCCATTATCCTATTTAATATCCCTTTGATCTTGAGCATGAATATGATTTGTGAGTAGTTGCTTTTGTTCTTGTTGACATGGGAGAAGTCTTGTCATAGTAATCATTTGAATTTGCTATTCGTTCGATATTCTGATGATATGTATGTTGTTGATTCCCTTAGTGGTGTTATGTGAATGTCGACTACATGAAACTTCACCATCTTTGGGCCTAAGGGAATGCATTGTGGAGTATTTATTAGATGATGGGTTACTAAAGTGATAGAAGCTTAAACCCTAGTTTATGCGCTATTCCGTAAGGGGCTGATTTGGATGCACATGTTTAATGCTATGGTTAGATTTTATCTTAATTCTTCTTTCATAGTTGTGGATGCTTGCGAGAGGAGTTAATCATAAGTGGGAGGCTTGTTCAAGTAAGAACAACACCCAAGCACCGGTCCACCCACATATCAAATTATCAAACTAGCGAATGTGAATCAAACAAACATGATGAAAGTGACTAGATGAAATTCCCATGTGTCCTCGAGAACGTTCACTTATTATAAGAGATTTTTTCGACCTATCCTTAGCAACAACAAGGATTGGTCTATCTTGCTGCACTTATTATTACTCTTGTTACCTGTAAGCTGTTACAAATTATCTTGTTATCAAACTATCTGTCACCCATAATTTCAGTGCTTGCATAAAATACCTTGGTGAAAACCGCTTGTCATTTTCTTCTACTCCTCGTTGGGTTCGACACTCTTGCTTATCAAAAGGACTACGATTGATCCCCTACATGTGGGTCATCAGGATCTATCACGTAATGTGATAGATAATGCTTCGAAGGAGATGGGTATGAGGCCCACAATATGAGTTGTTCACGGTGGTAACCTACACTATGTGATCGAAGATCCCGTGAATTAGATGTGGAAGTCAAGCTGTTGTTCAACTGAGAGGAGAGTATCCTTAAAATTAATAATACCACTCCATGAAGATGCAATACTCTCCTAATATCCATGGTAGGTTGATGTATATCTTGATGTGTTCTAAGTGGCTTATTTAAGTAGAGATGTTGTCCTACAGAACATCTTTTGAAGAACACACCTATATGAGTCTAATTGTTAAAGGTCGGAATCTATGAGTGTAGGGTGCTCTCTAGTAAATTCATGAAAGGCCTTGGAGTATGACGGATAAGCTCCACCCATGGGGAAGTCCCACGGTAGCCCAATATTAGTCAAGGCTTTATGTGAAGCTAGATTCGCAGGAAACTTGCAGTTCAGGGCCTAGTACACTGTTCAAGTTGCTTACTAGTATGACATAGAGTTCTGGGTGGAAGTTCAACTTAATAGTCTCCACTGTAGTACCAATATATAAACAGTGTTTTGGAACCAAAGGGAAATTTTGTGTGCCTCTGGGATCTGGTGGGGATTGCTAGAATTTAATCTATTTTTGGGCTAGCCCAATATCATTTTCGGAATTGCTAATAAATCCTAGAGGCTCACTCAGCCCATTCATGCAAGCAAAGAGGTGGGACTAAAGTTTAGTCCCATACTGCCCACCTATTAGGAGTTGGACCTCCTTATAACGGAGGTTGTTCCCCACATGTATGAGCATGAGAACAAGGGAGACATACATGGGCGCTCCTCCTCCAACGCCCGCATCGCCACACCACGTCTCATCACGACGCATCGCGGGTTGCGGTAATGAGCCGAGCCATTGTCTAAATTTTTGCCACGCACGACTGGTAGACGAAAGGTCATACAGGAGCTGAAAAGTTTTTCTGTAGTGGAGATTGAATACGAACGCTGCACCCTTTGGATGTTGCCTATTCGTTTTTTCTCCTCTTTTGCTTCACCTCCCGTCGCTACCTATTCACCTCCTTCTACTATGTCTATAAAAGAGAGGTCGCTCCTCTCCTGAGAGACACACCAGAACATTATCTTCCTCTCACCTTCGAGTTCCTCAGCACTGAGCTACTGCTACGATCTTCCCCATCTCGGCTCGCGGCATGCACCATAGGTCGGGACAATAGGCCTTCGAAACCCCACCTCTTTGAGTCCTGTATGGGAGAAGGGTGATAAGGTTTCTGGGAAGCACTCTGCGTGACTACTCACATGTTCATGACGGACACCCCGGACGCCTACAACTACTTCCTGAATAGGGGTGGAAAGTGGTAGCGGATAATCCGAAATATCCGATATTCGTATCCGAGAAAATACCTATTCGTATCCGAAACATCCACATCCGAACTAAAATGGAAATGAAAATTATCCTTATCCGAATTTATTAAACAAATACGAAATAAAATATGGTAGGACATTTTGACACAAATATGGATATGGAAGTGGATATATCCGTATCCGGATAAGATTATGGGAGGTAATTTTCAAAAATCTAGCCCCAATATTCCAATTATCCAACATAAAAGCCAAATTACTGGTCAAATTTAACTCTTTGTATGATTAAACTTAGAAATTATTATGCACTATAATAGTATTTATTCATAAACCTATTTATCATTGACTTATTGTATGGCACAAGTTGATTATTTCATGTCACATAGCTATTGACTAATTTACTTAAGCAATAAGTTGATATTATTCATATCTGTTCCGAATCAACAAAACATCCGATATGTATCCGTATTCGAATACCTACTACAGTTTCTTCTTCTAGTATCTGCTCTACATATGTTCTGTTCTAGTTCACATGTGCAAATGCTATTTGCGTTCTCTCTGTTAGATTACATGACTTGTTTAATCTCTGCTATAATAGTCATGTTTTTATCTAGTATTTCTATGGATTAAATTATATGGTAAATTGCTCATATTTCCAACATAATTGACCACTATTTCTATAGCTTCTCCATAACTGTAGAAGTGCATGTTCTAGCCAATGCAACCAAAAGACCGACCTGAGGAAGAGACTATGCAATACATTTATATGTCAACCCTCCCCCTCACGTGTGACTCTCTCAGGCCTAAATGTGGACTAAAAGTGAGCTGCAATTTCATTGCGCCAGCCGGGTCTTGAATTCAAAACCTCTTGGCTTTGATACCATGTAGAAATGCATGTTCTAGCCAATGCAACCAAAAGACCGATTTGCTAGAAGAGACTAGGCAATACATTTATACGTCAACAATCACGTATTAAAGTACATTTTATTGTTTCACTTATGTTCAGCTCTTTTTCTAACACAAGTTTACAACTACTCACACTTTCTAATTGCAAGTTCAACTATTTGGACCCACTGATCTAACTTTGTTTGGTCTATGTTTGTATCTGATCTAATTTTGTTCGGTCTGGGTATGTGTGTATAAGTTTTGTGAATCCCTAAAGAAGAACCAAACGCTCATTCCTATCTCATCATTTTCCTCCGTTGAATGAAAACTGTTAGCTACTTGAATGATTATAAATTACGCACGCTCAAGTATATATTTATAGAGGGAAACCCTTAATATTTTTTTAAAGAAAAGTATGTTTTCATCCCTCAAGTTCCCCAAAAGTCTACATCTAGTCCCTTAAGAATTTTATGGCGACATTCGGGCCCTAAAGTTTCAAAACCAGACAAAATTAGCCCATAACCAGATTTGGGTAGAAAACTAGCCATGTGGAAGCTGTTTTCTTTGTCCAAACCCGGAAAAGTAAATTGTGCATGCACGACAGTAGGTTTGTGTCACCGCCGTAGATCGAGTGTGATGTGAGATCGATGCTGGTGGGTTCTTGTCGCCTGCTGGGGCCTCGCCGGCTGCATGGGGACGGGGGCGGCTCTCGTTTCCTTGTTGTCGGTGGTGCTGCAGATCAAAGGATGGGGTAGTGGCACAACCCTCCCTATGGTCGCCTACGTAGACTAGCATGGCCATCGGTGCAGTGCGATGACCCACGGAGGAAGGGAATCGAGGTCGAGGAAAAGAGATTTGGGAGTAGTAGGTTAGGTGAGAGCGAGCTTGGAGAAGGGGAAAAGGAATGTAGTTGACATTTCAATCACTGCCTAACATGTCTGGTCACGGTACAATATGTATCTGCCCACCCGGCCCAGCCAACCCTAGCCTTGGGCCCAACACACACTTACATGGCCTCTGGCCCAACACATGCTACTAACGTGACACTACGATCAGAGGCCCTTCGACAAAACTGTGTGCGATGCAATAATTGCAAGCGGTGGTGTAAAAACCGTCAAAAAGGTGCAAAATGTTTGTGATGGAGGATGCATCAAACACGATTCAGATTTTAGTTGCGTGTGTGATGCAGGGCATATGGTCCAGTTCAATTAGCTGTTTGCAATGAGGAGGAACAAAAGAAATGGGCAGCTAGATGGAGGTGTGTGCGATATACAGCATATGGTTCACTCGGGTGAACTATCTGTGATTAGGCAACACAAAAGAAACGGTCAGCCAGATCAAGGTGTGTGTGATATACGGCATCCGGTTCACTCGGATGAACTGCTTGTGTTAAGACAAGAGAACAAAAATGGTTCAATATAACAAGATGTGTGTGATACGCGGCAAACAAGTCTGTAATCAGAAATATGTGCGAAGACCGATAATAACACAGACGGTTGCTGCTAATAAGACGTGTGTGTTGTGCGATGGGATTGCATATAGAACAACAACATATATATACACACACATATAAGGACATGGTTGCATAACCAAATTAAACATCCACTTACATAGGTGGCTACTACAACCATGGCATTTGCGCACACCAAAGTAAACTATTACATGCATAATTACATAGGTGGCTACTACACACATGACATTTCCACACACCAATAAAGTAGACTATATATTACATGCATGATTAACTAGCATAAATGATCATCTGATCATCATCTACTTCTTGTGACGCTTGCTCTGCTTGTGGCTCGATCCGGGCTCGTCGATTTGGGTAACGAGGCACTTCCTCATGTCAACGATCCGCCTGTGCATCTCGTAGCATGTGTACACGCTCTTGGTCGTGAACCTGAGGTGAGGTTCATCCGGTTGCCGCATACAGGCCCTCTGCCAGGATAGGGGACTTGTTCTCTCGGCATCCTGCTTCATCTTTTTGTAGTAGGGGTCGATGATGGCCGAGGCGAGTTCGACCAGGGAGTCCTTCCGTGCTGCCCCAGACCCTGTAGTGGTCATGGATTTCGACAAGGCTCTTGCAGGCCACGCCTATAACACTGAACGCTTTTACATCGTTGGTGGTTTCCACCATGGAAAACTTGTAGTCGGTGCTGTTGACAAACTTGTTGAAACGGTTGCAAGGCTCTGTGGCCATGCAGTAGTGGTAGATGAGGACATGATGGCGCATGCACAACTGGGCGACGGTAACCTTCTGATCTATGCCGGGACGACTGGCGGTGTACTGGAGGTCGATGCCGACCACCATGTACTTGTCTCGAGCAAGCAACTGCCCAACACTGTTGGGGTAGTCGTCCACCACGGCCGGGTCGATGGTGTACACCACCGAGAGATCCTTCTCCCTCGCGTGGGTCTCCACTCTATGCTCGCCGAACTCCATTGGAGCGCCGCTAGACATCCCCTCTCTATGTGTCGTCGTGGGTGTGCTTGTTGTGTTGTGGGGCGTGATCGAAAGGTTGAAGAGACTAAGGTTATAATGGCCACGGGAATAATTGGGGAAGCCGGACGGCCAAGAATATCGGCAGGCCCTGATGGCAGTTCTAATTTTCAGCACGTAACTCCAGTGCGGCACATAACTGCATCGCGTGGCAACGCGCGTGGCGCAACCGCATGCATATGGGGCCCTCGACGTGATCGTGCGCACGCCCAACAGCTGGCAGAGTGCGCACAGAGGGACGCGACCAGAGCGCTCCGCGATCTCCTCAACGGCAAGCAACTATATATATATATATATATATATATATATATGCGCATATAGTAGTTGAACACGCAAGGAAAAGCTGTCCACAAGCCGAGCACGCCGACAGACGTGAGGCAGAGCGCGCCAACGGACGCGAGCAGAGCACGCCGCGGCGCCTAACGGCGGGATAGACCTTCATTCAAGCCAATCAAAATGTGTTCAAAAAACAAAAAATTATCAAAAAGTAACGAGATAGACACTGGCAGCACAACTTATAAATTTACGAATGGAGTACTAGTTACAGTGATGCATATAATTAAGAAAAGGTATCACACATGTCTGTATTGACTGGAACGAGAATGCAATAGCACAATAAGAATTAAGGCCACGATGATGTGATCGCAGTGGTGGTTATAGGAGGCAAGAAGAAAGATGCATCCATCAACGTACGACCTCCTCCTCCTCAACTCAGTGCGTCGGCCAGGCCACCGACCGGTGGCTAAGGAGCGGCTGCTTTTGTGGCGAGGTCAAGGAGGCATCCAAGGCTTCCAGCCGGCTGAAGAAGGCCAACGTCATAACGCCCTCACTGGCCGTGTAGATACCTATGTACACAATTCGCTCATACACATGGACGTGTAGGTCAGTGGATTCTTGCAGGGCGAGCGCGACCTCCAGGTGGACATTCTTCGTGGCGTTGGCAGGTAGTCGCAGAGCCACCAGTGCTTGAAAGAGGTTCTGGCCATGGAGGCCGATTAGGGTGGCAGGCAATGAGGAGCCCGGACGCGCGGGCTGGAGGAGTATGGCGATGTCGTCCACGAGCTTCTTGACGACGGTGAACCTTTTGGTGGTGCGAACGATCATCTGGTCCAATTGAGAGTCGTAGCTGGCATCAACGGCGGCCATCCACCAGCCGGTCGCCAACACCGTCTGCAGACAATCCACGGTGCCATGCCGCAGGCCGGCGTTGTGGACCATCTGGCACAGCCGCTGGCCACTCGCACGCATTGCCGCCATGGGTCTGGAGTGAGCACTTTTGCGTTTATTAGTGTAGGTGCTTAGGCAAATTCTTAGGTGCATACAATGTGGTAGATGCAAATGGAGGTGCGCCTTTATATGAGTGCAAACTGCGTTGCATTCACATCGTGCTGCCTCTTTTCCAGGTCCTCCTCCCATTACTTCCCTCATGCATTCACACGATGCTAATTGAAGGAGGATGCATCATTGTCCGTTCAACATTTCGGGAACTGCGACCCTCTCCCTCGTCTGCATTAAAGCCATATCGGGAACTGCGCTGCCCCTGTCAAATCAAATAGTACTGCGCTGCCCACTGCATGCCCGGCTGAACACGCCTCCTCGCCTCCATCTATGCTTAATTGCTGAATTTTAGTTGCAAAAAATAGATACTGCTAGTGATTTTTAGCTTCATATTTTGACAAATCACAGTGTTACAAGGTTGACAAATGGCAATGTTACTAGATCAACAAATGTCAATCTTTCTATTTGACAAATGGCAACATACCCAATATGACAGATGCAAATCTTACCAAATTGTTTGTAAGTGGTTGCACACGGGTCATCCAAAAGAACCGTTTGCGTTCAAGAGATGCACAAATCCTGCCCTCACTTTGCATACGGGTGTTCTATCTAAAATGTTTGCGATCAAGAGCCATTAAAACCTATATCCATTAAAACCAAGACACGTGGCCTCACATTTGAGATATTAAAGTGGCAGCTATTTTTTCAACATGCCTTTGTTGGCTGTTATTCGAGTGCGTCTTCTCTCAAAATGGACACAAAAAATACCACATCATGTCAGGTGCCATTCCATGATAGCATGGCAAGTTTCATGAATTTTAGACGAGTTTTGGATTTACTTGAATTTAAAAACAAAGTATCTCAACATTTTGCCGGCAATCAATGGTGCCCTGGTGTTTGAATTTCATTCCCATTTCTTGCATTGGACCTAAGCATGCACCCAAGGACAAAGATTTGATTTTTCAACCAATTTATATGCACTGGAGCATGTGCATGTAGTTCAAATTTGAATTATGCACATAAATGCATTGAAAACTCAGTTAATGCATAAAAATGTCCAAATGAACCCCGAAAAATCACAAAAATTGACACAACACTCCTGTTGTTCTATGTTGACACGAGAAAATTTTGAAAGCAATAAGAGGCAATGGATATCATTTCGTCCCCAAAGGTGGGACGTTCCCTACCGAAACCATCATGCGTGTTGTGAGAAGGTCTGGTTTGTCAGAAGCAATATACCCAAACCTGCCCCAAATGGGACAAAAAATTACCACGGCATGTTGATGCCGCTCCATGATAGCATGCGAAGTTTCATGAATTTCAGACGAGTTTTGGATTTACTAGAATTTAAAAACTAGGCATCTCAATGTTTGTGGCTGAGTGACGGTGGCAGGGTGTTTGACATTCATTCCCACTTCTTGCATGGGACCTAAGCATGCAACCAAGGACACAAATTTGAATTTTCAACCAATTTATATGCATTAGAGCATGTGCATGTAGTTCAAATTTGAATTATGCACATGAATGCATTGAAAACTCAGTTAATGCATAAAAATGCCCAAACGAACCCCAAAAAATCCCAAAAATTGACACAACACTCCTGTTGTTCCATGTTGACACTATAAAAAAATTGAAATCGAGAAGAGGCAATGGATATCGTTTCGTCCCCAAACGTAGGACATTCCCTACCGAAACCATCAGGCTTGTTGTGAGAAGCTCTGGTTTGTGAGAAGCATATCCCCAAACCTACCCCATATGGGACAAAAAATTTACCACGGTATGTTGATGCCGGTCCATGATATCATGCCAAGTTTCATGAATTTTTGACGAGTTTTGGATTTACTAGAATTTAAAAACTAGGTATCTCAATGTTTGCGACCGAGTGACGGTGGCAGGGTGTTTGACATTCATTCCCATTTCTTGCATGGGACCTAAGCATGCAACCAAGGGCACATATTTGAATTTTCAACCAATTTATATGCATTAGAGCATGTGCATGCAGTTCAAATTTGAATTATGCACATGAATGCATTGAAAACTCAGTTAATGTATAAAAATGTCCAAGCGAACCCCGAAAAATCCCAAAAACTGACACAATACTCCTGTTGTTTTACGTTAACACTAGGAAAAATTGAAATCAAGAAGAGGCAACGAATATCGTTTCGTCCCATAAGGTAGGATGTTCCCTACCGAAACCAGCATGCTTGTTGTGAGAAGCATATCCTCAAACCTGTCCCAAATGGGACAAAAAATTTACCACGGCATGTTGATGCCGCTCCATGATAGCATGCCAACTTTCATGAATTTCTGACGAGTTTTGGATTTACTAGAATTTAAAAACCAGGTATCTCAATGTGTGCGGCCGAGTGACGGTGGCAGGGTGTTTGACATTCATTCCCATTTCTTGCATGGGCCCTAAGCATGCAACCAAGGACATGGATTTGAATTTCAACTAATATATATGCATTAGAGCATGTGCATGTAGTTCAAATTTGAATTATGCGCATGAATGCTTAGAAAACTCAGTTAATGTATAAAAATGTCCAGGCGAACCCCAAAAAATCCTAAAAATTGACACAACACTCCTGTTGTTCTATGTTGACACTAGGAAAAAATTTGAAATCGAGAAGAGGCAACGAATATCATTTGGTCCAAAAAGGTGAAACGTTCCCTTCCGAAACCATCACGCTTGTTGTGAGAAGCTCTGGTTTATGAGAAGCTTATACCCAAACCTGCCCCAAATGGGACAAAAAATTTACCACGGCATGTTGATGCCGCTCCATGATAGGATGCCAAGTTTCATGAATTTCGGACGACTTTTGGATTTACTAGAATTACAAAAGCAAGTACGTCAACGTTTGCTGTAGAGCAACGGTGCCGTGGTGTTCGAAATTCATCCCCATTTCTTGCATGGGTCATAAGCATAAACCCATGGACACATATATGATTTTACAACCCATGTTGGTGCACCGGAGCATGTGCATGTAATTTAATTTTGAATTCTGCACCTAAAATGGCTAGAAAACCAATTTAATGTATAAGATGTCCAAACGAACCCTGAATAATTCCAATTCTTTTACGACACACATATAGTTGCATGTTCACTGCAGATAAAAGGTCTAGCAATTCAAACACCGTCCATCGCCTCTGTGGCCCCATTATGTAATTCAAATCAAGACGGAAAATCAAGTAGATCCCACACACTTTATTATAACCAACCGTGTGAGATGCAGCACAAAATATCTTGGAGCACCGTCGGAGTATAGTACGCATACGGCTTACACAAGAAGGTGCGACGGCTACAGTCCACAACCCGCTTTGAATAAGGGACCATGTCTGATGACACTTTGCTCGACAGATTTTTGGCTGAAGCGATTCTAAATTTTTGGCTTCCGTAGAAATATCTACCTCCCCACCCCCTCCCCCTTACCAAAAGCCACATTTCCCTTGTTTCCGCCTTCCTTTCCAAGTTGAAACCTTCACTCCTTGCTTGCAGCGCCGCCTCCTCGCCGGCGACCCTCCTTCATGCTGCTCGGACTCGCCTATCCAGGCAGGTAATTCACACCCGATCCCCATCCTCCTCCTCCTTCCACATCCCACATGCCCCGACTGCCGACGCGAGCGCGACACCTTCCACCCAAATCACCGACCCCTCTGTGGCACCCCGACTTAGAGCGACCGGTTTACCTTGCATTGCCAGCCCAGAGACCTTCTCTTCTAGCAACACACAACAACATGTCAAAGAAAAACAACCGCTGTATTCATGCTAGCGGAGCATAGTTTATATTACAACAGTTAGCGAGGCCAAGTGGCACACACGGTGCGGCTGAACAATATGTACATTATTTAGTGAACATAAAGGGGCCTCGATCATGACAACTACTCGGCAGCGGAACAACGTCGTAGTGGGACTCCATAGCACAAGGACACCGATGTGGACACTGTCTAGACTCGGACAACACTCCTTCCCAACGAGACTTTCCTGAAATCTAGCATGGCATGCCAGGTCAGTACATTGAATGTACTTGCAAGCTCACAATAAGCATAAACATAATGACAAACAATATCATGACATTTAACCATTTAAGCAACAATGTAACCATACATCCAATATGCTGTGACTATGTTCAACTGGTATTTGTTCCATGGATGAGCTTACCGGACGTGATCATTTCTAGACCACAAACGTGATAACTTCTATAACACACTTGTCATCCTTTCGGCGATCACCACCCGACCAATCCATGGCATATGATCCTTACAGCGATCATTACCCGATCAACTCTTGGCCCGTGACCCTTACGGCGATCACAACCCGACCAACTCATGGACAAACTCAACACGATGGCCTCACTGCCATCCTCAGTACAAACTTAGTGTGCATATTTTATTAAGTGTTGACCCATGGTGTACCCTACTTTCAAGCGTGTTCGTAACAGTGGACTCGGCTATCGATAGATTAAAAACACTCTGCAGAGGTTAGTACACTGTACCCACACTACGGAACCCATGGCCTCGCACTCCCATTCGGATGGACCAACAGCGTTCCGACGAAACCATTTCATTATCATGACACTCTCCCGACCATTCCGACTCAGAGCCCATCGGGCTAGTCCTGGGCAAGGTTTTAAATAGCAGCCGCTATGACCGCTATCGCGCCCGCAATAGCGGTAGCGCCACCCCAACGCTACTTGTTGCAGGCTGCGCTAGGAAATAGCACGATTGGGATGATGCGGGCGCAATATCGCGTGTGAGGCCGCAATAGCGGGCTTTTTGGTAGCGCTGGGTTGCGGTCATAGCAGACTACCGAGAAAAAAAAAGGGCTAGTGTATAAATTTGAGACACGCACACACACCCAATACTAGACCTAAATCGAGCCACTCCTCGTCGTCTTCGCTTGGCAGCCGGCGTCAACCAGCAGCAGCGGCAAACAGTAGATCCGGCGACCTGCGTCGCTGCCAGCGACCAGCAACCACCATCGCCCCCTCTCCCTTCCTCCTCTTCACCTCTCTCTCACCTCGATCTCTCTCATCTCTCTTCCCTCTCTACAGGGTCCGAGTCACCGCCTCAAGCTCCTACCGCCGACGCTGCCACGGACAGCCACCACCTGGATCTGCCCCGCCGTCCTCAAGCCTCGCGCCGATCATCCCATGCCTCCCATCCGCCTACTACACATCACCGGCGCCGCCCCGTCTGCCTGCGGCATTGACCCGAGCGACTCGAGTGCCTTGCGCCGCCAGTGTCACCCTGCCTGCCTGCGTCATTGACCCGAGCGGCTCGAGCGCCGCGCTCTGTTTATACTGACCGAGGTCCTCCATCAATACAATTATCCTGCTTCCATGTAGCACACAATTACAGTTACACTGCCATGTAGCTCATGAAACGATTGTCTTAATAATTCTGGTGATTAAAGTAGTATACATAGCAGTGGTATAAGTCTGCAAGTTTTGTCAAGTTCGATAACAGTCACGTGACCTTGAGAAAAGAACAGTGTTCTTCCTGTATGATGCCCAATGTGCAATGCCCCGGGCCATTCAGAATCTTGTTGCTGATTTCTTTTGTACATGCAGTGTTAAATTCAGCTTACTTTTAATTTTTTTTTGTATTGCCGTCTTAAATTCGGTTTACTTCTTATATATAAATGATGAATATTAAATTTAAGGGTCAAATTTGTTGTCAACGATGTCGAAATATGCACAATAATCTGAAATTTATGAGTACTTTTAAAAATCCGCTATGCGCACATAGCATCCGCAATATCACCCGCAATCCGCAATCCGCTATGCCGACCCCAATCCGCTACCATCCCGCTATCCGCTATTTAAAACCTTGGTCCTGGGTGGCCCCGTGTCTACCTCCAGACACCTCGACCACCGTCATGGCCACGATCCACTCTGGGATCCGGTACCAAAACTTAACTTAACAATGGGCTCACAAGGTTATGCTTGCCTACCGGGCCAGGGTATAGCACGCCCATAACCTTCCCTAAATGGAGGCACCGACCAAAGGCACGACAATGAAACGCATTAATGTCGTCCCATACCGGCAAATGTGGTTGCACTGGGAAAGACTCATTTCAGCGGCACCATGGCCCGGTCAACAACATATTCAAGTTGAGTTATTAATCAGGTTCAATTGAAATTGAAAATAACCGGTGCCATAATGCCATACTATGCATCACTTAACATATGCATCACATAACCATGCAAACAACTGAATCAACCATGCTCCTACGGAGCCATCATCAACTCATGCTACTACTCTGGTTAAGATCGCACCTCACTTATACCAGAATCATTACTAGCAATCTCATCATTTTCCATTATGCAAAAATAATATTTTATCTAATTATCAAACTCCATGACCACATCATTTATTCATCATTTGCAACTAAGTTCTCCTTAGCTAACCAACAAGATTCACTTCAAACATTCTGTAGTTCAAGTATTTTAACATGACAAGCATTTAACATATTATAATCATTATAACTAATTTAAATGCAATAATATTCATAAGTTCAAGTAGGAAAATCACAAATATTGAAGTGGCACTAGGAAAATGTTACTGTGGCTTGCCTTAATGCTGATGAGGTTCACAAAGCTCCTGGTGATCCTCAAGACAAGCTGGCTCTTCTGAAAATATTCAAAACCACAAAAAGAAAATATCAAGAAACCTTCTGAAAATTACCAGAAAATCTAGACAGCAAGGAAAAATCCCATCTTTTGGGTGCTGTTAGATTTTTGGACGCAGAACACAATGCAAAAAGAATCAATGCATTTGGACTTATAGATAAAAAGTTATGGCCATTTGAAGTTTCTTGGAATTTAAATGAATTTGAAATAATTAAACAGAGGGGGGGTGACGTCGAAAGCGTAAACTCCCAGGTGCCACCACTCATACCGCTTCGCGCGCATAATGAGTGGCTGACTAGCGGGCCCTGCTAGTCAGGCCGGAGGGAGGGGAGAGGGAAACAGAGGGGGGCGGCGCTTCGCCGGAGCTCACGCAGGTGGTGAGGCTTCTTGGAGGCAAACGAGAGGGAGGGATCGACGGAGAATATGTTTGCGCACCTACCCGTCCCTGTAGCGTCGCTAACGGTGACCTGACGGCGTCGGATTTGACTTGTCGAGCGGAGGCAGAGGTTGCCGGAGTTGAAGAAGACGGCGGCTTGGGGCGGCTCCAGGGGCTCCAGCTAGGTGGGTTGGCTTCACGGAGGAGAGGCGGAGGCCCTGGCGGGGTCGCCTTGGCTTGGGAGGGGCCGGATCTGCGGGAACGATCCGGAGGGGATCGCCGGTGAGCTCGGCTCTGGGACGGCAGCCCGCGGCCTGCCAGGCCGGGCTGCGGCTTCTACTGGCTCTAGGAGGGAGTGGGAGTGGCCGAGGTGCTCTGAGAGGCTGCAGAGGGGCTGCTTTTATAGGCAAGGCGGCGAGGAGGGCTCGGGCTCCGCCGGAGGACACCTGTCCATGGCGCCCGGCGACGAACGGCGCCAGAGAGCGATGGAGAAGACGACGGAGGTCACGCAGGCACTGTGCGCGGGCACGTATGAGCACAGGAGCGAGGGGGAAAGAGACGAACACAGTGTGCGCGCACTATGCCATTGGCCAGACCGTGCCCGTGCTTGCTGCGGCGAGCTCCGGCGTCGGCGAGCAGCATGGGGGAGTTATGGAGGTGGAGACAAGGATGGTGGCGAGGTGTGGCACGCTCTGGCCGGCTGGGCAGCGAGCACGCGCTCAACAGAGGCACTGGCGACGCGCAGAGCGCGCGTATTTCATGCCAGCACGCTCGGACGAATGCGGTCACCGCGTGGACCGTGACATCAGGCCATCCTACGCACTAACAAAGATGTCTGGCGTGTAGTCCATAGTAAACTGAGTTGTTACCACGGTTCGGTTAGGTTCCAGGTGCAGTAGAAGTAAAGTTGTGTTGCTAACAAGTTACTGGACAGTAACTTTGGAGAGTTACTATGGTAAAACCACTGGGATTCAAGGGCTAAGCTTTTGGGTTTTACTATCTCTTACTAAGGTAAATAAGCACAGGGAAAACCAGCTATGATGGAGCTAGTAAAAAGGTAGTTGATGTAGAAACTACCATTTCAGCCCAGAAGTGACTTTATTTTATTCCAAAGAGTGGTGAAATATTTTTGCTCAGAAAGGTGCCCTAGGGTCCAAAGAATAATTGGGATTTTTCTCAGGATTTTTGGGGCAAGAAAATTTAGGGTTGCTTTGGAGATCAAAGAGTTAGCTAGGGTTTTGGAGGTCAAAGTGAATATTTTTCATTTAAGAAAAATATTCCAAGCAATATTGTTGGGTTGGCTAGGGGTGAAATGATGGTTGTGAGGAGGAGAGGGAACACTTGGGTGAAAATCAAGGGGTAACCAAGTGGTTAAGTCCAAATGAAATATTCAAAACTCCAAATTCAAAACCAACTCAGCTGAAAATCAAGCAAGGAAGAAGAGGGAAAAAACCAGGCTGTCACAAACCTCCCCCACTTAGAATGAACTCATCCTTGAGATTCGGTTGCTTGGGAAAACCATTCTGGATAACATGCCCTTAGAAATTCTTCTGATTCCCAGGTTGATTCTGACTCGGTATGATGCATCCATTGGACCTTGTAAAACTTTCGTGATTTACTGCGAGTGACCCTTTCCATCTGATCGAAAAATTTTACTGCCTCTCTTCATAGGTCAAGTCCTTTGCCAGCTCTATCTCTGAAAAATCGGTCTTTTCTTGGGTGGTGATATGCACCGTCGCAGTTGTGAAACGTGGAACACGTTGTGTACGTCTGACAGCTCAGGGGGCAATTCCAACTGATATGCCACAGCACCTACTCGTGTCATAATGGGAAATGGACCAATAAACCTGGGTGCCAATTTTCCACGGGTTTGAAACCTTTTCATTCCTTTCATAGGCGTGACTCGAAGGTAGACATGTTCTCCGGGTTCAAAGCTGATCTGTCGATGCTTTGCATCGTAATAACTTTTTTGTCGTGATTTGGCCAATTGCAATCTGTCTCGGATCTCCTTGACTTGCTTTTCAGCTTCCAACATGAGATCTGTTCCGAAAATACGGCTATCTCCGGTTTGAGACCAATTTAATGGAGTGCGGCACTGACGGCCATACAAAGCTTCATATGGTGATATTTTTAAACTGGTCTGGAACCTATTGTTATATGAGAACTCGGCGTAGGGCAAGCAATCTTCCCATTGTGGTCCTTGGGCCAAAACACAAGCTTGGAGCATATCTTCGAGTATCTGATTTACTCTTTCCGTCTGCCCATCCGTCTGAGGATGATAGGCGGTACTGTATTTCAACTCTGTTCCGAGGGCCTGATGGAGACGGGACAAAAAAGCAGAGGTGAAAAGCGAACCTCGGTCAGAAGTGATGGTTCGGGGAACTCCATGCAGACTGACAATTCTGGATACATACAGTCGTGCAAGCTCATCTGCTCGGTATGAGGTTTTGATTGGGAGGAAGTGGGCCACCTTGGTTAATGTGTCTACTATGACCCAGATCGCATTATTGCCTCATGGGGTATTAGGTAGTCCTGTGATGAAATCCATACAGACATCGTCCCATTTTCATTGTGATACTGGCAGTGGTTGGAGAAGTCCGGCTGGTTTCTGATGTTCTGCCTTTACTTTGTTGCATATGTCGCAACAGGCTACGAAATAAGCAATGTCTTTCTTCATTCCATCCCACCAAAATATTTGTCGAAGGTCTTCATACACTTTTGTACCTCCAGGGTGGATTGAATACAAGGATTCGTGGGCTTCAGACAATTTTTTTTGCTTTAGATCAGCTTGATTAGGCACACAAATCCTTCCCCTAAATCGGAGGGTACCGTACTGATCCTTCGAGAAATCAGAAGACTTGAGACATTTCTGCAGATCGGCATCACCTGACTGGGCTTCGCGGATTTCTTCCTCAAGAGTAGGGGTAACATTCAGAATATTAGCAAGGCCAGCCACAACTATGACCAGGTTGAGCTGAGCTATCTCCTCTTTAAGTTCGGAAGCCAAAGATTCCAACAGGACATTTAAACTGACGGGTTTTCGACTGAGTGCATCGGCAACCACGTTGGCCTTACCCGGATGGTAATTTATTCCAAGGTCATAATCCTTGACCAACTCAAGCCATCTTCATTGACGGAGATTTAAATCCGGCTGAGTAAATATATTTGAGACTTTTATGATCGGTAAAAATTTGGCACCTTTATCCGATGAGGTAGTGTCTCCAAATTTTTAAAGCATGAACTACCGCGGCCAATTCCAAATCAAGAGTTGGTTAATTTCCTTCATGGGACCGTAGCTACCGTGAGGCATAATCCACTACCTTGCCATCTAGCATAAGTACGCATCCTAGTCCTTGCTGGGAAGCATCGCAGTATATGTCAAAACCGCGGTAGATATCAGGAAGTGTTAATACTGGCGCAGTTGTCAAGCGTTTCTTTAACTCGGTGAAACTTTTCTCACAGTCCGACGTCCAGTGAAATTTCTTATCCTTTTTGAGCAGCTCTATCATGGGTTTAGCAATCTTGGAAAAACCTTTAATGAACCGGCGGTAATATCCGGCTAATCCAAGAAAACTCCAAATCTGAGATACGGTGGCGGGTGGCAACCAGTCGAGCACGTCTTTTACCTTGCTTGGGTCCATGGCTATACCTTCAGCGGATAGCACATGCCCGAGGAATCCAACTTGCTTGAGCCAAAACTCGCATTTACTGAATTTGGCGTATAACTGGTGCTCACGGAGTCGTTGTAATACTGCTTGGAGGTGTTCCTTATGCTCTTCTTCACTTCTTGAGTATATAAGTATATCATCGATGAAGACGACCACGAACTTATCAAGGAAATCCATGAATACTTTATTCATCATGTGCATGAAGAAGGCGGGGGCGTTGGTGAGGCCAAAGGACATGACTGTATATTCATAGAGACCATAGCGAGTGGTGAATGAGGTCTTGGGAATATCCTCCTTTTTAATTTTGAGCTGATAGTATCCAGTCCGCAAATCAATCTTTGAGAATACCTTAGCACCACTGAGCTGATCAAACAAATCATCAATTCTTGGCAGAGGGTATTTGTTTTTGATTGTGACATCATTCAATTGTCGGTAGTCCACACACATACGGAGGCTGCCATCTTTCTTGTCCACAAAAATAGCAGGTGATCTCCATGGTGGGGAACTGGGGCGGATATACCCTTTTTGGAGCATTTCATCAAGCTGTTTCTTTAGCTCCACTAATTCGGATGACGGCATTCGATAGTATTTCTTGTGTATTGGCGTGGTTCCGGGCACAAGTTCTATTGCAAACTCAAGCTCTCGATCAGGTGGCATGCCTGGCAGTTCTTCTGGAAATACATCAGGAAACTCACTGACCACCGGAATTAATTCCATTTCTGCTATTGCTGTAAAAAACCATTTCCTTGGAGGGTATGCTCCTACGAGCAATAAACTCTATAGTTTGTCCACCTTGGCCGGTCAAGTTGACTTCTCGGGTTGCACAATTTATGCATACTTGGTACTGAGTCAGCCAATTCATACCCAAGATAACATCCAATTTATCAGACTCAATAAGTATCAAAGAGTTGGAAAACGGATTCCGTTGATACTGACTTCCAGATTGCGGCAGACTAGATTGCTTCGATTAAGAGATCCCGGGGGTTGTACTGGCATATTCTTGCCCAAAAGCAAACAAGGAAATTTGTTTGGGGCAACAAAACTCCGAGAAATAAAAGAGTGGGAAGCCCAGAGTCAAACAAAATTACTGCAGGTATGTTATTAACAGGGAACATACCAATGACGACTTCGGGATTTTCTTGGGCTTCGTCGGCGGAAATGTGATGAACGTATCGTGCTGACTTGGACCTGCCTCCAAATAATGGACTTGTGGCTTGAACGTAACATTGGTCCGATTGTTCTTGGGACACTGTTTAGCATAATGTCCGGTTTGTCCACAACTATAACAGGAATTATTGCGCAGGCGATTCTCCATAACTGGGTTGAGCACGTCATTCTTGACTTGGGTGTTGGCCTTGTTAACATTTTTTTGCCAGTTAGGCTGGTATGCCACCGGAGTTGGCTGCCAGGTACGAACCTTCTGCACTGGTTGCATTTCCCTTATGGGCTCAAACTTGCGCTTCTGATCGTTATGGGCAGACTTATTATCTGATACAAGCTTGTGTTCCCTTTCAGCAATGAAAGCCTTGTTCACCAGGGTTTGGAAATCTGGAAAATCAAACACACTGAGGGCACAGCGAAGTTGCGGGTTTAATCCACCAAGAAATCTTTCCATCTTCCTTTCTTCAGTGGCCACGTCATATTGAGAGTAACGTGACAGGTGATTGAATTTCTGCAAATATTCCCCCACTGACTAACTTCCTTGGAGGAGTGCGATAAATTCACGCTGCTTAGTCTTCATAATTCCCGCAGGGATGTGATATTTCCAGAATTGCTCCTTGCACTACAAAAAAAAGACACATCCGTGACATTTTGGGCCGAACGAAAAAAATTATGTCATACATATGACACTTCTATGACGATAATTGTGACAAAACCTGGTATCATCATAGATGTGGTGGGCTCCTACTTCTATGACAAAAAATCATGACAGAAAATGGGCTTTTCGTCCTGGGCGGGCCGGAGACGCAGCTGCATGACATTCTTTGGGCCGTCCATGACAGAAAAAACCGTGGTAGAAGCGAGGGGGAGGAAAATTTCAGGGAGTTGCCGGTTACAGTGGGAGACCGATGCGCGTTTCTCTCGTACGTACGCACGTGTGTGCGACGCGTTGGCTCTAACTGAACCCGAGCGAGGCATTCGGCTCTAACTGAACCCGAGCGATTGCACTGCAGGCTATGCGTTACTGAACCCGAGCGATCGATCGATGGCTGTTAACTGAACCCGATGGAGCGATTCCTTCGCTACTGCTGCTAACTGAAGCCGATCGATGCTGCCTCTAGGATGAACAGTGAGCGTTGCGGGGGGGTTTGGATGAACAGTGAGCGGTGGCGTTGCCTCTGGATGAACAGGAACCCGTGGTGTGGAGGGCTGGATGAACAGTAGACGGTGGAGGGGTGGCCGTGGAGGGGTGGTTGAACAGGACCCCGTGGTGTGGAGGACTGGATGAACAGTAGATGGTGGAGGGGTGCCCGTGGAGGGGTGGTTGAACAGTAGCCGGTGGAGTAGCGCGCGGTGGAGGCTGGATGAACAGGAGCCCGTGGAGGCTGGAGGAGGTCGATGGTAGGCCGTGGAGGCTGCAGGTGGTCGACGGTGGAGATGAACAGTATCCCATGGAGTCCCGTTTTGCGGTACGCCACACCCCTCCCCCCGTTTCGACCGTAGCGCTCCAACACAAGTCTGTTTCATCCGTTTTACGGTACGCCACACCCCTACTAATCAACAGGACCCCCATTTCGACCGTAGGAGGTCCGTTTCGTTCGTTTTGCGGTATGCCAGGCCCCTCCTGATGAACAGGACCCCCGTTTCGACTGTAGGAGGTCCGTTTCCTCCGTTTTGCGATATGCTAGGCCCCTCCCGATTAATAGGACCCCGTTTCGAACGTGGCCGGTCGAACACAAGGCAGTTTCCTCCGTTGTGCGGTACGCCAGGCCTCGTTTCCATCGCCTGTTCCGTCCAAGACCTCCCGATGAACACGACCATGCATTCCGTTCCGACCCAACCAGTTGGCTCCCCATGAACACGATGACGACGATGTTTCTCTGTTCCGACCCATCCATGTACGTATGCGCGAGTAGGCATTCGAGACCTTGCCCGTATGTACTTACATGGCCGTATTTTCTTTCTTGCACCCTCACCGCTGTACGTACGTGTACGTGCGTGCCTCTACTACGACCAGTATGTACGTACACGTTCGCGACCAGAATGACAACGCTATGTACGCTTCGACTAGGTGGGTCCCGACTGTCAGGCACTTCCTTGCCTGCGAAGATGTAGCTGGTGGGTCCCAGCAGTCAGGGGGTGAATCGTTTTTTTGCCCGGACGCACTTCCTTGCGTGCGAAGATGTAGCTGGTGGGTCCCAGCAGTCAGGGGGGCGAATCGTTTTTTTTTTGCCCGGACGCACTTTCTTGCGTGCGAAGGTGTAGCTGGTGGCTCCCAGCAGTAAGGGGGGAAACATTTTTTTGCAAAATATGGTGGCCCGTCCGGTGGGTCCCCGCTATCAGGTGGAGGAATAATTATTTTGCGTGTAATAAGGAGGCACTTCCTTGCTGCGGCCGTGGACCCAGCTGTCAACCTCTCCACGTACAGTCCACGTCCGATGGAAGCCGTTCCTTGACCACGTTGACCACGCCACGCCGAGAGCACCAGGGCGGTGGACGACGGCGAGGCCTAGGAAGGCGACGACGGGGAGCCGGGGAAGACGCGGCAGTGGAAGCCCGCACTGAGAGGAGTACGAGGGTTCACTGGTTTGGCTGCGGTGTGAGGTTGCCGTCGCCGCAGGGCCTGGCCAGCGATGGGAATAGTAGGGGGCGGTGAGGCCTCCGCGACAGCACATCCGGCCACGGGAGGCAGGAGCATGCGGCACGACCGGCACTGCTTTGGGCGGCTGGAGCAAGAAGACCAGAGGTTGAAGAAGCACTACGGCCGTTGGATGGACATCGTACGGTCAGTCGAGCTAGAATCGTGCATATTCACTAAGTTGACAAAGCCCTCCGTCCCCGTCAACTTAGTAGGCCCACAAGTCAGCCTCCCACCAAGGTGGGTCCCAGCTATCTGGGGGGTATTCATTTTTTTGTGCGTAATAAGGAGGCACTTCCGATGGGTCCGAGATGGCAGCAGGGGGAACTTTTTTTCGTGAAATACGGTGGCCCGTCGGGTAGGTCCCAGCAGTCAGGGGCAAACGTTTTTTTTGTGAAATACTGGTGGCCCGTCCGGTGGGTCCCTGCTGTCAGGTGGAGGAATAATTATTTTCCGCATAATAAGGAGGCACTTCCTTGCGGCTGCCATGGACCCAGCTGTCAGCCTCTCCACGTACAGTATTCTTCCGATGGAATTCGGTCGTTGACCACATTGACCACGCCGCGCCGAGAGCACCACGGCGGTGGACGACGGCGAGGCCTAGGAAGGGGACGACGCGGAGCCGGGGAAGACGCGGCAGTGGATGCCCGCGCGGAGAGGAGTACGAGTGTTCACTGGTTCGGCTGTGCTGCCGTCACCGCAGAATAACAGGGGGTGTGGGTGAGTGGAGTGGAGGGATGGCCTGGCCAGCGGTGGGAGTAGTATGGGTAAGGTGAGGCCTCCGCGGCAGCACAGCCGGCCACGGGAGGCAGGAGCAGGCAGCACGACCGGCACTGCTTTGGGCGGCTGGAGCAAGAAGACCAGAGGTTGAAGAAGCACTACGGACGTTGGATGGACATCGTACGGTCAGTCGAGCTAGAATCGTGCATATTGACTAAGTTGACAAAGCCCTTCGTCCCCGTCAACTTAGTAGGCCCACTATACTGGGTCCCAGCTAGCAGGGGGAGTATTCTTTTTTTTGGGCGTAATAAGGAGGCACTTCCTTGCGTGCGAAGATATAGCTGGTGGGTCCGAGCTGTCAGCGGCGGTAACGTTATTTTCGCGAAATACAGAGGCCCTTTCGGTGGGTCCCAGATGTCAGGTGGAGGAATCATTATGTTGCGCGTAATAAGGAGGCATTTCCTTGCATGCGGCCCTGGACCCAGCTGTCAGCCTCTCCACGTACAGTCCACTTCCGATGGATATCATTCATTGACCACGTTGACCAGGCCGCACCGAGAGCACCAGGGCAGTGGACGATGGCGAGGCCTAGGAAGGGAACGACACGGAGCCTGGGAATACTCGGCAGTTATTTCCCACGCGGAGGAGTACGAGGGTTTCTGGTTCGTCTGCCGTCGCCGGAGAATAACATCATGTGTGGGACTGAGGGTGAGTAGAGGGATAGCTAGGCCAGCGATGGGAGTACGGTGGGGCGGTGAGGCCTGCGCGGTAGCATAGCCGGCCGCGGGGACGAGGGAGCAGACAGTCCCGCCGGCGATTGTTTGAGTGGCTGGAGCAGGAAGAGCAGAGATTGAAGAAGCACGACGGCCGTTGGATGGAAATCCAACAGTATACAGGCCATCTGTGGAAAGCCTCAAATCTGTGGAAAACAGCATACAGCCCATCTACCATTATTTCAAATAGTTTACAGCCCATTTGCTAATTCTTACGAGTTTTTTTGGAGCCCATATTCTTTTTGTTAGCATTACAGCCATATTGTGGCCACGGTTAAAAAATTATACGAAATTTTGCATATGTCGGTGCGGTCTGAACTGTTTTTAATCCCGAAATTTCGAGTCACATTCACACTGATTTTAAAAATAAATGTATATCAATATAAAATCCAATAAATTGTCCACGCATAAAAATCAATGCAATTTAAAATATCGAAATGAAAAAAAGATATTTGAAACTAATTGCCGGTTTGATGTGTTTTAAAAATGTACAATCCATTTCTCATTACTGATAGGCCATTTTCTTGGCCAGCCGAATGAAGCTCTCCTCGTCTAGCCCAACAGGCCTGATAAAGTGACTTACTTGACAAATCACAAAAACACTGGGCTAGACATTTTCAAAAAGAAAAAAAAAACTACTTGGCTGGTCTGTGGTAAACATAAAAGAAAAGGCTGTCTAGACAGGCCAGAGTGTCCCGCACAGCCCAGTTGACACCCTGCTTCCGTCTCAAAAACATATTAGATAAATGCCACTCCAATTATGGCGATTCATAAAAATGCCACTGCAATTTCCAAACTTTGAAAAATGCCACTGCAATTTTTGCAAACTTTGAAAAACGCCACTGCAGTTTGCAAACTTTGAAAAACGCCACTCCAGACTTCAAAAAATGCCACTAGAAATGGCATGAAATGGCATTTTTCAAAGTTTGGAAATTGCAGTGGCATTTCTCGGAGGCATTTATCAAATTAACCCAAAACAAAAATAACTGGGCGAGCTGCTGGGTCCCTGGTGTCAGCCGCTCGTTGTGCAATTCTCTCGTTTACTGACTACGTTGACAATGGCATGGGACCCAGATGTCAGAAATCCACTAGGAGGAGCCATTTTTTTATTGGCTTGAAATAAGGAGGCACTTGCTTGCGTACTTCCATGACCTTGGTGGGTCCCTGCTGTCATCCTCTCCACGTACAATCATCTCCTGATTGTGTACGTGTCAACTTTCTAGGCCCACAAGTCAGCCTCTAAACCCGTGGAGGACAAATACAACCCATTTAAAAAAATAACAGCCCATTCCATACGTTCAAATGGAAAGTTCAACATTCAGAGCAAAGTAACAGGTCTGATCCACATATAGAGTACTGAACTTCCACGTTGACAACCATCATAGCCAACTTAACTATCTACTCCCACTAGACAAGTACTAACTTACTCTTAGCTAACTAGACGGTGCCGGCGGTACACGCTAAACGCCGGCACCGGCATCCTGCGCCTCGCCTCGGACTTGCCAGAGGTGCGATAGGGAGCGTTGCTCGCGCGCGTTGGCCCTTTCCATGCCGGCGTGGTCCACCGAAGCTTCGGCTTCCAAGCGGGAAACCCACTTGACGAGCTGGTAGTAAAAATCAGCGTCGCGAACGCGTGCGTGCCTGACAGCCTCCAGGGCTATTTGCCGGGCGCCGGCCTCCACGTAGTCGGCCCAGTTGCGGGCGCTCTGCTCGCGACTCAGAGCATCGGTGAGCTGCTGCTCCATGTCCCGCTGGCATCGCAAATCGGCGTTACGCTGCTCCTCCGCCAGGCGGTCGCACTCCAACAACTCCTGCTCCTCCGCCATGCGGTCGCGCTCCAACAACTCCTCGATCTGCGCATTGCCATCTAAAGACAGATAGAATGCCTCCTCCCTCCGTCTGCCTTCCGGTGAAGAACCGAACACTAGTTCCGGCGGTGACCGCCCCCGGCGTCGCCTACCGCGGACGGGCGGGGGCATGGCGGACGTGGCGAGCAACGTCGGGCTGGTGGGGGCTTATGAGGATATGGCGAGTTGGGTCACGGTGGCACTAGAGAATGCCGGGAAACAGTACTTATAGGGGGAAGGTAGCGCGACGGTCATCGGAATTCAATGCATAATGGCTTAGCGCGCCAGCTTGCCGTGGAAAACTAGGGAAACTGAAATTATGACTGTGCCGTCCCGTCCCTTCTGGGTCGCATGCCGGCATGGCTGTCAAACGAGTGCACTCGAATCATCTCCCTCCTTGTCAATAATGATTTCATGGATTTAAAAAGCCTGCAACAATTAAAGCATATCTTTTTTCGCATCAGTTAGCTGCCTTAATTACGGCCGGCTGCATGCAGGCACCCAGAATCGCTCGCAGGCAGTACGTGAAGCAGCATGCAATGATCCGCAGCCGAGGGCACGCATGCAGCCACTTAAATCGTTGGAATTAATTAGGCTTAAACTTCTGCATGTCGTTAATTATTGCCATGCATTGGTCTTGCTGCTTTGCTCACGGGACTAATAAACCCTGAAGGAGGGAGTACCTTGGTTGGTGAGAGGTTTGAATTAAGCCCTGCAAACCGGAAAGGAGGTACTAGTACGTGCGTGATCCGCTATTTATTCGTGTAGGATCGAGTAGGTCGTTTCTTGAATTGAACCCTGCAAACCGGAAAGGAGGTAGTACGTGCATGATACGCTATTTATCCGTGTAGGATCGACAGTGTAGCTTGTCAGTTTCTTCAGAGGTAGGCATTTTTATCCGTGTAGGATCGATAGTGTAGCTTGTCAGTTTCTTTAGAGGTAGGCATTTTTATTCAAAAACTGCCACTTAGCATCTTGCGTCGCAAATAAAACTGCCAGGTGCACATTTGTAGGCTAGCTAGTGATCGATTAGTAACTTGTAAACACTGAGCGAACAGAAATAAGTAATTGTTAATGCATCTCAATGATTCACAGATCATATACAAATATGTAACTCCAAAAGGAAAGATCAGCCACTTCGGATCTTGCGTCGCAACTAAAACTAACTAGTACGATTCCCATACATAAGATCAACATGTTAATGCATCTCAATGATTCACAGATCATATACAAATATGTAGCTCCAAAAGCAAAGATCTAGAAAAAACATCTGTTCTTCCTACTAACATGGATGCTTCTCTTGGCCAACATTCAGTACAGACTGAAAGACAAATTTGTTTGTGAAGTCTACAATTCTGCTTGCAAACGTAAGTGGTTTCACCAACAGCTGGAACCATGAGAATGAACCACACATGATGGAGGAACATCCATTGCAATATGATTTGGTCTTCTCTCGATCACACCGCGAGACTATTTTCGGAATACAAACTTTAACTTAGGGAAAATGATGCCCATTGTATAATCAGACCAAAGCAATGAAGTGCCAAGTGTTGGCCAGTAAATAGTATAGTACTACTTTTCTGCAGTCCATGAAGTGACTATCCAATCTTTGTGTCTATTTTCAAATGGCACTGCATGCAGTGACTATACAATTCTCTTGTGCAGTTCAACCAAAATTGCAGACACTTTGTTTGTTTGCCAAATAGCAACGGGCAGACATCTCTGTCTGCACAAATATCAAGCAGCTAGTAAACATATACCACACCATGTTCGCAGTGATGGAAGAGGTGAAATCAATACAACCGAAATTGAGCATCCAATCATTGAATCATGTCCTGCACCTCCAATGTAGGTCCACCCTGCCAATAAATTCACATGCAAACCACTAGTATTACTACCAAATGACAGTACAAAAAGAGTAGCAAGATAGTAGCAAACCATGTACCTTCATAATGAACAGCTCATAGTGCCACCAATTGGATATAAAGGTTTGGAAAAAAACATGCTCCTAATGTTGAACCAGTTGGACTTTTTGTGCAGCTCCACTAAAATCGAGCATCCCTGTTTGCATAGATATTGAAAGTGTGATTACTATAAAAGTGGCACTAGTTGAAGCATAGACTCACAAATATAAGCATTCCAATTTCTTAATGGGAAAAGGTAGCAAGGCTGTTTCTAACCACCTGTTTGAAGGAATAAATAAAGCAACAGCGGCTGATGTCAGGAAGGCATACATAGTTTTTTTTCTGAAAAACTGAGCCATTCCTGACCTTTCCTCTTCTTTTAAGCAAATTTTGTGCAGTTCTACTACAATAAAATGCCATCACCGCCTTGACAATTTAGTTACACTGTACAAAAGGAAATGACTTAACATTACATCATGATGTCGGGTATGTAGTAGATAGGCATTAGAGACAAACATACAGACCTCCTCCGATAACACAATGAACATTAATTTTAACAAAGTTGTGACTAGCTTTACCGGATAATTTGAGTGAACTCTACACCCTTTGTTCCTTAATATAAGACGTTTTCGCGGTTAAATTTAAAGTACCCAAATGTCTAGTATTTAGAAAAACAGGTAGTAGTTTTCTTGAGCACATATCTGGGAAAGCTTGCCACACTTTATTTATGTCCATACACTAATACAACACCATTCGAATACTACATATATACACTAATCCAGTGGCTAGTGCAACACTAGAGTAGTTAGTTTATTACAGGGTACAGTACAATGGTTTTACTGAACAGATTTCAATAAACTCTAGCATTGGAAGGTTTCTATAAGAATTAACAATACAAAATGTAAAGGTAACAAGTTTCAACATTGGTATACTAGTTGTGCATGAGCATTAAACCAAATACAAAAGTCTGAAGGTAACTAGCATTATTAACTAATGATAGTACAAAAAAATTGCAAACCATGTACCTCCAAGGTAAATATCATTTCGAACTCGGGGGGACCTTAAAAATTGCTATCCCAATCTTGATAATCGATCAAACATAAAAACTTGATCTTTCCTCTTGATAATCAAGAGAACTGCCAGAGGAGGAGGTGCCCACTCTTGACCTTTCCTCTTGTCTTCATAATTGTCTGTGCAGTTTAACCAAAATAAAATGACATCAGCGCCTTGGCATTTTGGTGACACTGTACAAAAAAATTAACTTATCTCATGAAAGTGAGGTATGTAATCTATAAGCATTAACAGTGCAAAAATCTGAAGGTAGTAACAAGTTTCATCGTTGGTATACTGGCTGTGCAACAACATTAGAATGCCTTAGCTAAAAAATCTTTAATACATCCACAATCAACATCTAACCCTGAAATGATCCAGTGACATTAAATGGCACTGCTTAAATTTATCTGTGCATTAGACTGAGAGCGACATTAGTTAAATGTGGCATCACTTTAGCAGTAGCATTGCTTGACTTGACTGCTAGCGTTATACTAATAGCAAAAAAAAGTGGCAATAAGAGCATGGGAGGCCCATTCGGACAGTGGGCGCACCAGTACGATGTACCTCCACGGACGCAGAGTGGTGAGGGAGGTATGGTTGCCTAGAGCAACAAATATCCAGGCAGCATATGTGGATTACGTCCCATTTTTGTTCTCTTTAGCCACCTTTTTCCTATGTGAGGACAACAAACCGATCGACCTAGTCATTCTCTATTGCGTTGTCATGCCTTTCTACCCTTCTTCAACCAAGAGACACGAGACTCGTTCCTTAGCTACTGATTTTTTCCCTTTTCAACCTAGATGCGGGTTCGATGCCTACTCTCTTGGACAGTACAGTCTCCCTTCCTTTCCTTATTCAACCCAGACATGCATTAGTCTGCATGAAGTAGGGTTTCCTTTAATAGTGCAAATTATGGTTTTCGTCTGCATGGCCAGCAGAGCAGAGGATAGCAAATTGGGAAGATGGTGGAGTGGAAAAAGATCCACATGCAACGACGTGCCAGATGGGGCAATAGAACAAGGGTATGGTTTGAAAAGAGGTAGCATACCTGAGGGTTGGCGGGAAGTGGCTTCGCTCATGGTCATCGTCCGCCGCACACACTACGGCAGCGATCCCGCGCGGGCGCTAGGTCTGAGAGGACGGCCTTGTCGTCAGTGCGTGACCTCGCTCACCGACGACGAGTGCGTCAACGCTGCATGTCCTTTTCTTCTCGGCGGATCTGTGACCATCGGTGAGGAGGGAGAGAGGGGCCGTCTTTTTTAGATCTGGAGAGAGGGTGGTAGTGTGAGAAGCAAGTGGGCAGCCCTTGGCAAGAAAGCGCTGAAGCTCCAGCCTATATATCTTCTTTATACTACTAGTACTGGAGGTGGAGTAGTGGTAGAGTAGTTTATATTTTCTCTGCGTACAGTACCAGTTAGTTGTGCTTCAAAACTGAATGGCGTGCCATTAAAAAAATAAAGGCCGATAACTAATGCGGCACCTCGGGCCAACGCGGCCAGATCGCATTTTGCACGAGAAATTACACACCATGTCTCGTTGACATGTGGTCCCGTTCCACATATCAGTGAGACGACGGCGAGTAGTAGGAGTATTTCCGAACCGACATGTAGGCCGGGGCGCCCCTTTGTGAACCGTGGCAAACTGGCAACCGTCCACCGACGCTTCGCCTTTCCCTCTCGATTTGGAACTGCTGTCGCACGCTCTTCCTCTCCCTCCTCCATTTTCCTTCAGCCCTTCACGCTTTCTTCTGCCATTGTTCGATTGTCTTCTCCATGGCGGGAACAGGACGGAAACGACCTCGTTATTCTTGCCCCGATCTGAAAGATGACGTGGTGGAGGAACTCATTGATCGGTGCGACGTCATCACCTCGGCTAGCATGGCAGGTTCATTCAAGCCCATTCTCGACTCAACTAATAACATCATTACAAGGAACCCAAGAGTCAAGGAGCGGTTTGATCTCCCCTATCTTCTTCGCCGTGACCCTGATGACTGGCGCCGTCACGACGGAGGCCTCTCCCTGTGCAAGTTGATGCCGCTTGATAATGATATGTATGATGTTAAGATGCCATCCCTTGAGGGCAAGGCTTGGGCAGGTGCAAATGGAGATTGGGTTGTTTACATTGGGTCCAACTGCGAGTGGGAACTTGTGAATGTGTACACTCGTGACCGGGTTCCACTTCCAAAAATCTCAGCAGACTGCCCAGAGGTTGAGCACACCGGTATTGTATGCACGTTCAAATACAATCATGGTGACTGTCTTCTACGGAAGATAGCAATTTCTCGAGTCCCCAACCGCTCTTGGAATTACAACAACTATGAAGTTGTTGCTATCTTCGACAAGCTTGTTGCCGTCGTTAGTGGTTTGACTGGATGGATATTGTTCAAAAATCAGTTTCTGTACACGGATGAGTATTGTGATGCAATTGAATACGAGGGCCTTGTGTTTGCTGCCACCACTCATGGCATTGTTTTTGCATGGCATCCTCGTTGTTTCGGTACGTTTGTCTTCCACCATAATTATAATTTTTTTCATCCACATGCATGCGGGTTAGCAAGGCTGGTCATAGTGGGGAGTAACTTAGACTAGTAACATGCATATGCATATGTTACTAGTTTATGTTACTACCTCTATAGTGCATAGTATCTTAGATTAGTATCATAGGTGGTCTCATTCATTGCCATGCATGACACATAGTAGCATCACATTTATTATGTTACAATATCTACCTATGTTACTATAACCATCTCTCTCTTCCTTAATTGCCTGCCACATAAGCATGTTTGCGAGTCCCAAGTGCATGATACTACTTATGTTACCCCCACTATGGCCAGCCTTACTAATTAACCTTCTTCTTGTGTTTCCAAGGTCCTGTGAACATTCCACCACCTATACTTGAAGATTTTTATAACCAAGGGGGAGATGATGATGGTGATGATCACGAGAATGAGGAGGAGCAGCGCCCATATACTATTTGGCGCCTGGCAACTAATTCCGATGGATCACCTCTTCTCGTCTGTATACAGCCCACTAATGATGTTACTGCTAAGGAAGCAGGTGTAGTCTCCCATGGTCACACTCTCCGGACCTATTCCAACACCCGTTGCATGGTATTCGGGATGGATACTAGTGTGCTAGCGCCAACTCCTTCTCCCTGGTACAGAATTGATAGTCTTGGAGAAAATTCGCTCTTCCTTGGAAAAACTATCCAATGATGGTGAAAGGCGATCCAACTACTGTTGACACAACGTTACTACCATTTATGAGAAGCAACTGTGTCTATACCTCGGACATTTGGGTGGTTCCCTACCCTGGCACTGATATAGTAGGCCATTTCAGCATGGATGATCAGTCCTGCGTTGGTCTCCAGATCGACAATGGATGGCCCGTCCCAGAGAATCACTTGTGGTTCAAAGCAAGTGTTTCCAACGCCGAGGAATGGTTGAGTTGAAGTTCATTTCATTGCTTGTTATTTGTTGTGTGGTGAAAACTTTAGTATTTATAATGTATCCTCGTTGTCAATGTGGGTTGATGACCTGTTGTATGTAATAAAATGATATGCCTGTGATAAACTTACTAAATTTATGAATGGCTTTCGAGTTGCTTCTGTGAGTGAGTGGTGTGACGAGGCAGAAAAATATTTTACGAATACATAATTGTACGTGCATTGCAATAGGTTATCGGATGAGGCCAATCATCAACAATAGTAGTACACTATTTGTACTAGCTTCACATGCTTCGCGCGTCGTGCGAGTGTTTTTACTATAGCCATACGTAACCAGCACCTCGAATCCTCGATACTAGTAGTACTATATACTAGTAAGTAGTAGGAGTAGTACGGTGGCATGGGCCAGAACAAGCATTCACGTCCAGGAGTACGGCACATTGCCACCAGCACGACTTCCATCTGACACCAAATTTCTTGGAGTCTGTGCTAGAGCAATCTCTTCAACCTCATCGTTTCTCTAACTCAGCCATCGCACTGCAGGCGAGGTGGGGGTTTGCCGATAGTCGGTTTCCTCAACTACGGTCCCACTTGTAAGGCCAACTCCAACGCTCTATTAATATATGGATGTACTCTTCTTCCCAATACAAAAACTTGCATCCATTCTACTCCCTCCGTTCTAGTATTTATCAAAATATATATGTATCTAGACATGTTTTAGTATATAGGCACATCCATTTTTGGACAAATGGAAGTCAAATATTTTGGAACGGAGGGAGTACACAATAAAAAATTTAAGTTAGCACAACTAGTCTAATCCGAGAGCACAACCGAAGATTTGGTCGGGTTCTTCCTCCTTTTGCCGACACGTGGGACATCCAGCATCCAGGTCGTGTCATGAAAGAAAATAGAGTGGTAGTTGATAAGTTGAAGCCACGAGATGTGCATCTTGGGTTAAACTGTAAATAGAATCTTACTACTCTTGAGTAACTCCAAAAGCGGTCACCGAAGATCTTTCTTGGATTTGTTTTTCATCACCAGCACGTCGAGGTGAAAGATGTGCAGGTTCAGTGGGCCCGCTTGCGTTTTCACTGACATGTGGGACCGCGTGTGAGCAAATAGACGATGGGCTCCGCGCGTCCGCTGGATGGCTGAGAAGAAAGATAGAGGAGTGCTGAGCACGGACTGCAGGAAATTTGTTCTACGTACTGTACCTCGATATAGGATCGATATAGTGGGGTGGCATGGGCCATAACTAGCATTCACGTCTAGCACTACGGCACACGCCACCCACACGAGTCCCATCCGACACCAATTTTCTTGGAGTCCGTGCTACAACCATCTCTTCTCCCTCCTGTTTTCTCAGCCATCGTGCGGTGGGCGGGGTGGGGGTTTGTCGATAGTCGGTTTGCTCAACTACGGTCCCACTTGTAAGTGAAAATGCAACACCGCACGCATTCCCGCTTGAGCGGCATGCCGGACCAACCGTGTGGGGGTGCGACGTGAACACGGCAGGCTTTTCCTTTTGAACTCATAACTTGTAAAATTTGGTTCTGCTCCATGGCGTGATCGATAGATAGAAAATAACAATTTTGCCTAGAGTAACGAGAAGTTTGGTTCTGGCGCCGTTCATGCATGAGTACGTACGAAAATTATGAAGTTGATGCGAAAGGTAAGATAATTACTGTAGTATCATATACTACTACATGGATTTGACGGAAAGATAAAAATACATACGGATCCATCAACGACATCCTCACGCCCTAGTGCGCCAGGTCACCAACCGATGTGTGAGGAGCAGCGGCATTGGCGGCGAGCTCAACGTGCTTCCGAACAGTGCGTCCAAGGTTGCCCTGCGGTCCAAGAAGGCCAGCGTCCTATCGTCCTCCTCTTGCATACGCGTAGACGTGGGTGATTGTGTCCATGGTGTCTTGCTGCGCCAGGCGCTGCGCGGCAAGCGCGACCTCAAGGTGGACATTCTCTAGCGCGACGGCGGGCAGTCGCAGGGCCACCAGTGCATCGAAGAGGTTGTCACCATAGTGGCCGTTGAGGGTGGTGGGCATCGCAGAGCCTGGGCGCGTCGGCTGAAGGCTTACATCAAAGTCGTCCATGAGCTTCTTGACGACGGTGAACTTGTCGAGGAAACCGACGAGGACCTCGTCGAACAAGGAGACGAAGCTGTCGTCCAAGCGGCCCCTCGCCCTGCCGGCCTCAAGCAATACTACCTAGAGACATTCCTCGTTGCCGGGCCGCAGGCCGGCGTTGTGGACCATCTGGCAGAGCCGGCTGATGCTCGCGCTCATCGCCTCCATGGGTCTAGCTTAGCTTCTACTAGTCAACTGATCTTGCGATTCAAGTGATCACTCTTGCCCTTGGTTAGCATGCGTACGTGCGTAGGATTTCGTACTACTCCTCGGCCCTCTACTGCACCTGCCTTTGGCTGTATGATAGGTGGGCCAGCCACCCCCTGGGCCCACGTGTCATTCACCCAAAGTTAGTTGTCGTAAGTCAATGAAATTGCGCCCCCGTCCGTGCCGGTGCAGTATAGTCATCTCACCGGACCTCTAGTTGGGGCCAAACGAGAGAAGTTTGATGTTTATTGGTTTATTGGTCCCCTTTGCATTTTGCGCCAAGTTTTGACCTTTAATTTAACTAATAAAATGTTAATGCATGTAAACAAAAATGTTGTGTAAGTCACATTACGAAAACCAAATAATCCCAAAACACTTAGGCACGGTGCATTAACTCCCTCCTTGTTTCTTATTTCATGACATATCAACCAATGAGAGATGTGGGCCGTGCATGCTTTCAATGACTTGAGACTACCAAACATGACATGCAGTGTTTAGTTCATTGCATGTAATTCTATTAAGACTCTAGTTAGCAAAAAAACATTAAGTTCTCTCGCCGATAGGAATAAAACACCATGTATTTATTTACAGAGGGAGTAGTACATTTTTTGTGACATGCATTACTAGATATTGCTAGTCAAATACTAAAATCCAGATGGACGTGGTAGTACTCCTAAATCCAGACGGTGGTGCTACTAGTACTAGTAGTAGTACTACCAATGTAGTACTCCTAGGAGTACTAGCACTGTACTACTCGTTGGTCAAATTATTACGTGCTGCTCCTCACAATGAAGTGAGAAGACCCTGCGCTGGAGATGACACCTGAGTATAGGCACCGTGTTCGGCATACCATAGTCAGCCTCACCGTCTGCAGTCACTATCATCATGGCTGTAGAGCTAGCCTGCTTACAACTAGCCCTGTTCGACATAATTTCCCATGTGTAGATGCCCGTGCATTGCACGGAACACCAAGATTGGGGGTGGACTGCTCCGGCTGCGGCCATCGCGCCAGATTTTTCCATAGCCTTCTAGATGTGGTGGGGAGGAGATAAGGCTGATTGTGAGAGACAAGGAGTTGTTTGTAAATAGGGAACAAGTGTAGGCATCTTTTTGCAAAAATGGAGAAGCTTGGTTTGTATGCGTCAGATCTAGATCCGACGGCTACTGGTGAAAGATGGGAGGCACAACATCATCACCAACTCAGGACCTGTTTGATTCGTAGGATTTTGAAAACGCATGAATAGGACACGGCAATATTACAAGTTTCAAACTGATATTACAAATGTTAGGAGTAATGCTGCACCTAGGAAGAGGGAATTACTAGGAAGTTCACGTAAGAACTTTCGTTACTTTAGGTGGATGCAGGGTTATCGTACAGACTAAAATCCACCGCCCTGACAAGTCACTAATGGGCAAATAAGTTTCGAGTCTCTGGCCACTTGATGTTTCAAAAACAAATTCAGCTTCTGCAGAGACTTTGTCATTTAGGCTTAGACGCTTCGGTGATCAGCACGACATTCATTGTTGCGCCAGAGAATACCAAACCTCATTACCTTGAACACACTTGCCTCCAGAACAAAGAACCTGGCCAATTTAATCTCAGATGTGCTACCTCGGTAGTCGATCAAATCAATTTCTGTAAGATGGAGATCAAGGCATTCGATGAGATTGTTATAGTGCAGCACATTTTTCACTTTTGGGTCTTTTTTATCTGCAAAAGAAGAGAACATATTAGAGCAGCTGGCTGCATAAGATTGCCGTGTCATCAAGAGGTACCAATATCATTCGCTCATACGATAGGGTTGGCTGGCTAGTGATATTTTTTCACTCTCTCTCTCTCTCTCCCTCTCTCTCTCTGTTTCTGTTTCCTCTCATTTAACTAGGAGAACGTGAAGAGCTTGGGCATTTGTTGCCTTCCACTATGTGGCCGATGCCATATTTCGCAAAAGTATGCCACATAATACGCATCGATGTCAAATCAAAAGATTTTGGCACCTCTCTCGCGATGTGAGAGAGTTGGCACCGCTGTGCACACAGACCCACATGTATAAACAAATCAATCAAACCAACTACACCAGCCTCTCACTCTCCCAAACAAGTGTTTTTTATTGCCTCAGTCCTCTCTCTCTACCATGCAGTGTTTTTTCATTGCGTGAGTTAATTTGGCACCAGAGCAAAGTAGGTGCTCCAGATTGGGGCACCAGGTGAGCAATGGAGGGGCATCGATGCCAAATGCATCACAAGTGAATTTGGCACATGTTTTGGCCTACATAGCCCACTTTTTTACTCCCTCCGTGCAAAATTCTTGTCTTAAATTTGTCTAAATACGGATGTATCTAGTTACATTTTAGTGTTAGATACATCCGTATCTAAACAAATGTAAGACAAAAATTTTGGGACGGAGGGAATACTACCTCGTATTTAGTATAAAATTTTGACCATAGATTTACCTAAGAAAATGCCAATGCATGTCAATTACACCATTTGAAATTATGTTCAAATACGAATCCAACGATATAGTTCTTAGTGACATGCATTAACATTTTGTTAGTTAAATCTATGGTCAAATTTTGATACTACAAAATTGGAAGAGTAAACCAAGACGAAGGTAGTAGTAGTACTTGCCCTTAGGGTAACCATAGAGTTACTTGAGTAGTCTAAGTTACTTTCCACTATGACTAGCCTAGGCTACTATATTAGTACAGCATAAAAATGATGCAGGTGATCACGTGAGAAAAAAATACTAAAAACATTTCTTTCGGTGCAGTGCGTAGATGTAGTTTTGAACACTACACTTGTCATCGTAATTTGGGAAAATTACGAAAAAATTGAGCTACGTTGTGATTACCGTTTACTAATAGGAAAGAAGTTTCACCTCGATGAGTAGCTTCTCCGTGCATGGAAAGCATGTAAGGAAGCCAACAACTTGATCCAGATTGGGGCCGATAGATTTTAGTCCTAAGATCTTCACTGTGCGCATGGACTGGGTCAAGCTTGTGGGAATCATTTTCTGGAAGACGGTCGTAAATACATCAAGAAGAAATTTAAAAATGTGAATTCAAGAAGACGGAGAAGAAGATGAGTGTTGTACCTGAACGATTACGGATCCAATAAAGAGTTCGGAGAATTTGGCAGACGAGTACACCAACGCTGTCAATTTTGGCGCGTCAATGACCCTGATTTTTGTTGGACCTTCTAGATCTGATACAAGCAATCTCTCAAGGAAAGGCGCATTCTCAATGACCATAACGTGGAACAGCTGGAGTGATCTCTTCCCAATTGATGTCTTGTTGCGGGGCCAGCAAGACACATAAATCCATCAGAGATTTGTCGAGGCGATGTGGAGGCTAATGAACCCATGGATCTGCTCAAGACGAAGGTACTCGAGCGTAGTACAGCTGCGAAGCAGGTGCTCCATAGCCTTCTTCGAGATGACAATGTCGAAGAGGTCGAGCTGCTTGAGTTGAGGGAGAAGAAGGGAGGGCACGGCATCAATCTGGGGAAGATAGCAGGAGCTGAAGATGGCGCGGCGCAGCGTTGGCGTGAGGCGGAGCGCGGACGGCGGCAGAGAGCGACATCGTCCAGCTTCAAAGCTGAGCTCCTCGAGCTGATCTAGGGCGGGGGATAAGAACCACTCGTCGAACTTGGGTTGGACCTTGCAGTTGGTACTGAACATGCGGATGTCAAGGCGTCTGGCTGGCCCAGGGTGCGACGAAAGGATCTTGGAGACTGCAGCCATGCGTTTGCAATCCCCGTCGCAGAGCCAGCTGTCGATGGTGAGGTTGAGGGGGACGCAGCGCCAGAGGGGGCGCCACCGCCGGGAGAGCAGGGCGGTCCGCACAGTAGATTTGGTGGGGAGGAGGCCGATGATGACGAGCAGCATGTCGTCGAGGAGGCTGCTGATGAAGTCCAGGCTCGCCGGATGCGGTTTTGGCTCGAGCGGCCTCCACTTGTTGGCTGCCTCACCGTCCATCTCAACCGGCGACGACGCTGGTGTACACGTGTGCTGGTGTGTGTTGTGTGCTGGGTGTGCGCGAGTGCGTCCTTCTGTGCATGCCGCCGCGCAGTGGTGAATTGTGCGTGAGTGCATCCTTCGCGCGCAAGAAGTTTGTCCTCAATGTGCCCTCAATTTACTAGTGTGCGGGGTGCTACCCCGAGTGGTTTCCACTTTGTTTCCTTCACCGCGTGTCAGATGGGCCTCTAGTTTACTTATTTTCACCCACTGCCACATGGGCTAGCACACCAAGATACAGAACACGAGCTGACAATGCAGCATGTGGATTGGTTGACCGGTCAACTAAACAATATACAGAGCTATACGCTGACACAGTGAGCGTATAATCCGTCGAAATAGAGAGTTTGAGTGAGAGGGAAGGCCCGTGAGAGATAGCAGAGAGAGAGAAAGAGCTACTCCCTCCGTTCGATAATGTAGTTACAGCATTTTTTAAAGTCTAACTTTTGAAACTTTGACCAAGTTTATAAAGAAATTACTTATATCGGCAATACCAAAGATAAATGATAGTATGAAGTAAGTACATGTTGTGATGAATCTAATGATCGTTCCAGATGTAAATTTTATTCTCCACATATACCTAGTCAAACTTTTCTGAGGTTTGTTTTTTCAAAACATCCATATGCTTATGGATGTGACAGAGTCCCTGACGAGAGAGAGAGAGAGAGAGAGAGAGAGAGAGAGTGAAAAAAGTGTTTGTGTGTGTGTGAAAGAGACATGGACAACACACGATAAAAGTGGAGAAAAAGCGTGCGTGTCTTATGCAAACATATCACACATGCATCTTCGACAACGGAGGCAAGGTGAGGAGATAGTGTGTGGTTGTTTGGAATCGAGAGAGGAAGACCCCTAGCACGTGTCCAAGAGGGGTCTAACAAACAAGGGAGAGAGGTCGAGAGAGATGTACGGAGAAAATGCAGACATGGGGAGGAGAGGGTGTATGTTTGTCATAGAGAGACCCCCTAGAGATCGTGATGGGACTACATGGGTGGGAGATCGAGTGACAAGGTGTGTGCGCGATAGAAGATGCCCCGAGAGATATTGAGATAGACGTATGGATGGAAGGAGACAATACGTGTGTTCCTGATGGCTAGTAAGAGATAATCATACTTAGGAGGGGGGAGTTCTTGCGCCTATGGCCCTGTTTGGATACTCTAACTCAGTTAGAGGTTAGAGTTAGATTCTAACCCTGAACTAACTCTAAGTAAAGAGGTGTTTGGATGGCAGGGTTAGATGGAGCGCGGATACGGCGAGGCACCTTCACGGGCGGTGCGAGAGGGAGGGAGGGAGAGGACGAGAAGCTTCAAGGAAGTGGGGAGGGATCTGCTGCGGGGAGAGCGAGAGAAAAAAGTGTTTATTAGTGGTCCCGAGAAGAACTAACCCAAATAAGCACCTCTTGGATGGGTTAGTTTTTTTGGATGGGTTAGATGCATCTAACCTAAACTAACCCTCCTGTTTGGATCTTTTTGGGTTAGTTGACTCCAAGCTAACCCAAACTAACTCTAACCCATGGATCCAAACAGAGCCTATGATGGAGTTAGGGATTATGGTACTTAGGGGGGTGCGTGTCACATGGAGAGAGAACAAGGGCGGAGAGTGTTGGATGGGTCTAAATGTAGAGCGCGAGCGAGACATGTGTATGTGTGAACCAGGGAGATATAAGGCCCGTTTGGCTTGCGTCGTGAGCATCTTTTGCGTGGCCTGGGGTTGTGGCTGGATTTCCTGCACGCTTGTTTGGTTGCTACCCTGTGAAAAAGAAAGCCCGCCTGGGCTGGGTTCCCTTGCACTTTAATTAGCCTGGCTGAACTCCACACACTGCAAGTAGCCTGGCCCAAGCGACCGATTTCGAACGCCTGGCCGTGCCTGGTCGTGCGGCCACGAGGCTTACAGCAACATGGATGGATATTAGCATTAAATAATTGATGCATGGATTGATTGATGGGACGTTGGTTCTTTGCCTGGCCCAGGCATGAACCAAACACTTGAGCACCACACAAGCCTAGACGGCAGAAATATTTTACATCTCACGTCCACACCAGGCAGTACCGACCATCAAGGCATGAGGGTCAGGTCACGAACCAAACTGACCAATAAAGTTTGAGAGAGATTGAGGAGACCCGATAAGGCTGAGTGGTGCGTCAGATAGCTGAGAGGGGGAAAGAGATATTCCATCCGCTCGATGATGCAGTGCATGTAAATTTTTTAGAAGTCAAACTTTGGAAACTTTGATCAGGTTTACACAAATGTTATTTATATCTACAATACCAAAGATACATCATACAAAACTACATCTCATGGTGAATCTAATGGTATATGTTTGCCGTACTAGATGTAATTCTTTTTCTCCACGTACATGGTCAAACTTTGTGATGTTTGACTTTTCAATAAATCTATGTGCTATGGACGGAGGTGAGTGCCTCAGTCGAGACAGATCAAGTGCGTGTGAAGGAGAATGAGTAAGTGTGCAAAAAGAGTATGTGTGTGAAAGAGAAAGTTACAACAAACGATAAATTAGAGAGAGAGTGTGTTTTTTTGTTTCTTATGCGAACATATCACGCATGCATCTCCGAGATGGAAAAGCGAGGCGAGGAGATACACGAAGATAGCTAGTGTGTGATTGTTGGCAACGGAGGGAGACACCCCTGTAGCACATGTCCAACAGAGGTCTGGCCAACAAGGAAAAAAGGTCGAGACGGACACATGGATGGCATGGACGCAAGGGGAGGGAGAGAGGGTGTGTTTGTGATAGAGAGATCCCCTCGAGATTGTGAGGGGACTATATGGGTGGGAGATCGAGGGAGTGCGTGCGCGATAGAAAGATGCCCCGAGAGAAATTGAGATAGACCATGCACATGTTTGTGATGGAGACTAAGATTAGCTAGTCATATACATATAGGGGGGACTGCGTGTGCCTACAATTGAGTGAGAGACCATCATACTTGGACAGCTGGGCATGAGACTGTGTGTGTGTGTGTGCGTGCGTGTGAGATGGAGAGAGAAAGATGGAGACAAATAGAGTTTTAGATGGGCCTATCGAGTGCGAGTGAGATATGCATGTGTGTGTGTGACCCAAGTGGATGGAGAGTTTGAGAGAGGGGGGAAGAGCTCCGAGACGACATAGTGGTGCGTGAGAGAGTTACGGGCAAAGAGCCAAGGAATTTGTGTGCGTACGATGAGTGCACCCAAGATATCTAGCTTGGACTAGCTAGAGTATCATACATAGTGTGCGAGAGAGACCTATAGATGGTGTATATATGAATGCGGACTAGAAAGACCCCCCCACACACACACACACACACAGAGAGAAAGGGAGAGGGACCAACAAGGTTTTTGTGTCGGATGCGTGTGACAGAATTGAAGATTGTCGGCGAGAGAGTGAGAGAGAGAGAGAGAGAGAGAGAGAGAATAGGAGTCCGGGAGAGGGGGAGGTCGCATTTTATGCAACAAAGACTGATATAAACTTGCATTCAAATATTTAAATTGGAGACCATGTTGTCTGCAATCCACACATGAACGGATATATGCGTATATCAAACAAGTTCATTAATTTGACTTTCAACATGTTCATGGAGTACTATAATACTATACAACATGCTACTCGATTGAGGTGTTCAATTTTGGATTTAGTTCACTATTTTGACCTACTGAACGAGCTAGTTCATTGAATCGAGATATTTCATTTTGGGTTTGATTCGCGTTTTTGAGTGGGTCAACTATTTTTCATATAGTAAATCGCTAGCAACGAGCATGTAAAAACACATTACTCCCGAGCATCATCTCTCCATCTAAAAAAGAAGTGGCAAGCTAATATTTCAAAATTTGATTCGAATTGACTTGGTAAGGTAGACGTGGATGCTCGTTCTCCCAAAATTTGAACGAACCGTTAAACATCCTCTCTGCTCGGTGGAATTCGCCCGAGCAAATAAATGGGAGACGCGAAATTACCGTCCTATGTGGGACACGCATCAATTGGACCGTTGTACATCGAGGGTAGGTTCGTAACTTCATCCAAGCGCGCCTTCTCCTCGGCCGAAATGACATGTGCCGAATAATTCATAAACCATGGTCTGCAAAACACGCTCTCCTTGCCCGAAATAGCTCGCGCCCACTATTTCAAAACATGCTCTCCTCGCCCGAATTCGCTCACGCCCACTATAGTTCAAAACACGCCCTCCTCGCCCGAGCAAAGTTACTCTACTATCCCCGACCCTCAGTACACAGACCCAAGCCGACAAGCCTATAGGCAAGGGTAAAACTGTAACTCCCCCTCACATTTCAGACAAATGCGTCCGTAAGACATGGTTCCACTCCCCTCCCAATTCCCCCCGCCCGCCCCCATTCATACCTCGTGGGCGCCAAATCACCTTCTCCCCGGGAAGCTCCCTTCTCCCGAGCCGCGAAACCTCAGCCCCACCTCTATGGCGCCCCCCACCACACCAATTTCACAGCCGCCCTCCTCCCTAATGCCGGAGACACTGTCCAATTGCCGTCATGCACTGGGCGTCTGCCTCTTACTCCGTGCTGCTGGTGTTGCCTCGACGACGGCCGCGTGAACCGTACCGGAGCCGATTCACCCCCATCGTTGTTCACGGCGCCGGAGCGGCTCCAACTTCGGATCCGTCCAGAGTCCTGGCACTGCTTCCGCGTAGCCGTCGACCGTCGCGACATCGCTATTTCCCTACCGCCGGTCACCACCACAACCGCACCGGCCTCACCGACTCGGCAGCTGGAACTGCCTACTTCACCATGCCGCCAGATAGGTCGCACCCTCATCTGAAATCACTTTATTTAGGCGTCAATTGTCTGAATTTTTATTCTGGACCAATCGATTCCCAATGGGAAGCAGCACCCCTCGAGGCGGCGGAGCTCCTAGGCTGCCGGTTGGCTGGTGTCTAACGTAAGGGTGCAGGGCCGCAAGTTGGCCGTGGAAGCAGCGCTTAGATGGCTATCTTTTAGAGTTGCGTGGGTTGAAGGTACTGCCGCCACCGGATCTGGATGACAGGGAGTCTTTGTGGATTGGCCCGGGGGCGGCGCAACCACGGCAGTGCGGTGGGGCGGGGAGCAGGGTTTTGGACGGGGCCACGGACGGTGGAGGCAGGCTGCTCTGCCGTTGGTCGCTGGCTCTTCGGGGAAGATTCCGAACAGTGTCAGCCGAGAGGCACAAGACGGCCATCAAGCCATCCGGCGTAGATCAGACAGTACCAAAATAAAATAAAATCGTGTGACCCCAATTTAGTCTTCAGTCAACAGACGTGTGACCACTCTCGTACCTTGTTGTTAATCTCTTAGTGTATTTCTTCGGATCAAAGAGATATGTCGTTCTTAAAATGCATTATCTGCATCTTCAAACACACCATCTTCCGACTCACCACAGCTGCTCCAATAAGGGAAACATACACCAGAAGGGAGCTACAGTCCCCACTCAACAGTTCCCTGCATTGAATGCGCGTGCCCGACATGGACAGCCACAACAACTGCAGGGCCATCGACAAGTCAGCACATGATGCTCACTCCTATGGATGGCAGCCAGATAGGTTGTACCCTCATCTTACTTGTGTGCAACATTTATGGCTTTGTTATTCATCTAATCACGGAAAATAGATCATCACATTTCACTGTATATTCATGTTGATCTCTTACGGGTCTTGTTCAGGAGTTCACGTTGTTCCATAGTTCAGCTAAGATACTTGTTCTTTAGGTAACGCTGTTCCATAGTTATCATCCATCAGCCAATGCTATCCCATAGGCTGGTGATTATAGTATTATACCACTTCTAGTATTACCTATGTTGTTCTTTAATACTTTTGTGTGCTATCTAGTTAATCTCGAGTACAAACGATACACATTCTGTAGCTTTCATCTGTATTCTCCCTTTAGTTTATGAGACCTGTTGCTGCTAGTTAACCCCAGTCCTACTATTTATGTCGTCTCCTACAGGCACTCATTTACATAAATCTAACTACTAGTTGTCTTCCATGCATGTCGGATATAATTGCACACACTGATATATCCACAAGAACCTCACGGAGCAATGTAAAGGCCAATAAACTTGATGTCAATGATACCCAATATGATGGAACATGTAAAGGCAGTTCTTCAGAAGACTTGCAGAAAGATGATGAATCCTCTTCACCCCACAAGGTCCTTGCTCTAACTTGGCCTGTGATATGGGTACAACATGCATATAATGTCCTGGAGTGTATCTACTCTGTTGCAATGCCATGTGCTTAGCATGCTGATCATGCATGTAAATATGTCATGCCTTCCTGTTTTTCAGTACCTATTCCATTCATGATAACATGTTTTCAAATTCAAGTACTGTCATTCTACTCTATCGCAATGCCATCTGCTTAATTTGGACATCATGCTTCTGAATATATTATGCATTGTTATTCATCAGTATGTACTTCATCTGTCTGCCATACCATGTTTTTTTACATTGAGGTGCTGTTCTAGTGCTCTGTTGCAATGCCATCTTATTTTCCCAATCATACACGTGTATGTTGCCTTGGTTATTTTTGTATGTATTCCGCTAGCAAATAGTTTTACATTCAACTAGTTTTTTTTGCTGTGTTGTCCTATCGTATCCCTAGCTCTTACACCATACTCCCTCCGTCCGGATTACATGTTGCCGAAATGGATAAAAAAGGATGTATCTAGAACTGAAATACACCTAGACCCATCCATTTTTTTCCGAATGGAGGGAATACATGTCAATATGTCATGCCTTTCTATTCTTCAGTACCTATTCCATCTCTCTGTTGTCGCATGTTTTATAATTAAAGCACCATTCTTCTATACAAGGCATGCAAGGGGAAGACGACTATGTTAGAATCTGAAGGGTTACAAACAAGGCCTTCGCAAAAGATCCAAACGCCAGGAGATAATAAACCAACTCCAGTTTTTATAGATACTGCTCCAGCACAGAGAAACCCAACTCCTACTGATAATAAGCAGATTCCAGTGGCCAAAGAACTAGTCCTCTCCAGTCGAGAAAAAATATGTCAACTCAATTCTAAGAAGCGTGTGTGTATCCTTGCATCATGAAATTTTATAGCATGCTGATCATATTTTCTACATGTTTCTTACCCATCTCTCTTTTAGAAAATAAGCTTAATAGGTAGAAGAATTTCTGCAATGGTATCGTTTATGAGGAAAGATTCTTGCAGGAATTCTCTGTGCTCCAATGTAGATGTAAGTACCTGTTGTATATCACTATATTTTTACATCAGCATGTATTTTATTAATCGGCGTGAATCCGACCTTTATCTGATCTAAATTTAGTTGTAGCAAAATGTATGATTAAAGGCCACAATGTTGATTTTTGCAAGGAAAACTGCCTGGTAGTTTTGCATCCTGAGCTGCATGAGTGTACTATATCATATCAGTGGGTTTGAATACTTTGGTTCTGCAGTGGGTTTTTTAGTGTTTTTTTACTGTGTTGTCCTGTCGTATCTCTAGCTCTTACATCATACTCCCTCCGTCCGGATTAAATGTCACAGAAATGGATAAAATTGGATGTATCTAGAACTGAAATACGCCTAGACCCGTCCATTTATTTCCGGATGGAGGGAATACATGTCAATATGTCATGCTTTTCTATTCTTCAATACCTATTCCATCTCTGTTGTAGCATGTTTTATAACTGAATCACCATTCTTCTATATAAGGCATGCAAGGGGAAGACGGCTCTATTAGAATCTAAAGGTTTACAAACCAGGTCTTTGCAAAAGATCCAAACGCCAGGAGATAATAAACCAACTCCATTTTTCATAGATACTGTTCCAGCACAGAGAAACCCAACTCCCACTGATAATAAGCAGATTCCAGTGGCCAAAGAACTAGTCCGCTCCAGTCCAGCAAAAGAATGTCAACTCCATTCTAAGAAGCGTGTGCGTATCCTCGCATCATGAAATTTTATAGCATTCTGATCATATTTTCTACATGTTTCTTACCATCTCTGTTTTAGAAAATAAGGTTAAACGATAGAAGACTTCCTCCATTGGGATCGTATTCGAGGAAAATATCTTGCGGGAATTCTCTGTGCTCCAATGCTGATGTAAGTACCTGTTGTATATCACTATATTTTTACATCAACATGTATTTTGTTAATCGGCGTGAATCTAACCTTTATCTGATCTAAAATTAGTTGTAGCAAAATGTTAAAGGCGCCAATGTTGAATTTTGTAAGGAAAACTTCCTGGTAGTTTTGCATACTGAGCTGCATGAATGTACTATCTCATATCACGCACATTACTGAATTTGTAGTGCTTCTCTGGTTGCCCATTCATTCATTGTGTCAATGTTGCTTTCGTACTACCTTACCTGGTTGATGATAGCTGTGCCATATTGTGTTAATTTGGTGTAGGCTACTTGCCCAAACGTTCGTTGTGTCAATGTTGCTTTCCTATTACTCCCTCCATTTTTATATACAAGGCCACAAACTCATATTACAGGTATCAAGGTAAAAGTTAATGCAAGCTTGATTTTGTTTTCGTTTAATGGGATAATTAATACGCAACATGCATGCAAGAAAATTGAGTGGAGGAGGTAGCTAGTGTCATTATGACTGCAAGAATGAAAGTAGTAAACAGGTTGCTAGTACGAGGAAATATCATTAATTCTTTCCTCGATTACTGTTGGTGGCCTTGTATAGATGCAAAATGTATATTCCATAGTGTCCTTGTATAAGTAAATGGAGGGAGTATCTGACTTGGCCAATGATAGCAATGCTAGTGTGTTAATTTTGTGCAGGCTGCTGAAGATAAGAAGACAAACTCTGAAAACAGCAAGGCAACCCCATTGTTTCTTTTCAGTAAATCTAGGCCAGGTAATATGGCAATAACTCATGATTAATCTGTTTCGTTCCCGTCCTAATTTATGTTATGATGCAGTGGTCGAGACACTCTCCACTATCAATAATACAAGCCTGCCAAAATCGCCATCTGAATCTGTTCAGTATCCTTTGTCTCGAATGCAACGGAATAAATGTATGTTTGTGAACCAATTAATGGCTGAAGCAATGATGGAAATGGTGGATGAATCAGAGGTGCAGAGTCGTGCAACACAACAACTGATCAATGTTTTCAGAGACAGTGTAGCAAAGCAGAAAGAACTTGCCCACATGCTTATGGGCATCATCTGTGCTGAGGTTGCAGATTGTGACGTTGTAGATGGTTAGGTTCTGCTCATTTATTTGCACTGGCATCAATCTTTGATTGCCAGTGGATGTAATTTCCTGTAATATATGCTGGATGTGCAACGTTATTCCCTGTATGCCGTACCTTTGCGTGATCGGTTTTGGTCCTGTGCATAATTGCTTGTCGTAATGGGCTCAAATTATCTAATTTGGCCTAAAGACATGTACGAACTTTAGTCGGCCCATTAAGTTAATGGGCTGTTACTAGGCCGAAAGTTAATGGTCGGCCCTTTTACCTCTCGGGTCGTTAACAGGCCGACATCGAAGCGGGCAACAGGTGGCCCCAGTTTATTTCACGGGCCGTTAACAGGCCGTTACTAAGTTTGGGCTACATATGGCCCAACTATACTGTAGGCCTTTAGCAGGCCAAAAGAGACAGCGGGCTTGTACTGTACCATGAAGACCATGGGCCGCTAAGAGGCCGAAAGTCAGGTCGTATTGTAAATGGCCCAACTGTGTTGTGGGCCTTTAGCAGGCCGAAAGAGAAACCGGGCTGGTATTGGACCATGAAGGGCATGGGCCGTTAAAGGGCCAAAACTAAGGTCCGACTACAAATGGCCCAACTCATTTATGGTCCGTTACCAGGCCGAAAGTCACACAGGGCCGGGAATTGGCCCAACACTTAAATGGGTCGCTAAAAGGCGAAAACTCAGGTCCGACTAAAAATGGCCCAACTGATTTATGGGCCGTCATCAGGCTGAAAGTGACACCGGGCCAGAAAATTAGCCCAACACTTAAATGGGCCGCTAAAAGGCCGAAACTCAGGTCTGACAACAAATGGCCCATTAGATTTATGGGCCGTCAACAGGCTAAAGGACACACCGGGCCGGAAACTAGCCCAACATTTAAATGGGTCACTAAAAGGCCGAAAGATAAACATCCTGAAAATTGGCTCATCTATTAAACGGGCCGTTAACAGGCCGAAATCTCATCGGGCCGATATTGAGCCAAGATATATAGCGGCTGTTAACGGGGTCGAACTGACAATGGGCTGCAATGGTGTCAAATCTTTAACGGGCCGTTGACGGGCCGAATTGGCTGATCTCGTATGGCCAAGGGCTTAAATGGACCTGACACAAGTAGGCCTTATATGGGCTGGCCTGCTAATTTTAACTGGGCCGGCCTTTTCACAGGAATGGGCCTCTGTTGGGCCGTGCCACGTGTCGACGTACCATAGGCGTCTTCCGTCCAATGACTGGATGACATCTGTCCCAACGGTGAGCCGGCACGTGTTTCCTCCGGCCAATGATGATTTTGCACGTGGAAAATCCCCATTGGTCGGGGCTGTTAACGGGTTATCGGATCCAAAACCCGACCCGATAGCTTAACGGCGTTCCGTTACGGTGGATGCCACGTGTTGGTCACCCTTGATGAAAGCAATTCTGTGACGTGCGATTCATCGTCATGGAAGTGGACACTTCCGTGATGATAAATTTGGTAATGTCATGGAACACTTCTACGACAGCACAGGTATGACTATCTTGATTCTGTCATAAATTTGTCATGGATGTACATGCATGACAAAAAACGCGACCTACTGTGACAAACACGTATCATCACGCAAGTGTATTTTTTTGTAGTGTTGAATCTTGACCAGGTAATTGCTTCATTATCAGTCCCTATGGCCTTTTCATTTTCCCACCATATGGCAGAAGCGCCTTTCAGATAATGTGTTACAAACGGAACCTTATCCTCTTCATCAGTTCGAGCAACCTCAAGCTTCTTTTCCATAATTCTCAGCCAATCATCGGCATCCAAGGGATCAATAGCCTGACTGAAACTGGGAGGCTTAGTCCTTTGAAAATCAGATAACTTGGAGTGAGGGACGGGCTGATTTCCATTCTGTCCAACCATTGCATGAATACTTCTGAATATTTCCATCAGATCATTATTTCGTCATTCCTCGAACATACGCATAATTTGCTCGGTGGAGGGCGGATTTGGCGGTGGAGGCGGTGGTGGAACGTACGGCTCGGGTGATTGTCCTGCCTGTCGTGCGGAACGCCGAACAGGAGAACCCTCACGAACGTTGCTACTGCATCCTCCCCGCGTCATCCTAATATGATTTTTCCCAAGTCAACGCAACTGAGATGAGAAGCATTCAACAAAAACTGGGGAGAAGCCAGCAACATAAATCCAAGTGAAACCAAAAAGACGAAGAAAATACAGCGAATAAAATAAAGTCCAAGATAATAATACATAGACTCATACATGAAAGATAACAACATGCCAGGTTCAACTACCCTCATACATGAAACGAAACATCATGACTCGTACGACTACATCCATACTCCATCCCGACAACTGTGAATACTCGAAAGCTCTACTACTCTGCTGGTGCTGCGGGGTCCTCTCCTGAAGCGGACTCAGATCCAGAACTGACAGGGTTAACGGAGACCTCCGGGTTAAAAGTGACACCACGGTGCTGCCTCGAGGGCTCTCCCTCTGGGGCAGGCGGAGGGTGGATCATCGGGGCTACAAGAGTGGCGAGGAGTGAAACCCACTCAGCAGGAGCACTAAGTGGACTCACAGTCGCGGTGCCCGAGCTACTCGGAGGAGTAACTGGGGAAACAGGGGATCTAGAACTGGCAGGAATGTAGGGAGTAAATCCTACAGATGGAGAAGCAGTGGCTGAGCGAGCAGAGACTAAAGTAGAAGCTAAAGCAGTACGGGCATGACTCAGCTCACGAGCCAGCTCGTAAATCAAAAGATAACTAGCAGTGATGTAGCGAGAAAGGTGACTAGCTACACTATCAGACTCCGGATCAATGACAGGGAAACGGACACGGCCATTATCGTGGAGAGAAGGATAGTAATGGAAACCTGGGTGGTTCTACATCCGGACCTCATTGTAGCGAAGCTCAACAAGTACCTCGAATGCAGCAAACTGGACAGCCTGAGAAGCGATAGAAGCATAGCCGCTATGAGAGGTACGAGTGTAAGAGCTGGAATTGGAACTGGCGCGCAGAGTAACCACAGCGTGATACTCATACACCGAGTCAGCTAGGCGCTCCCGGTACACACGATAGGCTGGATCATCTCCGTGAGGGTACAGCCGATGGCACACGTTACGAAGGAGATGCGGCGACGTGTACGGCATCAGCTGCAACTGGCACGGATACAGCACCGGAGCCATCTACACTCACGACCATTAGCAAGTTAGCATAAAAATAAAATCAGTGCATGTAATGCAACAACCAGCTACAATTATTACCGGCGCTCAACTACAACTCGTATCTAACATCCAGTTAACTCGGCTTAGTCTAGCATGGCCTACAGTTAGCGTGGCTCTGATACCAAGCATTGTGGCACCACGGCTCAGAGCGACCGGTTTACCTTGCATTGCCAGCCCAGAGACCTTGTCTTCTGGCAACACACAACAACATGTCATAGAAAAACAACCGCTTTATTCATGCTAGCGGAGCATAGTTTATATTACAACAGTTAGCGAGGCCAAGCGGCACACATAGTGCGGCTGAACAATATGTACATTATTTAGTGAACATAAAGGGGCCTCGATCATGACAACTACTCGGTAGAGGAACAACGTCGTAGTAGGACTCCATAGCACAAGGACACCGATGTGGACACGGTCTAGACTCGGACAGCACTCCTTCCCAACGAGACTTTCCTGAAATCTGGCATGACACGCCAGGTCAGTACATTGAATGTACCTGCAAGCTCACAGTAAGCATAAACATAATGACAAACAATATCATGACATCTAACCATTTAAGCAACAATGTAACCATACATCCAATATGCTTTGACTATGCTCAAATGGTACTTGTTCCACGGACGTGCTTACCGGACGTGATCATTTCCAGACCACAAACATGATAACTTCTAAAACACACTTGTGATCCTTTCGGCGATCACCACCCAACCAATCCATGGCCTATGATCCTTACGGCGATCATTACCCGACCAACTCTTGGCCCGTGACCCTTACGGCGATCACAACCCGACCAACTCATGGCCAAACTCAACATGATGGCCTCACTGCCATCCTCAGTACAAACTTAGTGTGCATATTTTATTAAGTGTTGACCCATGGTGTACCCTACTTTCGAGCGTGTCCGTAACCATGGACTCGGCTATCGATAGAATAAAAGCGCTCTGCACAGGTTAGTACACTGTACCCACACTACAGAACCCATGGCCTCGCACTCCCATTCGGGTGGACCAATATGTTCCGACGAAACCATTTCATTGTCATGACACTCTCCCAGCCATTCCGACTCAGACCCCATCGGGCTAGTCCTGGGTGGCCCCGTGTCTACCTCCAGGCACCTCGACCACCATCGTGGCCACGATCCACTCTGGGATCCAGTACCAAAACATAACTTAACAACAGGCTCACAAGGTTATATATGCTTGCCTACCGGGCCAGGGTACAGCACGCCCATAACCTTCCCTAAATGGAGGCACCGACCAGAGGCACGATAATGAAACGCATTAAGGCTGTCCCATACCGGCAAATGTGGTTGCACTGGGAAAGACTCGTTTTAGCGGCACCATGACCTGGTCAACAACATAATCAAGTTGAGTTATTAATCAGGTTCAACTTAACGTGAAAATAACCGGTGCCATAATGCCATACTATGCATCACTTAACAAATGCAGCACATAACCATGCAAACAACTGAATCAACCACGCTCCTACGGAGCCATCATCAACTCATGCTACTACTCTAGTTAAGATCACACCTCACTTATACCAGAATCATTACTAGCAATCTCATCATTTTCCATTATGCAAAAATAATATTTTGTCTAATTATCAAACTCTATGACCATATCATTTATTCATCAGTTGCAACTAAGTTCTCCTTAGCTAACCAACAAGATTCACTTCAAACATTCTGTAGTTCAAGTATTTTAACATGACAAGCATTTACCAAATTATAATCATTATAACTAATTTAAATGCAATAATATTCATAAGTTCAAGTAGGAAAATCACAAATATTGAAGTGGCACTATGAAAATGTTACTGTGGCTTGCCTTAATGCTGATGAGGTTCACAAAGCTCCTGGTGATCCTCAAGACAAGCTGGCTCTTCTAAAAATATTCAAAACCACAAAAAGAAAATATCAAGAACCCTTCTGAAAATTACCAGAAAATCTTGACAGTAAGGAAAAATCCCATCTTTTGGGTGCCGTTAGATTTTTGGACACAGAACACAACGCAAAAAGTATCAATGCATTTGGACTTATAGATAAATAGTTATGGCCATTTGAAGTTTCCTGGAATTTAAATGAATTTGAAATAATTAAACAGAGGGGGGTGACGTCGAAAGCGTAATCTCCCGGGGCGCCACCACTCATACCGCTTTGCGCGCGTAATGAGTGGCTGGCTAGCGGGCCCCGCTAGTCAGGCCGGAGGGAGGGGAGAGGGAAACAGAGGGGGGCGGTGCTTCATCGGAGCTCACGCCGGTGGTGAGGCTTCTTAGAGTCGACGGAGAAGATGTTTGCGCACCTGCCCGTACCCGTAGCGTCGCTAACGGTAACCGGACGGTGTCGGATTTGACCTCTCCAGCGGAGGCAGAGGGCGGAGGTTGCCGGAGTTGAAGAAAACGGTGGCTTGGGGCGACTCCAAGGGCTCCAGCTAGGTGGGTTGGCTTCACGGAGGAGAGGCGGAGGCCCTGGCGGGGTCTCCTTGGCTTGGGAGGGGCCAGAGCTGCAGGAATGATCCGGAGGGGATCGCCTACGAGCTCAGCTCCGGGACGCCATCCCGCGGCCTGCCCGGCTGTGCTGCGGCTTCTACTAGCTCTAGGAGGGAGTGGGAGTGGCTGAGGTGCTCCGAGAGGCTGCGGAGGGGCTGCTTTTATATGCGGGGCGGCGAGGAGGGCTCAGGCTCTGCCAGAGGACACCTGTCCACGGCGCCCGATGACGAACAGCGCCAGAGAGCGATGGAGAAGAGGACGAAGGTCATGCAGGCACTATGCGCGGGCGCGGACGAGCACAGGAGCGAGTGGGAAAGAGACGAACACAGTGCGCGTGCACTGCCGTTGGCCGGACCATGCCCGTGCTCGCTGCGGCGAGCTCCGGCATCGACGAGCGGCAGGGGGAGTTATGGAGGTGGAGACGAGGATGGTGGCGAGGTGTGGCACGCTCTGGCCGGCTGGGCAGCGAGCACGCGCTCAACAGAGGCGCTGGCTGATAACCCGCAAGTATACGGGATAGTTGTAGCCTCTTTCGATAAGTAAGAGTGTTGAACCCAACGAGGAGCTAAAGGTAGAACAAATACTCTCTCAAGTCCTATCGGCCACTGATACGACTCTACGCACGCTTGACGTTTGCTTTACCTAGAACAACTATGAAACTAGAAGTACTTTGTAGATATTGTTGGATAGGTTTGCAAGATAATAAAGAACACGTAAATAAAAAGTAGGGACTGTTTAGATAAAGATGCAATAAAGTAAATATTAGTAGAGAGCTTTTTGTTACGAGAAAGTTATTTGTCCAAGGCAATCGATAACTAGACCGGTAATCACTATTGCAATTTTATTTGAGGGAGAGGCATAAGCTAACATCCTTTCTCTACTTGGATCATATGCACTTATGATTGGAACTCTAGCAAGCAGTCTGCAACTACTAAAGATTCATTAAGGTAAAACTCAACCATAGCATTAAAGTATCAAGTCCCCTTTTATCCCATACGCAAACAACCTACTTACTCGGGTTTGTGCTTCTGTTCACTCACGCCACCCACCATAAGCAAATCATAAACATATTGCAAACCCTACAGCGGGGATCCCTCACGCTTGCGCAACACGGAGAGCACCATAGGATAGCACCAATAATAAAACATGCAACTCAAACCAATCACGATCATCAATTCACCCATAGGATAAAATGGATCTACTCAAACATCATAGGAAAGCCATACATCATTGGGAAATAATATATAGCGTTGAGCACCATGTTTAAGTAGAGATTACAGCGAGTAAGAGAGAGGTTACACCGCTGCATAGAGGGGCGAGGAGTTGGTGATGAAGGCGGTGAAGTTGTTGGTGAAGATCGTGGTGATGATGATGGCCCCCGGCGGTGTTCCGACACCATCGGAAGCAAGGGGGAGAGAGCCCCCCTTCTTCTTCTTCTACCTTGACCTTCTCCCTAGATGGGAGAAGAGTTTCCCCTCTGGTCCTTGGCTCCCATGGCATGGGAGGGGCGAGAGCCCCTCCGAGATAGGATCTATCTCTCTGTTTCTACGTTCCCCAATTCTACCCCTTCACCGTTTCTTTGATATCCGGAGATCCGTAACTCCGATTGGGTGAATGTTTCGCCCAGATTTTTCTCATAAAATTAGCTTTCTTGTGGCAAAATAAGAACGTCAACCACCTTACGGGTGGCCCACAAGAGTCCAGGGCTCGCCCAGGGGGGAGGGCTCGTCCCCCTGTCTTGTGGCCACCCCGGACACCGTTTCGCGTTGATTCTTCCTCCGGAAAATCCCAAATATTCCAAAATAATCTTCTGTCCGTTTTTATCCTGTTTGGATTCCGTTTGATATTGGGTTTCTGCGAAACATAAAACATGCAACAAATAGGAACTGGCACTAGGCACTGGATCAATATGTTAGTCCCAAAAATAGTATAAAATGTTGCCAAAAGTATATGAAAGTTGAAGAATGTTGGCATGGAACAATCAAAAATTATAGATACGCCGGAGACGTATCTGAAGGAAATATGCCCTAGAGTCAATAATAAAGTTATTATTTATTTCCTCATATCATGATAAATGTTTATTATTCATGCTAGAATTGTATTAACCGGAAACATGATACATGTGTGAATACATAGACAAACATATAGTCACTAGTGTGCCTCTACTTGACTAGCTCATTAATCAAAGATGGTTATGTTTCCTGACCATAGACATGTGTTGTCATTTGATTAATGGGATCACATCATTAGGAGAATGATGTGATTGACATGACCCATCCCGTTAGCTTAGCACTTGATCATTTAGTATTCTGCTATTGCTTTCTTCATGACTTATACATGTTCTTGTAACTATGAGAATTATGCAACTCCCGTTTACCGGAGGAACACTTTGGGTACTACCAAACATCACAACGTAACTGGGTGATTATAAAGGAGTACTACAGGTGTCTCCGAAGGTACATGTTGAGTTGGCGTATTTCGAGATTAGGTTTTGTCACTCCGATTGTCGGAGAGGTATCTCTAGGCCCTCTCGGTAATACTCATCACTTAAGCCTTGCAAGCATTATGACTAATGAGTTAGTTATGAGATGACGTATTACAGAACGAGTAAAGAGACTTGCCGGTAACGAGATTGAACTAGGTATTGGATACCGACGATCAAATCTCGGGCAAGTAACATACCGATGACAAAGGGAACAACGTATGTTGTTATGCGGTTTGACCGATAAAGATCTTCGTAGAATATGTAGGAACCAATATGGGCATCCAGGTCCCGCAATTGGTTATTGACCGAGAATGGTTTTAGGTCATGTCTACATAGTTCTCGAACCCGTAGGGTCCGCACGCTTAATGTTTCGATGACAGTTTTATTATGAGTTTATAAGTTTTGATGTACCGAAGTTTGTTCGGAGTCCCGGATGTGATTACGGACATGACGAGGAGTCTCGGAATGGTCGAGACATAAAGATTGATATATTGGAAGCCTGTGTTTGGACATCGGAATGGTTCCGGGTGAAATCGGCATTTTACCGGAGTACCGGGAGGTTACCGGAACCCCCCGGGGGGTTAATGGGCCTACATGGGCCAAGAGGGAGAAGAGGAAGGAGCCAGGAGGGGGCCGCGCGCCCCTCCCCCTCCTAGTCCGAATAGGACAAGGGAAGGGGGGCGGCGCCCCCCCTTTCCTTCCCCTCTTCCTCCTCTTTCCCCCTTCTCTCCTACTCCAACTTGGAAAAGGGGAGTCCTACTCCCGGTGGGAGTAGGACTCCCCCCTTGGCGCGCCCCCTTAGGCCGGCGGCCTCCTCCCCCCTGGCTCCTTTATATACGGGGGCGGGGGGCACCCCATAGACACACAAGTTGATCTACGGATCGTTCCTTAGCCGTGTGCGGTGCCCCCTTCCACCATATTCCACCTCGGTCATACCATTGCGGAGTTTAGGCGAAGCCCTGCGCCGGTAGAACATCATCATCGTCACCACGCCGTCGTGCTGACGGAACTCATCTTCGGAGCCTTTGCTGGATCGGAGGGCCGGAGATCGTCATCGAGCTGAATGTGTGCTGAACTCGGAGGCTCCGTATGTTCGTGCTTGGATCGGTCGGATCGTGAAGACGTACGACTACATCAACTGCGTTGTGCTAACGCTTCCGCTTACGGTCTACGAGGGTACGTGGATGAACACTCTCCCCTCTCGTTGCTATATCATCACGATGATCTTGCGTGTGCGTAGGAAATTTTTTGAAATTACTACGTTCCCCAACAGTGGCATCCGAGCCAGGTTTTATGCGTTGATGTTATATGCACGAGTAGAACACAAGTGAGTTGTGGGCGATACAAGTCATACTGCTTACCAGCATGTCATACTTTGGTTCGGCGGTATTGTGAGATGAAGCGGCCCGGACCGACATTACGCGTACGCTTACGCGAGACTGGTTTCACCGTTACGAACACTCGTGCTTAAAGGTGGCTGGCGGGTGTCTGTCTCTCTGACTTTAGCTGAATCGAGTGTGGCTACGTCCGGTCCTTGCGAAGGTTAAAACAGCACCAACTTGACGAACTATCGTTGTGGTTTTTGATGCGTAGGTAAGAACGGTTCTTGCTAAAGCCCGTAGCAGCCACGTAAAATTTGCAACAACAAAGTAGAGGACGTCTAACTTGTTTTTGCAGGGCATGTTGTGATGTGATATGGTCAAAGACGTGATGCTATATTTTATTGTATGAGATGATCATGTTTTGTAACCGAAGTTATCGGCAACTAGCAGGAGCCATATGGTTGTCGCTTTATTGTATGAAATGCAAACGCCCTGTAATTGCTTTACTTTATCACTAAGCGGTAGCGATAGTCGTAGAAGCAATAGATGGCGTAACGACAACGATGCTACGATGGAGATCAAGGTGTCGCGCCGGTGACGATGGTGATCATGACGGTGCTTCGAAGATGGAGATCACAAGCACAAGATGATGATGGCCATATCATATCACTTATATTGATTGCATGTGATGTTTATCCTTTATGCATCTTATCTTGCTTTGATTTACGGTAGCATTTTAAGATGATCTCTCACTAATTATCAAGAAGTGTTCTCCCTGAGTATGCACCGTTGCGAAAGTTCTTCGTGCTGAGACACCACGTGATGATCGGGTGTGATAGGCTCTACGTTCAAATACAACGGGTGCAAAACAGTTGCACACGCGGAATACTCGGGTTATACTTGACGAGCCTAGCATATACAGATATGGCCTCGGAACACGGAGACCGAAAGGTCGAGCATGAATCATATAGTAGATATGATCAACACAGAGATGTTCACCATTGAAACTACTCCATCTCACGTGATGATCGGACATGGTTTAGTTGATTTGGATCACGTGATCACTTAGATGACTAGAGAGATGTCTGTCTAAGTGGGAGTTCTTAAGTAATATGATTAATTGAACTTCAATTTATCACGAACTTAGTACCTGATAGTATTTTGCTTGTCTATGTTTGTTTGTAGATAGATGGCTCGTGCTGTTGTTCTGTTGAATTTTAATGCGTCCCTTGAGAAAGCAAAGTTGAAAGATGATGGTAGCAATTACACGGACTGGGTCTGTAACCTGAGGATTATCCTCATTGCTGCACAGAAAAGTTACGTCCTGGAAACACCGGTGGGTGCCAGGCCTGCTGCTGATGCAACTGACGACGTTAAGAACGTCTGGCAGAGCAAAGCTGATGACTACTCGATAGTTCAATGTGCCATGCTTTACGGCTTAGAACCGGGTCTTCAACGACGTTTTGAACGTCATGGAGCATATGAGATGTTCCAGGAGTTGAAGTTAATATTTCAAGCAAATGCCCGGAGTGAGAGATATGAAGTCTCCAATAAGTTCTACAGCTGCAAGATGGAGGAGAACAGTTCTGTCAGTGAGCATATACTCAAAATGTCTAGGTATAATAATCACTTGATTCAACTGGGAGTTAATCTTCCGGATGATAGCATCATTGACAGAATTCTCCAATCACTGCCACCAAGCTACAAGAGCTTCGTGATGATCTATAATATGCAAGGGATGAACAAGACTATTCCCGAGCTCTTCGCGATGCTGAAAGCCGCGGAGGTAGAAATCAAGAAGGAGCATCAAGTGTTGATGGTCAACAAGACCACTAGTTTCAAGAAGAGGGGCAAAGGGAAGAAGAAGGGGAACTTCAAAAAGAACAGCAAGCAAGTTGCTGCTCAAGAGAAGAAACCCAAGTCTGGACCTAAGCCTGAAACTGAGTGCTTCTACTGCAAGCAGACTGGACACTGGAAGCGGAACTGCCCCAAGTATTTGGCGGATAAGAAGGATGGCAAAGTGAACAAAGGTATATGTGATATACATGTTATTGATGTGTACCTTACTAATGCTCGCAGTAGCACCTGGGTATTTGATACTGGTTCTGTTGCTAATATTTGCAACTCGAAACAGGGACTACGGATTAAGCAAAGATTAGCTAAGGACAAGGTGATGATGCGCGTGGGAAATGGTTCCAAAGTCGATGTGATCGCGGTCGGCACACTACCTCTACATCTACCATCGGGATTAGTTTTAGACCTAAATAATTGTTATTTGGTGCCTGCGTTGAGCATGAACATTATATCTGGATCTTGTTTGATGCGAGACGGTTATTCATTTAAATCAGAGAATAATGGTTGTTCTATTTATATGAGTAATATCTTTTATGGTCATGCACCCTTGAAGAGTGGTCTATTTTTATTGAATCTCGATAGTAGTGATACACATATTCATAGTGTTGAAACCAAAAGATGCAGAGTTGATAATGATAGTGCAACTTATTTGTGGCACTGACGTTTAGGTCATATCGGTGTAAAGCGCATGAAGAAGTTCCATACTGATGGGCTTTTGGAATCACTTGATTATGAATCACTTGGTACTTGCGAACCGTGCCTTATGGGCAAGATGACTAAAACACTGTTCTCCGGTACTATGGAGAGAGCAACAGATTTGTTGGAAATCATACATACAGATGTATGTGGTCCAATGAATGTTGAGGCTCGTGGCGGATATCGTTATTTTCTCACCTTCACAGATAATTTGAGCAGATATGGGTATATCTACTTAATGAAACACAAGTCTGAAACATTTGAAAAGTTCAAAGAATTTTAGAGTGAAGTATAAAATCATCGTAACAAGAAAATAAAGTTTCTACGATCTGATCGTGGAGGAGTATATTTGAGTTACGAGTTTGGTCTACACTTGAAACAATGCGGGATAGTCTCACAACTCACGCCACCTGGAACACCACAATGTAATGGTGTGTCCGAACGTCGTAATCGCACTTTACTTGATATGGTGCGATCTATGATGTCTCTTACTGATCTACCGCTATCGTTTTGGGGTTATGCTTTAGAGATGGCCGCATTCACGTTAAATAGGGCACCATCAAAATCCGTTGAGACGACGCCTTATGAACTGTGGTTTGGCAAGAAACCAAAGTTGTCGTTTCTTAAAATTTGGGGCTGCGATGCTTATGTAAAGAAACTTCAACCAGATAAGCTCGAACCCAAATCGGAGAAATGTGTCTTCATAGGATACCCAAAGGAGACTATTGGGTACACCTTCTATCACAGATCTGAGGGCAAGATTTTCGTTGCTAAATTCGGATCCTTTCTAGAGAAGGAGTTTCTCTCAAAAGAAGTGAGTGGGAGGAAAGTAGAACTTGATGAGATAACAGTATCTACTCCCTTATTGGAAGGTAGTTCATCACAAGAACCGGTTCCTGTGACAACTACACCAATTAGTGAGGAAGCTAATGATATTGATCATGAAACTTCAGATCAAGTTTCTGCTGAACCTCGTAGGTCTACCAGAGTAAGATCCGCACCAAAGTGGTACGGCAATCCTATTCTGGAAGTCATGTTACTTGACCATGATGAACCTACGAACTATGAGGAAGCGATGATGAGCCCAGATTCCGCAAAATGGCTAGAGGCCATGAAATCTGAGATGGGATCCATGTATGAATACAAAGTATGGACTTTGGTTGACTTGCCCGATGATCGGCAAGCAATTGAGAATAAATGGATCTTTAAGAAGAAGACTGATGCTGATGGTAATGTAACTGTCTATAAAGCTCGACTTGTTGCAAAAGGTTTCCGACAAGTTCAAGGGGTTGACTACGATGATACTTTCTCACCAGTTGCGATGCTTAAGTCTGTCCGAATCATGTTAGCTATTGCTGCATTTCATGATTATGAAATTTGGCAAATGGACGTCAAGACTGCATTCTTGAATGGATTTCTAGAAGAAGAGATGTATATGATGCAGCCGGAAGGTTTTGTTGATCCAAAAGGTGCTAACAAAGTGTGCAAGCTCCAGCGTTCCATTTATGGACTGGTGCAAGCATCTCGGAGTTGGAATAAACGCTTTGATAGTGTGATCAAAGCATATGGTTTTATACAGACTTTTGGAGAAGCCTGTATTTACAAGAAAGTGAGTGGGAGCTATGTAGCATTTCTAGTTTTATATGTAGATGACATATTATTAATTGGAAATGATATAGAATTTCTGGATAGCATAAAGGGATACTTGAATAAAAGTTTTCAATGAAAGACCTTGGTGAAGCTGCTTATATATTGGGCATCAAGACCTATAGAGATAGATCAAGACGCTTAATAGGACTTTCACAAAGCACATACCTTGACAAGATTTTGAAGAAGTTCAAAATGGATCAGGCAAAGAAAGGATTCTTGCCTGTGCTACAAGGTGTGAAGTTGAGTCAAACTCAATGCCCGACCACAGCAGAAGATAGATAGAAAATGAAAGATGTTCCCTATGCTTCAGCCATAGGCTCTATCATGTATGCAATGCTGTGTACCAGGCCTGACGTATGCTTAGCAATAAGCTTAGCAGGCAGGTACCAAAGTAATCCAGGAGTGGATCATTGGACAGCGGTCAAGAACATCCTGAAATACCTAAAAAGGACTAAGGATATGTTTCTCGTATATGGAGGTGACAAAGAGCTAGTCGTAAGAGGTTACGTCGATGCAAGCTTTGACACTGATCTGGACGATTCTAAATCGCAAACCGGATACGTGTTTATATTAAACGGTGGAGCTGTAAGTTGGTGCAGTTCTAAACAAAGCATCGTGGCGGGATCTACATGTGAAGCGGAGTACATAGCTGCTTCTGAAGCAGCGAATGAAGGAGTCTGGATGAAGGAGTTCATTTCCGATCTAGGTGTCATACCTAGTGCATCGGGACCAATGAAGATCTTCTATGACAATACTGGTGCAATTGCCTTGGCAAAGGAATCTAGATTTCACAAGAGGACCAAGCACATCAAGAGACGCTTCAATTCCATTCGGGACCAAGTCCAAGTGGGAGGCATAGAAATTTGCAAGATACATACAGATCTGAATGTTGCAGACCCGTTGACTAAGCCTCTCTCACGAGCAAAACATGATCAACACCAAGACTCCATGGGTGTTAGAATCATTACTATGTAATCTAGATTATTGACTCTAGTGCAAGTGGGAGACTGAAGGAAATATGCCCTAGAGGCAATAATAAAGTTATTATTTATTTCCTCATATCATGATAAATGTTTAATATTCATGCTAGAATTGTATTAACCGGAAACAGGATACATGTGTGAATACATAGACAAACATATAGTCTCCAGTGTGCCTCTACTTGACTAGCTCATTAATCAAAGATGGTTATGTTTCCTGACCATAGACATGTGTTGTCATTTGATTAATGGGATCACATCATTAGGAGAATGATGTGATTGACATGACCCATCCCGTTAGCTTAGCACTTGATCGTTTAGTATTCTGCTATTGCTTTCTTCATGACTTATACATGTTCCTGTAACTATGAGAATTATGCAACTCCTGTTTATCGGAGGAACACTTTGGGTACTACCAAACGTCACAACATAACTGGGTGATTATAAAGGAGTACTACAGGTGTCTCCGAAGGTACATGTTGAGTTGGCGTATTTCGAGATTAGGTTTTGTCACTCCGATTGTCGGAGAGGTATCTCTGGGCCCTCTCGGTAATACTCATCACTTAAGACTTGCAAGCATTATAACTAATGAGTTAGTTATGAGATGACGTATTACAGAACGAGTAAAGAGACTTGCCGGTAACGAGATTGAACTAGGTATTGGATACCGACGATCAAATCTTGGGCAAGTAACATACCGATGACAAAGGGAACAACGTATGCTGTTATGCAGTTTGACCGATAAAGATCTTCGTAGAATATGTAGGAACCAATATGGGCATCCAGGTCCTGCTATTGGTTATTGACCGAGAATGGTTTTAGATCATGTCTACATAGTTCTCGAACCCGTAGGGTCCGCACGCTTAACGTTTCGATGACAGTTTTATTATAAGTTTATAAGTTTTGATGTACCGAAGTTTGTTCGGAGTCCCGGATGTGATTACAGACATGACGAGGAGTCTCGGAATGGTCGAGACATAAAGATTGATATATTGGAAGCCTGTGTTTGGACATCGGAATGGTTCCGGGTGAAATCGGCATTTTACCGGAGTACCGGGAGGTTACCGGAACCCCCCGGGGGGTTAATGGGCCTACATGGGCCAAGAGGGAGAAGAGGAAGGATCCAGGAGGGGGCCGCGCGCCCCTCCCCCTCCTAGTCCGAATAGGACAAGGGAAGGGGGGCGGCGCCCCCCCTTTCCTTCCCCTCTTCCTCCTCTTTCCCCCTTCTCTCCTACTCCAACTTGGAAAAGGGGAGTCCTACTCCCGGTGGGAGTAGGACTCCCCCCTTGGCGCGCCCCCTTAGGCCGGCGGCCTCCTCCACCCTGGCTCCCTTATATACGGGGGCGGGGGCACCCCATAGACACACAAGTTGATCTACGGATCGTTCCTTAGCCGTGTGTGGTGCCCCCTTCCACCATATTCCACCTCCGTCATATCGTCGCGGAGTTTAGGCGAAGCCCTGCGCTGGTAGAACATCATCATCATCACCACGCCGTTGTGCTGACGGAACTCATCTCTGGAGCCTTTGCTGGATCGGAGGGCCGGAGATCATCATCGAGCTGAACGTGTGCTGAACTCGGAGGCTCCGTACGTTCGGTGCTTGGATCGGTCGGATCGTGAAGACGTACGACTACATCAACCGTGTTGTGCTAACGCTTCCGCTTACGGTCTACGAGGGTACGTGGACGAACACTCTCCCCTCTCGTTGCTATATCATCACCATGATCTTGCGTGTGCGTAGGAATTTTTTTGAAATTACTACGTTCCCCAACAGTATCAGCATCCCCAAGCTTAATTCCTGCTCGTCCTCGACTAGGTAAATGATAAAAAAGATAATTTTTGATCTGGAATGCTACCTAGCATAATCTTGATCATATGTCTAATCATGGCATGAATATTAAGACACGAGTGATTCAAAGCAATAGTCTATCATTTGACATAAAAACAATAATACTTCAAGCATACAAACCAAGCAATTATGTCTTATCAAAATAACATAGCCAAAGAAAGCTCATTCCTACAAAATCATATAGTCTGGCTATGCTCCATCTTCATCAACAAAGCATTCAAATCATGCACAACCCCGATGACGAGCCGAGCAATTGGTTCATACTTTTTAACGCGCTTCAGCTTTTTCAACTCTTACACAATACATGAGAGCAAGCCATGGACATAGCACTATGGTGGTATAAGGTGGTGGTTGTGAGGACAAAAAGGGAGAAGATAGTCTCACATCAACTAGGCGTATCAACGGGCTATGGAGATGCCCATCAATAAATATTAATGTGAGTAAGTAGGGATTGCCATGCAACGGATGCACTAAGAGCTATAAGTGTATGAAAGCTCAAACTGGAAACTAAGTGGGTGTGCATCCAACTTGCTTGCTCATGAAGACCTCGGGCGTTTGAGGAAGCCCATCATCGGCATATACAAGCCAAGTTCTATAATGAAAATTCCCACTAGTATATGAAAGTGATAACTCAAGAGACTCTCTATATGAAGAACATGGTGCTACTCTGAAGCACAAGTGTGGTAAATGGATAGTAACATTGCCCCTTCTCTCTTTTTCTCTCATTTTTATTCTTTCTTTTTTCTCTTTTTTTATTTTTTTTTCTCTTTTTTTCTTTTTGGTGGGCTTCTTTGGCCTCTTTTTTTATATTTTGGCTTCTTTGGCCTCTTTTAGTTTTCATAAAGTCTGGAGTATCATCCATACTTATGGGGGAATCATAGTCTCCTTCATCCTTTCCTCACTGGGGCAATGCTCTAATAATGATGATCATCACACTTTTATTTACTTACAACTCAATATTACAACTCAATCCGAACAAAGATATGACTCTATATGAATGCTTCTGTTGGTGTACCGGGATGTGCAATGATCTAGCATAGCAATGACATCAAAAAACGGACAAGCCATGAAAACATCATGCTAGCTATCTTACGATCATGCAAAGCAATATGACAATGAATGCTCAAGTCATGTATATGATGATGATGGAAGTTGCATGGCAATATATCTTAGAATGGCTATGGAAATGCCATGATAGGTAGGTATGGTGGCTGTTTTGAGGAGGGTAAATAATGGGTTCATGATACCGGCGAAAGTTGCAGGGCACAATAGAGGCTAGCAAAGTGAAGGGGTGAGTGTGCGTATATCCATGGACTCACATTAGTCATAAAGAACTCATATACTTATTGCAAAAGTATAATTAGCCCTCGAAGCAAAGTACTACTACGCATGCGCCTAGGGGAATAGATTGGTAGGAAAAGACCACCGCTCATCCCCGACTGCCACTCATAAGGAAGACAATCAAAAAAACACTTCATGCTCCAACTTCGTTACATAATGGTTCACCGTACGTGCATGCTACGGGACTTGCAAACCTCAACTCAAGTGTTTCTTCATTTCACAATTACTCAACTAGCACGACTCTAATATCACCACCTTTATATCGCAAAACTATTGCAATGAATCAAACATATCATATTCAGCGATCTTACAAGTTTATGTAGGATTTTATGACTAACCATGTGAATGACCAATTCTTGTCATCTCTCTAAAAATATATAAGTGAAGCAAGAGAGTTTAATTCTTTCTACAAAAGATATGACCACGCTCTAACAATTATAAGTGAAGCAAAATAGCATTCTACAAATGGCGGTTTTCTATGTAAAGAGAAACAGGCAATCCAGACTTCAAAAGATATAAGTGAAGCACATGAAGCATTCTATAAAGCCATACTCAAAAGATTTAAGTGAAGTGCAATGAGCATTCTATAAATCAACCAAGTACTATCTCATACCAGCATGGTGCATAAAAGAAAAGTGAAAAGTAAATGCAAAAGACGCTCCAAGACTTGCACATAATGCATAAACGAAACGAATACGAAAACATACCGATACTTGTTGAAGAAAGAGGGGATGCCTTCCAGGGCATCCCCAAGCTTAGACGCTTGAGTCTCCTTGAATATTTACTTGGGGTGCCTCGGGCATCCCCAAGCTTGAGCTCTTGCCTCTCTTCCTTTTCCTCATATCGAGACTTCCTCGTTTAGACACTTCATCCACACAAAACTTCAATAGAAAACTCGGTAAGATCCGTTAGTATAATAAAGCAAATCACCACTCTAAGTACTGTTGCAAACCAATTCATGTTTTGTTTTTGCATTGTGTCTACTGTAATATAACTTTTCCATGGCTTAATCCACTAATATAAATTGATAGATTCATCAAAACAAGCAAACTATGCATCAAAAACAGAATCTGTCAAAAACAGAACAGTCTGTATCAATCTGAACATCCATCATACTTATGATATCCCAAAAATTCTACCAAAATTAGGGAAAATAAAAAAGTTGCATATAAAGACAGTTCAAAAGGAATCAGAACCAATTTACGTTCCAGTTAAAAATGTAAAACCGCGCACTACAGCCAAAGTTTCTGTCCTGCACCGTACAAACAAACAAGCATTGTAAACATCCTAAAGGAAAACCTTGGCACATTATTTTTATAATACAATGGAATTGTACAAGGGGATAATTATTTTTGTTGAAAAGTTTCTGTAATAAAGATTCACAAAGTTTCCGTGAGCATGAATAAAGTTCAAGGCTAGCTCCCACTTCAACAATGCTTGTCTTTCTCACTTTCACTTTCCTTTTTGAAAAGTTTTTAGGTTCCTCTCTTTATTTTTTTGTTTTTAAACTATATGAAAGAACTCAACAGAAATAAATGACTCTCTAAAACTTCCGGGTTGTCTCCCTAGCAGCACTTTCTTTAAAGCCATTAAGCTAGGCATACAGTGCTCAAGTAATGGATCCACCCGGATCCCAAGGTATATCAAAGCCAATTTTGATTAACAATGATTTGTAATTTAGTAGTGAGCACAAAGTAACATATATCATGCAACAATGAATTCTAACTCTTTTTATGCATCGGCATGTCATCAAATAACAATTCATGCACATAAAGTAAAGGCCAATGCATAGTATAAGCAGTTTCTTGCAATTTTATCATATTGGAAACATAGAGAGGTGGAGATGTAGTTCCTCTCTCATAATAATTGCAAGTAGGAGCAACAAGTACATGCATATTACATTCATCAAAATCATCATGTGCAATAGCAAGAGGCAACCCATCAATATAATCCTTAATAAGCAAAAACTTCTTCGATATAGTGTAGTCGGGAGAATTCAAAAAAATAATAGGACTATCATGCGTGGGTGCAATAGAAACAATTTCATGTTTAACATAAGGAACTATATCAAGTTCATCTCCATATGCATAATTTATATTGGCATCTTGGCCACAAGCATAGCAAGCATCATCAAAAAGGGATATTTCAAGAGAATCAACGGGATCATAGCAATCATCATAGCAATCATCCTTCGGTAAGCACGAAGGGGAATTAAACAATGTATGAGTTGAAGAGTTACTCTCATTAGAAGGTGGGCACGGGTGATCAATCCGCTCTTCCTCCTTTTGTTCTTTGCTCTCCTCATCATCTTTTTCATCCAATGAGCTCACAGTTTCATCAATTTCTTCTTCCATAGCTTCCTGCAAAATATTAGTCTCTTCTTTGACAGCGGAGACTTTCTCCATAAATGCATTAATATAGTAATTGTATTCATAATTTTCATAGCAATATCTAAGTATAGCAAGATTTTCAGGCCTATAAACACCATCATCATCAAAAGCTTCAAACTTTTCAAACAAAGATTCAATTTCATAAGCAGCCTTAAAAGCAACAAATTATTCTATTTGTTCAACATCATAATAATCATATATACCATTAGCATAAGAAGCTAAGGTTTCATTATCATTAAATTTGCATGAAAAGGGAAGGTGTGGAGCCTTCATCCTAGAGCAACAAGTAATATCGTATCTCAAGCATAGATCCCGGGCATAACAACGCAACATAATAAAGTGATCCCATAATAGATTCCCTTTTTGTGTCGAGCGATAATCCCTAAAGTATTCACGTTGATCCAACGTGTCTCCCATTATAAAGTTGAATGGGGTTTTCTCAGGATTATCAAAGTAGTACATTATATCTTTCACATAATGAGAATCAAGGGTTTTAGGAGTTACCCCATCTCCATGAGTAGCAAGTACACCAAATTTTTTGGTATTTCGTGTTCCATATCCATAACTGAAGATAGAGAACAACTAAGAACAGCAAATAAAAATTACTTAGTTATAAAGCAAACAAGCACACACGAGAATATTCACCCCACGCTATGACTCCCCGGCAACGGCGCCAGAAAAAGGTCTTGATAACCCGCAAGTATACGAGATAGTTGTAGCCCCTTTCGATAAGTAAGAGTGTTGAACCGAACGAGGAGCTAAAGGTAGAACCAATACTCTCTCAAGTCCTATCGGCCACTGATACGACTCTACGCACGCTTGACGTTTGCTTTACCTAGAACAAGTATGAAACTATAAGTACTTTGTAGATATTGTTGGATAGGTTTGCAAGATAATAAAGAACACGTAAATAAAAAGTAGGGGCTGTTTAGATAATGATGTAATAAAGTAAATATTACTAGAGAGCTTTTTGTACGAGAAAGTTCTTTGTCCAAGGCAATCGATAACTAGACCGGTAATCACTATTGCAATTTTATTTGAGGGAGAGGCATAAGCTAACATACTTTCTCTACTTGGATCATATGCACTTATGATTGGAACTCTAGAAAGCAGTCCGCGACTACTAAAGATTCATTAAGGTAAAACCCAACAATAGCATTAAAGTATCAAGTCCCCTTTTATCCCATACGCAAACAACCTACTTACTCGGGTATGTCCTTCTGTTCACTCACGCCACCCACCATAAGCAAATCATAAACATATTTGCAAACCCTACAGCGGGGATCCCTCACGCTTGCGTGACACGGAGAGCACCATAGGATAGCACCAATAATAAAACATGCAACTCAAACCAATCACGATCATCAATTAACCCATAGGACAAAACAGATCTACTCAAACATCATAGGAAAGCCATACATCATTGGGAAATAATATATAGCGTTGAGCACCATGTTTAAGTAGAGATTACAGCGGGTAAGAGAGAGGTTACACCACTGCATAGAGGGGGAGGAGCTGGTGATGAAGGCGGTGAAGTTGTTGGTGAAGATCGCGGTGATGATGATGGCCCCCAGCAGCGTTCCGGTGCCATCGGAAGCAAGGGGGGAGAGCCCCCCTTCTTGTTCTTCTTCCTTGACCTTCTCCCTAGATGGCAGAAGGGTTTCCCCTTTGGTCCTTGGCTCCCATGGCGTGGGAGGGGCGAGAGCCCCTCCGAGATTGGATTTATCTCTCTGTTTCTGCGTTCCCCGATTCTACCCCTTCACCGTTTCTTTAATATCCGGAGATCCGTAACTCCGATTGGGGTGAATCTTTCGCCCAGATTTTTCTCTTAAAATTAGCTTTCTTGCGGCAACAGAAGAGCGTCAACCACCTTACGGGTGGCCCATGAGAGTCCAGGGCGTGCCCAGGGGGAGGGCGCGCCCCTGTCTCGTGGCCACCCCGGACACCGTTTCGCGTTGATTCTTCCTCCGAAAAATCCCAAATATTCCAAAATAATTCTCCGTCTGTTTTTATCCCGTTTGGATTCCGTTTGATATTGGGTTTCTGCGAAACATAAAACATGCAACAGACAGGAACTGGCACTGGGCACTGGATCAATATGTTAGTACCAAAAATAGTATAAAAAGTTGCCAAAAGTATGTGAAAGTTGAAGAATATTGGATGGAATAATAAAAAATTATAAATACGATGGAGACGTATCACTGGCGACGTGCAGAGCATGCGTATTGCATGCCAGCACACTCGGACGAACGCGGTCACCGCATGGACCGTAACATCAGGCCATCCTACGCACTAACAAAGATGTCTGGCGTGTAGTCCTTAGTAAACTGAGTTGTTACCACGGTTTGGTTAGGTTCCAGGTGCAGTAAAAGTAAAGTTTTGTTGCTGACAAGTTACTGGACAGTAACTTTATAGAGTTACTGTGGTCAAACCACTGGGATTCAAGGGCTGAGCTTTCGGGTTTTACCATCTCTTACTAAGGTAAATAAGCACAGGGAAAACCAGCTACAATGGAGCTAGTAAAAAGGTAGTTGTTGTAGAAACTACCATTTCAGCCCAGAAGTGACTTTATTTTCTGTAGCCAAAATATTCCAAAGAGTGGTGAAATATTTTTTCTCACAAAGGTGCCCTAGGGTCCAAAGAATAATTGGGATTTTTCTCAGGATTTTTGGGGCAAGAAAATTTAGGGTTGCTTTGGAGCTCAAAGAGTTAGCTAGGGTTTTGGAGGTCAAAGTGAATATTTTTCATTTAAGAAAAATATTCCAAGTAATATTGTTGGGTTGGCCAGGGGTGAAATGATGGTTGTGAGGAGGAGAGCGAACACTTGGGTGAAAATCAAGGGGTACCCAAGTGGTTAAGTCCAAATGAAATGATTCAAAACTCCAAATTCAAAACCAACTCAACTAAAAATCAAGCAAGGAAGAAGAGGGCAAACCAGGCTGTCACACCCTCCACCAAATAAGTGCCGCCCTAAGACATGGTGCACGCAATATAGCCAGGATCTCAAGGAGCATTTGGCAGCGGAGAAGCAAATCGCGGCCGCACAAGCGGATGAGGTCGCGATGGCTGTCATTCATGCCGACCCCCAGATCTTGGAGGAGCACCTAGCCGTCGAGGCCACCGTCGACGCCTCGCGGGCTGACGCCGCGATGCTACGTCTTGAGCTTGAGTTGGTTTTCCTTGAAGAGGAAAGGGTGATGCAGCAAAGTAGTGTAAGTATTTCCCTTAGTTTTTGAGAACCAAGGTATCAATCCAGTAGGAGGCTCCTCAGAAGTCCCACGCACCTACACAAACAAACAAGAACCTCGCAACCAACGCAATAAAGGAGTTGTCAATCCCTTCACGGACACTTGCGATAAGTGAGATCTAATAGAGATAATATGATAAGATAAATATTTTTGGTATTCTTATGATATAGATAGAAAAGTAAAGATGCAAATAAAAGTAGATTGAAAGCTTATATGATAAAAGATAGACCCGGGGGCCAAAGGTTTCACTAGTGGCTTCTCTCAAGATAGCATGAGTATTACGGTAGGTGACAAATTACTGTCGAGCAATTGATAGAAAAGCGAATAATTATGAGATTATCTAGGCATGATCATGTATATAGGCATCACATCCGAGACAAGGAGATCGACTCCTGCCTGCATCTACTACTATTACTCCACACATCGACCGCTATCCAGCATGCATCTAGAGTATTAAGTTCATAAAGAACAGAGTAACGCATTAAGAAAGATGACATGATGTAGAGGGATAAACTCATGCAATATGATATAAACTCCATCTTTTTATCCTCGATGGAAACAATACAATACGTGCCTTGCTGCCCCTACTGTCACTGGGAAAGCACACCGCAAGATTTAACCCAAAGCTAAGCACTTCTCCCATTGCAAGAAAGATCAATCTAGTAGGCCAAACCAAACTGATAATTTGAAGAGAGTTGCAAAGATAACTTAATCACACAGAAAAGAATTCAGAGGAGATTCAAATATTTCTCATAGATAAACTTGATCATAAACCCACAATTCATCGGATCTCGACAAACACACCGCAAAAAGAGTTACATCGAATAGATCTCCAAGAAGATCAAGGAGAACTTTGTATTGAGATTCAAAGAGAGAGAAGAAGCCATCTAGCTAATAACTATGGACCCAAAGGTCTGTGGTAAACTACTCACAACTCATCGGAAGGGCCTTGTAGATGATGTAGAGGCCCTCCATGGTCGATTCCCCCTCCGGCGGAGCACCGACAAAGGCTCCAAGATGGGATCTCGCGGATACAGAAGGTTGCGGTGGTGGAATTAGGTTTTCGTGGTGCTCTTTGATGGTTTCAGGGTACGTGGTTATATATAGGAGGAAGAAGTAGGTCGGTGGACGCTCGAGGGGCCCACGAGGGTGGGGGGCGCGCCCACCTGTAGGGGGCGCGCCGGGCACCCTCGTGGCCGCCTCCGCTGTTGCTTGACGTTCACTCAAAGTCCCCTGGATCACGTTTTTTTCAAAAAGATCGTTCCCGAAGGTTTCATTCCGTTTGGAGTCCATTTGATATTCCTTTTCTTCAAAACACTGAAATAGGAAAAAAAACAGCAATTCGGGCTGGGCCTCCGGTTAGTAGGTTTTTCCCAAAAATGATAAAAGTGTAAAGTAAAGCCCATAAACATCCAAAACGGGTAATATAATAGCATGGAAGAATCAAAAATTATAGATACGTTGGAGACGTATCAAGCATCCCCAAGCTTAATTCCTGCTCGTCCTCGAGTAGGTAAATGATAAAAAACAGAATTTTTGATGTGGAATGCTACCTGGCATAATTCTCAATGGAATTTTCTTTATTGTGGCATGAATCTTCAAATCCAAATGATTCAAAAATAAAAGTTCATATTGACATAAGAAATAGTAATACTTCAAGCATACTGATCAAAGCAATCGTGTCTTCTCAAAATAACATGGCTAAATAAAGTTATCCCTACAAAATCATATAGTCTGGCTGTTGCTCTATCTTCATCACACAGTATTTAATCATGCACAACCCCGATTACAAGCCAAGCAATTGTTTCATACTTTAGTAATCTCAAACTTTCTCAACTTTCACGCAATACATGAGCGTGAGCCATGGACATAGCACTATATGTGGAATATAATGGTGGTTGTGGAGAAGACAAAAAAAGAGGAGAAGATATTCTCACATCAACTAGGCGTATCAATGGGCTATGGAGATGCCCATTAATAGATATCAATGTGAGTGAGTAGGGATTGCCATGCAACGGATGCACTAGAGCTATAAGTGTATGAAAGCTCAACAAAAGAAACTAAGTGGGTGTGCATCCAACTCGCTTGCTCACGAAGACCTAGGGCATTTTGAGGAAGCCCATCATTGGAATATACAAGCCAAGTTCTATAATGAAAAATTCCCACTAGTATATGAAAGTGACAACTTAGAAGACTCTCTATCATGAAGATCATGGTGCTACATTGAAGCACAAGTGTGGTAAAAAGGATAGTAGCATTGTCCCTTCTCTCTTTTTCTCTCATTTTTTTGGCCTTTCTCTTTTTTTAAGTCCGAAGTCTCATCCCGACTTGTGGGGGAATCATAGTCTCCATCATCCTTTCCTCATTGGGACAATGCTCTAATAATGAAGATCATCACACTTTTATTTACTTCCAACTCAAGATTACAACACGATACTTAGACCAAAATATGACTCTATATGAATGCCTCCGGCGGTGTGCCGGGATATGCAATGAATCAAGAGTGACATGTATGAAAATTATGATGGTGGCCTTGCCACAAATACGATGTAAACTACATGATCATTCAAAAGCAATATGACAATGATGATGCGTGTCATAAAAACGGAACGGCGGAAAGTTGCATGGCAATATATCTCGGAATGGCTATGGAAATGTCATTATAGGTAGGTATGGTGGCTGTTTTGAGGAAGGTATATGGTGGGTGTATGGCACCGGCGAAAGTTGCGCGGCACAAGAGAGGCTAGCAATGGTGGAAGGTGAGAGTGCGTATAATCCATGGACTCAACATTAGTCATAAAGAACTCATATACTTATTGCAAAAATCTACAAGTCCTTGAAAACAAAGTACTACGCGCATGCTCCTAGGGGGATAGATTGGTAGGAAAAACCATCGCTCGTCCCCGACCGCCACTCCTAAGGAAGACAATCAATAAATAAAATTGTGCTCCAACTTCATCACAAAGTGGTTCACCATATGTGCATGCTACGGGAATCACAAACTTCAACACAAGTATTCTTTAAATTCATAATTACCCTACTAGCATGACTCTAAAATTACCACCTCTATATCTCAAAACAATTATCAAGTATCAAATTGATCAAAGCATCCAATTCACTTTCTATGATAGTTTTATTATACCCAACTTGGATGCCCATCATTCTAGGACCAATTTCAAAACCATAGAAAATACCATGCTGTTCTAAGAGACTCTCAAAATAATATAAGTGAAGCATGAGAGATCAACAATTTCTACAAAATTAAGCCACCGCCATGCTCTAAAAAGATATAAGTGAAGCACATAGCGTATTCTAATAAATTATAATCAAGTGGGATTCTCCCAAAAGGTGTGTACAGCAAGGATGATTGTGGTAATCTAAAAGGCAAATACTAATATCATACAAGATGCTCCAAGCAAAACACATATCATGTGGCAAATAAAAATATAGTTCCAAGTAAAGTTACCGATAGACGAAGACGAAAGAGGGGATGCCTTCCAGGGCATCCCCAAGCTTAGGCTTTTGGTTATCCTTGAATATCTTGGGGTGCCATGGGCATACCCAAGCTTAGGCTCTTGCCACTCCTTATTCCATAGTCCATCAAATCTTTACCCAAAACTTGAAAACTTCACAACACAAAACTCAACAGGAAATCTCATAAGCTTCATTAGTGCAAGAAAGAAAAACCACCACATAAGGTACAGTAATGAACTCATTATTTATTTATATTGGTGTTAAACCTACTTTAGTCCAACTTCTCTATGGTTTATACCCTACATACTAGCCATAGATGCATCAAAATAAGCAAACAACACACGAAAAACAGAATCTGTCAGAAACAGAACAGTCTGTAGCAATCTGTAACTCTCGAATAATTATGGAACTCTAAAAATCCTACCAAAATATGACATCCTGGGCAATTTTTCTATTGATCTAAAGCAAAAAGAATCAATGCAAAATCACGTGTTTGTGAATTACTAAAATTATTTCCGTGCGTGCAAAGTTTCTGTTTTTCAGCAGAATCAAATTAACTATCACCATAGGTTATCCTATAGGTTCTACTTGGCACAAACACTAATTAAAACATTAAAACACATCTAAACAGAAGCTAGATGAAATATTTATTACTAAACAGAAGCAAAACAAAAAAAACAAAAATAAAATTGGGTTGCCTCCCAACTAGCGCTATTGTTTAACGCCCCAAGTTAGGCATAAAAGCGATGATATATCTAAGTAGTGCCATCTTTGGTACTCAATTCATAAGTAGCTCGCATGATGGATTCAAAAGGTAATTTAAATTTCTTTCTAGGGAAGTGTTCCATGTCTTTCCTTAATGGAAATTGGAATCTAATATTCCCTTCCTTCATATCAATAATTGCACCAATCATTCTAAGGAAAGGCCTACCAAGAATAATAGGACATGAAAGATTGCAATCTATGTCAAGAACGATAAAATCTACGGGCACATAATTCCTATTTGCAACAATAAGAACATCATTGATCCTTCCCATAGGTTTCTTAATGGTGTAATCCGCAAGGTGCAAATTTAAAGAGCAATCATCAAGATAATGGAAACCTAGAATATCACATAAAGTTTTCGGAATCGTGGAAACACTAGCATGCAAATCACATAAAGCATAACACTCATGATCTTTAATTTTAATCTTTATAGTAGGTTCCCACTCATCACAAAGTTTTCTATGTATAGAAACTTCCAAATTAAGTTTTTCATCATAAGATTGCATCAAGGCATCAACAATATGTTTGGTAAAAGCTTTATTTTGACTATAAGCATGAGGAGAATTCAACACGGATTGCAACAAGGAAAAACAATCTACTAAAGAACAATTATCATAATTAAATTCCTTGAAATCCAAGATAGTGGGCTCAATGCTATTTAAAGTCTTGACCTCTCCAATCCCACTTTTACCAAATTTAGCATCAAGATCTAGAAACTCTGAATCATTGGGATGCCTTTTAACTAAAGTTGACTCATCTCCAGTCCCATCATTATTAAGATTCATATTGCAAAACAAATATTTAATAGGGTACACATCAATAACTTTTAGATCTTCATCATTATTTTCATGGAAGCTAGAAGAACGCGCTTTTACAAAGCAATCTTTCTTAGCACGCAATCTAGTGGTTCTTTCTTTGCACTCATCAATGGAAATTCTCATAGCTTTGAGAGACTCATTGATATCATGCTTAGGAGGAGTAGATCTAAGTTTCAAAGAATCAACATCAAGCAAAGTCTATCAACGTTCCTAGCCAAATCATCAACTTTAAGCAATTTTTCTTCAAGCAAAGCATTAAAATTCTTTTGAGAGATCATAAATTTTTTAACACTATTCTCAAAATCAGAGGGCATCTTATTAAAATTACCATAAGAATTATTGTAGGAATTTCAATAATTGTTAGAGGAATTACTAGGGAACGGTCTAGAATTAAAGTTTCCTCTATAAGCATTGTTACCAAAATTATTCCTACCAACAAAATTCACATCCATAGATTCATTATTATTCTCAACCAAAGTAGACAAAGCCATATCATTGGGATCAATAGGAGCACTCTTAGTAGCAAACAATTTCATAAGTCCATCCATCTTTCCACTCAAAACATTAATTTCTTCTATAGCATGCACTTTCTTACTAGTAGATCTTTCAGTGTGCCGTTGAGAATAATTAGCCATAATGTTATCAAGGAGTTTAGTAGCTTCTCCTAAGGTGATTTCCATAAAAGTGCCTCCCGCGGCCGAATCTAAAAGATTTCTAGAGCAAAGTTCAATCCGGCATAAAAAATTTGTATGATCATCCATAAATTCAAACCATGAGTAGGGCAATTGCGAATCATTAATTTCATTCTTTCCCAAGATTGGGAAACATGCTCATGATCAAGTTGTTTAAAATTCATAATATTGTTCCTAATAGAGATGATCTTAGCGGGAGGAAAATACTTAGAGAGAAAAGCATCTTTGCACTTATTCCATGAATCAATACTATTCTTAGGCAAAGATGAAAACCAAACTTTAGCACGATCTCTAAGTGAAAACGGAAATAACTTCAATTTAACAATATCATTATCCGTATCTTTCTTCTTTTGCATCTCACACAAATCAGCAAAGTTGTTTAGATGGGTAGCGGCATCTTCACTAGGGGGAGACATCAATAACTTTTAGATATTCATCTTGATTTTCATAGGAATTGGAAGAACACGCTTTAATAAAGGCATCTTTGGAAGCACGCATCCTAGCGGTTCTTTCCTTGCACTCATCAATGGAAATTCTCCTTTCTTTGAGAGACTCATTGATATCATGCTTAGGAGGAATAGATCTAAGCTTTAAAGAATCAATTTCAAGAGAAATTCTATCAACGTTCCTAGCCAAATCATCAACTTTAAGCAATTTCTCTTCAAGCAAAGCATTAAAATTCTTTTGTGAATTCATAAACTCTTTAACACTACTCTCAAATTCAGAGGGCATCTTATTAAAATTTCCATAAGAGTTATTGTAGGAATTTCCATAATTATTAGAAGGATTACTAGGATAAGGCCTAGGAATTAAATTCCCTCTATAAGCGTTGTTTCCAAAACTATTCCTACCAACAAAATTCACATCCATAGATTCATTATTATTCTCAAGCAAAGTAGATAAAGGCATATCATTGGGATCAAGAGGAGTATTTTTAGGAGCAAACATCTTCATAAGTTCATCCATCTTTTCACTCAAAACATTGATTTCTTCTATAGCATGCACTTTTTTACTAGAAGATCTTTCGGTGTGCCATTGAGAATAATTAGCCATAATATTATCAAGGAATTTGGTAGCATCCCCTAACGTAATTTCCATAAAAGTGCCTCCCGCGGCCGAATCTAAAAGATTTCTAGAAGCAAAATTCAATCCGGCATAAAAAATTTGTATGATCATCCATAAATTCAAACCATGAGTAGGGCAATTGCGAAGCATTAATTTCATTCTTTCCCAAGATTGGGCTACATGCTCATGATCAAGTTGTTTAAAATTCGTGATGTCGTTCCTAAGAGTGATAATCTTAGCGGGAGGAAAATACTTAGAGATAAAAGCATCTTTGCACTTGTTCCAAGAATCAATACTATTTTTAGGCAAAGATGAAAACCAAACTTTAGCGCGTTCTCTAATTGAAAATGGAAAGAACTTCAATTTGACAATATTGTTATCGGTATCTTTCTTCTTTTGCATATCACACAAATCAACAAAATTGTTTAGATGAGTAGCAGCATCTTCACTAGGAAGGCCGGAGAATTGATCTTTCATAACAAGATTCAGCAAAGCAGCATTGATTTCACAAGACCCGGGGGGCATAGGTTTCACTAGTGGCTTCTCTCAAGATAGCATAAGTATTACGGTGGGTGAACAAATTACTGTCGAGCAATTGATAGAAAAGCGAATAATTATGAGATTATCTAGGCATGATCATGTATATAGGCATCACGTCCGAGACAAGTAGACCGACTCCTGCCTGCATCTACTACTATTACTCCACACATCGACCGCTATCCAGCATGCATCTAGAGTATTAAGTTCATAAAGAACAGAGTAACGCATTAAGAAAGATGACATGATGTAGAGGGATAAACTCATGCAATATGATATAAACCCCATCTTTTTATCCTCGATGGCAACAATACAATACGTGCCTTGCTGCCCCTGCTGTCACTGGGAAAGGACACCGCAAGATTGAACCCATTGCAAGAAAGATCAATCTAGTAGGCCAAACCAAACTGATAATTCGAAGATACTTGCAAAGATAACTTAATCACACATAAAATAATTCAGAGGAGATTCAAATATTTCTCATAGATAAACTTGATCATAAACCCACAATTCATCGGATCTCGACAAACACACTGCAAAAAGAGTTATATCGAATAGATCTCCAAGAAGATCGAGGAGAACTTTGTATTGAGATTCAAAGAGAAAGAGAGAAAAGAAGCCATCTAGCTAATAACTATGGACCCAAAGGTCTGTGGTAAACTACTCACAACTCATCGGAAGGGCCTTGGAGATGATGTAGAGGCCCTCCATGGTCGATTCCCCCTCCGGTGGAGTGCCGGCGAAGGCTCCAAGATGGGATCTCGTGGATACAGAAGGTTGCGGCGGTGGAATTAGGTTTTTGTGGTGCTCTTCGATGGTTTCAGGGTACGTGGGTATATATAGGAGGAAGAAGTAGGTCAGTGGATGCTCGAGGGGCCCACGAGGGTGGGGGTGCGCCCACCTGTAGGGGCGCGTCGGGCACCCTCGTAGCCACCGCTCCTCTGTTGCTTGGCGTCCACTCCAAGTCCCCTGGATCACATTTGTTCCAAAAAGATCATTCCCGAAGGTTTCATTCCGTTTGAACTCCGTTTGATATTCCTTTTCTTCGAAACGGTGAAATAGGCAAAAAAACAGCAGTTCGTGCTGGGCCTCCGGTTAGTAGGTTAGTCCCAAAAATGATATAGAAGTGTAAAGTAAAGCCCATAAACATCCAAAACGGGTAATATAATAACATGGAACAATCAAAAAATTATAGATACACTGGAGACGTATCACGCAACATGGTTGGCTGCTTTAAACGACAGTTCATTGCGTTTTCTTGAGGTCACCGTCGGTGCCTTCGACGAAGACTACGAGGTGTTTTCTCAGCGTGCACGTGCTTACCTCATCTCGAGAGCCAGCGGGTTGGTGCCCGGAGCGGCTCAGGCAACTCACCACTATGACGAGGGCACCCACGAGGTGTTTCCTTGTCCAAGGAGCCAATCGTCATCGATATCTCTGACAGTGAGGAGTAGCTTTTCTTATTAGCTCACTATAAGGACCCATGTTCAGTTTGCTAGCTACTACCTTTCCTTAACAAATTCTAGTGGATTGTGCTATCTACTTTTACCATGCAATCTTCTGCTCTAGAGTATATATTCTATATGTCGTACAATGTGGTGTTGAGTTAACTATTTGGTTCAATTCTGCAAATGTGATGTTCAATTCTTTAGGGTGCAATTTTCCAAGTTGTCAAACATGCTTGGTTTGGTTAACTATCCGATCTTCTATTAGGAATATGTTATATTGTGCAATGTGGTGCTCAGTTAACATTTGGTTCATTTGTTATGGTCTTTAGTTAACTGGTTGGTTCAATTCTGCAATGCGATGTTCAATTGTTGTGGGTGCATTCTGTTATTGTATACCATGTGAGAAATAAATCGAATTTGGCTGTACTAAATACATGAGAAACAAATACAATTGCTATATTTCCAAGTTGTTAAGCATGTTTGGTTTGGTTAACTGTCTGATCTTCTATTAGGAGTATGTTATATTGTGCAATGTGGTGCTCATTTAACGTTAGGTTCATTTGTTGTGGTGTTTAGTTAACTGCTTGGTTCAATTCTGCAACGCAATGTTCAGTTGTTGTGGCTGCATTCTGTTATTGTATACCATGTAGAAATAAATCGAATTTGGCTATACTAAATACATGAGAAACAAATACAATTGCTATATTTCCAAGTTGTTAAGCATGTTTGGTTTGGTTAACTGACTGATCTTCTAACAGGAGTATGTTATATTGTGCAATGTGGTGCTCATTTAACGTTAGGTTCTTTTGTTGTGGTGTTTAGTTAACTGCTTGGTTCAATTCTGCAATGCAATGTTCAGTTGTTGTGTCCGCATTCTGTTATTGTATACCATGTAGAAATAAATCGAATTTGGCTATACTAAATACATGAGAAACAAATACAATTGCTATATTTCTAAGTTGTTAAGCATGTTTGGTATGGTTAACTGTCTGATCTTCTATTACGAGTATGTTATATTGTGCAATGTGGTGCTCAGTTAACGTTTGGTTCATTTGTTGTGGTGTTTAGTTAACTACTTGGTTCAATTCTGCAATGCGATGTTCAATTGTTGTGGCTGCATTCTTTTATTGTATACCATGTGAGGAATAAATCAAATTTGGCTGCACTTAATACACGAGAAACATATACAAGTGCTATATTTCCTAGTTCTTAATCATGCTTGGTTTGAATAAATGGGTTTTCCATGTGGCTTGAATTAATCTGATGAATCTACAATGTGCTTATTTATCATCAACATATTTTACTGATAGCATGCGAACCCTTACTTAACCTGATGACTAACTACCCTATATGTGTTGCAGGGAAACAATGGGAAGCACTGAGGTTTACAAGATGGTACTAACTATTATACCTTGCCTTTGTTTATTCATTTGCCCCATTTCAAATATAGAGAAGATATTTATGCACATCCTTGTTTTCAGGGTTCACTGATGATTACCTCTCAAACCACCTCTCTGCTCGGGAGGCGAGGAAAGTTTTCATACAACACCCACAGTTCAATATTGAAGTGTTCCTGAAGAGGTCGAAGGATGGACGGTCAATCATCCACAAGCACTGGCCTAAAGTTGTAAAGACCATCAACATGAATGAAGGCTCAATATTCGCCTTCCTCTTCAGCAGTTTTCCAGATGAGATGCATCTATCTATCTACCGTCTATGATGCTAGTTTCAAAAGGTTCTAGGTGTTGCATGTGAAACTTGGTGCTGGTGCAGTTGTGTAATGGGTAGCTGAGTGCTGAAGCTATATCATGTTGTACTCGGATGTATTTCAATTATGAAATCCTGCTTCCTTAATACGGAAATGAAATATATTATGTGCTTAATATGAATCTCAATTAGATTAGTAAATGGATTATTAATAATAGGGCAATTAGCCTGCTAATTGGCCAATTAGCCTACTAATTGGGTTTTCCTATTGCAAACGGTTATTGAGAAAACACCATGGGCGGTGACCTCAGGGAACGCACATAGTTTCTAGGAATAAACCGTGTTGGATCAATGAACAATCACACATGACATTCTCTTGAAAACTGTTTGCGTTATGCTACCTTGCGCAAATGTTTTCCTTGGAGCGACTGTGTGGGATGTATATACGAACAAAAACATTTAGCGGGGACTGACTGTGTGGTACGTACTTATGACCGGAAACGATTTTGCTTGTATAATTGTATTTTTTAGCACTATTGTATGTATAACCGTATTTGGTCGCTCTCCGGCCGCACACAACCTCATTTTGCAGAGCGTGTGTGCCAGGAGGGCATATCCCCAACGTTTTCTGGGTCGTGTGGGAAGGACCACCCTCCCTATCACAGTCACTCACTAGGGTCTATCTGGTGGTAGTTGCAGGCGATATGCCAAGGTGCCAATTCGCTCGGCCACCATGGACGGACCATAGAAATTGTAGGAGAGCTTCTGGCAGGGGCAATTGGCGACAAAAGATTGAGCATATGGCTATAGTTTGAGCTAGGCTTGTTCACCCATGTTGAACGCATGTTCGGCAAGGAGGCGGTCGACCTGCGCCTGGGCGCGGGAGAGCTGCACGCGGAGCAGGTCCGTGTGCGTCACCTAGTCCAGTTCGTTGGTTGGCGCATCGGTAGGCAGAGCAGAGCTGAGGTGTGGCAGGCCTCGTAGGTTGGGTTCGGTGCCGTAGAGTGCCTTCAACGGGGATCACTTCAGGGACGAGTGATGCGTGGAGTTGTACCAAAATTCAGCCGCCAGCAGCCACTTGTGCCATTGCCTCGGGGTGTCGTGGAGGGTGCACCGGAATTACATCTCGAGGCATTGGTTGACGAGTTCGGTCTGGTAGTCTGTCTGCGGATGTTAGGCGATGGAGTACAGGAGCTTGGTACCGGCCGTGGCTAGCAGTTTCCGCCACATGGCACTAGTGAAGATCTTATCCCGATCAGAGACGATGGAGCGGGGTACGCCATGTAACTTGATGATGGGCTCCCAGAACGCGCGTGTGTCTTGCACGGAAGTGAAGGGGTGACAAAGCAGCACAAAGTGCACAAACTTGGTCAGCCGAACGACGATGACCAAGATGGAGTCGTACCCTTCAGATTTGGGCAGCCCCTCGAGGAATCCATGGTCAGGTTGTGCAAGACGCATTAAGGATCGGTAGGTGTTGGAAATATTCCCTAGAGGCAATAATAAAATGGTTATTATTATATTTCCTTGTTCATGATAATTGACTATTGTTCATGCTATAATTGTATTAACTGGAAACTGTAATACATGTGTGAATACATAGACCACAACATGTCCCTAGTGAGCCTCTAGTTGACTAGCTCTTTGATCAATAGATGGTTATGGTTTCCTGGCCATGGACATTGGATGTCATTGATAACGGGATCGCATCATTAGGAGAATGATGTGATGGACAAGACCCAATCCTAAGCATAGCACAAGATCATGCAGTTCGTCTGCTAAGAGCTTTTCTAATGTCAAGTATCATTTCCTTAGACCATGAGATTGTGCAACTCCTGGATACCGTAAGAATGCTTTGGGTTTACCAAACTTCACAACGTAACTGGGTGGCTATAAAGGTGCACTACAGGTAGCTCCGAAAGTGTATGTTGAGTTGGCACGAATCGAGACTGGGATTTGTCACTCCGTATGACGGAGAGGTATCTCTGGGCCCACTCGGTAATGCATCATCATAATGAGCTCAGTGTGACTAAGGAGTTAGTCACGAGATCATGCATTACGGAACGAGTAAAGAGACTTGCCGGTAACGAGATTGAACGAGGTATGCGGATACCGACGATCGAATCTCGGGCAAGTAACATACCGATAGACAAAGGGAATTGTATACGGGATTGATTGAATCCCCGACATTGTGGTTCATCCGATGAGATCATCGTGGAACATGTGGGAGCCAATATGGGAATCCAGATCCCGCTATTGGTTATTGGCCGAAGAGGTGTCTCGGTCATGTCTGCATGGTTCCCTAACCCGTAGGATCTACACACTTAAGGTTCCGTGACTCTATAGTTGTTATGGGAAATAGTATGTGGTTACCGAAGGTTGTTTGGAGTCCCGGATGAGATCCCGGACGTGACGAGGAACTCCGGAATGGTCCGGAGGTGAAGATCGATATATTGTATGAAGGGTATTGGAGTCCGGAACTGTTCCTGGGGTACCGGGTGACGACCAGCGTGTTCGAAAGGGGTTTCGGAGGCCCCGGCAAGCGTTGGGGGGCCTTATAGGCCAAGGGGAGGGGGCACATCAGCCCACTAAGAGGCTGAGCGCCCCTCCCACCCCATCTCACGTAACCTGGATAGGTGGGAGCTCCTCCCCTAGGGCAGCTACCCCTCCCGGCTTGGGGGGCAAGTTTCCTAGGGGTGGGGGCACCCAAATCCATCTAGGGTTTCCCCTGTGGCCGCCGCCCCTTCCGTAGGGAAACCCTAGGGAGCCTCCTCCTCCCCCCTTCCCCCTATATATAGTGAGAGAGAGAGAGAGGGCAGCCGCACCCCTTCCCCTGGCGCAGCCACTCCCTCCTCCAACACCTCCTCCTCCTCCTTCCCCTGGCGTAGCCCCTCCCTGCAGGAGAACCACAAGCTCCACCACCATGCCGTCGTGCTGCCAAAGCTCTCCCTCAACTTCTCCTCTCCCCTTGCTGGATTAAGAAGGAGGAGACGTCCCCGGGCTGTACGTGTGTTGAACGCGGAGGCGCCGTCCGTTCGACGCTAGATCGGATCTTCCGCGATTTGAATCGTCGCGAGTACAACTCCATCAACCGCGTTCTTGTAATGCTTCCGCTTAGCGATCTTCAAGGGTATGAAGATGCACTCCCTCTCTCTCTCGTTGCTAGTATCTCCTAGATTGATCTTGGTGACACATATGAAAATTTTGAATTATTACTACGTTCCCCAACAGTGGCGTCATGAGCTTGGTCTATGCGTAGATTCTATGCACGAGTAGAACACAAGTAGTTGTGGGTGATGGTTTGTTCAATTTGCTTACCGTTACTAGTCCTATCTTGGTTCGGCGGCATTGTGGGATGAAGTGGCCCGGACCGACCTTACACGTACGCTTACGTGAGACAGGTTCCACCGACTGACATGCACTTTGCATAAGGTGGCTAGCGGGTGACAGTCTCTCCCACTTTAGTCGGATCGGATTCAATGAAAAGGGTCCTTATGAAGGGTAAATAGCAATTGGCATATCACCGTTGTGGCTTTTGCGTAGGTAACAAACGTTCTTGCGAGAAACCCATAGCAGCCACGTAAAACATGCAACAACAATTAGAGGACGTCCAACTTGTTTTTGCAGGGTATGCTATGTGATGTGATATGGCCAAAATAATGTGATGTATGAGATTGATCATGTTCTTGTAATAGGAATCACGACTTGCATGTTGATGAGTATGACAACCGACAGGAGCCATAGGATTTGTCTTAATTTATTGTATGACCTGTGTGTTATTGAAAATGCCATGTAATTACTTTACTTTATTGCTAACCATTAGCCATAGTAGTAGAAGTAATAGTTGGCCCGACAACTTCATGAAGACACGGTGATGGGGATCATGATGATGGAGATCATGGTGTCATGTCGGTGATGAAGGTGATCATGCCGCGCCTCAAAGATGAAGATCAAAGGCGCAAAATGATATTGGCCATATCATGTCACTTTATGATTTGCCTGTGATGTTTGTCATGTTTACATCTTATTTGCTTAGAACTAAGGTAGCATAAATAAGATGATCCCTCACTAAAATTTCAAGAAAGTGTTCCCCCTAACTGTGCACCGTTACGAAAGTTCGTTGTTTCGAAGCACCACGTGATGATCGGGTCTGATAGATTCTAACATTCGCATACAACGGGTGTAAGCCAGATTTACACACGCAAAACACTTAGGTTGACTTGACGAGCCTAGCATGTACAAACATGGCCTCGGAACACAAGAGACCGAAAGGTCGAACATGAGTCATATAGTAGATACGATCAACATGAAGATGTTCACCGATGACGACTAGCCCGTCTCACGTGATGATCGAACACGGCCTAGTTGACTCGGATCATGTATCACTTAGATGACTAGAGGGATGTCTATCTAAGTGGGAGTTCATTAAATAATCAGATGAACTTAATTATCATGAACATAGTCAAAAGGTCTTTGCAAATTATGCCGTAGCTTACGCTTTAGTTCTATTGTTTAAGATATGTTCCTAGAGAAATTTTAGTTGAAAGATGATAATAGCAATTATGCGGACTGGGTCCGTAAACTAAGGATTATCCTCATTGCTGCGCAGAAGGCTTATGTCCTTAATGCACCGCTCGGTGTGCTGAACCTCGAGCGTCATGATAGTTCAGTGTTGAACCTCGAACCTCGAACCTCAAGCTCGGTGTGCTGAACCTCGAACATCTAACATACACGTTTTGATGACTACGTGATAGTTCAGTGCGTAATGCTAACGGTTTAGAATTGAGGCGCCAAAGACGTTTTTGAAACGTCGTAGAACATATGAGATGTTCCAAAGACTGAAATTGGGATTTCAGACTAGTTCCCACGTCAAGAGGTATGAGACCTCTGACAAGTTTCTTAAGCCTGCAAACTAAGGGAGAAAAGCTCAATCGTTGAGCATGTGCTCAGATTGTCTGAGTACTACAATCGCTTGAATCGAGTGGGAGTTAATCTTCTAGATGAGATAGTGATGGTTCTCCATAGTCACTGCCACCAAGCTATTAGAGCTTCGTGATGAACTATAACATATCAGGGATAGACATGATGATCCTTGAGCAATTCGCGATGTTTGACACCGCGAAAGTAGAAATCAAGTAGGAGCATCAATTGTTGATGGTTAGTAAAACCACTAGTTTCAAGAAGGGCAAGGGAAAGAAGGGATACTTCATGAAACGGCAAATCAGTTGCTGCTCTAGTGAAGAAACCCAAGGTTGAACCCAAACCCGAGACTAAGTGCTTCTGTAATGAGGGGAACGGTCACCGAAGCAGAACTACCCTAGATACTTGGTAGATGAGAAGGCTGGCAAGGTCGACAAAAGTATTTTGGATATACATTATATTAATGTGTACTTTACTAGTACTCCTAGTAGCACCAGGGTAATAAATACCGGTTCGGTTGCTAAGTGTTAGTAACTCGAAATAAAAGGCTACGGAGACTAGCCAAAGGTGAGATGACGATATGTGTTGGAAGTGTTTCCAAGGTTGATGTGATCAAACATCGCACGCTCCCTCTACCATCGGGATTGGTGTTAAACCTAAATAATTGTTATTTGGTGTTTGCGTTGAGCATAAACATGATTGGATTATGTTTATTGCAATGCGGTTATTCATTTAAGGAGAATAATGGTTACTCTGTTTATTTGAATAATACCTTCAATGGTCTTGCACCTAAAATGAATGGTTTATTGAATCTCGATCGTGGTGATACACATGTTCATGCCAAAAGATATAAGATAGTAATGATAGTACCACATACTTGTGGCACTGCCATTTGAGTCATATTGGTATAAAACGCATGAAGAAGCTCCGTGTTGATGGATCTTGGGGCTCACTCATTTTTGAAAAGATTGAGACATGCGAACCATGTTTATTGGTATATATGCATGAAGAAACTCCATACATATGGATCGTTTGGACTCACTTGATTTTGAATCACTTGAGACATGCAAATCATACCACATGGGCAAGATGACTGAAAGGCCTTGTTTTCAGTGAGATGGAACAAGAAAGCAACTTGTTGGAAGTAATACATTTTGATGTATGCAGTCCAATGAGTGCTGAGGCACGCAGTGGATATCGTTATGTTCTTACTTCACAAATGATTTGAGTAGATGCTAAGTATATTTACTTGATGAAATTCAAGTCTGAATTATTGAAAGGTTCAAGTAATTTCAGAGTGAAGTTGAAGATCGTCGTGACAAGAGGATAAAATGTCTATGATATGATCATAGAGATGAATATCCGAGTTACGAGTTTGGCACACAATTAAGACTTTGTGGAAATTGTTTCACAACTAATACCGCCTGGAACACCATAGTGTGATGGTGTGTCCGAACATCATAACTGAACCCTATTGGATATGGTGCATACCATGATGTCTCTTATTGAATTACCACTATCGTTTATGGGTTAGGCATTAGAGATAACTGCATTCACTTTAAATAGGGCACCACGCAATTCCGTTGAGATGACACCGTATGAACTATGGTTTAGAGAAACCTAAGTTGTCATTTCTTAAAAGTTTGGGGCTGCAAAGCTTATGTGAAAAAGTTTCAGGCTGATAAGCTCGAACCCAAAGCGGATAAATGCATCTTCATAGGACACCCAAAAACAGTTGGGTATACCTCCTATCTCAGATCCGGAAGCAAAAGGGATTGTTTCTAGAATCGGGTCCTTTCCTGAGGAAAAGTTTCTCTCGAAAGAATTGAGTGGGAGGATGGTGGAGACTTGATGAGGTTATTGAACCGTCACTTCAACCAGTGTGTAGCAGGGTACAGGAAGTTGTTCCTGTGGCGCCTACACCAATTGAAGTGGAAGCTGGTGATATTGATCATGAAACTTCGGATCAAGTCACTACCAAAACTCATAGGTCAACAAGGATACGTACTACTTCAAAGTGGTACGTAATCCTGTCTTGGAGGTCATGTTGCTAGACAACAATGAACCTGCGAGCTATGGAGAAGCGATGGTGGGCCCGGATTCCGATGAATGGCTCGAGGCCATAAAATCCGAGAGAGGATCCATGTACGAAAACAAGGTATAGACTTTGGAAGAACTACTTGATAGTCGTAAGGCTATTGGGTACAGATAGATTTTAAAAGGAAGACGGACAATGATGGTAAGTATCACCATTAAGAAAGCTCGACTTGTCGTTAAGATGTTTTCCGACAAGTTCAAGGAGTTGACTACGATGAGAATTTCTCACTCATAGCGATGCTAAGAGTCCGTTGGAATTATATTAGCAGTTACTGCATTATTTATGAAATCTTGCAGATAGGGTGTCAAAACATTGTTTTCTCGACAATTTTCTTGAGGAAAGGTTGTATATGATACAACCAGAAGGTTTTGTCAATCCTATAAGATGCTAACAAGTATGCAAAGCTCCAGCAATCCTTCAAAGGACGGGAGTAAGCATCTCAAAGTTGGAATATACGCTTTGATGAGATGATCAAAGATTTGGGTTTATACAAATTTTATGAGAAACTTGTATTTCCAAAGAAGTGAGTGGGAGCACTATAAAATTTCTGATGAGTATATGTTGTTGACATATTGCTGATCGGAAATGATGTAGAATTTCTGGAAAGCATATAGGGTTGTTTGAAAAGTGTTTTCCAATGGAAAACCTGTATTAAGCTACTTGAACATTGAGCATCAAGATCTATAAGGATAGATCAAAATGCTTAATAGTACTTTCAAATGAAGACTTACCGTGACAAGATTTTGAAGGAGTTCAAAATAGATCGGCAAAGAAGGAGTTCTTGGATGTGTTATAAGGTGTGAGTATTGAGTAAGACTCAAGACCTAACCATGGCAGAAGAGAGAGAAAGGACAAAGGTCGTCCCCTATGCTTTAGACGTAGGCTCTACAATATGCTATGATGTGTACCGCACCTGAAGTGTGCCTAGCCATGAGTGAGTCAAGGGGTACAAGAGTGATCCAAGTATGGATCACAGGACAACGGTCAAAGTTATCCTTAGTAACTAGTGGACTAAGGAATTTTTCTCGGTTGTGGAGGTGGTAAAAGAGTTCATCATAAAGGGTTACGTCGATGCAAACTTTGACACTAATCTGGATGACTCTGAGTAGTAAAACCGGATTTGTATAGTAGAGAAGTTATTTGGAATAGCTCCAAATAGCGTGGGTTAGCTGCATCTACAAGATGACATAGGGATTTGTAAAGCACACACGGATCTGAAAGGTTCAGACCCGTTGACTAATAACCTCTCTCACAAGCAAGATATGATCAAACCCCATGGGTGTTGGATTCATTACAATCACATAGTGATGTGAACTAGATTATTGACTCTAGTGCAAGTGGGAGACTGTTGGAAATATGCCCTAGAGGCAATAATAAAATGGTTATTATTATATTTCCTTGTTCATGATAATTGTCTATTGTTCATGCTATAATTGTATTAACTGGAAACCGTAATACATGTGTGAATACATAGACCACAACATGTCCCTAGTGAGCCTCCAGTTGACTAGCTCGTTGATCAATAGATGGTTATGGTTTCCTGACCATGGACATTGAATGTCATTGATAACGGGATCACATCATTAGGAGAATGATGTAATGGACAAGACCCAATCCTAAGCATAGCACAAGATCATGCAGTTCGTCTGCTAAGAGCTTTTCTAATGTCAAGTATCATTTCCTTAGACCATGAGATTGTGAAACTCTCGGATATCGTAGGAATACTTTGGGTGTACCAAACGTCACAATGTAACTGGGTGGCTATAAAGGTGCACTACAGGTAGCTCCGAAAGTGTTTGTTGAGTTGGCACGAATCGAGACTGGGATTTGTCACTCCGTATGACGGAGAGGTATCTCTGGGCCCACTCGGTAATGCATCATCATAATGAGCTCAGTGTGACTAAGGAGTTAGTCACGGGATCATGCATTATAGAACGAGTAAAGAGACTTGCTGGTAACGATATTGAACGAGGTATGGGGATACCGACGATCGAATCTCGGGCAAGTAACATACCGATAGATAAAGGGAATTGTATACGGGATTGATTGAATCCCCGACATTGTGATTTATCCGATGAGATCATCGTGGAACATGTGGGAGCCAATATGGGTATCCAGATCCTGCTATTGGTTATTGGCCGAAGAGGTGTCTCGGTCATGTCTGCAAGGTTCCCGAACCCGTAGGGTCTACACACTTAAGGTTCGGTGACGCTAGAGTTGTTATGGGAAATAGTATGTGGTTACCGAAGGTTGTTCAGAGTCCCGGATGAGATCCCGGACGTGATGAGGAACTCCAGAATGGTCCGGAGGTGAAGATCCCTATATTGGACGAAGGGTATTGGAGTCCATAATTGTTCCGGGGGTACCGGGTGATGACCATCGTGTTCGAAAGGGGTTTCGGAGGCCCCGGCAAGCGTTGGGGGGCCTTATGGGCCAAGGGGAGGGGGCACACCAGCCCACTAAGGGGCTGAGCGCCTCTCCCACCCCATCTCACGTAACCTGGAGAGGTGGGGGTGCCTCCCCTAGGGCAGCCACCCCTCTCAGCTTGGGGGCAAGTTTCCTAGGGGTGGGGGCGCCCAAACCCATCTAGGGTTTCCCCTGTGGCCACCACCCCTTCCCTAGGGAAACCCTAGGGTGCCTCCTCCCCCCCCCCCCCTTCCCCCTATATATAGTGAGGGAGAGAGAGGGCAGCCGCACCCCTTCCCCTGGCGCAGCCCCTCCCTCCTCCAACACCTCCTCCTCCTCCGTAGAGCTTAGCTAAGCCCTGCAGGAGAACCACAAGCTCCACCACCACGCTGTCGTGCTACTGGAGATCTCCCTCAACTTCTCCTCTCCCGTTGCTAGATCAAGAAGGAGGAGACATCCCCGGGCTATACGTGTGTTGAACGCGGAGGCTCCGTCCGTTCGGCGCTAGATCAGATCTTCCGCGATTTGAATCGCTGCAAGTACGACTCCGTCAACCGCGTTCTTGTAATGTTTCCGCTTGGCAATCTTCAAGGGTATGAAGATGCACTCCCTCTCTCTCTCTCTCGTTGCTTGTATCTCCTAGATTGATCTTGGTGACACGTAGGAAAATTTTGAATTATTACTACGTTCCCCAAGATAGGGGTCATAGGAGTTTGCATCCTCCTGGAGCCACTGTGGTTGGCACATGGACAGCGCATCGAGCGCCAAGAGGTGGCCGACGCGAGACAGCGCATCGGCGGCGCCGTTGTCAATGCCTTTCTTGTAGCAGAAGAACAATTGGAGGCCCACCATCTTCGACGTGGCTTTTGTGTTGGAGATAGGTGGCCAATTGTTGATCACCAAGAGCGCGTAGACTCTTGTGGTTGGTGACGATCTTGAACTTGACGCGTTGCAAGTACGGCCATGACTTGTCGATGACCATCATTGCGGCAAGGAATTCCTGCTCGTATGTAGAAAGCTTCTGATTGCGCATGCCAAGGGCCTTACTGAGGTAGGCGACCGGGTGACCATCCTGGGTGAGCATCGCGCCTACGCCAGTGTCGCACGCATTAGTTTCGATGGCGAACGGACGCATGAAATTGGGGAGCGCCAGGACAGGCGTGCTCACCATGGCGTGCTTGAGCATGTCGAAAGCTTGATGTACCATGTCGCCCTAGAGAAAACACTTCTTTGTCAGGAGGTATGTCAGGGGCTTGGCGATGATGTCGTATTGGGGAACGTGAAGGAAATATGCCATAGAGGCAATAATAAAGTTATTATTTATTTCCTTATATCATGATAAATGTTTATTATTCATGCTAGAATTGTATTAACCGGAAACATAATACATGCGTGAATACATAGACAAACTTAATGTCACTATTATGCCTCTACTTGACTAGCTCATTAATCAAAGATGGTTATGTTTCCTAACCATAGACATGAGTTGTCATTTGATTAACGGGATCACATCATTAGTAGAATGATGTGATTGACATGACCCATTCTGTTAGCTTAGCACTTGATCGTTTAGTATGTTGCTATTGCTTTCTTCATGACTTATACATGTTCCTACAACTATGAGATTATGCAACTCCCGTTTACCGGAGGAACACTTTGTGTGCTACCAAACGTCACAACGTAATTGGGTGATTATAAAGGAGATCTACAGGTGTCTCCAAAGGTACATGTTGAGTTGGCGTATTTCGAGATTAGGATTTGTCACTCCGATTGTCGGAGAGGTATCTCTGGGCCCTCTCGTTAATGCACATCACTATAAGCCTTGCAAGCAATGTAACTAATGAGTTAGTTACGGAATGATGCATTACATAACGAGTAAAGAGACTTGCCGGTAACGAGATTGAACTAGATATTGAGATACCGACGATCGAATCTCGGGCAAGTAACATACCGATGACAAAGGGAACAACGTATGTTGTTATGTGGTTTGACCGATAAAGATCTTCGTAGAATATGTAGGAGCCAATATGAGCATCCAGGTTCGGCTATTGGTTATTGACCGGAAACGTGTCTCGGTCATGTCTACATAGTTCTCGAACCCATAGGGTCCGCACGCTTAAGGTTTCGATGACAGTTTTATTGTGAGTTTATGAGTTTTTATGTACCGAAGGAGTTCGGAGTCCCGGATGAGATCGGGGACATGACGAGGAGTCCCGAAATGGTCGAGACGTAAAGATCAATATATTGGACGACTAATCGGACATCGGAAAGGTTCCGAGTAATTCGGGTATTTTCGGGGGTACGGGGGAGTTACGGGAATACGAGGAAGAAGCAATGGGCCTCATGGGCCAAGTGGTGGAAGAGAGGAAACAGGGCGCGCGGCCCCCCTAGCCCAAACCGAATTGGACTAGGGGGCCGGCCCCCTTTCCTCCTTTTCCTCCCTCTCCTTCCTTCTCCTTCTCCTTCCCTTCCTTCCCCTCTCCTAGTTGGACAAGGAAAGGAGGGAGTCCTACTCCCGGTGGGAGTAGGACTCCTCCTGGCGCGCCCCTCTTGGTCGGCCGCCCCCTTCCCCCTTGCTCCTTTATATACGGGGGCAGGGGGCACCTCTAGACACAACAACAATTGATCCCTTGGATCTCTTAGCCGTGTGCGGTGCCCCCCTCCACCATAATCCACCTCGATAATATCATAGCGGTGCTTAGGCGAAGCCCTGCAACGGTAGAACATCAAGATCATCACCACGCCGTCGTGCTAACGGAACTCTTTCCCGACATTCTGCTGGATCGGAGTCCGGGGATCGTCATCGAGTTGAACGTGTGCTAGAACTCGGAGGTGTCGTAGTTTCGGTGCTTGATCGGTCGGGCCGTGAAGACGTACGACTACATCAACCGCGTTGAGCTAACGCTTCCGCTTTCGGTCTACGAGGGTACGTGGACAACACTCTCCCCTCTCATTGCTATGCATCACCATGATCTTGCGTGTGCGTAGGAGAATTTTTGAAATTACTACGATCCCCAACAGTGGCATCAGATCCAGGTTTTATGCGTAGATGTTATATGCACGAGTAGAACACAAGTGAGTTGTGGCCGATACAAGTCATACTGCTTACGAGCATGTCATACTTTGGTTCGGCGGTATTGTTGGATGAAGCGGCCCGGACCGACATTACGCGTACGCTTACACGAGACTGGTTCTACCGACGTGCTTTGCACATAGGTGGCTGGCGGGTGTCAGTTTCTCCAACTTTAGTTGAACCGAGTGTGGCTACGCCCCGTCCTTGAGAAGGTTAAAACAGCACTAACTTGACGAACTATCGTTGTGGTTTTGATGCGTATGTAAGAATGGTTCTTGCTCAGCCCGTAGCAGCCATGTAAAACTTGCAACAACAAAGTAGAGGACATCTAACTTGTTTTTGCAGGGCATGTTGTGATGTGATATGGTCAAGACGTGATGAGATATAAGTTGTTGTATGAGATGATCATGTTTTGTTGAAGTTATCTGCAACTGGCAGAAGCCTTATGGTTGTCTCTTTATTGCATAAGATGCAAGCGCCAAATAATTGCTTTACTTTATCGCTATGCGATAGCAATAGTTGCAAGAGCAATAGTTGGCGAGACGACCATGTGACGACACATTGATATAGATCAAGATGATGGAGATCATGGTGTCATGCCGGTGACGATGGAGATCATGACAATGCTTTGGAGATGGAGATCAAAGGCACAAGATGATGATGGCCATATCATGTCACATATTTTTGATTGCATATGATGTTTATCTTTTATACATCTTATTTTGTTTTGATTGACGGTAGCATTATAATATGATCTCTCACTAAATTTCAAGATAAAAGTGTTCTCCCTAAGTATGCACCGTTGCCAAAGTTCGTCGTGCCCAGACACCACGTGATGATCGGGTGTGATAAGCTCTACGTCCATCTACAATGGGTGCAAGCCAGTTTTGCACACGCAGAATACTCAGGTTAAAATTGACGAGCCTAGCATATGCAGATATGGCCTCGAAACACTGGAGACCGAAAGGTCGAGCGTGAATCATATAGTAGATATGATCAACATAGTGATGTTCACCATTGAAAACTACTCCATCTCACGTGATGATCGGTTATGGTTTAGTTGATTTGTATCACGTGATCACTTAGATGAATAGAGGGATGCCTATCTAAGTGGGAGTTCTTAAGTAATATGATTAATTGAACTTAAATTTATCATGAACTTAGTCCTGGTAGTATTTTGCAAATTATGTTGTAGATCAATAGCTCGCGTTGTTGTTTTCATATGTTAATTTTGATATGTTCCTAGAGAAAACTGTGTTGAAAGATGTTAGTAGCAATGATACGGATTGGATCCGTGATCTGAGGATTTTCCTCATTGCTGCACAGAAGAATTATGTCCTTGATGCACCGCTAGGTGACAGACCTATTGCAGGAGCAGATGCAGACGTTATGAACGTTTGGCTAGCTCAATATGATGACTACTTGATAGTTTAGTGCACCATGCTTAACGGCTTAGAATCGGGACTTTAAAGATGTTTTTGAACGTCATGGACCATATGAGATGTTCCAGGAGTTGAAATTAATATTTCAAGCAAATACCCGAGTTGAGAGATATGAAGTCTCCAACAAGTTCTATAGCTAAAAGATGGAGGAGAATTGCTCAACTAGTGAGCAAGTGCTCAGATTGTCTGGGTACTACAATCACTTGAATCAAGTGGGAGTTAATCTTCCAGACAAGATAGTGATTGACAGAGTTCTCTAGTCACCATCATCAAGTTACTGGAACTTCGTGATGAACTATAGTATGCAAGGGATGACGAAAACGATTCCCGAGCTCTTCGTGATATTTAAATCGGCGAAGGTAGAAATCAAGAAAGAGCATCAAGTGTTGATGATTGACAAGACCACTAATTTCAAGAAAAGGGCAAAGGAAAAGAAAGGGAAACTTCAAGTAGAATGGCAAACAAGTTGTCACTCCCGCGAAGAAGCCCAAAGCTGGACCAAAGCCTGAAACTGAGTGCTTCCACTGCAAAGGAAATGGTCACTGGAAGCGGAAATGCCCTGGGATAAGAAGGATGGCAAAGTGAACAAAGGTATATTTGATATACAGGTTATTGATGTGTACCTTACTAGTGTTTATAGTAGCCCCTGAGTATTTGATACTTGTTCGGTTGCTAAGATTAGTAACTCGAAACAGGAGTTACAGAATAAACAGAGACTAGTTGAGGGGAAGTAACGATGAGTGTTGGAAGTAGTTCCAAGATTGATATGATCATCATCACACACTCCCTATACTTTCGGGATTAGTGTTAAACCTAAATAAATGTTATTTGGCGTTTGCGTTGAGCATGAATATGATTTGATCATGTTTATTGCAATGCGGTTATTCATTTAAAATCAGAGAATAATTGTTGTTCTGTTTACATGAATAAAACCTTCAATGGTGATACACCCAATGAAAATAGTTTGTTGGATCTCGATCGTAGTGATACACATAGTCATAATATTGATGCCAAAAGATGCAAAGTTAGTAATGATAGTGCAACTTATTTGTGGCACTGCCGTTTGGGTCATATCGGTGTAAAGCGCATGAAGAAACTTCATAAAGATGGATTTTCGAAATCACTTGGTTATGAATCATTTGATGCGTGCGAACCGTGCCTTTTGGGCAAGATGACTAAAACTCCGTTCTCCGGAACAATGGAACGAGCTACTGACTTATTGCAAATAATACATACCGATGTATGCGATCCAATGAGTGTTGATGCTCGTGGCAAGTATCGTTATTTTCTGACCTTCACAGATGATTTGAGCAGATATGGGTATATCTACTTGATGAAACATAAGCCTAAAATAATTGAAAGGTTCAAAGAATTTCAGAGTGAAGTGGAAAATCATCGTAACAAGAAAATAAAGTTTCTGCGATCTGATCGTGGAGGTGAATATTTGATTTACGAGTTTGGCCTTCATATAAAACAATGTGAAATAGTTTCACAGCTCACGCCACTTGGAACACCATAGTGGTATGGTGTGTCCGAACGTCATAACCGCACTTTATTAGATCTGGTATGATCAATGATGTCTCTTACCAATTTACCAATATAGTTTTGGGGCTATGCATTAAAGATAGCTGCATTCACATTAAAATAGGGCACCATCTAAATCCGTTGAGACGACACCATATGAACTATGGTTTAGCAATAAACCTCCTGTCGTTTCTTAAAGTTTGGGACTGCGATGCTTATGTGAAAAAGTTTCAACCTGATAAGCTCAAACCCAAATCGGAGAAGTGCGTCTTCATAGAATACCCAAAGGAAACTATTGGGTACACCTTCTATCACAGATCCGAAAGCAAGATATTCGTTGCTAAGATGGATCCTCTCTAGAGAAGGAGTTTCTCTCGAAAGAAGTGAGTGGGAGAAAAGTAGAACTTGATAAAGTAATAGTACCTTCTCCTGAATTGGAAAATAGTTCATCACTGAAATCAGTTCCAGTGATTCCTACATCAATTAGTGAGGAAGCTAATGATGATGATCATGAAGCTTCAGATCAAGTTACTACCGAACTTTGTAGATCTTCCAGAGTACGGTCCGCACCAGTGTGGTACGGTTCTGGAAGTCATGTTACTAGTCCATGATAAACCTACAAACTATGAGGAAGCGATGATGAGCCCAGATTCCGCGAAATAGCTTGAGGCCATGAAATCTGAGATGGGATCCATGTATGAGAACAAAGTGTGGACTTTGGTGGACTTGCCCGATGATCGGCAAGCCATAGAAAATAAATGGATCTTCAAGAGGAAGACGGACGTTGATAGTAGTGTTACTATCTACAAAGCTCGACTTGTCGCAAAAAAAGGTTTTCGACAAATTCAAGGTGTTGACTACAATGAGATTTTCCCAACTGTAGCGATGCTTAAGTCTGTCCGAATCATGTTAGCAATTGCCACATTTTATGAAATCTGGCAAATGGATGTCAAAACTGCATTCTTTAATGGTTTTCTTAAAGAAGAGTTGTATATGATGCAACTAGAAGGTTTTGACAATCCTAAAGGTGCTAACAAAATGTGCAAGCTCCAGCGATCCATCTATGGACTGGTGCAAGCATCTCGGAGTTGGAATATACGCTTTGATAAGTTGATCAAAGCATATAGTTTTATACGGACTTGCGGTGAAGCCTGTATTTACAATAAAGTGAGTGGGAGCACTACAGCCTTTCTGATAAGCATATGTGAGTGACATATTGTTGATCAGAAATTATGTAGAATTTTTCTGGAAAGCATAAAGAAGTGTTTGAAAGGAGTTCTTTAAAATAAAGACCTCAGTAGAGCTACTTAAATATTGAGCATCAAGATCTATTGAGATAGATCAAGACGCTTGATAAGTTTTTCAATAAGTACATACCTTGTCAAGATTTTGAAGTAGTTCAAAATGGAACAGTCAAAGAAAGAGTTCTTGCATGTGTTGCAAAGGTGTGAAATTGAGTAAGACTCAAATCCCGACCATGGCAGAAAATAGAAAATGAAAGTCATTCCCTATGCCTCAGTCATAGGTTCTATAAAGTATGCTATGCTATGTACCAGACCTATTGTATACCTTGCTCTGAATTTGGCAAGGGAGTACAATAGTGATCCAGGAGTAGGTCACTGGACATTGGTCAATAATATCCTTACTGAGGACTAAGGAAATATTTCTCGATTATGGAGGTGATAAAAGAGCCCGTCGTAAAGAGTTACATCGGTGCAAGCTTTTACACCGATCCAGATGACTCTAAGTCTCAATCTGGATACATATTAAAAGTGGGAGCAATTAGCTAGAGTAGCTCCATGCACAGCATTGTAGACATAGAATATTTGCAAAATACATACGGCTTTGAATGTGACAGACCCGTTGACTACGCGTCTCTCACGAGCAAAACATGATCACACCTTAAATACTCTTTGGGTGTTAATCACATAGCGATGTGAACTAGATTATTGACTCTAGTAAACCCTTTGGGTGTTGATCACATGACGATATGAACTATGGGTGTTAATCATATACAGATATGAATATTGGTGTTAAATCACATGGCGATGTGAACTAGATTATTGACTCTAGTGCAAGTGGGAGACTGAAGGAAATATGCCCTAGAGGCAATAATAAAGTTATTATTTATTTCCTTATATCATGATAAATATTTATTATTCATGCTAGAATTGTATTAACCGGAAACATAATACATGTGTGAATACATAGACAAACCTAATGTCACTAGTATGCCTCTACTTGACTAGCTCATTAATCAAAGATGGTTAAGTTTCTTAACCATAGACATGAGTTGTCATTTAATTAACGGGATCACATCATTAGTAGAATGATGTGATTGACATGACCCATTCCGTTAGCTTAGCACTTGATCGTTTAGTATGTTGCTATTGCTTTCTTCATGACTTATACATGTTCCTACAACTATGAGATTATGCAACTCCCATTTACCGGAGGAACACTTTGTGTGCTACCAAACATCACAACGTAACTGGATGATTATAAAGGAGCTCTACAGGTGTCTCCAAAGGTACATGTTGAGTTGGCGTATTTCGAGATTAGGATTTGTCACTCCGATTGTCGGAGAGGTATCTCTGGGCCCTCTCGGTAATGCACATCACTATAAGCCTTGCAAACAATGTAACTAATGAGTTAGTTACGGAATGATGCATTACATAACGAGTAAAGGGACTTGCCGGTAACGAGATTGAATCTCGGGCAAGTAACATACCGATGACAAAGGGAACAACGTATGTTTTATGCGGTTTGACCAATAAAGATCTTCGTAGAATATGTAGGAGCCAATATGAGCATCCAGGTTCGGCTATTGGTTATTGACCAGAAACGTGTCTCGGTCATGTCTACATAGTTCTCGAACCCGTAGGGTCCGCACGCTTAAGGTTTCGATGACAGTTTTATTATGAGTTTATGAGTTTTGATGTACCGAAGGAGTTCGGAGTCCCGGATGAGATCGGGGACATGACGAGGAGTCTCGAAATGGTCGAGACGTAAAGATCAATATATTGGACGACTATATTCGGACATCGGAAAGGTTCCGAGTGATTCGGGTATTTTCGGGGGTACCAGGGAGTTACGGGAATACGAGGAAGAAGCAATGTGCCTCATGGGCCAAGTGGTGGAAGAGAGGAAACAGGGCACGCGGCCCCCTAGCCCAAACCGAATTGGACTAGGGGGTCGGGCCCGCTTTCCTCCTTTTCCTCCCTCTCCTTCCTTCTCCTTCTCCTTCCCTTCCTTCCCCTCTCCTAGTTGGACCTCTTGGCCGGCCGCCCCTCCCCCCTTGCTCCTTTATATACGGGGGCAGGGGCGCCTCTAGACACAACAACAATTGATCCCTTGGATCTCTTAGCCGTGTGCGGTGCCCTCCTCCACCATAATCCACCCCGATAATATCGTAGTGGTGCTTAGGCGAAGCCCTGCGATGGTAGAACATCAAGATCGTCACCACGCCGTTGTGCTGACGGAACTCTTCCCCGACATTCTGCTGGATCGGAGTCCGGGGATCATCATCGAGCTGAACGTGTGCTAGAACTCGGAGGTGCCGTAGTTTCGGTGCTTGATTAGTCGGGCCGTGAAGACGTACGACTACATCAATCGTGTTGTGCTAACGCTTCCGCTTTCGGTCTACGAGGGTACGTGGACAACACTCTCCCCTCTCGTTGCTATGCATCACCATGATCTTGCGTGTGCGTAGGAGAATTTTTGAAATTACTGCGTTCCCCAGCAGAACGAACTTGTGGTAGTAGCCTATCAATCCTTGAAAACCACGCAGCTCGATGGGCGTCATGGGCACAGGGTAGGCCTGCATGGCACTGGTCTTGCTTGTGTCCGTGGTGACTCCGTCTTGGGAAATCATGTGCCATGCATACTCAATGCCGGTCTGCACAAACAAGCACTTGCTGCCCTTGGTGAACAGTTGATGCTCGCGAAGGAGGTTCGGAGTAAGGCACAGATGTTCTTCGTATTCCTGCAGGTCAGTGCTGAATAGCAAAATGTCGTCCAGGAATATGATTACGAACTTACGCACATAGCGGCAAAACACTGTGTTCATCAAGCACTGGAATGTCGAAGGCACATTGCATAATCCGAATGGCATCACTCGAAAGTGGTAGTAGTCGTGGTGAGTTTTGAAAGCGGTCTTCTCCTCATCCTCTTCATGCATGAGAATCTGATGGTATCCCGTGCGTAAATCGATCTTGGAGAGGTATTTGGCCCCGGTCAGTTCATCGAGAAGCTCATCCACAAAGGGGAGCGGAAACTTGTTCTTCACAGTTGCAAAATTCAGGCGCCGAAAATCAACACAGAAACGCGAGCTACTGTCCTTCTTCTTGACGAGCAGGACATGCGCGTACGGGCTCATGTTGTGCACGATAACGCCGGAATTAAGCATGTCGTGGACTTGCCGTTTGATCTCATCCTTTTGCGCCGGAGAGTAACAGTGTGGTTTGGTGTTAATGGGTGTGGTGCCCGGCTCCAGATTGATTCCATGGTCGTACTGATGACGCGGTGGCAAGGTTGTGGGTTCAGCAAACATGTCTTGAAATTCAGATATGTCCTTTTGAATACTAGGTGGTACCGATGAAGACTGTATTTCGTCAGTCTTCTCAATTGTAACAAGTGTTGTTGCCCAAGTATCATTAGCTACTTCCATGCGATGTAGCTCGCATGCATCAAATTCAGAGATTGGAGGCAGGTTTGTTGTTTTGACTCCCTGCAACTGAACTATTTTGCCCTCGGTGTCAAACTAGATCGTCTTTGGCTGCCACTGACACAGCCTCGGGATGTGAGCTGGGAGCCAGTCAATGCCAAGTGCTCCATCATACGCGCTCAGTGGCAGTACGCGGAGGTCGGTGTGGAAGGTGTAGGCGGGCACTTGCCATGCCAATTGGCGCACAATCTTGTTGGAGAGTATCCGTTGTTCATTGGCAATGTGAACTGAAATCGGGGTTAATTCTTCAGTTCATGCAAAGAGCCGGGTGGCAAATGTCTCACTGATGAAACTGTGAGAGCTTCCCGACTCCACTAGCAGCAGCATGATCTAGTCGCCCACTTGGACGCACAAACGGATGGCGGAAGGGCCTTCATCTCTGGACACGACATGCTGGGACAGAGAGCAACATTCGGGCTCATGCATGGCTGGTGTGTCCAGCAGCTGCAGTGCGTGCACCATGTCGTCAGACAGAATTTCACCAAAATCGCCAACCTCTATCATCAGAATTTGTCCCATGCATTTGCACTGGTGCTCGCGGGAGTATTTGTCACCACACAGAAGCATAGGTCGTTGGCTCGCCGGAACTCTCACAGCTACTACTCTCTGGCAAAATCGTCGCCTCCTTGTCATAGTGGTGCTGCTGCACGCGTCGGAGCGGTTGCTAATGCTGTTGGAGGAGGAGGGAGATGACTTATTGGAACAACTCAATGGTGTGGTGTGTGTTGTTTCTCCAATTCATCTTCCTAAATGCATGCGAACACGGCTCGCGTGATGCTGGAGGGAGCCTGCAGGCGCACTCCCAGCCGGAGCACGTCCTTGAGCCCAATCAGAAACTGAGAGATGAAAATTTGTGTGCTCAAGGTTAGATCCAAGGACAGAAGATGATACATCGATGTCTCAAACTGCTGACGATATTCATGCATGCTTCATGTCTGATGCAATTGAACCAACTAGTGCATATGTGCCTCAAACTCCTTTGGTCCAAATTCCTCTTCGACGGCCGCTCGAAACGCTACCCAAGATAGCCCTGGGTGTTCCTGGAGGTGTGCCTGCGGCCACATCGCTGCTAGTCCATGCATGTAAAGAGCAGTTGTGGTGATCCAACTGTGTGGTGGCACATAGTACAACTCGAAGTAGAATATGCACCCCTCAAGCCAGATGCGTGGAGCGTCGCTGCCAAACCACGGGAAATCATGTTTGGGCAGCTTGGTGTACAGATCGGCCCCGCGATCTGGACCGGCTGCCATGGGCGAAGGCTGGAGCAGCAGGCGCATGTCGTGGTTGATGTCGCGCGAACGGCAGCTGGGCTGCGTCGTCCGTGTAGAGGGGGAGTGGCATGGGGCGGGTTGGCGGGAGAGGTGGTGGTGGTGGTGGCGCGTGCGCGGAGGAGCCTGCCGTCGCTATGACGCTCGACGGAGACATGGCGCCGGTGTTGTCCGCGGGGGTGGGGTCGACCGTTGGCGTGGCCTTGCGGGCCTCATCCTCATCTGCTTGGGTGAGGTCAATCTTCTTGGAGAGGCGTTTAAGCTCGGTGGAGACCTGCTCATTGTAGGAGAGCTGCGCTTAGTGTCGTTCGTCGGTTGTCTTCTAGTTTGCATGGAGGCAGTGGATGACCGTCTCGAGCAAGTTCTGCAACTTGTCAGTGGTCTCCGACATCGCATCGAGCACGTGGTGGGTCTACGCCGAGTGTTTGGAAGGTGGCGCTGTGGTCTCGCTCCAAATCGACCGAATGCCGGGAAGGATTTCGAGCGAGCTCGCCGGAGCGACTCGCACCTGATCTAGTGGATTTTACCCATCGATTGAGAGGGTATGAGATCGGCGGCGGTGGCTAGTTTATGGAAAAAAATGTAGGCTCTGATTACCAGATTATGATGACCCAGGGAGGAAAGGGATCGAGATCGAGAGGAAGAGAGGTGAGGAGCAGCAGGTTAGGTGAGAGTGAGCTTGGAGAAGGGGAAAAGGAATGTAGTTGACATTTTAATCGCTACCGAACACGTTTGGTCACTGTACAATATGTAGCTGCCCATCTGGGCCAGCCAACACTGGCCTTGGGCCCAACACACGCTTACACGGCCTCTAGCCCAACACACCCCTCTCTATGTATTGCAGTTCAGTTAAACGCTGTTAACTGAACTACACTTTGAGTCTGCTGCAGATATGTCATCTGCCGGCGCGACACACAGGTGGATCTAAGCCATGTCTGCTCTGGCTCACTACCGCGGCGGATCCGCCACCGACAGGAGGAACGCGGCCAGCACAGTGCCTCGCGTCGACATGGGGGTCTAGCAAAGATCTGGTCGATGATGCCCTGGCTATCGACCAATCCGAGCAACCATTGAGGGCTCACTAGAGTAGGGATGCGTCAAAGAGAAGGGATGGGAAGGGGCGATGCTATTGTGGTCTGCTAGGGCAATGCAGGTGGGTTGTGGTGGCGCGGTGCGACGTGAGTGCCCATCGGCGCACACAAGGGGTAGGGCAGGCGCAGGACAAAGAAAAACGAGGACATGTGGCTGGTTTTTCACTCTAAGTCTGGTTTGGGCCAAATTGATCTGGTTTTGAAACTTCAGGGACCAAATTTTGCCAGAAAATTCTTGAGGGACCAGATGTATACTTTCGGGGAAATTGCGGGACGAAAAACATATTTTCTCATTTTTTTACGGCCGTTGCTCGCACATAAAAGTACTAACAAATGCAAGTACTCCCAATGCGCTCGTGGTTTTAAATGGGACTCTGTGTCATTTGGCACAACATGTCATCTAGTTTTGATAATGAAACCAGGAAGAGCCCCCCTTTTCTCTTAAAAGAAAGTAGTGACTGAAACGGACTGCGCGAACGTGTCGTCCCTACTGAAGGCAGAATCACTGAACCCATGTCGCCCACTGAACCTTTCTTCTCTGCGTCACAACGTCGTAGGAATCAGGATGCAATGGCAAAGTTGGAGGAGGTGGACATCTCAGTCATCGGTAGGAGTGGCAACAGACGCTGGAGACTCCATGATGCTTGGCCTCAGTACCTGACCAACTCTCACAGTTGGTGTTTTACGATGCAACCGTTGTGAAGAACCACTCTCCTTCTCCTCTCCTCCTCCTTCCCTCTCCTCTTGAGAGTCGCCTCTTGCTCAGGCCCGGCTCGGGCCCCTCTCCTCTCTGACGGCGCTGCCGGCTGGAGTAGGGTGGGGAGAAGAGCTTGGGTTGTTGTACAGACTAGATGTCAGGTTGTCTTTAGGACTGGCGTTATGCCGTCGAGAGGTATGCGGCTGGTGCAGGCGAGCTGCGACCAGCGGTTGGTGGCGGTGAAACTCCTCTTTGCGGTGCTCCGGTGGTCGGAGCCAGAGGCGGAGGGGATTTTCGTCGGCGTTTCTCCCCCAAATAAGCTCGCGGGTGTCCCAGATCTTTCTTCTCGAGCTGCCATGGAGGTGGAATGGAAGAAGAGGGAGGAAGGGGATTTAGTTGCTCTATCCTTTCTGCGTGTCCGTGGAGCCTAAGTTTTGCAGCAAATGGTGGGGGGTCTCGGTGCAAAGAGCATCAGGAGGTTCTCGCCACTGCGCCGCTGCACCTTCTGGTCGAAAGGCGACCACTCGGAGTTCCGGCGACGGCGTCCTGCTCCTCTATTTCCTCCTGGGCGTCTGGTACTTCAACTGTCTACCTCCGGTTATGCGCTGGTGGTGTTGTAGCCATTCCTCCGCCCCAAGTGGTTTCGTCCCCGGTGGTGGGGGATCGGGCCATGATCGAAGACGGCAAAGAGGACTCGTTTGCTTTTCAGTTTTGTTGTCTGGGGTCCTATCTACAAAAATGTCCGGCCTGGATTGTAATTTTCTCTTTCTGTTGGGCCTTTATGTAAGATGTTGCATGCTTATCTAATATAAGTCTGGGTCCTTCGGGGCCCTTCTTGTGTTCAAAAACAAAACAAAAAAAGTCTCCTATCTCATACACACACTAAATAATTCTCCTTGTAGTGATTTTATTTCTAGAGCTACTAAATATCCCCTTGTAATGAAAATATATGTTCGGTTATGAATATCCCCTTGTAATGAAAAAGTATATTACTGAAAAATCCTTTCGGTTACAAATTTAATGATATATTTTTGTTAACACATAACCCACAGTTTATTGGCTAAATTCATGGTCAAACTTCAATTTGGAAAAGCATATGTGCCTTCTTTTGGGAGTTATAAGAGTGATTAGAGAAAATAAATTGGCAGTAAGTACAAAACAGTTCAATTCGGTTATTATTGCTGTTGCCAACCATGAGCGTTATTATCTTTGCTGCCATCATTTCAAGACATATTTAGCAGATTAAACATTTTTATAAAAAGAAAACAAAAGAATAAAATAAATATAGGCCGATTCATGAGAATCTGCCACAAGGCCAAATGAAAGATAAACGGACTATGGTTAGGCATTCCAAAACATTACCTAAACATTTCCCACGATAATGCACATATTGGCTTAACTTAACATTCTTCTTACACAGAAATGGTTTCCAAACCAATCACTTCATGATGTCATAGCAGTAATACACATACAGAAGCTTAACTGTTGAACGCTCTTTCTTGTGAAGACAAAGAGTTTAATTTCCCAGCACATTCGGACTATGTGCACCAAACAATCCCAACACATAGCGCAAGTAGTTCCTAATAAATTGCATAATTTGCAGCTAAAAACTAAAAGTAGACTAGACTGGCTATACTGATGCCCGAGAAAGGTTAGGACGGGTGATATCTTCAATCTTTCGCTGCTCAGGCCATCTCCTGCAGATAGTTACAATTATATTTTTCGCTATCAAGCTGAATTTTCAAACAAAAAACCATTGGCACGAGCAAACAATTACTTACATCTTGACCCTGGATAATTTATTTTTCTGACATTTTGGGCTTCTAGGGCATGAGTGGGGCTCCGTCCAAAACATAGGAAATCCTATGCATACAAAAATAAAACATATTAGAAAATTGCAGCAAATTTTATTTAAGCTAATATATATCTATTCATGAAGAAGTGATCATTTCTAAGTTTACGAGATAGTTAAAACTATCACATAAGAATGGAAAGTACATGCCAATGCTATCTAACGTTAGGCACAAACCAATTTGAGACGCTTACCCATGAAATTTGGAAAGCGGACCATGTTGTAGTTGGTACACTCCCCATGCTTGCACGTAACCTCGATCAAGATAGGATATCCCAACAAGATGTCCTCTTTTAGTAAACACCGGTGATCCCAAAAATCCATACTCATGCATTGCACAGTTGTGAAGAAAAAATCGGACATTTTCTTCTCTCACGCCAGTTGAATCTCTATTTTTTTTACAAAAATGCAAATATATCAGAGTTTATCTAAACCAAGGAAATAAGTAATGTGATGACGTATTTATACTTACATTATTTTGCCTTCGGTAAAACCTACTGGTGTCACATATTCTTCCCTAGGGAAAACGAAGGCATAAACCGGTTTACATTTTCTTGGATCTCCAATTTCAAATTTGACAGGTTTTATGTAGCCAGCTGTTCTCGGCTTAAGAGAGAATGTCGACAAATCAGTACTTAAATCAGACACCAAAGAAGACGAGACCACTGATGGCTCTTCATAACCCCCATCATTTGGGAAACGGACAGAGAAATTTTTTGATTTCTTAAAGAAGACAGGATTTGCTATTATTTTAGCAGATCCATCAGGATCTATGGACACAATAATGCCAGCAATAATCATACACTCTTCAGGCTCTCTATCTACCAATTCTGGTTTCCAGAGAAAAGATATGCGGACAATTGATCTCCGAACCTCTTCAACAACAGACTTAAGAGTGTCCTAAAAAGCGAATACCATCTAAAATTAGAAAAGAATTGGAATTGAACAATTATTTGGAGCAGAAGCTGGACAAACTGACCTTATCCATCGCAAAAAGGCGAGAAATTAAAAACGACGCGGCGGGTGCTCGTTCTATTTTTCAGCAAGTATGATCTGCAGAAAGAGCGCCGGTTAAGAAGGAGCAAATAGATCAAACTTAGCAAGCGCAAGAAATGGCAGAGGAAAAAGGGATGAACCCGCTGAGGGGAACAATCGCGCCGCCGTCACTCCCGTGTGGTCTTCGGGAGTCCGGTTAGGGCAAGTCTGCGGATACGTTATATATACCACGTTTGTTAAACGGGCTGTGTTGATTTTCCTTTTTTATACTCGGGCCGTGCCAAATAGTGAATGATTGCTATATAGCCCCCAAGGCCCAAACGGCTCAGTTGCGAGAACGCCCAAGTGTGCCTTTCGGACATAAATAATTTTAAAAAAAACGTGAAGATAATTTTACGAGAGCAACTAGTTAACGAGCGCTTCTTCGAAAGCCTCGCAATGATCAGCGCCAGTTGGCATGCTCTCAGCCACCCCGCCACATGTCGTGCTCTGGACGCTCCCTGTGGATTTTATTTTTTTTATTTTTCCGAACACGTTTTCGGCTTTTTAAGCAGGTTTTTTTCGGGTTTTTTACGACGTTTTGGTTTTTCACAGGTCTTCCTGAACTTTTGGAACAAATTTTGTTTCAAAAAATAAAATAATTTTCATGAAAAAACGTGTGTTTTTTTTCTTTCATGAGAGTCACGGCTTTGCTTCCGCGAGAGGCATGGTTTTGCTTTCGCGAGAGTCGCGACCGTGCCTCTCGAAAATGACAAAAAACGCGTTTTCCGTTTCTTTTTCCTTCCGCGGGAGGTACGGTTTTGCTTCCGAGAGAGGCACAATTGTGCTTTCGTGAGAGTCACAGCCATGCCTCTCGGAAACGAAAAAAACATGTTTTATGTTTTTTTTCTTTCACGAGAGGCACGGTTTTGCTTTCGTGAGAGGCACGGTTGTGCTTTCACGAGAGGCACGGCCGTGCCTCTTGGAAAAGGAAAAAACGTGTTTTTTGTTTTTCTTTCTTTTGCGAGAGGCACGGTTTTCCTTCCGCGAGAGGCACGGCCGTGCCTCCTCGAAAACGGGAAAAAACGCGTTTTTTTTTCTTCCGCAAGAGGCACGGTTTTGCTTACACGAGAGGCACGGGCGTACCTCTTTCGGAAAGGGAAAACACTCGTGCTCCCGGTTCAGTTTTTTAGTCCGGTTTTATGTGAAAAAAAAGTTTGTCAAAACATATCAACATGGGATTTAGTTTTGAAGATCTCGACGCGAGGAATCCAAGATGAAAATGGTTCAAGATTTGGACGCACGGTTAAAGAGATAAAATGTTTTAAATCACCGAATCTCCGAAAAAAGGGAAAACTCCCAAGTTGCGACAAATGACGCACATGCAGCGCGCCACTTGTTGCAACCTGGAAAGGTAGGAGTGATCTTTGCAACGAGTACACCTTAACGTCATTTCGTAATTTTACACTGTATATATAATTTTTAAAATGTCATGAACATATTTTTCAAAATTTCATGAATATTTTTTAAAATGTTATGAAACTTTTTGTATAACCAGTTTTTAAAAATCTGATGACCATATTTTTTTGAACGCGTGAGCATTTTATTAGTGGTCTATTTTTTAAATTAGACGAATATTTTTTACATTGTTTATACTTTTTTTAGAAGGTCATGAACATTTTATGAATCACATGAGTATTATTTATGAAACATGTGGACAATTTTGAAATATCACGGACATTTTTCTGAATGCTATCAACATTTTAAAAGTTGTGCAAACATTATTTTTACACTGCATGAACATTGTTTAAATGTGGGGTGAGTGTTTTTTAATTTTGAGTAAATTACTTTCTGAAATGTATGTACTTAGAATATTTTGAATATCTAAACAACACTAAAAAGGAACCAAATGAAAACCAACGAACAAACCAAGCAACGGGTCCCTACTGAGCGGGCACACTAGTGCTGCCCTGGGCGAGTGCACATTGTTTCTCACAACTGGAATGTCAAAGCGTTGCCCATATTTGTTAGGGACCTCATATTGGCCTATTTGTGTGGGGGTGTCGCTTTGAACCGAGCGGCATCTGATCCCGCCGCATCTACGGCGTGGAGGACTTTATGATTCGAATCGTTAGAAAGACTAGTTATAGTATAGATATTTTCTGGACTTTACTCTGAGTTAATTGAGTGTATAGCTGCATGGGCCCAGCCTGCACCGAATAGACGTGACCAAGAGCTTTTGGTAGAACAGTCAACCGTTTCACACGGAACCGGTACCTGTGTTTTGCAACTTTTAATTTTTACTGGCAATATTCAAGAGACCCCATGTCATCCAATCATACACACACACATTCCTACCGTCCGGCTCAACGTGGCAAGAAATAAGATAATGTATTTTTTGCTATCACCCCTGGTGTCTCAGAGTAATAGTCAGTCAGTCACAATCACTAGTAATCCATAGTGACGTGACATTAAGACGCTTAGATTGACATGCATGCCGGAAAAGATTGTGAGAATACCAGTTTTTTTATCTTATGAGAGAGTAATTGATATGACTTGAGTATTTTTGTTGGAGCCTTATTTCTTACTAGCAAATGCCCGTGCGTTGCAACGGGAGACAGAAAATTATGGCTAACCAAATAAGTATGACTCAGTATCCTGATATATGAGCATACTCTATTTTAACGCAGTGGCTCACCATGTTGTCATTTTTTTCTCAACCTAGCCGATGATGATCTTGATGTCCACGTGGTCACAATGCATTCGATGTAGTAAATCCCAAGGCTATGATTTTGCCAGTGCATGCCACACTTGTCACTATGTTGCGCAAGGGAATGTTTAAAACTTTAAAAACAAATATCGTTGACCACGAACTACTCCCAATGCCAAGACATATAAAGACTTTCGAAAAACTAATTAAATCCTAGACATAAAATACTTTTGAATAAGTGAACAGTTTTCCGAATCGACAAACATTTTCTTTTGAAATTTTTTATTTTCTCAAAAAAATCATAAACATTGGTTTTGTTTACAAAGAAAAAAAATTAAATGCATGAACCAGTTTCGAATCCATTAACATTTTTTGACTCAACAAACAATTTTTGAGTCGATGAACATTTTAAAAAAATTGGGGAACAAATTTTAAAAAACAAATATTTTTTTTTATTTTTGTGAACATTTTCTAGAATGTCATGTACATTTTTTTCAGATTCCCGAATATGTTTCCAATACACGGTCATTTTTTCAAAATCATGAACATGATTTTATTTCCCAACCATTTTTCCCAAATTGTGATTTTTTTTATAATTTTGCGCACATTTTTGCAAAACCACCAACATTTTTTGAATCTGTAAAAAAATTATGATTTTCTGAACACATTTTGAATTCACATATTTTTTATGATTTCTCAATTATTATTTTTGAAAAGTCACAACTTTAAAATAATAAAATCCCGAATTAATTTGAAGAAGAAAAAAGAAAGAAAACAGAATGAGAAAAGAACAGACACAAAAGTAAAATGGAAAAAAGGGAGTGAAGCCCACACGGCCACACATGGGTAGGACATATGCGTGAGAAAAGAACGTTAAAAAAGCTCAAAAAAATCATGAACATTGGTTTTGTTTACAAAGAAAAAAATTAAATGCATGAACCGGTTTCGAATCCATTAACATTTTTGACTCAACAAACAAATTTTGAGTCGATGAACATTTTAAAAAAATTGGGGAACAAATTTTAAAAAACAAATATTTATTTTTATTTTTGTGAACATTTTCTAAAATGTCATGTACATTTTTTTCAGATTCCCGAATATGTTTCCAATACACGGTCATTTTTTCAAAATCATGAACATGATTTTATTTCCCAACCATTTTTCCCAAATTGTGATTTTTTTTTATAATTTTGCGCACATTTTTGCAAAACCACCAACATTTTTTGAATCTGTAAAAAAATTATGATTTTCTGAACACTTTTTGAATTCACATATTTTTTATGATTTCTCAATTATTATTTTTGAAAAGTCACAACTTTAAAATAATAAAATCCCGAATTAATTTGAAGAAGAAAAAAGGAAGAAAACAGAATGAGAAAAGAACAGACACAAAAGTAAAATGGAAAAAAGGGAGTGAAGCCCACACGGCCACACATGGGTAGGACATATGCGTGAGAAAAGAACGTTAAAAAAGATGCGGAAGCTGGGGATCGAACCCTGGTCGCATCCCACTCTGCTGCCCAATGTTCCTTGATTTCTATTCGTCGCGGTCCTATATAAAACAACCAATGGGCGGCGATTTTTGGTCCGAAAAAATCGAATCGTTTTCCTACTTACGGGTGGCATTGATGGGTAATTTTTACCAATTTAGAAGATAATTATAATGACGAACGACCCAAACCCAATTTGCTTTATTTACCAAAGAGCTTTTACACGGCGCTTGCCGGAACAAGATCCATTACGGGCATATTATCCTATGTATGTATGTATATATACATATATATACATATATACATATATATACATATATATATATATATATATATATATATATATATATATATATTTACCAAAGAGCTTTTACACGGCGCTTGCCGGAACAAGATCCATTACGGGCATATTATCCTGGCACCAAATTTCTGTCTAATGGTGTGGAGTACGGGATGAAGGCTGACCAAAAAAGGACATGGCCAAGTTGAAACCAAAATGCGGTGCAGTAAAACACATGCGCGTTCCAAAGTCTTCACTTTCCTCCTGAACAACCTGGCATGTCAGGGGCAGGAGAAAGGTACCTTCATCAGCTGTATCCATTCGTATTATTGCGCGAACTATTTCAGGAAAAGTTGATGCACGCATCCTTATAAAAAAACATGCGACCGGATAACTGCGTTCATACGCCGCTGCGTGCAGGACGTTCACTCTCCTATTTGTGTGGCACTAGTAAACTTGCAGTGCAACATATGTATTGTTGAGTATATGTGTTATGTGTAAATTGTGTATTGGGTCCGTCTCCTAGATTCTTGTATAGTTGAGGTCCGTGACCCACCGTTGTACATCATATATACGTGCTTATGCACGAGAGCAATACATCGTGCAATTCATACATCTTCACTAGACTATGAAGGCGCGCGTTGCCGCGCCCGGCCCAAAATTGTAAATATATATAGGTTGACTTTAAAATCTGTTTGAATACAAAGTCTATTTGAAATATAAATGTTGCACCAATAGGGCCTCTTTGCAGTAACTTGTTTCACTAATTTCCTGGTCACTATTTATTAAGAAGAGACAAATACAAAGCATATGTTGACAATAGTACCCAAGAACAAAAAATTAAAATGCAGGTCTCATAGCAATACGTCTGACAAAAGATCCTGCATGTGCACAGCCTTAGTTATTTCATGATTGTCAAAATAATTTCAGACATAAAGCAACAATAACAAATGTATATATGAATTGGCCTCATAATTTCTTGTATATTTATCTACATGTGTACCATCACCCCAGCAGGGACCAACAAAAGATACACCCAGGTTAAGCCTCTTTGCTCAATAAAAAATAAAAGAAGACTCAATTGATGCATCTATTCTTACCAGCAGAAAATTGCAAAAACAAAAATGCATCTGTTTTAACCATGAGCAAAAGAAGAAAATAAAAAGGCATTCGGCATGTACCTAGGACAAAAGAGAAGGAAATGATTGTGAAGCATCTGTTCTTATCAGTACCATAAATTTCCATCCCAGTTTTGAATCATAAGTGGCCAGTACACTATAAGAAGTCGTAAACAAGAAGTTTCAGAGCATTTGTACATGATAGTAGGGAAAGAAGAAATACAGGTGTTAATCTGATCAATGTCCATCATTTTTCCAACAGAAAATTACACACGTAGAGCGAATTTAAACATCTATCATCAACATCACTTTCAGGTCGACGGTTTTTGCAACCACCGATAGCACTACTTGCAAAAAAAAACCATGGATTTGCAACCGATACAGAGAAATATCACACAAATAAATAGAAGAAGGTAGAGATAGAAATAGGTTACGTAAGCAGATCCAGGGAGATCTTTCAAGTTTCAATAAGCACCTAAAAATTGATATTTTAAAGTGTTGAATAAGTAAATGATAAAAATTACCCCATGGCACCATTGTGCTTTGTGGCTGTGATATGTGATCCCTGGTTGCTCGCAACATAAGTCGGTTTGTACATTCCCATGATTAACTCTTTCTGAATTTACTTGTCTCCTGCAAATAGAGAAGATGCACACTGATAGCTGGTCATTCTAGTACAATGACAACATGCTTCAAACAAAAATGGGATAACAGCCAATAGTCTAAAAAATTTGATGATCGGACATTAATATTTTCTACTAAAATTGTAAAGCAGAACAACAATATCCGTGCTTTCGTAGATCGAACGGCTCATAATATCAAAATGCTATGGAGGGGCATAGCTCACTATGTTTACTAAATCTTTATTTCCTTGCGTAGTTCTTTCTGTCACAGTAATAGTCACCACTCTGCGGTTAAAGAATCAATATCAATTTGTATTGTGTACAATGAGAAATTAATTAAACAAACAAGAGTTCAACTGGCAAAAGAAAACTGGCAAAAGAAGGGAACATTTTAACTACTACCGCACGCAAATAGAGTACATGAAAATTTGATCGGCGATGGCCTATGGATATTTCTTTCAGATTCATGTTACATGTTACGAACTGCAATAATATTGGAAAAATCACACAAACAGAATTATATGACTGTAGGAGAGTATCTTTGGACTTCACACAGGATGTACGCATTGCGTTGCCTCCCATCGTGTTGAGTGCCGCTGCTCAAGTCTGAGCATCGTGCACCGACAGTGGGCGAGGTGCAGCACACATGGTGAACGTGGAAGCTATCAATCAGTCACACCCTACCATCTGCCAGAGATTACCACACAGAGCACATGTAATTACTTATAGCCTCGGATATTTCTTAGATTACATAAATGAACATACCAACACTCTCTGTACTCAAGATCACGTGCTTCTGAACTCTCAAGTCTCAGCTATATTGTATAAGCATCATAGCAAGTGGGGCTCAATTTCTTGCTCGATTATCCGTCCCTACACAAGAATCGATGCGACCCGAGGTAAGAAGTAGAAGCATAGGACTCAATGACTCACAAGGGAAAACAAACATTGAATGGAGCAAGATTTCATCTCCGCTGACTGCAAAACCAGGGCACGAACCAATCGGTTATGCATACGCGATTCCTCACCAATCCAAGCAAAGGGTACGCGAGATTTGTTTACCGACCGAAGCTGAGATTTGTGGGGACGATGAGAGTTCATCGGATAGAATAGTGTTCCTTCAGAAAAGGAAGAATCGATCCATGCATGAAGAATTTCTTCTCCGTGGACGGATTGTTCAACTGTACAACCTTCTAGGCCAATTTGCTATGCCGAACAGGAGGGATGACACAAACAACAAACGTAGAACCACCGAACAGCGAGGAACAAATCGTCTCCACACCGTGCGAGGAATGAAGTCGACGGCGTGCGCCGCCGCCTCGAAGAGAACGGGACGCAGGCAGTATGGTGGAGAAATCTGGAGAACGGGATGCCTACGGAGCGGGCCTGTTGTTTACCCCATTTTCCTGGGCCTAATCTGTTTCTCTCGACCTGTCAGCCCAATTAAGGACAGAAAGCCTAGGTCGACCAGCGGAGCAGCAGCCCATTAACGGTAGGCGAGTGGGTTACGCCGGGTGATCGAACGAAATAAGCGCAGGAGCGAGCGATGGAACGAACGCCATATCGGGAGCGTCTGTTAGCCTGATCCGACGGCCGTGGATGTCAAATCGTTGTGGAAGGGCGTGGGTAGCTCCGTTTTACTGTTTTGTAATGGTATCAGTTTTTAGGTTCTAAAACCCTAGCTTCCGTCATCGCCGCCGCCACCACGCCACCGCCCCTCGAGCGCGCCTTCCGCGCCGGCTGCCGCCGTGCCTCTCCTCCCAGCTCCCTGCCGCCGCGCCCTCCTCCACCAAATCGCGCTGCTGCAACCGTTCTCAACCCGCTAGCCTGCTAACCCACCCCGCCCGCTCGCGCGATCGCCCCCGCCTGCTCGCTCGCCCGCCCGCGCAATCGCATCGCCCGCTCGCACCTCCTCCTAGACACCTGCTTGCCCGCCCGCGCGATCGCCCCCGCCAACCCGCGCCGAGTCACACGCCAGCCACCTGCCTAGTCAGCCGTCACTGCACTGCATCTATGTCGAACCCGCTGGATCGTTTGAAGCCGCTGCTGCCGCCGAGCGCCATGTCGTCAGTCACCTCCTCAGCGTCCACCAACTCTAACCCGTTCGCCGATGCCAACCCTCCCGACGTCAACGACATCCGCAAGCTCAACATCTTCGAGCGGGTGCCGGTTCATCTCTCCCAGGCGGACTCCTCCTACCACACGTGGAAGACGTATTTCTCCCTCGTGTTCCGGGAGTATCATCTCATAGACCACGTGGACGGCACCGTCGACTCCAGCCTCGTCCCCGAGTTTCACGACTGGTCCACCATCGACACCACGATCATCCGCTGGTTTTTCCTCACCATCACGTCCGAGCTCTTCCAGACTGTCATGACAGACAGTGATGATGCCTGCGCTGTGTGGACCAAGCTGAACGGGCTCTTCACCGACAACAAGCTCCAACATCGCGTTTTTCTGCAGCAAGAGTTCTTTGGGTGCCATCAGGACAATACCTCCATAGACGACTATTGTCGCCGTCTCAAGACTCTCGCTGACGAGCTTCGCGATATCGGCGCCAAGGTCGATGATGACCTCCTCCTCAGCGCGCTCACCGCCGGGCTCAACGAGGACTTCGGCAACGCCGCGGGGAACCTCACCCTCATCCCCAACCCGTCCTTCGCCAAAGTTCGTTGCCTACCTCCGCTTGGAGGAGCGGCGGATGAAGCAGGTGAAGACGCGCGCCATCCACACCGCCCTCGCCACCGGCACCACCCGCGGCGGGCCTCCGGCGCCTCCCGCTGCCCTGGCGCCCCAGCAGCGCCATCAGGCGCCCTTATCGGCGCCCCGGCAGCTGGGTTTTCTGCCACTACCGTGCGGCCCGCCCCTCCCGCTGACAAGTGCCGCGGGGGCCGGCGCGGTGGCCGCCGCGGTGGTTAGCAGCAGTAGGCTGCCCAGCAACAGTAACAGTTTCAGGCTCCATAGCAGCTCTAGGTGCCGCCCCCATGGGCCTCCAGCTACAACCCTGATACGTCTCCAACGTATCTATAATTTTTTATTGCTCCACGCTACTTTATCTACTGTTTTGGACTACATTGGGCTTTATTTTCCACTTTTATATTACTTTTGGGACTAACCTATTAATGGGAGGCCCAGCCCAGAATTGCTGTTTTTTTGCCTATTTCAGTGTTTCGAAGAAACGGAATATCAAACGGAGTCCAAACGGAATGAAACCTTCGAGATCGTGATTTTTCAACCGAACGTGATCCAGGAGACTTGGACCCTACTCCAAGCAGTGCCAGAGGTGGTCACGAGGGTGGAGGGCGCCCCCCTGGGCGCGCCCTCCTACCTCGTGGGCCCCCTGACGCTCCACCGACGTACTCCTTCCTCCTATATATACCTACGTATCCCCGAACGATCAGAACAGGAGCCAAAAACCTAATTCCACCGCCGCAACCTTCTGTATCCACGAGATCCCATCTTGGGGCCTGTTCCGGAGCTCCGCCGGAGGGGGCATCCACCATGGAGGGCTTCTACATCATCACCATAGCCCCTCCGATGAAGTGTGAGTAGTTTACTTCAGACCTTCGGGTCCATAGCTAGTAGCTAGATGGCTTCTTCTCTCTTTTTGGATCTCAATACAATGTTCTCCCCCTCTCTTGTGGAGATCTATTCGATGTAATCTTCTTTTTGCGGTGTGTTTGTTGAGACCGATGAATTGTGGGTTTATGATCCAGTATTATCTATGGAAAATATTTGATTCTTCTCTGAATTCTTTTATGTATGATTGAGTTATCTTTGCAAGTCTCTTCGAATTATCCTTTTTGGTTTGGCCAACTAGATTGGTAGTTCTTGCAATGGGAGAAGTGCTTAGCTTTGGGTTCAATCTTGCGGTGTCCTTACCCAGTGACAGAAGGGGCAGCAAGGCACGTATTGTATTGTTGCCATCGAGGATAACAAGATGGGGTTTTTATCATATTGCATGAATTTATCCCTCTACATCATGTCATCTTGCTTACATCGTTACTCTGTTTTTAACTTAATACTCTAGATGCATGCTGGATAGCGGTCGATGAGTGGAGTAATAGTAGTAGATGCAGAATCGTTTCGATCCACTTGTTTTGGACGTGATGCCTTTATACATGAACATTGCCTAGATATACTCATAACTATGCTCAGTTCTGTCAATTGCTCAACAGTAATTTGTTCACCCACCGTAGAATACTTATGCTCTTGAGAGAAGCCACTAGTGAAACCTATGGCCCCTAGGTCTATTCTCATCATATCAATCTATCACTTTATTTAGTTCCTTTGTTTTACTTTGCCTTTTACTTTTTACTTTGCATCTATCTATCAAAAATACCAAAAATATTATCTCTATCAGATCTCACTCTCGTAAGTGACCGTGAAGGGATTGACAACCCCTAAGCGTTGGTTGCGAGTTGCTATCGTTTTGTGTAGGTACGAGGGACTTTGTGCATGGTCTCCTACTGGATTGATACCTTGGTTCTCAAAAATTGAGGGAAATACTTACGCTACTTTGCTGCATCATCCTCTGCTCTTCGGGGAAATCCAACGCAGTGCTCAAGAGGTAGCAAGAAGAATTTCTGGCACCGTTGCCGGGGAGGCTCACGCAAGCAAGTCAACTATACCAAGTACCCATCGCAATCCCTATCTCTCGCATTACATTATTTGCCATTTGCCTCTCGTTTTCCTCTCCCCCACTTCACCCTTGCCATTTTATTTGCCCTCTCTTTCCCAATCTCCTCCTCTCTTTCTCGTTTGCCTTTTTTCCTTTGCCTTTCTGTTTGCTTGTGTGTTGGATTACTTGTTGCCATGGCGTAAGATAATACCAAATTGTGTGTTTTCTCGAATACCAATAATAATGATTTCCTTAGTACTCCGATTGCTCCTATTAATAATGATAAGTCTTGTGAAATCAATACCGCTTTGTTGAATCTTGTTATGAAAGATCAATTCGCCGGCCTTCCTAGTGAAGATGCCGCTACTCATCTAAACAATTTTGTTGATTTGTGTGATATGCAAAAGAAGAAAGATACGGATAACAATATTGTCAAATTGAAATTATTTCCGTTTTCACTTAGAGATCGTGCTAAAGTTTGGTTTTCATCTTTGCCTAAAAATAGTATTGATTCTTGGAACAAGTGCAAAGATGCTTTTATCTCTAAGTATTTTCCTCCCGCTAAGATTATCACTCTTAGGAACGACATCGTGAATTTTAAACAACTTGATCATGAGCATGTTGCCCAATCTTGGGAAAGAATGAAATTAATGCTTTGCAATTGCCCTACTCATGGTTTGAATTTATGGATGATCATACAAATTTTTTTATGCCAGATTGAATTTTGCTTCTAGAAATCTTTTAGATTCGGCCACGGGAGGCACTTTTATGGAAATTACGTTAGGGGATGCTAATAAACTGCTTGATAATATTATGGCTTATTATTCTCAATGGCACACCGAAAGATCTTCTAGTAAAAAAGTGCTTGCTATAGAAGAAATCAATGTTTTGAGTGAAAAGATGGATGAACTTATGAAGATGTTTGCTCCTAAAAATACTCCTCTTGATCCTAATGATATGCCTTTGTCTACTTTGCTTGAGAATAATAATGAATCTATGGATGTGAATTTTGTTGGTAGGAATAATTTTGGAAACAACGCGTATAGAGGGAATTTTAATCCTACGCCTTATCCTAGTAATCCTTCTAATAATTATGGAAATTCCTACAACAACTCTTATGGAAATTTTAATAAGATGCCCTCTGAATTTGAGAGTAGTGTTAAAGAGTTTATGAATTCACAAAAGAATTTTAATGCTTTGCTTGAAGAGAAATTGCTTAAAGTTGATGATTTGGCTAGGAACGTTGATAGAATTTCTCTTGAAATTGATTCTTTAAAGCTTAGATCTATTCTTCCTAAGCATGATATCAATGAGTCTCTCAAAGCCATGAGAATTTCCATTGATGAGTGCAAGGAAAGAACCGCTAGGATGCGTGCTTCCAAATATGCCTTTATTAAAGCGTGTTCTTCCAATTCCTATGAAAATCAAGATGAAGATCTAAAAGTTATTGATGTGTCCCTCATTAAATCTTTGTTTTGCAATATGAATCTTGATGAATCTGAATATGATCTTCCTTTACCTAGAAGGCGTTCTAAGAATTCGGAGTTTCTAGATCTTGATGATGAATTTGATGAAAGTGGGATTGAAATAAATAAAAATCGTGATGTTGCTAAACCCACTATTTTGGATCTCAAGGAATTTAATTATGAAAATTGCTCTTTGATTGGTTGTATTTCCTTGTTGCAATCCGTGCTAGATTCTCCTCATGCTTATAGTCAAAATAAGGCCTTTACCGAACACATTGTTGATGCTTTGATGCAATCCTATGAAGAAAAAACTTGAGTTGAAAGTTTCTATCCCTAGAAAACTCTATGATGAGTGGGAACCTACTATCAAAATTAAAATTAAAGATTTTGAGTTTCATGCTTTGTGTGATTTGGGTGCTAGTGTCTCTACTATTCCCAAAACTTTATGTGATTTGCTAGATTTCCGTGATTTTGATGATTGCTCTCTAAACTTGCATCTTGCGGATTCCACTATTAAAAAGCCTATGGGAAGAATTAATGATGTTCTTATTGTTGCAAATAGGAATTATGTGCCCGTAGATTTTATCGTTCTTGATATATATTGCAATCCTTCATGTCCTATTATTCTTGGTAGACCTTTCAACGATTGGTGCAATTATTGATATGAAGGAAGGGAATATTAGATTCCAACTTCCCTTAAAGAAGGGTATGGAACACTTCCCTAGAAAGAAAATAAAATTACCTTATGAATCTATCATGAGAGCCACTTATGGATTGCCTACCAAAGATGGCAATACCTAGATCTATCCTTGCTTTTATGCCTAGCTAGGGGCGTTAAACGATAGCGCTTGTTGGGAAGCAACCCAATTTTATTTTGTGTTTTTTTGTTTTTGCTTCTGTTTAGGAATAAATAATACATCTAGCCTCTTTTTGGATGTGGTTTTATGTTTTAATTAGTGTTTGTGCCAAGTAGAACCTATAAGATAACCTACGATGATAGTTGATTTGATTCTGCTGAAAAACAGAAACTTTGCACGCACGAATTTAGTTATGATAAATCACAGGAACGTGCTTTTGCGTTGATTCTTTTTTCTACTAATCAATAAACAAATTTTCCACGACTTCCTATTTTAGTAGAATTTTTAGAGTTTGATAAGTTTGCGTTAGTTACAGATTGCTACAGACTGTTCTGTTTTTGACAGATTCTGTTTTTCATGTGTTGTTTGCTTATTTTGATGAATCTATGGCTAGTAAAATAGTTTATAAACCATAGGGAAGTTGGAATAAAGTAGGTTTAACACCAATATAAATAAAGAATGAGTTCATTACAGTACCTTGAAGTAGTCTTTTGTTTTCTTTCTCTAACGGAGCTCACGAGATTTTTGTTGAGTTTTGTGTTGTGAAGTTTTCGAGTTTTGGGTGAATTCTTTTGATGGATTATGGAACAAGGAGTGGCAAGAGCCTAAGATTGGGGATGCCCATGGCACCCCCAAGATAATCCAAGGACACCAAAAAGTCAAAGCTTGGGGATGCCCCGGAAGGCATCCCCTCTTTCGTCCACTTCCATCGGTAATTTACTTGGAGCTATATTTTTATTCACCAACATGATATGTGTTTTGCTTGGAGCGTCTTGTATTATTTGTGTCTTTGCTTGTTAGTTTACCACAATCATCCTTGTTGTACACACCTTTTGAGAGAGCCATATATGAATTGGAATTTGTTAGAATACTCTATGTGCTTCACTTATATCTTTTGAGCTTGATAGTTTTTCTCATAGTACTTCACTTATATCTTTTGAGCGTGATAATTTTTGCTCTAGTGCTTCACTTATATCTTTTAGAGCACGGTGGTGGATTTGTTTTAAAGAAACTATCGATCTCTCATGCTTCACTTAGATTATTTTGAGAGTCTTTAGTAGCATGGTAATTTGCTTAATGTTAATATACTTGGTGTTCAAGATATGTGAAACTTTCTTTGAGTGCGTTGAATACTAAGATAAGTTTGATGCTTGATAATTGTTCTGAGATATGGAGGTGATAATATCAAAGTCGTGCTAGTTGTGTGATTATGAATTTGAGAAATACTTGTGTTGAAGTTTGCAAGTCCCGTAGCATGCACGTATGGTTAAAGTTGTGTAACAAATTTGAAGCATGAAGTGTACCTGGCTTGTGCATCCTTATGAGTGGCGGTCGGGGACGAGCGATGGGCTTTTCCTACCAATCTATCCCCCTAGGAGCATGCGCGTAGTACTTGAATTTTTGATGGCTTCTAAATTTTTTCAATAAGTATATGAGTTCTTTTGACTAATGTTGAGTCCATGGATTATACGCACTCTCACCTTTCCACCTTTGCTAGCCTCTTCGGTACCGTGCATTGCCCTTTCTCACCTTGAGAGTTGGTGCAAACTTCGCCGGTGCATCCAAACCCCGTGATACGATACGCTCTATCACACATAGACCTCCTTATATCTTCCTCAAAACAGCCACCATACCTACCTACCATGGCATTCCATAGCCATTCCGAGATATATTGCCATGCAACTTCCACCACCATCATCATGACATACATTACTTTTGTCATATTGCCATTGCATGATCATGTAGTTGACATCGTATTTGTGGCAAAGACACCATGCATTATTTTCCATACATGTCACTCTTGATTCATTGCACCATCCCGGTACACCGCCGGAGGCATTCATATAGAGTCATATCTTGTTCTAAGTTTCGAGTTGTAATCCTTATGTTGTAATAAATAGAAGTGTGATGATCATCATTATTAGAGCATTTCCCAAATAAAAAAATAAAAAAAAGAAAGGCCAAAAGAAAAAAAATGAAGGCCAAAAAAGGGGGGGCAATGCTACTATATCTTTTTCCACACTTGTGCTTCAAAATAGCACCTTGTTCTTCATGTAGTGAGTATCATATATTGTGCTTCAAAGTAGCACCTTGTTCTTCATGTAGTGAGTCTCATAAATAGTCCTTTTTATACTAGTGGGAATTTTTCATTATAGAACTTGGCTTGTGTCGTGGAATTGTCATGTCAGATGTCCTCGTGAAAGGACTTAGTTGTGGAGCCATTGCAACTAGGAAGCTTGAAGGGGTTAAATCAGGACAAAGGACACGAGAGGTTTTATACTAGTTCGGCCCTTACGGTGAAGGTAAGGCCTACGTCTAGTTGGGTTGGTATTGATGTTTCGATGACCAGGGAGCGAGACACGCTATGCCCGGCTCTCGATGAGTTGTTTCTTGCCCTAAGCCGCCAGCAGGTCGTCCCCTTATATACACGGGTTGACACCCTGTGGCCTACAGAGTCCCGACCGTCTTATAAACAGTGTCCGGCTCGGTGACTAGTTAAATATACCTTATGATACAAGTCATGCCATTACGGCGGTTTATTACAATGGGCCTTAAGTCGCCTGTGGGCCTTAAGCCCTTTATTGAACCGCCATCTTCATGCTTGGTCTTAGGCTTCTCTCTGGTAAATCCTCTTTACGTAACCCGGCCCCTCCTAGGCGGCTTACACAAATAGTTATATCCCCAACATTAGGCCCCATATTGATTTGAACCTGTTCATGTCAATCTTAAAAATACCTTTTTAAAAAAATAAATCTTCAGTCTTCTGACTATGCCAAAGGTTTTCTTTAACCCGCCATGACGTCATCTCTTAGATCCGTGTTAACCCGCCGTGACGTCATCCTTTCTTAAACTCTTTTTCTATTCCACTGTATCCTCCAACAGATCTCTGCTTTATTGACCGTTCCGAAAATCGAGGCGTCGGGGCCGCTGGATAATAACTCTTATCTCCTCATTTCCCGCGCCGTCTCAGTTATCCTCTCCTTATAAATAGGCGCGACCTAGGTCTTCCTATTCTCCTCCTTCCAGTCGTCTTCTTCCTCTCGCTGCTTCTCTGCTACTCGAGCTCAGTCGCTGCCGCCGCCGCAGATCTCCTTGTCTTCTCCAACTCAGGCCGCTGCATCAACCTGGTTGGACCGGAAAAAAGCAACACCCTTCCGCGGCAACCTTGCATCGGTAAGTCTCCCCTTTCCTTCTCCTTAGATCTACATTAAGGCCTTCGAGTTCTTCGCTGTCCAGTAGCTTTCTTTGATAGATTTCATTATCCTCGCTCTTCTTGATCTTGAAGATGATAAAAACTAATGCGGTAGATGTTTTGCACCTACTTTGAAATGCAAATGAACCCCTTTCTGTCACATAGAGGCCCCATTCGAGCCCTTGAGCTTTATCCGCTCCAGTCTTAGGTCTAGAAAATTTCCTTTTCAGAACAGTTGTTTGATCCAAAATAACAGTGGTAGATTATGAAACCTGTTTGTATCACCCGGAAAATTACTTCTGTCGAATACCCATAAACACAACTGTCCATGTAGCCGGTTTAAATAAGTGATACTGAGCTGTAAGCCTTGCTTTCTTCTCATGACCTTAAGAATTTTGAAATGCTCTTGATACTTGTAGCGGCTCAAATATTGTTGCACAGTCACCCTTATATCATTAGGCCCCTTCTTAAGCCGCCACTTTAAATAATTTAGATATTCTCCCGGCTTAAAATTGAACCGGAACTTCTTATTTTGCAATAGGCCAACTGTTGTCATGGCACCTAAGGTGGCCAAGGCCCCTGTAACCTACAATCGGGTCCCATCCACAGTTACGAAGAGTAAACTTGCTGAGTTCATGAAGTCTGGCCACCTGCCAAAAAAGGAGGTCATGTCTTATCGTGCCCCTGACCCGTCTGAAGAGAGGCCTCAACCCAAAGAAGGGGAGGTGATAGTTTTCACGGATCACATGAACCGGGGATTTGCCCCTTCCGGCTCAAAATTCTTCAGGGAAGTTTTGAATTTCTTTGATCTTAGACCTCAAGACATTGGACCCAATTCCGTGTCAAACCTTTGCAATTTCCAAGTCTTCTGCGAGGTGTACCTGGGAGAGGAGCCAAATCTGCTTTTGTTCAGAGAACTTTTTTACTTGAACCGGCAGAATGAACGTGCGAACGGGCCTAGTCTTGAGCTTGGCGGCATCTCAATCCAGCGGCGGAGAGATTGTCTTTTTCCTTATGCCGAGCTGCCGAGTCACCCAAAAGATTGGAACCAGACGTGGTTCTACTGTCAAGACACTTCGCCGGCTGATGAGAAGCCTCTGCCCGGTTTTCACGCCCTGCGCCTTGAGTCCAACCATCAGCTGGCGGATAAGTTGACCGCTGTTGAGCGCCTACCTCTCAATCCCACCATTAAGAAGATCAAAGCTCTGTTAGGAAACGGGTTAAACGACATCGATCTGGTCCGGGTCTGGGTCACCTGGCGAATACTACCATTAAGTCGCTGCTCCGGCTTAATGTGTACTTACATAGGCGAGAAGGATGATCCAATGCGCCATAGTCCTGACAACTTACCAGATGATGTGGTAGATGCTACAACCCAGTCACTGCTGAAGGAGGGCACTATAACTAGCAATGCCTTCGGCTTATTTCCCTTCTGCAAGAAGAACCCGACCCCTGCAGTGAGTTACCAATATTAATAAATACTCTTAACATGTTATACCTTCTTTGTACTTATGATTCCTTATCTTTTTCGACAGGCCGGTGATAATTTCTAGAAGGTCAAATATGACCACGAGGCTGCCAAACAAGCCAGGGCAGCCAAGAAAACCGAAAGGAAAGCCGCCAAGACGGGCACCTCAAAGAAGAAGAAACCCAGCGCCTCCGATATGTTTAAATTGGATGACTCTTCTTCGGATGATGAAGAGGTAATCCTTTGATTTTCTTAACTCCTTTGTCGTTATTTTACTAACATTCTACCCTTTTAGGAGGATACAGGGAACAGTCAAGCAATTGACGAAGAGGTGACTATAACCTCCTCCGACTCAGAGCCTTTGCCAAAGCAAAAAATCCGAAGGGCGACCCGAAAAGTAAGATTTTCACATCCTCTAGCTTACCAAGATCCTCAATTTCTTTTGAAGCAATAACAGCTTGAGAACCGGAGGCAGACTTGGGCCAATCAAGATGCAGAACTCTCCTCCGGCTTACCTGATGTAACCAAAAAGCGTCGGACCGAGGTTATCTCCGATTTACGTTCTGCTTTACCTTTGGCGGGTTTGATTCGCCAACCTCTCAATTCATCTGACTCCAATTATCAGGATACCTCTCCTTCCTCTGACGAGTCGATGCAATCAAACATGCCGGCTTTCAAAACGGCTCCCGGGTAATATAACCTTTCTTACTTTAAGTTTTACCGTATTTATGCTTTAATACTCATCCTTCTACCTTTATTGACAGCCTGCAAGTGAAGCCCAGCAAGAGGGCAAGGAAAAATAAGCCGTCCCAAGACCCGGTTGTCACTGAGCTGGCGCTTGACTTGTCCGCTCCTGACAGCTCCGCCCATCAACCACCGCCTGAACCGGCTTCTGATATTCTGGTGCCAACTTCTGACCCGCCTGCTGAAGATGTTATCCACAATTCTGATAACCCGGAAGCTCCTAGCTCAGCCAAGACGACTGACCCAGAAGTTGAATATCTGAAGAGTCAATTTGTTGAACCGGGCCGGCCTACTGTTCTTGCCCAATGCACTGCCAAGGAAGAATTTGCCCAAGGTCGAAAAGCCAAACAGGACATCACTGACTATACTCACTTAAGCATTGGTGATATAGTCTCGGGCTATCTGAACCAAGTGCATAGTAGTCGTGACCTGGAAATTGACATGGTGAAACAAATACAACACAAATCTGAGGTATAACTTATGTTATTTTCCTGAATCTTACTTATCGTACCAGCCCCCAAGTCTATTGCTTATGAATGAATATGCTGTAGACTTAGAAATCTACTTACTATTAGTTTGTCCGGTTTAAAGTGAATATATTTAACCCGGCGATAGCATGAGACTTTGAATTTGTGTTACACATTAGCCCCCAAGTGTCAAGTATCTTTACTTGTAAAGTGCTTGAGACTTAATATGTATGACCCGACAGGGTAAGTAAAAAATTCTTTAAGCATACATTAGCCCCCAAGTGCCAAGTATCTTTACTTGTAAAGTGTTTGGGACTTGAATGTTACCTTACCATGATTCTTACCATAACCTGGTACCAATACAGGCCACCATAAGTCAATTTGAATCGGAGCTTGCTGTCCTGAAGAGCCGGCTGAAAACTCAAGAGCTTGAAACTCAGAAAGCCAATGCCAAGTTTGAATTCAGCGTCTCTGAACAAGAGAAGTTGAAACAAAATTTTGAATTGGAGAAGAAAATCTGGGCTGATGAGAAGGCTTCACTGGTGACTCGGGCCGAGACGGCAGAAGCATCTCTTGCAGAAGCAACAACCGAGCTGTCCGACTTAAAACAGCAGATATCCCAATTGGTCTCAGCCATCTTCGGTAAGTCACTCTGAAAAACCTTTAAACATTGTAATCTTCCAAGGATTATTGTAATAGTTATCTCCGGCTCATTGTTATGCTTGTGAACATACAGGCCCCAGGAGTACCAACCTCAAGCAAAACATGCTGATCAAGCTTAAGGCGGTTTACACCTTAGTGGAGCAGCTGTACTCCGGGTCACAACGTGCCTTGGCCGTTGTGGCCTTATCAAATACCACTCCTCACCTCCTACAAGATGTGCTAAAGCATCTCGCAGTGCTACCTCAACGAATTCAGGATTTAAGGCGGGCATCTTCAAGAACCGGAGCCGTGGCCGCATTAAGCCGGGCAAAGGCATGGGTGCCAGAACTTGACTTGGCTGACCTCTCTCTTGGATATCCAAGCCTGAAGGAGGACGGTACTCCATTTGATGACCAAGACTTCACCGCCTGTGTCAAAGTCGTACGTCCCTTGGCGACTCTTATTGGGAATGATACTGATCTTACTAAGTACTCGCCGGGCTATGATAGTGAGAATCGGAGAATTCCAAACATTCCATATGACCAAGTCAGCCTGATCCCTCCAACGCGTAAGCATACTGTCGGTGTCAAAACCGGCGGATCTCGGGTAGGGGGTCCCGAACAGTGCGTCTAGGCGGATGGTAACAGGAGACAAGGGACACAACGTTTTTACCCAGGTTCAGGCCCTCTCGATGGAGGTAAAACCCTACGTCCTGCTTGAATAATATTGATGATATGGGTAGTACAAGAGTAGATCTACCACGAGATCAAGGAGGCTAAACCCTAGAAGCTAGCCTATGGTATGATTGTTGTAATGTATGTTGTCCTACGGACTAAAGCCCTCCGGTTTATATAGACACCGGAGAGGGCTAGGGTTACACAGAGTCGGTTACAATGGTAGGAGATCTACGTATCTGTATTGCCAAGCTTGCCTTCCACGCCAAGGAAAGTACCTTCCGGACACGAGCCGGAGTCTTCAATCTTCTATCTTCGTAGTCTTGGAGTCCAGCGGATAATGATAGTCCGGCTGTCCGGACACCCCCTAGTCCAGGACTCCCTCAGTAGCCCCTGAACCAGTCTTCAATGATGATAAGTCCGGCGTGCATAATGTTCGGCGTTGCAAGGCGGGTTCCTCCCTTGAATAATCCAGAGAAGATGATGAACACCAGGATAGTGTCTGGCTCTGCAAAAATAATTTCCACATTCCACCGTAGAGAGAATAAAACATATACACTGACTCAATCTGCTGACGTATTATGCGGCGTGACGTCACACCGCCACCAAGCCCTCATTCGAATCGTTTTTTACTATTCCACCTCAGCACGTTTAGCGAAGCGGTTTCCTTGGCACGTCTTGTCGAAGCAGAGATCGTGTTCCCCTTATTCCGGGATTCTCATCAATACGGACGTGGGTAACCCAACCGCGCCATTGATGGTGGCGCTTGGGAGATAAGCGAGTTTTACCAGGCTGGTGGGGGACGCATAGTTTAGTCCGCCTACATATACGGGATAAGGATTCACCTTCTCACCTACGCCTTCTTCCTCCTTTGCTCATCCATCTCCGCGCACTCAAGCTCCAACGCCCAAGCTTGCGCATCTCGCCTCGACCTTCTCCGAATATGTCCGGAGCGGGAGGTAAATGGTTAGCCTCCATGGTCAAGGAGGAGGACATTACCAAGCTGCGCGACGCCAGATATCTTTCCAGCGATATCGCGCATCGGCTGCCCGACGAGGGGCAGCTCATCCCCACCCCTGGGCCTCATGAGAGGGTCGTCTTCCTCCCACACTTCCTCCGCGGACTGGGCTTTCCGCTCCATCCATTTGTCCGGGGGCTCATGTTTTACTATGGCCTGGATTTCCACGATCTGGCGCCGAACTTCATCCTCAACATCTCGGCGTTTATCGTCGTGTGTGAGGCCTTCCTCTGCATCCAGCCCCACTTCGGCCTATGGCTCAAGACCTTCAACGTCAAGCCGAAGGTTGTGAAGGGCACGCAAGCGGAATGCGGAGGCGCCATGTTGGGCAAACTGCCCAACGTCCCTTGGCTGGAAGGGACCTTCGTGGACTCCGTCAAGGGGTGGCAATCGGGGTGGTTCTACATCACCGAGCCGCGCAAGCCCACATGGGTGGCGGCCCCCGAGTTTAGATCTGGAATCCCCACGCAGATCACCTCCTGGAAAGAGAAGGGCTTGCAGTGGGGTAGTCCGGTGGAGGTGACGGGACTCCGAGCCTGCATCAAAAAGATGGTGAGCGAGAGGCTCCGGCTTGTCGACGTGGTCCAAGTCATGCTCCTCCGGCGGATACTCCCATGCCAAGAACGGGCATTCAATTTGTGGGAGTTCAATCCGGAACAGCACCAGGTGCTGAGCGAGCTCTTCGGTACAACATACGAAGGCGCCTGGAGGGTGCTGTTCAAGGGCGCCGAAGCCCCCGCATCCAAGACGAGAGATCGCGGATTCAGCGCGCAGTGTCCAACTGACGCGGTAAGTGATTCAACCCCATTACGGGACACTTGCGATAATTAAATTAGCTTTTAGTGGGATTTCATTCTGCCATTTCCTTCGACAGGAATGGATGGAGAAAGCCAAGCTGCTTATCAGCCCGGCTCCCATGCCAGAAGACCCAGTGAACGCCCGCATAACAGGGCTGCTGGTTCCGGCACCGCACGTGGTGCCAGAGAAGAAGGCCAAGAAGGTGGCCACGGGGACTCGAAAGAGTTCCCGTAATCAGGCGTCTGACGATGACGAGGAATCCTCCCCTGAAAACGAGGAGGAGGAGTATTCTCTCCCGGAGGAGGGAGAGAAGAAAAGGAAGGCTTCCCCAACCAGGGAGGCCGAAGGGTCCAAGAGGGGGAGAACTATCCCCCCGGACAGTTTTGCCAACATCGACGTTGGCGAGGATGAGTGGCCTCCAAGGGCCAGGCGTCCGGTAGGATCGTAAGTATTCGGATCATTCATATGCCGTATATTTTATGTCATGCAGTGTCCTTCTAACGCCGCATTCTGCCCGTAGTCCGGCCGGTGACGATCTCCCCGACTCGATGAGCGGGTCGCTGGCCTCGTCGGATGTAAATTCCATCCCGACTGCCTCTACCCCACGCGTCGACGAGGACGCCGAGGTGGGATCCCACAGAGGGACCCATCAGGAGGAGGCTCTGGAGGCGCCGTCAGGCAGCCTCCCGGACTTCGTGCCGGACTCTACACCGGAACCCGCAGTGGTTCCAGAGTCCGGCAAGCGGCCCCTTCGAAAGAAGGGCAGGACCACGACGCCGGCGGCCTCTGTCCATCCGGAGGTGCCGGATAACCTGTTGGAGGCGCTTAAAGGCGCTTCCATCGAGGAAGAACACCGCACTGTTATGAGTGCGGTGATTGAGAAGGTTCAGCTCGCCAAAAGCGGGCTGACCGAAGCCTGCAGCAGCCTTCTAACAGGCTTTGAGGTAAGAGGTTAAAATTATGTAATGTAATACCGCATAGACAGTAGCCCCTGATGCTTAGTTCGGTGTTCAGAAAGAAAAGCCGGACTAAGGATCTAACAAGATATACGCAGGGTTGCTTAGAATGTGTCAATATGGGTTTGCAGGCTGCGCTGCTGACCTCTGCCGCATTAACGGCGGAGTTCGAAGTGCTGAAGAAGGATCTCGAGCGGTCCGAGCAAGAGCTCGGCCATGCCAAGAAGCAGCTCGAGGAGAAAGAAGGTGAGTAACACCTCTTTGAATAAGTACCTTACAGAAAAGGATTTCGGTTGCAAATAAAATTAACAGGGATAATATATGTATTGCAGGGGCCACTAACGAGGTGGCAGCCCTGAAGGATGCTTTGTCCGTGGCCGAACGCAGTGCAGCCGCGGAACGAGCTGAGCGAGAGAAGCAAGAGGCACGGGTGGCGGAGGTTCGGCAAGAGCTCCAAGCTCTCATGGAAAAGCATGAGAGTTTGGAGCGTGACTCCAAGACTCGAGAGTCCGAGCTTGCCTCGGCTCTCGAAAGTGCCAAGTCCGCCAAGGCCGAGGCCCAGAAGGCCCTTCAGGAGGTCGAGGATATAAAGAAGATAGCTGCGGGTAAGGCGTTTTTCATGCAAAGCAAGCATGTTAATGTAAATTATCGGATACTTACCCGAATTCGGAGCTCTCCAGGGGCGTTTGCAGATCTGCCGCGTAGTGCGTCTGATGCCGCCGCATACTATCGTGGCACGGAGGGGAGCTCAACGGAGATGGTCTTCTGGTCTCAGTACGCTGAGGCCGGCCATCCGATGCCCCCAAGCGACCAGCTGAAGCAGCTGGTCGAACTCCACAAGGTAGCCGAGGAGGCCATGAAGGGTCTCATAGTCCGGCTGTGGCCTGGACAGGCCATGCCTGGGAGCTACTTTGGCCTCGTGCGGCGGCTGGTGGATGCATGCCCCAGGCTAGATGTAATCAAGCGCTCCGCCTGTATTGAAGGCGCTCGTCGGGCCCTTGCGCGCATAAAGGTGCAATGGGGCAAGCTGGATGCGGAGAAGCTTCTCACGGATCCGCCGCCGCCAGGCAAGGAGCATTGCACGCCAGAGCGGTATTATAAAGTTGTCCTGAAGGGAGCCTGCGATATTGCAGATGAGTGCCCCCGAGATGTAATCTTTGAGTGAACTCGCTGTGTATTTATCATGTGCGCTGAAAACTTCGTTCCTATGCGCCATGAGCAACGCTTGTTTAATTTAAAATATTACCTTCTGTGCGGCCGTTTATAAAATCTGAGAGATGGCAAGTCGTTAGCTTCAGCCCCCAAGCCACAAGTGCTGGGGTGTTCGGGATAAACATGAGCACTCTTGTTCCCATTGTTGGGTCCATCGAGGGAGGCGCTCAACACAGCGAACAAGGCAACCGGACTTATAATGCTTGAACACTCTCACTTAGCCATAGAATTCTATAATTTTAAATTTCGGCGAAGCCCCTAGTATTCGGAAGACCGAATCCGGGGCGCTATCCACGCCTTCATCGGACATTATCCGGAACTTCGCTCGAAGCGGCGTGAGTCTTTAAGGACCCGAAAAAACCTCTCGAACAGCGACCAGTCTGTCGCCTTATCATGCCAGTCAGTTTTAGCTTTCTCCACTGAGGCGTTAACCCGGCTCAACCGGGGCGCAATCGCAGTGGTTCTCCCAGTGCCACCTTAGCCGACAGAACAGAACGTAAGGCACCAAAACGTGGGAGCCGGGCAAACCCAACTATTGACCCAAGACATGATTCGGAGCCGATTCATATAATGCTATAAGTTCGGGGTGCCGCACTTGTGAAAGTGTTCGGACTTTATCACACCATAAATTGGGGAACAGAAGCCCCTGGCGTATTCGGCCGTACCAAAATATACGGGTGCAAGATGTCATGTAATAAACATATACATAAAAGGTAATGCAACTGCAAAATAAAAAAGGTGTTGCATTATATATGAAAGAAAGTCTGCTAATAAAGCGGACCGATACAGATAGTGCGGCAAGCAAGGGATTTTGACTCCATAAACATGTCCCCCTCCAGGGATGAGCTGCGGACTTGGTGTATATAATTGAATTTAATGTTCGTAATTGAGACCACCTGAGAGTTCGTCGCGGCCTTCTTTAGTCCCTGACTATTGCATCATGAGTTCGGCAGGTTAGCCACCGGACAGGGCTTCTGTTTAACGGAGTCCTGTGTACACAAAGTAGTAAAGTAAAAAAAAAGGAAAAGAAGGGGGGCACCCTTGCGAGCCCCTGGTGTGGTCGAGCCGCACTCTGGGTCCATTGTGATCGTGCCCCTTTCCCTGCGCCCATGGTATCTCCAAAGCGTAAAGATGTACGCGGAGTGTTATTCTTGCGATCATGCGCGGGCGAGGGTTGGGGCCGCATTGCTACGCATGCTCTGCTCGCGCCGGGTGGTCTTGGTTGGCATTGCTCCGGGCGCGCTTTGCTGTGTCCGGCCATTTAGCTGCCGGACTTGAGAATTGCCTTAAGAGGCTGCTCTGTACTTCTGCCGCGAGAGCCGCTGTATGTTCCTCCGTTCGGAGGGAGCGTTCCATATTCCCATTGACTGTGATGACTCCACGAGGGCCTGGCATCTTGAGCTTTAGGTATGCATAATGCGGCACCGCATAGAATTTTGCAAACGCGGTTCGTCCGAGCAGGGCGTGATAGCCGCTGCGGAACGGGACTATGTCGAAGATTAACTCTTCGCTCCGGAAATTGTCCGGGGATCCGAAGACCACTTCCAGTGTGACTGAGCCTGTACAGTTGGCTTCCACTCCTGGGATGACACCTTTAAAGGTTGTCTTTGTAGGTTTGATCCTTGATGGGTCTATGCCCATTTTGCGCACTGTATCCTGATAAAGCAGGTTCAGGTTGCTGCCGCCGTCCATCAGGACTCTTGTGAGGTGAAATCCATCGATGATTGGGTCTAAGACCAATGCGGCGAATCCGTCATGGCGTATGCTGGTCGGATGGTCTCTTCGATCGAAAGTGATCGGACAAGAGGACCATGGATTGAATTTTGGGGCGACTGGCTCCATCGCATAGACGTCCCTGAGTGCGCATTTCCTCTCCCTCTTGGGTATGTGGGTCGCGTATATCATATTCACCGTCCGCACTTGTGGGGGGAAGCCCTTCTGTCCTCTACTGTTCGGCGGTCGGGTCTCTTCCTCGTCGTCGCTGTTTAGCCCCTTGTCATTGTTTTCGGCAATTAACTTGCCGGCCTGCTTGAACACCCAGCAATCTCTATTGGTGTGGTTAGCTGGCTTTTCAGAGGTGCCTTGTATCTGGCATAAGCGGTCGAGTATTCGGTCCAGATTGGACGGACCCGGAGTGGTTCTTTTGAATGGCTTCTTCCGCTGACCGGGTTTAGAGCCTCGGAATCCGGCATTGACTGCCGTATCCTCCTTATCGTCACCGTTAATGCGGCGCTTGTTTTTGTTGCGACGTGACCTGCCATTGTTGTCCTTGGTATCCGGACTGCCAGAATTTTTACGGAGGTTGTTGCTACGGGCTAGCCAGCTGTCCTCTCCCGCGCAGAAGCGGGTCATTAACGATGTGAGGGCTGCCATGGATTTCGGCTTTTCCTGCCCCAGGTGCCGGGCTAGCCATTCGTCCCGGATGTTATGTTTAAAGGCTGCAAGGGCCTCTACATCCGGACAGTCGACGATTTGGTTTTTCTTTGTCAAGAACCGTGTCCAGAATTGTCTGGCCGATTCGTCTGGCTGCTGAATGATGTGGCTTAGGTCATCGGCGTCCGGTGGTCGCACATACGTGCCCTGGAAGTTGTCGAGGAATGCGGCTTCCAGGTCCTCCCAGCACCCAATTGACTCTGTGGGCAAGCTATTTAGCCAATGCCGAGCTGGTCCTTTAAGCTTGAGTGGGAGGTATTTGATGGCATGGAGATCATCACCGCGGGCCATGTGAATGTGGAGAAGATAGTCTTCGATCCAAACCGCGGGGTCTGTTGTGCCATCGTAAGATTCGATGTTTACGGTTTTAAACCCTTCGGGGATCTGATGATCCATAACTTCGTCAGTGAAGCATAGAGGGTGTGCGGCGCCCCTGTATTGGGCGATATCGCGACGCAGCTCGAGAGAGCGCTGTCTGCTGTGTTTGGCCCGGCCGGGATTGTTATGTCCGGCGCGACGGTATTCGTCGTGGGTCGTGGGGCGCCCACGTGATCCGTAGATGGATCTGGATTGTCTTGCCTTGTCCTCCAATATTTCTCGCAAGTCCGGCGCGTTCCCTCTTGGCTTCGTACTCTTGGAGCGATGCCGGGGTACGGTCTTGGCTGGGGGCCTGGATGCCTCTCTGTCACGACCACGGGGTGGTCGGTCAGCCATGTCGTGCGCTGGTGATGAAGGTATGTATGCTTCCTCCTCTAATCGGGGGAGCAGCTTGCATCTTGGTTAACTTTTGGAGGGGCGTTCGAGTTTATACTCTTCGGCCGCGAGGACCTCGGTCCATCGATCGGCCAGCAGATCTTGATCAGCTTGGAGCTGTTGCTGCTTTTTCTTTAGGCTATTTGCTGTGGCTATGAGCCTGCGCTTGAAGCGCTCTTGTTCGACGGGATCCTCAGGTACGACGAATTCATCATCGTTGAGGCTTGCTTCGTCTTCGGAGGGAGGCATATACTTATCATTCTCAACCCCTTCGTCTGCCGCCCTGTCGTGAGGGCTTGCTTCTGCGTCCTCCTACGCTGAGTCTTGCTGGAGGGGATTGTCTTCGGCACTCTCCGGAGTGTTATTGTCTCCCGTGCCGGAATCTCCATTCTTGCTATGGCGGGATTTAGAGCGGCGCCGCTGACGTCGACGTTTGGGCTGCTTCTTTAGAGAATCTGCCTCCGTTGCTTCTTTGCCATCCCCATCTTTTGGGGTGTCCACCATGTATATGTCATATGACAAGGTGGTTTTCCAGTGCCCTGTAGGCGCTGGTTCCTGTTCGTCTCCGGCATCGTCGTCCATAGCGTCGATGTCGTTGGAGTCGTAGTCTAGCATGTCGGTTAGATCCTCGACAGTGGCTACAAAGTGGGTGGTGGGTGGGCTCTGAATTTCTTCATCGTCCGAACTCCAACCGTCCTGGCCATAGTCCGGCCAGGATTCTCCTGATAGCGAGAGATGCTTCAGTGAATTCAGGATATCGCCAAAAGGCGAGTGTTGGAAAATGTCCGCGGCGGTGAATTCCATGACCGGCGCCCAATCCGGACCAATTGGTAGGGGCGCGGGAGGTTCGGAGTCCGGCGAGGAGTCCAGCGCCTCGGAATCACGAGTTTCGCAGGGGACAAGATCAATGTTCGGCTCCATCACCGTGTATGTTGAAGCCCCCGGGGCGGCGTCTATCCACCGTCCCTCGATGTGGGCGATCGGCTCCGGGCTAATGGCCGAAGCGGATCCGGGTGCGGCCACTAGGGCACTGTTTGGTGGCAGAGTTAAATCATGCCCGTCGTCACAGTGCGGCGCGCTCGGCTGCGGCTCGGGTCCGTCGAGGATCAAGTCTCCGCGGACATCGGCCGTGAAGTTTAAGCTTCCGAATCTGACCTGACGGCCAGGGGCGTAGCTTTCGATCTGCTCCAGATGGCCGAGAGAATTGGCCTGCAGTGCGAAGCCGCCGAATACGAAGATCTGTCCGGGGAGAAAAGTCTCACCCAGGACAGTGTTGTTGGTTGAAGATGCCATCAAGCCTATCGGTGACGACACAGAGGAACTCTCAATGAAAGCACCAATGTCGGTGTCAAAACCGGCGGATCTCGGGTAGGGTGTCCCGAACTGTGCGTCTAGGCGGATGGTAGCAGGAGACAAGGGACACAACATTTTTACCCAGGTTCGGGCCCTCTCGATGGAGGTAAAACCCTACGTCCTGCTTGATTAATATTGATGATATGGGTAGTACAAGAGTAGATCTACCACGAAATCAAGGAGGCTAAACCCTAGAAGCTAGCCTATGGTATGATTGTTGTAATGTATGTTGTCCTACGGACTAAAGCCCTCCGGTTTATATAGACACCGGAGAGGGCTAGGGTTACACAGAGTCGGTTACAATGGTAGGAGATCTACGTATCCGTATTGCCAAGCTTGCCTTCCACGCCAAGGAAAGTACCTTCCGGACACGAGCCGGAGTCTTCAATCTTCTATCTTCGTAGTCTTGGAGTCCGGCGGATAATGATAGTCCGGCTGTCCGGACACCCCCTAGTTCAGGACTCCCTCACATACCTTTGCCCCTGAAGTGGACCCAGCCGGTTTAATAGATGATGAGGCTGAGTTTGAAGCCTTGAGTGGCATTGACTGGGCCTCGTCCACCTTCCAGGACAAAGCAACCGACGAAGAGGCGGAGAAGGATAACCCGGAGTCTTCAAGTCCGCCGAAGGAATGAACCGCCAGGCGTTTTATAACTTTGCCAAAACAATGCTTCACTTATTCAGACTCGGGGAGTCTTGTAATAGGATAGAAAAAACCTCTTAATGTTTGTCATGCCCTTGCGCATGTTTGTGGTGCTTATTACTTTCGTAAGCCGCCATCACTATATTTTGCTGGCTTACATTGACCGCTTATTTCCTTGATGTTTAACTTGCTTTGCCTTATCCTGCACATAAAACAAGCAAAATTTTCTTGGCGGTTTATCGCGCCAGGGGTTTATATAGAGTATTGATAACCCGGAACATGACCCAAAGACATCATATACATGCCGGTTCATGATTATTTATTAAATATAATCACAATAGCATACCTGCGACCCCTTTGATAGTCTTCCCGGCTCATTTGATGCTTTACCTGGCACTTACGAACCTAGGATGATCAATATTAAACCGGAAGAATCAAGAACCATCTCCTCAAGAAGGTTTCAAGATAGTTAAAGTAATATTTATAAGCAATGTTCACAGGCTCCTGATTCGAATACGATCAGAAAACCGTCCCAAAGGAGTTAAGCTAAGATTCGGATACGATCATATAGCCCCCAGTGGCTTTGGCGATGCCGATCAAGTGGGTATCGACAGCTATGTTCTCTTTGGTTCGAATACGACCTATCTTTGAACAGGAAGCCCCCAAGTGAACATAAGAGTTGTTTAATGACGCTGATTCGAATACGATCCACGTCACACCCAAAGGGGTTAAGCTGTGATTCAAATATGATCAAGAAGCCCCCAAGTGGGTTTGGTAGTATGCCGATCAAGTGGGTATCGACAACTATGTTCTCTTTGGTTCGAATACGACCTATGTTTGAATAGGAAGCCCCCAAGTGACCATGGCTAGATTCAGATATGATCATAAGCCAGTCCAAAGGGAAAGCCGGATTCAGATGTGATCCGCTCCCTGTTGATTGTCTCCACTACCTGATAAAGAAGACACATAGATTTTTGAGGGTAAAAAGGACAGAAGTCCTGCTTTATTTCTTTATATAATACATATAGTGGCAAAAAATATATACATCTTGAAAGCCGGTGGCTTAAGTATAATAAGGCCGGAGATGAGCAATATTCCACGGCCGGCGGGTCTCCTCCTCCGACTTACGTGAGTCTTCGTGCTCTCGAACATCGATGAGGTAGTATGACCCGTTGTGCAGATTCTTGCTGACCACAAAGGGTCCTTCCCAAGGTGGGGATAGCTTGTGCATATCAGACTGATCCTGGATGAGCCGGAGCACCAAGTCGCCTTCCTGAAAGGTTCTGCTCCTAACCCGGCGGCTGTGATAGCGGCGCAGGTCTTGTTGATAAATCGCCGAGCGGGCTATTGCCAAGTCTTGCTCCTCATCCAGCAAGTCAAGTGCATTTTGACGAGCTTCTTCGTTGTCAGCCTCAACGTAAGCTGCCATGCGGGGTGAATCGTGCCAGATGTCACTTGGCATGACTGCCTCTGCACCATACACCATAAAGAAAGGCATGTAGCCTGTAGATCTGTTAGGCGTAGTGTTGATGCTCCATAACACAGAAGGTAACTCCTCCACCCAACAACCCGGAGTCCGCTGTAAGGGGACTAAGAGCTGGGGCTTGATACCTTTCAGGATCTCTTGATTAGCTCTTTCTGCTTGACCATTGGATTGAGGATGAGCAACAGCTGAAACATCAAGCCAGATATGTTCTCTTTGACAGAACTCTTCCATGGCACCCTTGGAGAGATTAGTGCCATTATCAGTTATGATGCTATGTGGGAAACCAAAACGAAAGATCACCTTTTTCATGAATTGAACCACCGTGGCTGCATCACACTTACTGACCGGCTCTGCCTCAACCCACTTTGTAAACTTATCCACTACCACCAGGAGATGTGTCTTTTTATCCTTAGACCTCTTGAAAGGCCCAACCATGTCAAGCCCCCAGACTGCAAACGACCAAGTGATTGGGATCATCCTCAATTCTTGAGCCGGCACATGAGCTCGTTGTGAGAACTTTTGACAACCGTCACATTTGCTGACCAGATCTTCCGCATCAGCATGAGCCGTCAGCCAGTAGAAACCATGACGGAAAGCTTTTGCTACCAGAGATTTTGACCCGGCATGATGGCCACAATCCCCTTCATGGATCTCACGAAGTATTTCTTGGCCTTCTGCAGGGGACACACAACGTTGAAACGCCCCAGTGACACTTAGGCGATGTAACTCACCGTTAACAATCGTCATAGATTTGGAGCGCCCGGCGATTTGTCTTGCCAAGGTCTCATCCTCAGGTAACTCACCCCGGGTCATATAAGCCAAATAGGGCACTGTCCAATCCGGGATAACGTGAAGAGCCGCCACTAGCTGTGCCTCCGGGTCTGGCACTGCTAGCTCTTCCTCGGTAGGCACCTTGACAGAAGGGTTATGTAAAATATCGAGAAAGGTGTTAGGTGGCACCAGCTTACGTTGGGATCCCAACCGGCTTAAAGCATCAGCCGCCTCATTCTTCCTTCGATCAATGTGCTCCACTTGATAACCCTTGAAGTGACCAGCCACAGCATCTACTTCACGACGATAAGCCGCCATAAGGGGATCCTTGGAATCCCACTTGCCTGACACCTACTGAGCCACAAGATCTGAGTCGCCCAAGCATCTTACCCGGCTTAAGTTCATTTCCTTAGCCATCCGGAGACCATGGAGTAAGGCCTCGTACTCAGCTGCATTGTTAGTACATGGAAACATAAGCCGGAGTACATAACACAATTTGTCACCTCGAGGGGAAGTTAACACCACTCCAGCCCCCAAGCCTTCTAGCTGCCTGGACCCGTCAAAGTGAATCGTCCAATATGTGTTATCTGGCTTCTCCTCAGGTGCCTGTAATTCTGTCCAATCATTGATAAAGTCCACCAATGCCTGAGACTTAATGGCAGTATGTGGCATATACTTCAAATCATGAGGCCCAAGCTCGATGGCCCACTTGGCGACTCGTCCTGTGGCCTCCCTATTCTGGATGATATCTCCCAAAGGGGCAGAACTTACCACAATTATAGGATGACTTTGAAAGTATTGCTTCAATTTCCAGTTGGCCATGAACACTCCGTAAATGAGTTTCTGCCAATGTGGATACCCTTGTTTAGACTCAATGAGCACCTCACTGATGTAATAAACTGGTCATTGAACCGGATGCTCCTTGCCAGTTTCCTTACGCTCCACCACGATGGCAACGCTGACGGCTCGTGAATTGGCAGCCACGTATAGCAGCAACGACTCTTTATCAATGGGAGCCACAAGAACTGGCGGTTCAGACAACTGTCTCTTCAAGTCTTCAAAGGCAGCATCAGCAGCATCACTCCAGACAAAAGTATCTGTTTTCTTCATCATCTAATATAGCGGTAGCGCCTTCTCACCTAACCGGCTTATGAACCGGCTTAAAGCGGCAACACGACCCGCCAGTCGTTGAACATCATTGATGCACGCCAGCTTAGCCAGAGAGGTAATCGCCTTAATCTTCTCCGGGTTAGCTTCGATGCCTCTGTTTGACACCAGAAAACCTAAGAGCTTGCCCGCAGGTACACCAAACACACACTTGGCCGGGTTAAGCATCATCTTGTAAACCTGGAGATTATCAAAGGCCTCTTTCAAGTCAGATATCAAGGTTTCCTTTTCTCTGGACTTCACCACAATGTCATCCACATAAGCATGAACATTATGCCCAATTTGATCATGCAAACAGTTCTGCACACACCGCTGATAAGTCACCTGGGCACTTTTGAGTCCAAATGGCATAGATACATAACAGAAGGCTCCAAATGGAGTGATGAAAGCCATCTTCTCCTGGTCCTTAACTACCATTTTGATCTGATGATAACCAGAGTAAGCATTCAAAAAACTCAAACGTTCACAACCCGCCATAGCATCAATGATTTGATCAATACGGGGGAGAGCAAAGGGATCAGCCGAACAAGCCTTGTTTAAATCCGTGTAGTCCACACACATCCGCCAAGTGCCGTTCTTCTTGAGGACAAGCACCGGGTTAGCCAACCACTCCGGGTGAAAAACTTCAATAATAAACCCGGCCGCTAAGAGCCGGGCCACTTCCTCTCCAATAGCTTTCCATCTTTCTTCGTTAAAACACCGAAGAAACTGCCTGACCGGCTTATACTTCGGATCAATATTGAGAGTGTGCTCAGCGAGTTCCCTCGGTACACCCGGCATGTCAGAAGGTTTCCATGCAAAGATGTCCCGGTTCTCATGGATGAACTCGATGAGCGCGCTTTCCTATTTGGGATCCAAATTGCTGCTGATGCTGAACTGCTTAGAAGGGTCACCCGGGGTAAAGTCAACAAGCTTTGTCTCGGCCGCCGATTTAAACTTCAACGCCGGGTCATGCTCTGTAGTGGTAAACACGTGCTACTGCCCACCATTCAACTGCTTCGGGTTGCTTTGATAACCCGACTGCTGCTACTGCTGCTCTCCTTGACCAGACTGCTGTTGAGTATAGCCTCCTTGACGTCCCTGAAAGCCGGAGCCTGAACCGCCACCCGGGCCATGAAAACCGCCAGCCCCTGAACCGCCACCAGACCCATTATGGCCATCATAGGTGTTGGAATTCTTAAACGCCTTCACGATCGTGCAATCTTTCCACAGGTGTGTGGCAGGCCGCTCCCTGGTGCCGTGTCTCGGGCAGGGCTCATTGAGTAGCTGCTCAAGAGATGGGCCTGATCCGCCGGATTGAGGCAGCTTACCCTTACGTCTCTGATTGTTACATTGCGTATTGGCATTGGCCACAAACTCCGGGTTACCATCCGCCTTACGCTTATTGCCGCTTTGATTTCCCGGGTTATGCTGTTGACCCTTTCCATTGCCGTTCCTTTTTCCCTTCCCTGTCTTTTCATTGTCAGACGCGGGATCCTTGGTACTATCAGAATCGGCATACTTAACTAAAGCCGCCATCAGCGTACCCATATCCTTGCAGTCACGTTTAAGGCGCCCCAGTTTCTGCCTCGGCGGCTCAAAGCTACAATTCTTCTCCAGCATAAGGACCGCAGAGTCGGCATCCATCTTGTCAGATGAATGAATTATCTCCTTGACCCGGCGTACCCAATGGGTGGTGGATTCACCATCCCCCTGCTTACAATTCGTCAAGTCCACAATCGACATAGACTGCTTACAGGTGTCCTTGAAGTTCTGGATGAACCGGGCCTTTAACTCTTCCCATGAACCAATGGAATTGGGTGGCAGACCTTTTAACCAAGACCGGGCCATTCCATCTAACATCATGGTGAAATATTTAGCCATCGCCGGGTCACTGACTTCCAACAGCTCCATGGCCATCTCATAACTCTCGATCCATGCTCCGGGCTGTAAGTCGGTTGTTTAATTCGGCACCTTTCGAGGTCCCTTGAAGTCCTTGGGCAACCGCACATTACGCAAAGCTGGCACCAGGCAAGGAACACCACCGGTTCTAGTGGCTACTCCCGCCTCAACGGAGGTCATTGGATATTCTGGAAAATCTTGATGTGTCGTCTGTTGAGCTGCTAACTGAGCCGCCCGCTCGTTCTCCTGACGTATTCGATCTTGCACCGGATTATAGCCACCGGGCTGGTTACGACGTTGGGCGTTGCTTGACAAAGCTTCCGACTCCATGTGCCTGCTGTAACTCGGGCTCCGGTTCTGGCGAGGCGGCGCTAACCAAGGCGGGGGAGTTGAATGAATTCTGTCCCAGCTGTAAGAATAGGTCTCCTGCTGAGCTAAGGCCGTCTGGAGAACTTCTCTGACTCTAAAGGTCTCCACTGCCGCCGGGTCATCACCGTCCATGGGAAGAGTCGCCAAACGTGTTGAAGCTGCAATTAAGTTCTCCATGGGGTTGGAAAAGTGACCCGGTGGAATTGGCACATAACGCGGCGGTGGCATGCTCACGTGAGGTGGTGCCATCTCCCGAGTCTGAGCCGGCCCTCCTGTTCCGGCTGTCATAAGCTGATTGGCCTCTGGCGGGTTACTTGGGCCGGCTCCGGGTGTAGCAAAAAGAACCCGAGGGTCGTAATTCGGAGGTAAACGGGATAGGGTTTTCTGATGTCTCCTCCTCATTACCTCATTGGATGCGTTTAAGCTCATCGTGAGCTGGTAAGCTTCTGACTGCAACCGCTATGCTCGGGCGTCGAGAGCCGCCCGCTCTGTAGCTAGTCTAGTATCCTCAGCTGCCAAGGCCTCCTTGGCCTGAGCTATCTCCTCACGCACCCGTGCTACCTCTGCGTCATGATCATCTTTGTCTGCAGGAATAATCGTTGTGGTTAACAGGGCCGTAAGCTTGTCCATGAGGTCTATCAGCACCTGAGCCGGTGGCCGCACGGGGCCGCCTACCCCGGCTGCTCCTAACCCGGACGTTACTGCTACAGCAGCTGTAGAGTTTGAGCCGGGCTGAAGACTCCTGCCCATCTTGGCAGCTCACAAGGGTCCGGAATACCGATGCCATCGGAACAGCCCCCAAGCACGACGTCTTGCACTTGGTACAACGAATCTGTTGAGCCGGCGAATGAATCACCATCTGAGAGGACGGCCGTCTCTACCCTATCTTTAGATCCTTCAGAGAGTTCCTCTCCGTGGATGCAGCCCACGAAGGCATGCTTCTCAACAGGTTGAGTCCGGGTCTTCCTCGCACGCTGAGCCGTCTCGACGAGGTCGGTGTAGTTGTCCGGCTCAGGGCCCGGCTCACCGATCCGGCTGATGAAGATGTGGATTCCGCCGAAGGGGACCCGGTATCCGTACTCAATTGAGCCGGCGTCGGGACCCCAGCCTTCGTCGTCGATGTAGATCTTACCGCGACGACTCTTGGTCATCCGGCCCACTACGTATCCCTTGAGCCCTTCGAAGTTTCCCTTCAAGAACTCAAATCCACCGTGCGCTGGCCCCATGGTGGGCGCCAACTGTCGTGGAATTGTCACGTCAGATGTCCTTGTGAAAGGACTTAGTTGTGGAGCCATCGCAACTAGGAAGCTTGCAGGGGTTAAATCGGGACAAAGGACACGAGAGGTTTTATACTAGTTCGGCCCCTTACGGTGAAGGTAAGGCCTACATCTAGTTGGGTTGGTATTGATGTTTCGATGACAAGGGAGCAAGACACGCTATGCTCGGCTCTCGATGAGTTGTTTCTTGCCCTAAGCCGCTAGCAGGTTGTCCCCTTATATACACGGGTTGACGCCTTGTGGCCTACAGGGTCCCGGTCGGCTTACAAACAGTGTCCGGCTAGGTGACTAGTTAAATATACCTTATAATACAAGTCATGCCATTACAGCGGTTTATTACAACGAGCCTTAAGTCGCCTGTGGGCCTTAAGCCCTTTATTGAACCGCCATCTTCATGCTTGGTCTTGGGCTTCTCTCTGGTGAATCCTCTTTGCGTAACCCGGCCCCTCCTGGGCGGCTTACACAAATAGTTATATCCCCAACAGCTTGTATATTCCTACGATGGGTTTCCTCAAATGCCCTAGGTCTTCATGAGCAAGCGAGTTGGATGCACACCCACTAGTTTTCTTTTGTTGAGCATTCATAGCTCTAGTGCATCCGTTGCATGGCAATCCCTGCTCCTCATGTTGACATCAATTGATGGGCATCTCCATAGCCCGTTGATTATCCTCGTCAATGTGAGACTTTCTCCTTTTTTGTCTTCTCCACACAATCCCCATCATCATATTCTATTCCACCCATAGTGCTATATCCATGGCTCGCGCTCATGTATTGCGTGAAGGTTCAAAAAGTTTGAGATTATTTAAGTATGAAACAATTGCGTGGCTTGTCATCGGGGGTATAGAAGTTGGGAACATCTTTGTGTGACGAAAATGTAGCATAGCCTAACTATATGATTTTGTAGGGATGAACTTTCTTTTGCCATGTTATTTTGAGAAGACATGATTGCTTTGATTAGTATGCTTGAAGTATTATTATTTTTGTGTCAATATGAACTTTTGTCTTGAATCTTTCGGATCTGAATATTCATATCATAATTAAGAAGATTTACATTGAAATTATGCCAAAGTATCACTCCGCATCAAAAATTCTTTTTTTATCATTTACCTACTCGAGGACGAGCAGGAATTAAGCTTGGGGATGCCTGATACGTCTCCAACGTATCTATAATCTTTGATTGCTCCATGCTACTTTATCTACTATTTTGGACTATATTGGGCTTTATTTTCCACTTTTATATTACTTTGGGACTAACCTATTAACCGGAGGCCCAGCCCAGAATTGCTGTTTTTTTGCCTATTTCAGTGTTTCGAAGAAACGGAATATCAAACGGAGTCCAAACGGAATGAAACCTTTGGGATCGTGATTTTCCAACCGAACGTGATCCAGGAGACTTGGACCCTACTCCAAGCAGTACCAGAGGCGGTCACGAGGGTGGAGGGCGCCCCCTGGGCACGCCCCCCTACCTCGTGGGCCCCCTGACACTCCACCGACATACTCCTTCCTCCTATATATACCTACGTATCCCCGAATGATCAGAACAGGAGCCAAAAACCTAATTCCACCGCCACAACCTTCTGTATCCACGAGATCCCATCTTGGGGCCTATTCCGGAGCTCCGCCGGAGGGGGCATCCACCACGGAGGGCTTCTACATCATCACCATATCCCCTCCGATGAAGTGTGAGTAGTTTACTTCAGACCTTCGGGTCCATAGCTAGTAGCTAGATGGCTTCTTCTCTCTTTTTGGATCTCAATACAATGTTCTCCCCCTCTCTCGTGGAGATCTATTCGATGTAATCTTCTTTTTGCGGTGTGTTTGTTGAGACCGATGAATTGTGGGTTTATGATCCAGTATTATCTATGGAAAATATTTGATTCTTCTCTGAATTCTTTTATGTATGATTGAGTTATCTTTGCAAGTCTCTTTGAATTATCCTTTTTGGTTTGGCCAACTATATTGGTAGTTCTTGGAATGGGAGAAGTGCTTAGCTTTGGGTTCAATCTTGTGGTGTCCTTACCCAGTGACAGAAGGGGCAGCAAGGCACATATTGTATTGTTGCCATCGAGGATAACAAGATGTTTTTTATCATATTGCATGAATTTATCCCTCTACATCATGTCATCTTACTTACAATGTTACTCTGTTTTTAACTTAATACTCTAGATGCATGCTGGATAGCGGTCGATGAGTGGAGTAATAGTAGTAGATGCAGAATCGTTTCGATCTACTTGATTTGGACGTGATGCCTATATACATGATCATTGCCTAGATATACTCATAACTATGCTCAATTCTGTCAATTGCTCAACAGTAATTTGTTCACCCACCGTAGAATACTTATGCTCTTGAGAGAAGCCACTAGTGAAAACTATGGCCCCCGGGTCTATTCTCATCATATCAATCTATCACTTTATTTACTTGCTTTGTTTTTACTTTGCCTTTTACTTTTTACTTTGCATCTATCTATCAAAAATACCAAAAATATTATCTCTGTCAGATCTCACTCTCGTAAGTGACCGTGAAGGGATTGACAACCCCTAAGCGTTGGTTGCGAGTTCCTATCGTTTTGTGTAGGTACGAGGGACTTGTGCGTGGTCTCCTACTGGATTGATACCTTGGTTCTCAAAAACTGAGGGAAATACTTACGCTACTTTGCTGCATCATCCTCTCCTCTTCGGGGAAATCCAACGCAGTGCTCAAGAAGTAGCAAACCCCTGGACTGGTGTCGTCCATGCGTACACCATGCCGGTTCCACGGGCTCCTGTACCGACGTTTCCCGTGCCGCGCCCACTGGCGCACCAGGCGTACTACGCGGCTCCGCAGCCCTATGGAGGGTACCCACAGCCGTAGCTAAGCGGCGGCTACGGCATCCCCATGGTGCCGCCGTCACCTTGGGATCCGACGCTCCTCGCCGCGTTGCACACCGCTCCTATGCCGAACAACTACACTGGAGGCGGTGATTGGTACATGGACACCAGTGCCATGGCTCACATGTTTGCTCATCCTGGTAATCTTGCCTCCTTCACTCCCGTCACCACCGGCCGCCGCATCGTTGTCGGCGACGGTTCCACCCTTCCTATTACACATATCGGGCACACTACTTTTCCATCTAATTCCATGCCTTTATCTTTGTCTAACATACTTGTGTTACCTCATCTTATTAAGAATCTTGTTTTGTTCGTTGTTTAACTCGTGAAAATCATGTTACTGTTGAATTTGACGAGCTTGGTTTTTGTGTCAAGGATGCTCGAACCAGGATGGTACTTCACCGATGTGATAGCCTCGACGAGCTCTATCCGGTGCATCCGCCGTCCACCTCCACCACTGCACCGGTTGCTCTCTCCACCAGCGTTGATCTCTGGCATGCTCATTTGGGTCATCCCAACCCCGTCATACTTCCTCATATTCTTAGGAGTTTCCGTTTTAGTTGTAATAAGATAGAGGATCACACCTGTCATGCCTGTCGTGTTGGCAAACATGTTCGCCTCCCGTTTAATAACTCCATCACCATAGGTTCTTTTCAGTTGATTCATAGCGATGTGTGGACCTCTCCGGTTCCTAGTAGTTCGGGCTATTTATATTATCTGGTTATTCTTGATGATTATTTTCACTATGTGTGGGCATTACCTTTACGACGAAAGTTGGATGCACTCTCCACTTTGACGGCTTTTTACTCCTATGTCAGCACACAGTTTGGGCGTCCCATCCTTGCTCTTCAGACTGAAAATGGAAAAGAGTTCGACAACCTTGCTTTCCGCACTTTTTTGTCGCACCACGACACAATTTTTCGTCTCACATGCCCGTATACTTCACAGCATAATGGTTGAGCCGAACGCGTCCTTCGCACTCTGAATGACTGCGTTCGGACGCTCCTGTTCCATGCTAATGTACCGCCTCGTTTCTGGCCGGATGAACTCGCTACTGCTTCACTTCTCCTTAATCTTCGCCCTTGCAGCCCATGGTGGAACTATGCACCTCACCATCTTCTCTTCGGTACGCCCCCATCTTATGATGGCCTGCGTATTTTTGGGTGCCTTTGCTATTCTAGCACTGCCGACTCCGCTCCTCACAAACTCGCACCTCGTTCTGTCGCTTGCATATTCACCGGCTACCCCTCCAACTCCAAGGGATACCAGTGCTAAGATCCCGTCTCCCACCGTGTGTTCACCTCCTGGCACATTTACTTTGATGAGCATGTGTCTCCGTTTCAGCAGGTACCCCCGGCTGTTCCTCCCGCCACTGGCGACGCGGGCTCCTTGACGCCTTTCCCAGGGCGCTCGCGCGCCTCTCTTGGCCCGCCCCTGGCTTTGAGGCGCCCCCCCCCCCCCCCGCATGCGGCGCCTCCTACAGCCGCGGCGCTGGCGCCCCTGACCTCGGCGCCCGCGGCCCCCCAAGCGCCCCCGGTGCCCGCGGCCCCCTCGGCACCCCCGGCGCCTGTGGCCGGTCCGGTCACCCGCGCTCGTATGGACGTTTTTCGCCCGAGCTCGCGCTATGCCTCGGATGACTACGTCCATGCGATGTCCACCTCTAAGCCATCGTCGTTGCCGTCCTCCGTTCGAGCCACTCTTCGAGACCCGCTCTGGATGGCTGTGATGCAGGAGGAGTTTGATGCCCTATTGTGCAACCGGGCGTGGCAGCTTGTTCCCCGTCCCCGGCACGCCAACGTGATCACCGGGAAGTGGGTCTTTAAACACAAGCTTCGTCCTGATGGTACCCTTGATCGCTATAAAGCGCGCTGGGTCGTTCGTGGCTTCCGACAGCGAGCTGGCATCGACCCGACACATTAGCTCCGGTCGTCAAGCCCGGCAGGATACGCATGGTTCTCCACCTTGCGGTCTCCTATGCTTGGCCGGTGCACCAGATGGATGTCTCCAACGCCTTCCTCCATGGTCACCTCGAGGAGCCGGTCTTCTGCCAGCAGCCCACCGGGTTTGTTGACCCGGCGCTTCCCGACCACGTGTGCCTGCTTTCGCGGTCCTTGTACGGCCTCAAGCAGGCTTCGCGCGCTTGGTACCAGTGCATCGCGGTGTTTCTCCACCAGCTTGTGTTCCGCTCTACCCGCTCGGATGCCTCGCTCTTCGTCTATCATCAGGGCTCTGACACTGCCTACTTGCTGCTCTATGTCGACGACATCATCCTGACGGCATGTACGACTGGTCTCCTCAGTCAGCTCACGGCTTCTCTTCGTGCTGAGTTCTCCATCAAGGACTCGGGTCCTTTGCACTACTTCCTCGGTGTTGAGGTGGTGCGCCATCCGGATGGCTTCTTCCTTCATCAGCGGAAGTACGCTCACGAGCTCCTGGAGCGCGCCGGCATGCTTAACTGCAAGCCTGCCGCTACGCCTGTTGGTACGAAGGCCAAGCTTTCTGCCACGAATGGTTCTCCTGCTTCGGATGCTGCCTTCTATCGGTCTATCATTGGTGCCCTCTAGTACCTCACTCTGACTCGACCGGAGATCCAGTATGTCGTGCAGCAGGTGTGTCTTCATATGCATGCTCCTCAAGACGTTCACTGGGCTGCCATCAAGCGGATTCTCCACTATATCTGTGGCACTATGGATCTGAGCGTCACACTTCACGCCTCCGTCGACACCGCCCTCACCGCCTACTCCGATGCAGACTAGGCGGGCTGCCCTGACACTTGTCGCTCTACTTCGGGCTATTGTGTCTACCTTGGACCCTCACTTATCTCGTGGTCGTCCAAGCGGCAGTCTACGGTCTCTCGTTCCAGTGCTGAGGCTGAGTATTGTGTGGTGGCCAACGCCGTCGCCGAGTGTTCATGGCTTCGCCAGCTGCTTTAGGAGCTCTCTTGCCCTGTTGACCGTGCCACGGTGGTCTACTGTGACAACGTCTCCACGGTCTACCTCTCCGCTAACCCGGTGCATCATCGACGGACCAAGCATATTGAGTTGGATATTCATTTTGTTCGGGAACAGATGGCCCTTGGCCATATTCGTGTTTTACACGTCCCTACTTCCCAACAATTTGTCGATATCATGACCAAGGGATTTCGTACGGCGTCCTTTGAGGAATTCCGGTCCAGTCTTTGCGTCAGCTGCGGTGCCGCTTCGACTGCGGGGGTGGGCGGGGGGGGGGGGGGGGGAGGGGGTTGTTGAGTATATGTGTTATCTGCATATTATGTATTGGGCCCGCCTCCTAGATCCTTGTATAGTTGAGGTCTGTGACCCACCGTTGTACATTATATATACGTGCATATGCACGAGAGCAATACATCGTGCAATTCATACATCTTCATGTATAACCCTAGGAAGAATTTGAGACATACCTCTAGTCTTGTATTAGGACGCCCAATTTGTTTTGGTGAACACCCCCTCTAATGGTTACTTGTGTCATTCACCAACCCAATATGTGTGCAAGTTAAATTTAATCCATCACATAAAACAAGAGTTTAATTTCCTCTATTTTATGAACAACAAATGGTTTATTCTCTACATTTTATAATCAAAAGAAACATTTCATAAGATTTGTCCTCTCTAGATATAAAATTTTCATGTCAAAATATGCCATGGTTTTTCACTTTCGACATTCACATCATATATCCGGTATTTGCTCTTTTGTGGCATATATTTAATGCCATGGTAGTCTGATTAGAAGCATCCATCAGATCGATGGACTGTTGTTGATTGATTCTAATTGAATCTCGCGGTCCCCTTTGCTATATTTCTGCGAAAGAAAAGGCATAATTCCGCGAGCTCGTAGCAAACAACATGCATCCCGGACCACATGAGAGGAGGAGATTCTGGCATAATCCCTCCCTAACCAATCGCCCGGATATCCCTCCCAAATTCCCTCCTCTCACGCCGTCCGCATCTCCCCGACCTCTCTGTTAATCGCAACACCCCCATCCTCTTCGGTTGCTAAGCATATGGTCTGATTCCTTCACAACCCGTCGTCGGCCACAACAGCAGAGCAGCCATCCAACCACCCAGATCCGTTCCCCTGCTCCTCTCACCCCTTCCTCTACATTGATGCGGCCCTGGGCGACATCGTTGGTGCGCCGTACCGGTGTGTAACACCCCAAAAATTGGAGAACCGGAAGCGAGAGAGAAGCTGAGAGTGGGAGGTTGAAGAAGGAGGCTGCAAGTGTACCGTGGGCCCACATGTCAGCAGGAGAGACCACTGTTCATTGGGGTGCCTCCAGCATTTTTGGAAAATAAATATTTGCTTCCCTTTTTCAAAACTTTTGTGGCTCGGGATGGAAAACCCTCGATAACCCCAAGTAGTAGAGATAACCCCGCCATATCCGTGTCTCGACATGGGTGCACCAAGTATTGGTACTCTTAACTCGGTTGTGTCCAACCGAAGGGTTAAAAGCAACCCAGAGGTTTTCCCGGAAGGAGATGGAGCGGCTCCGCCATCGGGAGGTGGAGCAGCTCTTTGACACCCTCCACACCGACCACTATGGGAGTGTGGGAGCGTTGCACGATGTGTACCCGAGGTTGAATGAGGACATGGACATCCTTGGCCTCTAGCGGTTTGTCCTATACAATGCCTTAGACAAGAGGAAGTTGAGACACTTGACGTTCTTCTCCCAACACCTCGCAATGAGGTTCGAGGAGTTTCGTCAGTTGAGGGCAGCGGCATAGGAGGCAGAAGTGGATCGAGTGACGCATACGATGGCAGCCCACATTCTTGCCACCATCCACAATGCCCCCCCCCCACTTCCCGGTGGAGATCGTGTTGCAGGACCTGGACATGGAGGATCAGCGGAAGGCGGAGCGTGCGGTGGCGTACATTGCAGAGGCGATGGTACAGCAGGAGAAGGAGGGTGACTTCGGGGATGCCTAAGGTCTTCTCTTATCCCAGCTTCTCCCATCGCTAGTTTGTTTTCTTTTTCGTAGGATGCCGCCCCTATTTCTTGTAATAGGGGGCAGAAGGACAAAAGAGGCATGGGGTGCCATTAATCTAGTGGGTCGGCGCAGTTGAAAGTAAGCACCGACCTACCTTTTAAATTATGAACAATTATGCTTCAGAAGTATTTGCATCCTCTGAATCTCCCATTTTTCTCCCAATGTTCTCATGTTTCTATGTCTGTGCTATATATCGACCAGATCGTACTCAGTCACGTAGTGCCTCGATGATGGCGCACCAGGACCTCTGCCCAGACCACGACCACGGGAAGCACTCCTTCCATAGTACTCACATATTTTCAAAATAGTCACAATTATGCATGCGTTGTCGGACGTCCACGCAATGACTTCACCATTGTAATGAGATTTCTAAAACTGCTTCTTCACGAATAGGCAAAATACATAGAAACCCCTTTTTTGGAAAAATCGTATGAGAAATTAGGCTGATCCAAACCATGAGACCAAGACATTGTACTTATCTCTGCAGGTTCGGTTCTTGTCTTGGGCGGATGTGTCGGGTGGCCTTCTTGTTCCCAGGGCCTGTTCGTGAAGTAGTATTTTGCTGCCTCAAAGATTCAAACAAAAGGGCAGAAAGCTCTTGGTTGTATTGTGCGTCCACAACACGTTCGTTAATCATAAGCTTAACTCTATGCAGCATGCAACACAATGCAGATCATAGGCATGCCTATACTTAGCTTGGTAATTCACATGACAATGCAAAGTGTTAAGAGTCTACTTATATGCTTTTTACATAGTTTTTTGTCGGCTAGAGCGGACAAGCAGCCACGATACTTGCTAATGGGAGAGAATCCCGCTGTCGTCCTAAGGTTAGAACTTGCGAAGATGGTACTTCTTTAGATTTTCAATGTTCCATGAATTTTGTAAAGGGTTCCTATCTTTGGCTTCTAGTTGGACAAAGCCGGGTCTTGTAACTTGAACCACCCTAAAAGGACCTTCCCACTTCGGTCTCAACTTGTTTTGTCCCTTCCTGGACTGAATCCAGTGAAGAACAAGGTCACCGTCGGTGTCAAAACCGGCGGATCTCGGGTAGGGGGTCCCGAATTGTGCGTCTAGGCAGATGGTAACAGGAGACAAGGGACACAACGTTTTTACCCAGGTTCGGGCCCTCTCGATGGAGGTAAAACCCTACGTCCTGCTTGATTAATATTGATGATATGGGTAGTACAAGAGTAGATCTACCACGAGATCAAGGAGGCTAAACCCTAGAAGCTAGCCTATGGTATGATTGTTGTAATGTATGTTGTCCTACGGACTAAAGCCCTCCGGTTTATATAGACACCGGAGAGGGCTAGGGTTACACAGAGTCGGTTACAATGGTAGGAGATCTACGTATCCGTATTGCCAAGCTTGCCTTCCACGCCAAGGAAAGTACCTTCCGGACACGAGCCGGAGTCTTCAATCTTCTATCTTCGTAGTCTTGGAGTCCGGCGGATAATGATAGTCCGGCTGTCCGGACACCCCCTAGTCCAGGACTCCCTCAGTAGCCCCTGAACCAGTCTTCAATGACGATAAGTCCGGCGTGCATAATGTTCGGCGTTGCAAGGCGGGTTCCTCCCTTGAATAATCCAGAGAAGATGATGAACACCAGGATAGTGTCCGGCTCTGCAAAAATAATTTCCACATTCCACCGTAGAGAGAATAAAACATATACACTGACTCAATCTGCTGACGTATTATGCGGCGTGATGTCACACCGCCACCAAGCCCTCGTTCGAATCGTTTTTTACTATTCCACCTCAGCACGTTTAGCGAAGCGGTTTCCTTGGCACGTCTTGTCGAAGCAGAGATCGTGTTCCCCTTATTCTGAGATTCTCATCAATACGGACGTGGGTAACCCAACCGCGCCATTGATGGTGGCACTTGGGAGATAAGCGAGTTTTACCAGGCTGGTGGGGGACGCATAGTTTAGTCCGCCTACATATACGGGATAAGGATTCACCTTCTCACCTACGCCTTCTTCCTCCTTTGCTCATCCATCTCCGCGCACTCAAGCTCCAACGCCCAAGCTTGCGCATCTCGCCTCGACCTTCTTCGAATATGTCCAGAGCGGGAGGTAAATGGTTAGCCTCCACCGTCAAGGAGGAGGACATTACCAAGCTGCGCGACGCCAGATATCTTTCCAGCGATATCGCGCATCGGCTGCCCGACGAGGGGCAGCTCATCCCCACCCCTGGGCCTCATGAGAGGGTCGTCTTCCTCCCCCACTTCCTCCGCGGACTGGGCTTTCCGCTCCATCCATTTGTCCGGGGGCTCATGTTTTACTACGGCCTGGATTTCCACGATCTGGCGGCGAACTTCATCCTCAACATCTCGGCGTTTATCGTCGTGTGTGAGGCCTTCCTCTGCATCCAGCCCCACTTCGGCCTGTGGCTCAAGACCTTCAACGTCAAGCCGAAGGTTGTGAAGGGCACGCAAGCGGAATGCGGAGGCACCATGTTGGGCAAACTGCCCAACGTCCCTTGGCTGGAAGGGACCTTCGTGGACTCCGTCAAGGGGTGGCAATCGGGGTGGTTCTACATCATCGAGCCGCGCAAGCCCACATGGGCGGCGGCCCCCGAGTTTAGATCTGGAATCCCCACGCAGCTCACCTCCTGGAAAGAGAAGGGCTTGCAGTGGGGTAGTCCGGTGGAGGTGACGGGACTCCGAGCCTGCATCAAGAAGATGGTGAGCGAGAGGCTCCGGCTTGTCGACGTGGTCCAAGTCATGCTCCTCCGGCGGATTCTCCCATGCCAAGAACGGGCATTCAATTTGTGGGAGTTCAATCCGGAACAGCACCAGGTGCTGAGCGAGCTCTTCGGTACAACATATGAAGGCGCCTGGAGGGTGCTGTTCAATGGCGCCGAAGCACCTGCATCCGAGACGAGAGATCGTGGATTCAGCGCGTAGTGTCCAACTGACGCGGTAAGTGATTCAACCCCATTACGGGACACTTGTGATAATTAAATTAGATTTTAGTGGGATTTCATTCTGCCATTTCCTTCGACAGGAATGGATGGAGAAAGCCAAGCTGCTTACCAGCCCGGCTCCCATGCCAGAAGACCCAGTGAACGCCCGCATAACAGGGCTGCTGGTTCCGGCACCGCACGTGGTGCCGGAGAAGAAGGCCAAGAAGGTGGCCACGGGGACTCGAAAGAGTTCCCGTAATCAGGCGTCTGACGACGACGAGGACTCCTCCCCTGAAAACGAGGAGGAGGAGTATTCTCTCCCGGAGGAGGGAGAGAAGAAAAGGAAGGCTTCCCGAACCGGGGAGGCCGAAGGGTCCAAGAGGGGGAGAACTATCCCCCCGGACAGTTTCGCCAACATCGACGTTGGTGAGGATGAGTGGCCTCCAAGGGCCAGGCGTCCGGCAGGATCGTAAGTATTCGGATCATTCATATGCCATATATTTTATGTCATGCAGTGTCCTTCTAACGCCGCATTCTGCCCGTAGTCCGGCCGGTGACGATCTCCCCGACTCGATGAGCGGGTCGCTGGCCTCGTCGGATGTAAATTCCATCCCGACTGCCTCTACCCCACGCGTCGACGAGGACGCCGAGGTGGGATCCCACAGAGGGACCCATCAGGAGGAGGCTCCGGAGGCGCCGTCAGGCAGCCTCCCGGACTTCGTGCCGGACTCTACACCGGAACCCGCAGTGCTTCCAGAGTCCGGCAAGCGGCCCCTTCGAAAGAAGGGCAGGACCACGACGCCGGCGGCCTCCGTCCATCCGGAGGTGCCGGATAACCTGTTGGAGGCACTTAAAGGCGCTTCCATCGAGGAAGAACACCGCACTGTTATGAGTGCGGTGATTGAGAAGGTTCAGCTCGCCAAAAGCGGGCTGACCGAAGCCTGCAGCAGCCTTCTAACAGGCTTTGAGGTAAGAGGTTAAAATTATGTAATGTAATACCGCATAGACAGTAGCCCCTGATGCTTAGTTCGGTGTTCGGAAAGAAAAGCCGGACTAAGGATCTAACAAGATATACGCAGGGTTGCTTAAAATGTGTCAATATGGGTTTGCAGGCTGCGCTGCTGACCTCTGCCGAATTAACGGCGGAGGTCGAAGTGCTGAAGAAGGATCTCGAGCGGTCCGAGCAAGAGCTCGGCCATGCCAAGAAGCAGCTCGAGGAGAAAGAAGGTGAGTAACACCTCTTTGAATAAGTACCTTACAGAAAAGGATTTCGGTTGCAAATAAAATTAACAGGGATAATATATGTATTGCAGGGGCCACTAACGAGGTGGCAGCCCTGAAGGATGCTTTGTTCGTGGCCGAACGCAGTGCGGCCGTGGAACGAGCTGAGCGAGAGAAGCAAGAGGCACGGGTGGCGGAGGTTCGGCAAGAGCTCCAAGCTCTCATGGAAAAGCATGAGAGTTTGGAGCGTGACTCCAAGACTCGAGAGTCCGAGCTTGCCTCGGCTCTCGAAAGTGCCAAGTCCGCCAAGGCCGGGGCCCAGAAGGCCCTTCAGGAGGTCGAGGATATAAAGAAGATTGCTGCGGGTAAGGCGTTTTTCATGTAAAGCAAGCATGTTAATGTAAATTACCGGATACTTACCCGAATTCGGAGCTCTCCAGGGGCGTTTGCAGATCTGCCGCGTAGTGCGTCTGATGCCGCCGCATACTATCATGGCACGGAGGGGAGCTCGACGGAGATGGTCTTCTGGTCTCAGTACGCTGAGGCCGGCCATCCGGTGCCCCCAAGCGACCAGCTGAAGCAGCTGGTCGAACTCCACAAGGTAGCCGAGGAGGCCATGAAGGGTCTCATAGTCCGGCTGTGGCCTGGACAGGCCATGCCTGGGAGCTACTTTGGCCTCGTGCGGCGGTTGGTGGATGCATGCCCCAGGCTAGATGTAATCAAGCGCTCCGCCTGTATTGAAGGCGCTCGTCGGGCCCTTGCCCGCATAAAGGTGGAATGGGGCAAGCTGGATGCGGAGAAGCTTCTCACGGATCCACCGCCGCCAGGCAAGGAGCATCGCACGCCGGAGCGGTATTATAAAGTTGTCCTGAAGGGAGCCTGCGATATTGCAGATGAGTGCCCCTGAGATGTAATCTTTGAGTGAACTCGCTGTGTATTTATCATGTGCGCTGAAAACTTCGTTCCTATGCGCCATGAGCAACGCTTGTTTAATTTAAAATATTACCTTCTGTGCGGCCGTTTATAAAATCTAAGAGATGGCAACTCGTTAGCTTCAGCCCCCAAGCCACAAGTGCTGGGGTGTTCGGGATAAACATGAGCACTCTTGTTCCCATTGTTGGGTCCATCGAGGGAGGCGCTCAACACAGCGAACAAGGCAACCAGACTTATAATGCTTGAACACTCTCACTTAGCCATAGAATTCTATAATTTTAAATTTCGGCGAAGCCCCTGGTATTCGGAAGACCGAATCCGGGGCGCTATCCACGCCTTCATCGGACATTATCCGGAACTTCGCTCGAAGCGGCGTGAGTCTTTAAGGACCCGAAAAAACCTCTCGAACAACGACCAGTCTCTCGCCTTATCATGCTAGTCAGTTTTAGCTTTCTCCACTAAGGCGTTAACCCGGCTCAACCGGGGCGCAATCGCAGTGGTTCTCCCAGTGCCACCTTAGCCGACAGAACGGAACGTAAGGCAGCAAAACGTGGGAGCCGGGCAAACCCAACTATTGACCCAAGACATGATTCGGAGCCGATTCATATAATGCTATAAGTTCGGGGTGCCGCACTTGTGAAAGTGTTCGGACTTTATCACACCATAAATTGGGGAACAGAAGCCCCTGGCGTATTCGGCCGTACCAAAATATACGGGTGCAAGATGTCATGTAATAAACATATACATAAAAGGTAATGCAACTGCAAAATAAAAAAGGTGCTGCATTATATATGAAAGAAAGTCTGCTAATAAAGCGGACCGATACAGATAGTGCGACAAGCAAGGGATTTTGACTCCATAAACATGTCCCCCTCCAGGGATGAGCTGCGGACTTGGTGTATATAATCGAATTTAATGTTCGTAATTGAGACCACTTGAGAGTTCATCGCGTCCTTCTTTAGTCCCTGACTATTGCATCATGAGTTCGGCAGGTTAGCCACCGGACAGGGCTTCTGTTTAATGGAGTCCTGTGTACACAAAGTAGTAAAGTAAAAAAAGGAAAAGAAGGGGGGCACCCTTGCGAGCCCCTGGTGTGGTCGAGCCGCACTCTGGGTCCATTGTGATCGTGCCCCTTTCCCTGCGCCCATGGTATCTCCAAAGCGTAAAGATGTATGCGGAGTGTTATTCTTGCGATCATGCGCGGGCGAGGGTTGGGGCCGCATTGCTATGCATGCTCTGCTCGCGCCGGGTGGTCTTGGTTGGCATTGCTCCGGGCGCGCTTTGCTGTGTCCGGCCATTTAGCTGCCGGACTTGAGAATTGCCTTAAGAGGCTGCTCTGTACTTCTGCCGCGAGAGCCGCTGTATGTTCCTCCGTTCGGAGGGAGCGTTCCGTATTCCCATTGACCGTGATGACTCCATGAGGGCCTAGCATCTTGAGCTTTAGGTATGCATAATGCGGCACCGCATTGAATTTTGCAAACGCGGTTCGTCCGAGCAGGGCGTGATAGCCGCTGCGGAACGGAACTATGTCGAAGATTAACTCTTCGCTCCGGAAATTGTCCGGGGATCCGAAGACCACTTCCAGTGTGACTGAGCCTGTACAGTTGGCTTCCACTCCTGGGATGACACCTTTAAAGGTTGTCTTTGTAGGTTTGATCCTTGATGGGTCTATGCCCATTTTGCGCACTGTATCCTGATAAAGCAGGTTCAGGCTGCTGCCGCCGTCCATCAGGACTCTTGTGAGGTGAAATCCATCGACGATTGGGTCTAAGACCAATGCGGTGAATCCGTCGTGGCGTATGCTGGTCGGATGGTCTCTTCGATCGAAAGTGATCGGACAAGAGGACCATGGATTGAATTTTGGGGCGACTGGCTCCATCGCATAGACGTCCCTGAGTGCGCGTTTCCTCTCCCTCTTGGGTATGTGGGTCGCGTATATCATATTCGCCGTCCGCACTTGTGGGGGGAAGCCCTTCTGTCCTCTACTGTTCGGCGGTCGGGTCTCTTCCTCGTCGTCGTTGTTTAGCCCCTTGTCATTGTTTTCGGCAATTAACTTGCCGGCCTGCTTGAACACCCAGCAATCTCTATTGGTGTGGTTAGCTGGCTTTTCAGAGGTGCCATGTATCTGGCATAAGAGGTCGAGTATTTGGTCCAGATTGGACGGACCCGGAGTGGTTCTTTTGAATGGCTTCTTCCGCTGACCGGGTTTAGAGCCTCGAAATCCGGCATTGACTGCCGTATCCTCCTTATCGTCGCCGTTAATGCGGCGCTTGTTTTTGTTGCGACGTGACCTGCCATTGTTGTCCTTGGTATCCGGACTGCCAGAATTTTTACGGAGGTTGTTGCTACGGGCTAGCCAGCTGTCCTCTCCCGCGCAGAAGCGGGTCATTAACGATGTGAGGGCTGCCATGGATTTCGGCTTTTCCTGCCCCAGGTGCCGGGCTAGCCATTCGTCCCGGATGTTATGTTTGAAGGCTGCAAGGGCCTCTGCATTCGGACAGTCGACGATTTGGTTTTTCTTTGTCAAGAACCATGTCCAGAATTGTCTGGCCAATTCGTCTGGCTGCTGAATGATGTGGCTTAGGTCATCGGCGTTCGGTGGTCACACATACGTGCCCTGGAAGTTGTCGAGGAATGCGGCTTCCAGGTCCTCCCAGCACCCAATTGACTCTGCGGGCAAGCTATTTAGCCAATGCCGAGCTGGTCCTTTAAGCTTGAGTGGGAGGTATTTGATGGCATGGAGATCATCACCGCGGGCCATGTGAATGTGGAGAAGATAGTCTTCGATCCAAACCGCGGGGTCTGTTGTGCCATCGTAAGATTCGATGTTTACGGGTTTAAACCCTTCGGGGATCTGATGATCCATAACTTCGTCAGTGAAGCATAGAGGGTGTGCGGCGCCCCTGTATTGGGCGATATCGCGACGCAGCTCGAGAGAGCACTGTCTGCTGTGTTTGGCCCGGCCGGGATTGTTATGTCTGGCGCGACGGTATTCGTCGTGGGTCGTGGGGCGCCCACGTGATCTGTAGATGGATCTGGATTGTCTTGCCTTGTCCTCCAATATGTCTCGCAAGTCCGGCGCGTTCCCTCTTGGCTTTGTACTCTTGGAGCGATGCCGGGGTACGGTCTTGGCTGGGGGCCTGGATGCCTCTCTGTCACGACCACGGGGTGGTCGGTCAGCCATGTCGTGCGCTGGTGATGAAGGTATGTATGCTTCCTCCTCTAATCGAGGGAGCAGCTTGCGTCTTGGGTAACTTTTGGAGGGGCGTTCGAGTTTATACTCTTCGGCCGCGAGGACCTCGGTCCATCGATCGGCCAGCAGATCTTGATCAGCTTGGAGCTGTTGCTGCTTTTTCTTTAGGTTATTTGCTGTGGCTATGAGCCTGCGCTTGAAGCGCTCTTGTTCGACGGGATCCTCAGGTACGACGAATTCATCATCGTTGAGGCTTGCTTCGTCTTCGGAGGGAGGCATATACTTATCATTCTCAACCCCTTCGTCTGCCGCCCTGTTGTGAGGGCTTGCTTCTGCATCCTCCTGCGCTGAGTCTTGCTGAAGGGGATTGTCTTCGGCACTCTCCGGAGTGTTATTGTCTCCCGTGCCGGAATCTCCATTCTTGCTGTGGCGGGATTTAGAGCGGCGCCGCTGACGTCGACGTTTGGGCTGCTTCTTTAGAGAATCTGCCTCCGTTGCTTCTTCGCCATCCCCATCTTTTGGGGTGTCCACCATGTATATGTCATATGACGAGGTGGTTTTCCAGTGCCCTGTAGGCGCTGGTTCCTGTTCGTCTCCGGCATCGTCATCCATAGCGTCGATGTCGTCGGAGTCGTAGTCTAGCATGTCGGTTAGATCCTCGACAGTGGCTACAAAGTGGGTGGTGGGTGGGCTCTGAATTTCTTCATCGTCCGAACTCCAACCGTCCTGGCCATAGTCCGGCCAGGATTCTCCTGATAGCGAGAGACGCTTCAGTGAATTCAGGGTATCGCCAAAAGGCGAGTGTTGGAAAATGTCCGCGGCGGTGAATTCCATGACCGGCGCCCAATCCGGACCAATTGGTAGGGGTGCGGGAGGTTCGGAGTCCGGCGAGGAGTCCAGCGCCTCGGAATCACGGGTTTCGCAGGGGACAAGATCAGTGTTCGGCTCCATCGTCGTGTATGTTGAAGCCCCCGGGGCGGCGTCTATCCACCGTCCCTCGATGTGGGCGATCGGCTCCGGGCTAATGGCCGAAGCGGATCCAGGTGTGGCCACCAGGGCACTGTTCGGTGGCAGAGTTAAATCATGCCCGTCGTCACAGTGCGGCGCGCTCGGCTGCGGCTCGGGTCCGTCGAGGATCAAGTCTCCGCGGACATCGGCCGTGAAGTTTAAGCTTCCGAATCTGACCTGACGGCCAGGGGCGTAGCTTTCGATCTGCTCCAGATGGCCGAGAGAATTGGCCCGTAGTGCGAAGCCGCCGAATACGAAGATCTGTCCCGGGAGAAAAGTCTCACCCAGGACAGTGTTGTTGGTTGAAGATGCCATCAAGCCTATCGGTGACGACACAGAGGAACTCTCAATGAAAGCACCAATGTCGGTGTCAAAACCGGCGGATCTCGGGTAGGGGGTCCCGAACTGTGCGTCTAGGCGGATGGTAACAGGAGACAAGGGACACAACGTTTTTACCCAGGTTCGGGCCCTCTCGATGGAGGTAAAACCCTACGTCCTGCTTGATTAATATTGATGATATGGGTAGTACAAGAGTAGATCTACCACGAGATCAAGGAGGCTAAACCCTAGAAGCTAGCCTATGGTATGATTGTTGTAATGTATGTTGTCCTACGGACTAAAGCCCTCCGGTTTATATAGACACCGGAGAGGGCTAGGGTTACACAGAGTCGGTTACAATGGTAGGAGATCTACGTATCCGTATTGCCAAGCTTGCCTTCCACGCCAAGGAAAGTACCTTCCGGACACGAGCCGGAGTCTTCAATCTTCTATCTTCGTAGTCTTGGAGTGCGGCGGATAATGATAGTCCGGCTGTCCGGACACCCCCTAGTCCAGGACTCCCTCGGTCACCTTCCTCAAATCCACGGGAACAGATATTGCGCCTGTGATAGCGATGCAAACCCTGCTGATATTTGCATGTACAATTGCCCAGGATCGGTTCTCCTCAAGTAATCCAACATCGTCATGTCTTCTTTCCTCTTGATTTTCTTCATCGCAAGCTCTTACTCGAGGAGAACCATACACGAGTTCCGTAGGGAGTCGGCTTCAACTCTATAGACGAGAGCGAAGGGGGTTTCTCCTGTTTCTCTATTTGGTGTAGTTCTGAATGACCAGAGAACATCATGGACTGTTGGAAATATTCCCTAGAGGCAATACTAAATTGGTTATTATCATATTTCCTTGTTCATGATAAATGTTTATTATTCATGCTAGAACTGTATTGATCGAAAAGTTAAATACATGCGTGAATACATAGACAACACAATGTCCCTAGTGAGCCTCTACTAGACTAGATCGTTTATCAAAGATGGTTAAGGTTTCCTAACGATAGACATGAGTTGTCGTTTGATAACGGAATCACATCATTAGGAGAATGATGTGATGGACAAGACCCAACCGTAAGCTTAGCATCAGATCATTTAGTTTATTTGCTATAGATTTCTTCATGTCAAGTATATGTTCCTTAAACCATGAGATCGTGTAACTCCCTGACACCGGAGGAATACTTAGTGTGTATCCAAACATCACTTCATAACTGGGTGATCGTAAAGGTGATCTACATGTATCTACGAAGGTATCTGTTGGGTTTGCATGGATCAAGACTAGGATTTGTCACTCCATATGACGGAGAGATATCTCTGGGCCCTCTTGATAATACAACTGAAGGAAATATGCCCTAGAGGCAATAATAAAGTTGTTATTTATATTTCCTTATATCATGATAAATGTTTATTATTCATGCTAGAATTGTATTAACCAGAAACTTGGTACATGTGTGAATACATAGACAAACAGAGTGTCCCTAGTATGCCTCTACTAGACTAGCTCGTTAACCAAAGATGGTTAAGTTTCCTGACCATAGACATGTGTTGTCATTTGATGAACGGGATCACATCATTAGAGAATGATGTGATGGACAAGACCCATCCGTTAGCTTAGCATTAGTGATCGTTTAGTTTTATTGCTATTGCTTTCATCATGACTTATACATGTTCCTCTGACTATGAGATTATGAAACTCCCGAATACCGGATGAACATTTTGTGTCTTATCAAACGTCACAACATAATTGGGTGATTATAAAGATGCTCTACAGGTGTCTCTGATGGTGTTTGTTAAGTTGGCATAGATCGAGATTAGGATTTTTCACTCCGAGTATCGCAGAGGTATCTCTGGGCCCTTTCGGTAGTGCTCACCACTATAAGCCTTGTAAGCAATGTGACTAATGAGTTAGTTACGGGATGATGCATTATGGAATGAGTAAAGAGACTTGCCGGTAACAAGATTGAACTAGGTATGATGATACCGACGAACGAATCTCGGGAAAGTAACATACCGATGACAAAGGGAACAACGTATGTTGTTGTGCAGTTTGACCGATAAAGATCTTCGTAGAATATGTAGGAGCCAATATGAGCATCCAGGTTCCGCTATTGGTTATTGACTGGAGATGTGTCTCGGTCATGTCTACATAGTCCTCGAACCCGTAGGGTCCGCACGCTTAACATTCGATGACGATTTGTATTATGAGCTATGTGATTTGATGTACCAAAGTTTGTTTGGAGTCCCGGATGAGATCACGGACATGAAGAGGAGTCTCGAAATGGTCGAGAGATAAAAATTGATATATTGGAAGGTTGTGTTTGGACACCGGAATGCTTTCGAAAAGGTTTGGACATTTTCCGGAGTACCGGGGGTTACTGGAACTACCCCGCGGAGTTAATGGGACTTCATGGGCCCTAGTGGAGAGAGGAGGCGGCAGCCAGGTGGTGGCTTGCGCCCCCAAGCCCAAAACAAATTTGGACTAGGGTTGGGGGGCCCTTTACTTCTCTCCTCCTCCTCCTACTTCCCTCCTTCTCCTAGTGGAAATAGGAAGGGAGGGCGAATCCTACTTGGACCGGGAGTCCAAGTAGGACCCCCCCCCCATGGCGCCCCCCTTGGCCGCCACCTCTCCTCCCCCCTTTATATACGTGGGAGGGGGCACCCCAAAGACACACCAAGCCTTCTCTTAGCCATGTGCGGTGCCCCCCTCCACAGTTACACACCTCGGTCATATCATCGTAGTTCTTAGGCGAAGCCCTACGTCGGTAACTTTCACCGTTGCCACGCCATCGTGCTGATGGAACTCTCCCTCGTCCTCAAATGGATCAAGAGATCAAGGGACGTCATCAAGCTGAACGTGTGCTGAACGCGGAGGTGCCACACGTTCGGTGCTTGGATCGGTTTGATCGCGAAGACGTTCAACTACATCAACCGTGTTACTAAACGCTTCCGCTTTCGGTCTACGAGGGTACATGAACACACTCTCCCCGCTTGTTGCTATCCATCTCCTAGATAGATCTTGCGTGATCGTAGGTAATTTTTTTGAAATACTGCATTCGCCAACAGTGGCATCCGACCCAGGTCTATGCGTAGATGTTATATGCACGAGTAGAACACAATGAGTTGTGGGCGATAATAGTCATACTGCTTACCAGCAATGTCTTACTTTGATTGGATGGTGTTGTTGGATGAAGCAGCCTGGACCAACATTACATGACCGCGTTCATGATACTGGTTCTACCGACGTGCTTCGCACATAGGTGGCTAGCGGGTGTCTGTTTCTCCAACTTCGGTTGAATCGAGTTTGACTACGCCTGGTCCTTGTTGAAAGTTAAAACAACACACTTGACGAAAAATTGTTGTGGTTTTGATGCGTAGGTAAGAACGGTTCTTGCTAGAAGCTTGTAGCAACCACGTAAAACTTGCAACAACAAAGTAGAGGACGTCTAACTTGTTTTTGCAGGGCTTGTTGTGATGTGATATGGTCAAGACATGATGAGATATAAATTGTTGTATGAGATGATCATGTTTTGTAAAAGTTATTGGCAACTAGCAGGAGCCTTATGATTGTCGCTTTATTGTATGAAATGCAATCGCCACATAATTGCTTTACTTTATCACTAAGCGGTAGCAATTGTCGTAGAAGCAATAGTTGGCGGGACGACAACGATGCTACGATGGAGATCAAGGTGTCAAGCCGGTGACGATGGTGATCATGACGGTGCTTTGGAGATGGAGATCAAAGGTACAAGATGATGATGGCCATATCATATCACTTATTTGATTGCATGTGATGTTTATCCTTTATGGATCTTATTTTGCTTAGTACGGCGGTAGCATTATAAGATGATATCTCACTAAATGTCAAGGTATAAGTGTTCTCCCTGAGTATGCACAATTGCTACAGTTCGTCGTGCCGAGACACCACGTGATGATCGGGTGTGATAAGCTCTACGTTCACATACAATGGGTCCAAGCCAGTTTTGCACACACAGAATACTCGGGTTAAACTTGACGAGCCTAGCATATGCAGATATGGCCTCAGAACACTGAGACTGAAAGGTCGAGCGTGAATCATATAGTAGATATGATCAACATAGTGATGTTCACCATTGAAAACTACTCAATCTCATGTGATGATCGGACATGGTTTAGTTGATATGGATCACGTGATCACTTAGATGACTAGAGGGATGTCTATCTAAGTGGGAGTTCTTAAGTAATATGATTAATTGAACTTTAATTTATCATGAACTTAGTACCTAATAGTATTTTGCATGTCTATGTTGTTGTAGATCAATGGCCCGTGCTACCGTTCCTTTGAATTTTAATGCGTTCCTAGAGAAAGCTAAGTTGAAAGATGATGGTAGAAACTACACGGACTGGGTCCGTAACTTGAGGATTATCCTCATTGCTGCACAGAAGAATTACGTCCTGTAAGCACCGCTAGATGAAAGACCCGCTGCAGGAGCAACTCCATATGTTATGAACGTCTGGCAGAGCAAAGCTGATGACTACTCGATAGTTCAGTGTGCCATGCTTTACGGCTTAGAACTAGGACTTCAACGACATTTTGAACGTCATGGAGCATATTAGATGTTTGAGGAGTTGAAGTTAATATTTCAAGCAAATGTTTGGATTGGGAGATATGAAGTCTCCAATAAGTTCTACAGCTGCAAAGTGGAGGAGAATAGTTCTGTCAGTGAACATATACTCAGAATGTCTGGGTACCACAATCACTTGACTCAACTAGGAGTTAATCTTCCTGTTGATAGTGTCATTGACAGAGTTCTTCAATCACTGCCACCAAGCTACAAAAGCTTTGTGATGAACTATAATATGCAAGGGATGGATAATACTATTCCTGAGCTCTTCGCGATGCTAAAGGCTGCGGAGGTAGAAATCAAGAAGGAGCATCAAGTGTTGATGGTTAACAAGACCACTAGTTTCAAGAAAAAGGACAAAGGGAAGAAGGGGAAGTTCAAGAAGAACGACAATAAAGTTGTTGCTCCAGTGAAGAAACGCAAGTCTGGACCTAAGCCTGAGACTGAGTGCTTCTACTGCAAAGGGACTGGTCACTGGAAGAGGAACTGCCCCAAGTATTGGCGGATACGAAGGATGGCAAAGTGAAAGGTATATTTGATATACATGTTATTAATGTGTACCTTACTAATGCTCGTAGTAGCGCCTGGGTATTTGTTACTGGTTCTGTTGCTCATATTTGCAACTCGAAATAGGGGCTACGGATTAAACGAAGATTGGCTAAGGACGAGGTGACGACGCGCGTGGGAAATGGTTCCAAAGTCGATGTGATCGTCGTCAGCCCGCTACCTCTACATCTAATATCGGGATTAGTTTTAGACCTGAATAATCGTTATTTGGTGCCAGCGTTAAGCATGAACATTATATCTGGATCTTGTTTGATGCGAGACGGTTATTCATTTAAATCAAAGAATAATGGATGTTCTATTTATACGAGTAATATCTTTTATGGTCATGCACCCCTGATGAGTGGTCTATTCTTGTTGAAACTCAATTGTAGTGATACACATATTCATAATATTGAAGCCAAAAGATGCAAGGTTAATAATTATAGTGGAACTTATTTGTGGCACTGCCGTGTCATATTGGTGTAAAGCGCATGAAGAACTCCATGCTGATGGGCCTTTGGAATCACTTGATGCTTGCGAACCATGCCTCATGGGCAAGATGACTAAGACTCCGTTCTCCGGAACAATGGAGCGAGCAACTGACTTGTTGGAAATAATGCATACTGATGTATGCGGTCCGATGAGTGTTGAGGCTCGCGGATGGTATCGTTATTTTCTGACCTTCACAAATGATTTGAGCAGATATGGGTATATCTACTTGATGAAACATAAGTCTGAAACATTTGAAAAGTTCAAAGAATTTCAGAGTAAAGTGGAAAATCATCGTAAGAAGGAAATAAAGTTTCTATGATGTGATCGTGGAGGTGAATATTTGAGTTACGAGTTTGGTCTTGATTTGAAACAACGTAATGGTGTCTCCGAACGTCGTAATTATACTTTATTAGCTATGGTGCGATCTATGATGTCTCTTACTGATTTACCGCTATCATTTTGGGGTTATGCTTTAGAGACGGCCGCATTCACGTTAAATAGAACACCATCTAAATCTATTGAGACGACACCATATGAACTGTGGTTTGGCAAGAAACCCAAGTTGTTGTTTCTTAAAGTTTGGGGCTGCGATGCTTATGTGAAAAAGCTTCAACCTGATAAGCTCGAACCCAAATAGGAAAAATGTGTCTTCATAGAATACCCAAAGGAGCCTGTTGGGTACACCTTCTATCACAGATCCAAAGGCAAGATATTCGTTGCTGGGAATGGATCCTTTATAGAGAAGGAGTTTCTCTCGAAATAAGTGAGTGGGAGGAAAGTAGAACTTGATGAGGTAATTGTACCTGCTCCCTTATTGGAAAGTAGTTCATCAAAGAAATCAGTTCCAGTGATCCCTACACCAATTAGTGAGGAAGCTAATGATGATGATCATGAAACTTCTGATCAAGTTACTACTGAACCTCGTAGGTCAACTAGAGTAAGATCCGCACCAGAGTGGTACGGTCATCCTGTTCTGGAAGTCATGTTACTTGACCATGACGAACCTACAAACTATGAGGAAGCGATGATGAGCCCAGATTCCACGAAATGGCTTGAGGCCATGAAATCTGAGATGGGATCCATGTATTAGAACAAAGTATGGACTTTGGTTGACTTGCCCGATGATCGGCAAGCCATATAGAATAAATGGATCTTCAAGAAGAAGACTGACGCTGACGGTAATGTTACTGTCTACAAAGCTCAACTTGTTGCGAAAGGTTTTCGACAAGTTCAAGGAGTTGACTACGATGAGACCTTCTCACCCGTAGCGATGCTTAAATCAGCCCGAATCATGTTAGTAATTTCCGCATTTTATGATTATGAAATTTGGCAAATGGATGTCAAAACGGCATTCCTTAATGGATATCTTAAAGAAGAGTTGTATATGATGCAACCAGAAGGTTTTGTTGATCCAAAAGGTGCTAACAAAGTGTGCAAGCTCCAGCGATCCATTTACGGACTGGTGCAAGCCTCTCGGAGTTGGAATATACGCTTTGATAGTGTGATCAAAGCATATGGTTTTATACGGACTTTTGGAGAAGCCCGCATTTACAAGAAAGTGAGTGGGAGCTCTGTAGCATTTCTGATATTATATGTGGATGAAATATTGTTTATCGGAAATGATACTGAATTTTTGAATAGCATAAAAGGATACTTGAATAAGAATTTTTCAATCAAAGACCTCGGTGAAGCTGCTTATATATTGGGCATCAAGATCTATAGAGATAGATCAAGATGCTTAATTGGACTTTCAAAATGCAAATACCTTGATAAAGTTTTGAATAAGGTCAAAATGGATCAGTCAAAGAAAGGCTTCTTGCCTGTGTTACAAGGTGTGAAGTTGAGTCAGACTCAATGCCCGACCAATGCAAAAGATAGAGAGAAAATGAAAGTCATTCCCTATGCCTCAGCCATAGGTTCTATCATGTATGCAATGTTGTGTACCAGACCTGATGTGTGCCTTGCTATTTGTTTAGTAGGGAGGTACCAAGGTAATCCAGGAGTGGATCACTGGACAGCGGTCAAGAACATCCTAAAATACCTAAAAAGTACTAAGGATATGTTTCTGTTTATGGAAGTGACAAAGAGCTCATTGTAAATAGTTACGTCGGTGCTAGCTTTGACACTGCTCCGGATGACTCCAAGTTATAAACCAGATACGTATTTATATTGAATGGTGGAGCTGTCAGTTGGTGCAGTTCCAAACAGAGCGTCGTGGCAGGATCTACGTGTGAAGAGGAGTACATAGCTGCTTCTGAAGCAGCAATTGAAGGAGTCTGGATGAAGGAGTTCATATCCGATCTAGGTGTAATACTCAGTGCATCGGGTCCAATGAAAATCTTTTGTGACAATATTGGAGCAATTGCCTTGGCGTAGGAATCCAGATTTCACAAGAGAACCAAACACATCAAGAGACGCTTCAATTCCATCTACGATCAAGTCAAGGAGGGATACATAGATATTTGCAAGATACATACGGATCTAAATGTTGCAGACCCGTTGACTAAGCCTCTCTCACGAGCAAAACATGATCAGCACCAAGACTCCATGGGTGTTAGAATCATTACAATGTAATCTAGATTATTGACTCTAGTACAAGTGGGAGACTGAAGGAAATATGCCCTAGAGGGAATAATAAAGTTGTTATTTATATTTCCTTATATCATGATAAATGTTTATTATTCATGCTAGAATTGTATCTACCGGAAACTTGGTACATGTGTGAATACATAGACAAACAGAGTGTCCCTAGTATGCCTCTACTAGACTAGCTCTTTAATCAAAGATGGTTAAGTTTCCTAACCATAGACATGTTTTGTCATTTGATGAAAGGGATCACATCATTAGAGAATTATGTGATGGACAAGAGCCATCTGTTAGCTTAGCATTAATGATCGTTTAGTTTTATTGCCATTGCTTTCATCATGACTTATACATGTTCCTCTGACTATGAGATTATGCAACTCCCGAATACCGGAGGAACACTTTGTGTGCTATCAAACGTCACAACGTAATTGGGTGATTATAAAGATGCTCTACAGGTGTCTCCGATGGTGTTTGTTGAGTTGGCATAGATCGAGATTAGGATTTGTCACTCCGAGTATCGGAGAAGTATCTCTGGGCCCTCTCGGTAATGATCATCACTATAAGCCTTGCAAGCAATGTGATTAATGAGTTACTTACAGGATGATGCATTACGGAACGAGTAAAGAGACTTGCCGGTAACGAGATTGAACTAGGTATGATGATACCGACGATCGAATCTCGGGCAAGTAACATACCAATGACAAAGGGAACAACGTATGTTGTTATGCGGTTTGACCGATAAAGATCTTCGTAGAATATGTAGGAGCCAATATGAGCATCCAGGTTCTGCTATTGTTTATTGACCGGAGATGTGTCTCGGTCATGCCTACATACTTCTTGAATCCGTAGGGTCCGCACGCTTAACGTTCGATGACGATTTGTATTACGAGTTATGTGGTTTGATGTGCCGAAGTTTGTTTGGAGTCCCGGATGAGATCACGGACATGACGAGGAGTCTCGAAATGGTCGAGAGATAAATTTTGATACATTGGAAGGTTGTGTTTGGACACCGGAATGGTTTTAGAAAGGTTCGGACATTTTCCGGAGTACCAGGGGTTACCGGACCCCCCCGGGGAGTTAATGGGCCTTCATGGGCCCTAGTGGAGAGAGGAGGCGGCAGCCAGGTGGTGGCGCACGCCCCCAAGCCCAAACCGAATTGGACTAGGGTTGGGGCCCCCCTTTCCTTCTGTCCTCCTCCTCCTTTCCTCCTTCTCCTAGTGGGAATAGGAAAGGGGGGGGCGAATCCTACTTGGACCAGGAGTCCAAGTAGGACTCCCCCCATGGCGCGCCCCCCCTTGGGCCGCCACCTCTCCTCCCCCCTTTATATACGTGGGAGTGGGGCACCCCAAAGACACACCAAGCCTTCTCTTAGCCGTCTGCAGTGCTCCCCTCCACAGTTAGACACCTCGGTCACATCGTCATAGTGCTTAGGCGAAGCCCTGCATCGGTAACTTCATCATCACCGTCGTCACGCTGTCGTGCTGACAGAACTCTCCCTCGTCCTCAACTGGATCAAGAGATCGAGGAACGTCATCGAGCTGAACTTGTGCTGAACACAGAGGTGCCATACATGGCGGCACCCAGATTTGAACTGGGGATAAAGGATTTGCAGTCCCCTGCCTGTTTTGTTTTGAATTGACATAGAGAAAGATTTCTCGCGTTATATTCGGTGCTTGGATCGGTTGGATCGTGAAGACGTTCGACTACATCAACCGCGTTACTAAACGCTTTCGCTTTCGGTCTACGTGGGTACGTGGACATACTCTCCCCGCTCGTTGCTATGCATCTCCTAGATAGATCTTGCGTGGTCGTAGGTAATTTTTTTGAAATACTGTATTCCCCAACAACAACATCTTAAAGAGCTTGCAAGCAATGTGGCTAATGAGCTAGTCACGGGATCTTGTATTATGGAACGAGTAAAGAGACTTGCCGGTAACGAGATTGAACTAGGTATGGAGATATCGACGGTCGAATCTCAGGCAAGTAACATATCGCCGGACAAAGGGAATAGCATACGAGATTAACCGATCCTTGACATCGTGGTTCAACCGATAAAAGATCTTCGTGGAATATGTTGGAATCGATAGGGTCATCCAGTTCCGATATTGGTTATTGACCAGAGAGGTGTCTCGATCATGACTACATGATTCCCAAACCCGCAGGGTCACACGCTTAACGTTCGTTGATGCTAGAGTAGTATTGGGATATTTGATGATTGGTAACCGAATGTTGTTCAGAGTCCTGGATGAGATCCCGCACATCACGAGGAGCCTTGTAATGGTCGAGAGGTAAAGATCTATATATGGGAAGTTATATTTTGGGTTCCGGAAAAAGGTGCAGTTTTTTCGGTATTGTACCGTGAAGCTTCTAGAAGGTTCCGGAGGGGTCCGAAAGTCCACAAGTGGGTCCACCACGATCCCAAGGGCTAGCATGGGAGGAGGGGAGGCACCTTGGCCTTATTGGGCTAGGCGCACCAAGTCCTCAAAATCCCATGTGGCCAGGGAAGGGGAAAAGGGGAGTCCTAGTAGGAATAGGATTTGACTTGGAGTCCAAGTCCTCTCCCCCTTGGCTGCGCCCTAGGGCTTGGAGGGGCTGTTCCCCACACCCCTCCACCTATATATAGAGGGGAGGGGGCGCGCCCCTCTCTCTCCCATTACTCTATAGTTCCTCCGTCCTCGTTCTAGTAGCGCTTGGCGAGGCCCTGCTGAACTACCTCCACCACCACCATCACCACCACGCGTCCATGCCATCATGCTGTTTGTGATCCCATCTACTTCTCTGCCTTCTCTTGCTGGATCAAGGAGGAGGAGACTTCATCGACCCACACGTGTGCTAAACTCGGAGGTGTCGTCCATTCGGCACTAGATTGGTTGGATCGTGGTTGGATCGTGAAGAGTATACAACTACATCAACCACGTTATATAAGCTTCTGCTTCTGGTCTACGAGGGTATGTAGACACACTCTCCCCTCTCATTGATATGCTTCTCCTAGATAGATCTTGGGTGTTCATAGGATTTTTTTTGATTTTCATGCTTCATTACCCATCAGTGGCATCATGAGCTAGGTCTATGCATGGATGTATATGGTCGAGTAGAACACAAAGAGTTGTGCACGTTGATGCTCAAATTTCTTATCTCTCTTGTCTTATTTGGATTCGGCGGTATTGTGGGATGAAGCGGCTTGGACCAACTATACATGTGCTCGCACATGACACCGGTTCCACAGGCTAACATGTAACTTGTTTTGCATAAGGTGGCTAGCGGGTGTCTGTCTCTCCTACTTTAGTTGAATCTGGTTTGACAAAGGCGGTCCTTATAGAAGGTTAAAAGGCAACTTGATTATCACCGTTGTGGCTTTGTGTAGGTAAGAACGATTCTTGCTAGTTGCCCATAGCAGCCACGCAAAATTTGCAACAACAAAGTAGAGGACGTCTAACTTGTTTTTGCAGGGCATGTTGTGATGTGGTATGGCCAAAACATGACGTGATATATGTTGATGTATGAGATGATCATGTTTGGTAATAGGTTCACGACTTGCATGTCGATGAGTACGACAACTGGCAGGAGCCATAGGTTGTCTTTAATTTATTAATCATCATGTAATTGCTTTACTTTATCACTATGCATTAGCAATAGTTGTAGAAGCAATAGTTTGTGGAGACGGCCATGTGATGACACGATCGATGATGGAGATCATGATGATGGAGATCATGGTGTCATGCCGGTGACGATGGAGATCATGCCGGTGCTTTGGAGATGGAGATCAAAGGTACGAGATGATAATGGCCATATCATGTCACATATTGATTGCATGTGATGTTTATCCTTTTTATGCATCTTATTTTTCTTAGAACAATGGTAGCATTATAAGATGATCCCTTCACTTAATTTTGAGAAATTGTGTTCTCCTGAGTATGCACCATTGCAAAGTTCATCATTTCGAAGCACCTCGTGATGACCAGGTGTGATAGAATCTATGTTCGCATACAACGAGTGTAAGCCAGTTTTACACATGTAGAATACTTGGGTTAAACTTGACGAGCCTAGCATGTGCAGACATGGCCTCGGCACATAGGAGACTGAAAGGTCGAACATGATCCATATAGTAGATATGATCAACATGAAGATGTTCCCCATTGATGACAACCCCATCTCACGTGATGATAGGACATGGGTTAGTTGATTTGGATCATGTGTCACTTAGACAACTTGAGGGATGTTGATTTAAGTGGGAGTTCATTATTAATTTGATTAATGAACTAAATTATTATGAACTTAGTCTTAATTGTCTTTGCAAAATTTGTGTTGCAGATCAATGGACTTGTTGTAGTTCCCTTGAATTTTAATGCGTTCCTAGAGAAAGCTAAGTTCAAAGATGATGGAAGCAACTATGCGGACTGGGTCCATAACTTGAGAATTATCCTCATTGTTGTATAGAAGGCTTATGTCCTTGATGCAACGCTAGGTGACGCACCCCCTCCAGCATTGTCCGTGGATGTTGTGAACATCTGGCAGGCACGTTCTGATGACTACTCGATAGTTCAGTGCATCATGCTTTACGTCTTAGAACCGTGGCTCCAAAGACGTTTTGAGCACCACGGAGCATATGAGATGTTCCAGGAGCTGAAATTGGTATTTCAAGCTCATGCCTAGACTGAGAGGTATGACATCTCTGACAAGTTCTTTAGCTGTAAAATGGAGGAGAACAGTTCTGCTAGTGACATGTACTCAGAATGTCTGGGTTGCACAACCGCTTGACTCAGTTGGGAGTTAATCTTCTAGATGACTCGGTTATTGATAGAATTCTCCAATCACTACCACCAAGCTATAAGGGCTTTGTGATGAACTATAATATGAAAGGGATGGAGAAAACACTTCCTGAGCTCTTCACGATGCTTAAGGCCGTGGAGGAAGAAATCAAGAAGGAGCACCAAGTGTTGATGGTTAAAAAGACCACTAGTTACAAGAAAGGCAAGGGAAAGAAAGGGAACTTCAAGAAGAACGGTAAAGCAGTTGCCGCTCGGATGAAGAAACCCAAGGCTGGACCCAAACCTGAGACTGAGTGCTTCTACTACAAGTGGAATGGTCACTGGAAGCGGAATTATCCCAAGTACTTGGCAGATAAGAAGGCTGGCAACGTCAACAAAGGTATATTTGATATACATGTTATTGATGTGTACCTTACTAGTGCTCGTAGTAGCGCCTGGGTATTTGATACTGGTTTGGTTGCTCATATTTGTAACTCGTAACAGGAGCTGCAGAACAAACGAAGACTGGCTAAGGACGAGGTGACGATGCGCGTCGAAAATGGTTCCAAGGTTGAGGTGATCGTCGTCGGCACGCTACCTCTACATCTACCTTCGGGATTAGTTTTAAACCTAAATAATTGTTACTTGGTGCCTGCGTTGAGCATGAACATTATATATGGATCTTGTTTATTGCGAGACGGTTATTAGTTTAAGTCATAGAATAAAGATTATTATATTTATATGAGTAATATCTTTTATGGTCATGCATCCCTTGTGAATGGTTCATTCTTGTTGAATCTCGACCATAGTGATACACATATTCATAATATTGATGCCAAAAGATGCAAAGCTAATAATGATGGTACCACATATTTTTGGCACTGTCGCTTAGGTCATATTGGTGGAAAGCGCATGAAGAAACTCCATGCCGATGGACTTTTGGAATCTCTTGATAATGAATCATTTGAGACATCTGAACTATGCCTCATGGGCAAGATGACTAAAACTCCGTTCTCCGGAACAATGGAGTGAGCCAATGACTTATTGTCAATAATACATACCGATGTATGTGGTCGGATGAGTGTTGAGGCATGCGGCGGGTACCGTTATTTTCTGACCTTCACAGATGATTTGAGCATATATGGGTATATCTACTTAATGAAACACAAGTCTGAAACATTTGAAAAGTTCAAAGAATTTCAGAGTGAACTGGAGAATCATCGTAATAGGAAAATAATATTTCTATGATCTGATCACGGAGGCGAATATTTGAGTAACAAGTTTGGTATGCATTTAAGACAATGTGGAATTGTTTCACAGCTCATGCCACTTGGAACACCATAGCGTAATGGTGTGTCCGAACGTCATAATCGTACTCTATTATATATGGTGCATTCTATGATGTCTCTTACCGATTTGACACTTTAATTTTGGGGTTATGCATTAGAGATAGCCGCATTCACTTTAAATAGGGCACCGTCTAAATCCATTGAGGCGACACCGTATGAGTTGGGGTTTGGCAAGAAACCTAAGCTGTCATTTCTTAAAGTTTGGGGCTGTTACGCTTATGTCAAGAGGCTTCAGCCTGATAAGCTCGAACCCAAAGCAGAGAAGTGTGTCTTCATAGGATACCCTAAAGAGACCATTGGGTATAAATTCTACCACAGATCCGAGGGCAAGATTTTTGTTGCCAAGAATGGGTCCTTTCTAGATAAGGAGTTTCTCTCGAAAGAAGTGAGTGGGACGAAAGTAGAACTTGATTAGGTAATTGTACCTTCTCTCAAATTGGAAAGTAACACATCACAGAAAGCAGTTCCCGTGATGCCTGCACCAACTGAAGAGGAAGCTAATGATGATGATCATGAAACTTCGGATCAAGTTACTACTGAACTTCGTAGGTCGACCAGGATACGTTCCGCACAAGAGTGTTACGGTAATCCAATCCTGGAAGTCATGTTGTTAGACAAACGACGAACCTACAAACAATGAAGAAGCTATGATGAGCCCGGATTCCAACAAGGGAGGAAAATGGGAGGAAGAACAAGAAGGAGAACACCAAGAACTCCAAGATCTAGAACCAAGGGGTTCCCCTCACATAGAGGAGAAAGTGGTTGGTGGAAATGTGGATCTAGATCTCCTCTCTCCTTTCCCCCCAAAACTAGCAAGAATCCATGGAGGGATTGATAGATAGCAAGCTCGAATAAGGTCAACAATGTGGGAAGAACACGCTCTCAAAGGATAAGGTTCATTGGGGAAGAAGACCCCGTTTTGTAGGAGGGGGAAAATCCAACCGTTATCCTCACAGCCCGCACCAAGCGGTACTACCACTCCTAGGAGCGGTACTACCGCTAGGGCGGCAGAAGCCAAATGAAACACTACTGCAACGGGGCAACAGGGCGGTACTACTACAGGAGCGGTACTACCGCCTGCCCTTGCGGTACTACCGCGCGTCCACGGATGTAAAAAATTACAGCCGCACCTACATACGCTGGGGCTAGCTATGAGAGAAAGCCGGCACGGTACTACCGCTCGTGGGGAGCGGTACTACCGCGTAGGGGCGGAAGTAAAAAATCACTTCCACGCCTACTTCCGTGCGCGCCAGCATTCTGGGCTAGAGGCAGCGGTACTATTGCTCACCAGGAGCGGTACTACCATTGGCCCCTGCGGTACTACTGCTCCCTTGAGCAGTACTACCGCACACCACAGAGGCTTTAGCACTTGGCTGCCTTCATATCGTAGCTATAGACAACAGAAGGATCCAATAAAACCAGAACTACCATAACTTCTGCAAATGAGCTCCGAATTGAGCAAACTCAAGCTTGTTGGAAACAAGACGATGAGTAGTATCGAAAACAAATAGCATAGTGCCTAACAAATAGAGGAGTGAAACCTCCAACAGAGAAGAATCGGCTTAACCTCCAACATTGAAAACATCATATAAGATGCATGTGAACTCCATTTTCGATGAACTTGAGCTTGTCATCAAGATGACCAAAAGCTCTACGACCCACAAAGAAAACCAAACAAGAACTAGAAAAGGTGATGCAAGGATGCAATGGTTTGAGCTCTCTACGAATGATACGATGAAGCTACTCATCGAGAGCCCCACTTGATAGTACGACAATCAATCCTATAACCCGGTCTCCCAACTACCACCATGCATGAGACCGGTAAAATAGAAAACCTATCAAAGGCAAAACTTTGCCTTGCACATGTTCCACTTGAGCTAGATGATGACGATCTTGACTCCCTCAAGTTGGACCACCTTTCTTGATGTGTTGGCTCGATGAAGACTAGTTGATTGCTCCCCCATACTCCACTATGGGTGAGCCACTCTTCTGCACATCTTCACATGTCCATTGTCACCGCAATGGACGACAATCTTCAAGCATTTGATCTCTTCGTGATGCTCCACTTGAACTTGCACACCGCAACCTAACCCCACAAGGAACTCTCACGAAGACCATGGCTTAGTACACAAAGCGTAATTGACAATGCTTACCATACCATGGCAACACTTGATCCCTCTCGGTACATCTTCTATGCTTTGTGTGTTGATCAACTTGATTCACTCTTTGACTTAGTCTTGATCAACCTCTCACAAGACCAATCTTTAGGTAATTCCTTGAATAGCACCTTGGTCGACACAAACTCTCCTTGAAACCAACACATTGAAGGAAATATGCCCTAGAGGCAATAATAAAGTTATTATTTATTTCCTCATATCATGATAAATGTTTATTATTCATGCTAGAATTGTATTAACCGGAAACATGATACATGTGTGAATACATAGACAAACTTAATGTCACTAGTATGCCTCTACTTGACTAGCTCATTAATCAAAGATGGTTATGTTTCCTAACCATAGACATGAGTTGTCATTTGATTAATGGGATCACATCGTTAGGAGAATGAGGTGATTGACATGACCCATTCCGTTAGCTTAGCACTTGATCGTTAGTATGTTGCTATTGCTTTCTTCATGACTTATACATGTTCCTACAACTATGAGATTATGCAACTCCCGTTTACCGGAGGAACACTTTGTGTGCTACCAAACATCACAACATAACTGGGTGATTATAAAGGAGCTCTACAGGTGTCTCCAAAGGTACATGTTGAGTTGGCGTATTTCGAGATTAGGTTTTGTCACTCCGATTGTCGGAGAGGTATCCCTGGGCCCTCTCGGTAATGCACATCACTATAAGCCTTGCAAGCAATATAACTAATGAGTTAGTTACGAATGATGCATTACATAACGAGTAAAGAGACTTGCCGGTAACGAGATTTAACTAGGTATTTGGATACCGACGATCGAATCTCAGGCAAGTAACATACCGATGACAAAGGGAACAACGTATGTTGTTATGCGGTTTGACCGATAAAGATCTTCGTAGAATATGTAGGAGCCAATATGAGCATCCAGGTTCCACTATTGGTTATTGACCAGAAACATGTCTCGTTCATGTCTACATAGTTCTCGAACCCGTAGGGTCCGCACGCTTAAGGTTTCGATGATAGTTATATTATGAGTTTATGAGTTTTGATTTACCGAAGGTTGTTCGGAGTCCCGGATGTGATTACGGACATGACGAGGAGTCTCGAAATGTTCGAGACATGAAGATTGATATATTGGAAGCCTATATTTGGATGTCGGAAGTGTTCCGGGTGAAATCGGGATTTTACCGGAGTACCGGGGGCTTACTGGAACCCCCCGGGGGCTTAGTGGGCCATAGTGGGCCTTGGTGGAAGAGAGGAGAGGCGGCCAGGGCTGGGCCGCGCGCCCCTCCCCCTAGTCCGAATAGGATAAGGAGATGGGGGCGGCGCCCCCTTTCCTTCCTCTCTCTCCCTCCTCTTTCTCCCCTTCTCCTAGTCCAACAAGGAAGGAGGGAGTCCTACTCCCGGTGGGAGTAGGACTCCCCATGGCGCGCCCCCTCCTAGGCCGGCCACCCCCTCCCCCCTTGCTCCTTTATATACGGGGGCAGGGGGGCACCTCTAGACACAACAATTGATCTCTTGATCTCTTAGCCGTGTGCGGTGCCCCCCTCCACCATAGTCCTCCTCAATAATATTGTAGCGGTGCTTAGGCTTAGCCCTGCGATGGTAGAACATCAAGATCGTCACCACGCCGTCGTGCTGACGGAACTCTCCCTCGACACTCGTATGGATCGGAGTTCGAGGGACGTCATCGAGCTGAACGTGTGCTAGAACTCGGAGGTGCCGTAGTTTCGGTGCTTGATCGGTCGGGCCTTGAAGATGTACGACTACATCAACCGCGTTGTTCTAACGCTTCCACTTTTGGTCTATGAGGGTACGTGGACAACACTCTCCCCTCTCGTTGCTATGCATCACCATGATCTTGTGTGTGCGTAGGAAATTTTTTGAAATTACTATGTTCCCAACAGTGGTATTAGAGCCAGGTTTTATGCGTAGATGTTATATGCACGAGTAGAACACAAGTGAGTTGTGGGCGATACAAGTCATACTGATTACCAGCATGACATACTTTGGTTTGGCGGTATTGTTGGATGAAGCGGCCCGGACCGACATTACGCGTATGCTTACGCGAGACTGGTTCTACCGATGTGCTTTGCACACAGGTGGCTGGCGGGTGTCAGTTTCTCCAACTTTAGTTGAATCGAGTGTGGCTACGCCCGGTCCTTGTGAAGGTTAAAACATCACTAACTTGATGAACTATCGTTGTGGTTTTGATGCATAGGTAAGAACGGTTCTTGCTTAGCCCGTAGCAGCCACGTAAAATTTGCAACAACAAAGTAGAGGACGTCTAACTTGTTTTTGCAGGGCATGTTGTGATGTGATATGGTCAAGACGTGATGCTATATTTTATTGTATGAGATGATCATGTTTTGTAACTAAGTTATCGGCAACTGGCAGGAGCCATATGGTTGTCGCTTTATTGTATGAAAGGCAAGCGCCCTGTAATTGCTTTACTTTATCTCTAAGCGGTAGCGATAGTCGTAGAAGCAATAGATGGCGAAATGACAATGATGCTACGATGGAGATCAAGGTGTCGCGCCGGTGACGATGGTGATCACGACAGTGCTTCGGAGATGGAGATCACAAGCACAAGATGATGATGGCCATATCATATCACTTATATTGATTGCATGTGATGTTTATCCTTTATGCATCTTATTTGGCTTTGATTGACGGTAGCATTTTAAGATGATCTATCACTAATTATCAAGAAGTGTTCTCCCTGAGTATGTACCGTTGCGAAAGTTCTTTGTGTTGAGACACCACATGATGATCGGGTGTGATAGGCTCTACGTTCAAATACAACGGGTGCAAAACAGTTGCACACGCGGAATACTCACGTTAAACTTGACGAGCCTAGCATATATAGATATGGCCTCGGAACACGGAGACCAAAAGGTCGAGCGTGAACCATATAGTAGATATGATCAACATAGTGATGTTCACCATCGAAAACTACTCCATCTCACGTGATGATCGGACATGGTTTAGTTGATTTGGATCACATGATCACTTGGATGACTAGAGAGATGTCTGTCTAAGTGGGAGTTCTTTAGTAATATGATTAAATGAACTTAAATTTATCATGAACTTAGTACCTGATAGTATTTTGCTTGTCTATGTTTGTTGTAGATAGATGGCTCGTGTTATTGTTCCGTTAAATTTTAATGCGTTCCTTGAGAAAGCTAAGTTGAAAGATGATGGTAGCAATTACACGGACTGGGTCCGTAACTTGAGGATTATCCTCACTGCTGCACAGAAGAATTGCGTCCTGGAAGCACAGCTGGGTGCCAGGCCTGCTGCAGATGCAACTGATGACGTTAAGAACGTCTGGCAGAGCAAAGCTGACTACTCGATAGTTCAGTGTGCCATGCTTTACGGCTTAGAACCGGGTCTTCAATGACGTTTTGAACGTCATGGAGCATATGAGATGTTCCAGGAGGTGAAGTTAATATTTCAAGCAAATGCCCGAATTGAGAGATATGAAGTCTCCAATAAGTTCTATGGCTGCAAGATGGAGGAGAATAGTTCTGTCAGTGAACATATACTCAAAATGTCTGGGTATAATAATCACTTGATTCAACTGGGAGTTAATCTTCCTGATGATAGTGTCATTGACAGAATTCTTCAATCAATGCCACCAAGCTACAAGAGCTTCGTTATGAACTATAATATGCAAGGGATGGACAAGACTATTCCCGAGCTCTTTGCTATGCTAAAGGCTGCGGACGTAGAAATCAAGAAGGAGCATCAAGTGTTGATGGTCAATAAGACCACCAGTTTCAAGAAAAAGGGTAAAGGGAAGAAAAAGGGGAACTTCAAAAAGAACAGCAAACAAGTTGCTGCTCAAGAGAAGAAACCCAAATCTGGACCTAAGCCTGAGACTGAGTGCTTCTACTGCAAGCAAACTGGTCACTGGAAGCGGAACTGCCCCAAATATTTGGCGGATAAGAAGGATGGCAAGGTGAACAAAGGTATATGTGATATACATGTTATTGATGTGTACCTTACTAATGCTCGCAGTAGCGCCTGGGTATTTGATACTGGTTCTATTGCTAATATTTGCAACTCGAAACAGGGACTACGGATTAAGCGAAGATTGGCTAAGGACGAGGTGACTATGCGTGTGGGAAATGGTTCCAAAGTCGATGTGACCGCGGTCGGCACGCTACCTCTACATTTACCTTCAGGATTAGTTTTAGACCTGAATAATTGTTATTTGGTGCCAGCGTTAAGCATGAACATTATATCTGGATCTTGTTTGATGCGAGACGGTTATTCATTTAAATCTGAGAATAATGGTTGTTCTATTTATATGAGTAATATCTTTTATGGTCATGCACCCTTGAAGAGTGGTCTTTTTTTATTGAATCTCGATAGTAGTGATACACATATTCATAATGTTGAAGCCAAAAGATGCAGAGTTGATAATGATAGTGCAACTTATTTGTGGCACTGCCGTTTAGGTCATATTGGTGTAAAGCGCATGAAGAAACTCCATACTGATGGACTTCTGGAATCACTTGATTATAAATCATTTGGTACTTGCGAACCGTGCCTCATGGGCAAGATGACTAAAACACCGTTCTCTGGAACTATGGAGCGAACAACTGATTTGTTGGAAATCATACACACTATTGTGTGTGGTCCAATGAATGTTGAGGCTCGCGGAGGGTATCGTTATTTTCTCACCTTCACAGATGATTTGAGCAGATATGGGTATATCTACTTAATGAAACACAAGTCTAAAACATTTGATCAAAGAATTTCAGAGTGAAGTGGAAAATAATCGTAACAAGAAAATAAAGTTTCTATGATCTGATCCTGGAGGAGAATATTTGAGTTACGTGTTTGGTTTGCATTTGAAACAATGCGGAATAGTTTCGCAACTCACGCCACCCGGAACACCACAGCGTAATGGTGTCCCCGAACGTCATAATCGTACTTTACTAGATATGGTGCGATCTATGATGTCTCTTACTGATTTACCGCTGTTGATTTGGGGTTATGCTTTAGAGACGGCCGCATTCACGTTAAATAGGGCACCATCAAAATCCGTTGAGACGACGCCTTATGAACTATGGTTTGGCAAGAAACCAAAGTTGTCGTTTCTTAAAGTCTGGGGCTGCGATGCTTACGTGAAGAAACTTCAACCATATAAGCTCGAATCCAAATCGGAGAAATGCGTCTTCATAGGATACCCGAAAGAGACTATTGGGTACACCTTCTATCACAGATCTAAAGGCAAGACTTTTGTTGCTAAATTTGGATCCTTTCTAGAAAAAGAGTTTCTCTCGAAAGAAGTGAGTGGGAGGAAAGTAGAACTTGATGAGGTAACTGTACCTGCTCCCTTATTGGAAAGTAGTTCATCACAAGAACCGGTTCCTGTGAGAACTACACCAATTAGTGAGGAAGCTAATGATATTGATCATGAAACTTCAGATCAAGTTACTGCCGAACCTCGAAGGTCAACCAGAGTAAGATCCGCACCAGGGTGGTAAGGTAATCCTATTCTGGAAGTCATGTTACTAGACCATGGCGAACCTATGAACTATGAGGAAGCGATGATGAGCCCAGATTCCACAAAATGGCTGGAGGCCATGAAATCTGAGATGGGATCCATGTATGAGAACAAAGTATGGACTTTGGTGGACTTGCCCGATGATCGGCAAGCCATAGAGAATAAATGGATCTTCAAGAAGAAGACTGACGCTGACGGTAATGTTACTGTCTACAAAGCTCGACTTGTTGTGAAAGGTTTTCGACAAGTTCAAGGAGTTGAATACGATGAGACCTTCTCACCCGTAGCGATGCTTAAATCAACCCGAATCATGTTAGTAATTTTCGCATTTTATGATTATGAAATTTGGCAAATGGATGTCAAAACTGCTTCCTTAATGGATATCTTAAAGAAGAGTTGTATATGATGCAACCAGAAGGTTTTGTCGATCCAAAAGGTGCTAACAAAGTGTGCAAGCTCTAGCGATCCATTTATGGACTGATTCAAGCCTCTCGGAGTTGGAATATACGCTTTGATAGTGTGACCAAAGCATATGGTTTTATACAGACTTTTGGAGAAGCCTGCATTTACAAGAAAGTGAGTGGGAGCTCTGTAGCATTTCTGATATTATATGTGGATGACATATTGTTGATTGGAAATGATATAGAATTTCTGGATAGCATAAAGGGATACTTGAATAAAAGTTTTTTGATGAAAGACCTCGATGAAGCTGCTTACATATTGGGCATCAAGATCTATAGAGATAGATCAAGACGCTTAATTGGACTTTCACAAAGCACATACCTTGATAAAGTTTTGAAAAAGTTCAAAATGGATCAGGCAAAGAAAGGGTTCTTGCCTGTATTACAAGATGTGAAGTTGAGTCAGACTCAATGCCCGACCACAATAGAAGATAGAGAGAAAATTAAAGAAGTTCCCTATGCTTCAGCCATAGGCTCTATCATGTATGCAATGCTGTGTACTAGACCTGACGTATGCTTAGCAATAAGTTTAGCAGGGAGGTACCAAAGTAATCTAGGAGTGGATCACTGGATAGCGGTCAAGAATATCCTGAAATACCTAAAAAGGACTAAGGATATGTTTCTCGTTTATGGAGGTGACAAAAAGCTAGTCGTAAATGGTTACGTCGATGCAAGCTTTGACACTAATCCGGACGATTCTAAATCGCAAACCAGATATGTGTTTATATTGAACGGTGGAGCTATCAGTTGGTGCAATTCTAAACAAAGCATCGTGGCGGGACTACATGCGAAGCGGAGTACATAGCTGATTCGGAAGCAGCAAATGAAGGAGTCTGGATGAAGGAGTTCATTTCCGATCTAGGTGTCATACCTAGTGCATCGGGACCAATGAAGATCTTCTGTGATAATACTGGTGCAATTGCCTTGGCAAAGGAATCCAGATTTCACAAGAGGACCAAGCACATCAAGAGACGTTTCAATTCCATCCGGGACCAAGTCCAGGTGGGAGACATAGAGATTTGCAAGATTCATATGGATCTGAATGTTGCAAACCCATTGACTAAGCCTCTTCCACGAGCAAAACATGATCAGCACCAAGACTCCATGGGTGTTAGAATCATTACTATGTAATCTAGATTATTGACTCTAGTGCAAGTGGGAGACTGAAGGAAATATGCCTTAAAGGCAATAATAAAGTTATTATTTATTTCCTCGTATCATGATAAATGTTTATTATTCATGCTAGAATTGTATTAACCGGAAACATGATACATGTGTGAATACATAGACAAACTTAATGTCACTAGTATGCCTCTACTTGACTAGCTCATTAATCAAAGATGGTTATGTTTCCTAACCATAGACATGAGTTGTCATTTGATTAACGGGATCACATCATTAGGAGAATGATGTGATTGACATGACCCATTCCGTTAGCTTAGCACTTGATCGTTTAGTATGTTGCTATTGCTTTCTTCATGACTTATACATGTTCCTACAACTATGAGATTATGCAACTCCCGTTTATCGGAGGAACACTTTGTATGCTACCAAACATCACAACGTAACTGGGTGATTATAAAGGAGCTCTACAGGTGTCTCCAAAGGTACATGTTGAGTTGGCGTATTTCGAGATTAGGTTTTCTCACTCCGATTGTAGGAGAGGTATCTCTGGGCCCTCTCGGTAATGCACATCACTATAATCCTTGCAAGCAATGTAACTAATGAGTTAGTTACAGAATGTTGCATTACATAACGAGTAAAGAGACTTGCCGGTAACGAGATTTAACTAGGTATTTGGATACCGACGATTGAATCTCGGGCAAGTAACATATCGGTGACAAAGGGAACAACGTATGTTGTTATGCGGTTTGACCGATAAAGATCTTCGTAGAATATGTAGGAGCCAATATGAGCATCCAGGTTCCGCTATTGGTTATTGACCGGAAAAGATGTCTCGGTCATGTCTACATAGTTCTCGAACCCATAGGGTCCGCACGCTTAAGGTTTCGATGACAGTTATATTATGAGTTTATGAGTTTTGATGTACCGAAGTTTGTTTGGAGTCCCGGATGTGATTACAGACATGACGAGGAGTCTCGAAATGGTCGAGACATGAAGATTGATATATTGGAAGCCTATATTTGGATGTCGGAAGTGTTCCAGGTGAAATCAGGATTTTACCGGAGTACCGGGGGTTACCGAAACCCCCTGGGGGCTTAATGGGCCATAGTGGGCCTTGGTGGAATAGAGGAGAGGCGGCCAGGGCTGGGCCACGCGCCCCTCCCCCTAGTCCGAATAGGATAAGGAGAGGGGGGCGGCACCCCCCCCCCCCTTTCCTTCCTCTCTCTCCCTCCTCTTTCCCCCTTCTCCTAGTCCAACAAGGAAGGAGGGAGTCCTACTCTCGGTGGGAGTAGGACTCCCCATGGCGCGCCCCCTCCTAGGCCGGACACCCCCGCCCCCCTTGCTCCTTTATATACGGGGGAAGGGGGGCACCTCTAGACACAACAATTGATCTCTTGATCTCTTAGCCGTGTGCGGTGCCCCCCTCCACCATAGTCCTCCTCGATAATATTGTAGTGGTGCTTAGGCGAAGCCCTGCGATGGTAGAACATCAAGATCGTCACCACGCCGTCGTGCTGATGAAACTCTCCCTCGACACTCGGCTGGATCGGAGTTCGAGGGACGTCATCGAGCTGAACGTGTGCTAGAACTCGGAGGTGTCGTAGTTTCGGTGCTTGATCGGTCGGGCCGTGAAGACGTACGACTACATCAACCGCGTTGTTCTAACGCTTCCGCTTTCGGTCTATGAGGGTACGTGGACAACACTCTCCCCTCTCATTGCTATGCATCACCATGATCTTGCGTGTGCATAGGAACTTTTTTGAAATTACTACGTTCCCAACACACATGTACTCCAAGAAAAGCCTATGGACAAAACCTTTAAATATAACTCAAGGCAACCATTAGTCCATAGAGATTTTCATCAATTACCAAAACCAAACATGGGGGCTCCGCATGTTCTTTCAAAGTGCTTAGCTTTGGGTTCAATCTTGCGGTGCTCAATCCTAGTGACAGAAGGGGAAACGACATGTATTGTATTGTTGCCATCGAGGATAAAGAGATGGAGTTTTTATCACAATACTTGAGTTAATTCATCTACATCATGTCATCTTGCTTAAGGCATTACTCCATTCTTTATGAACTTAATACTCTAGATGCATGCTGGATAGCAGTCGATGTGTGGAGTAATAGTAGTAGATGCAGAATCGTTTTCGGTCTACTTGACACGGACGTGATGCCTATATTCATGATCATTGCCTTAGATATCGTCATAACTTTGCGCTTTTCTATCAATTGCTCGGCAATAATTTGCTCACCCATCGTAATAATTTCTATCTTGAGAGAAGCCTTTAGTGAAACCTATGGACCCCAGGTCTATTTTCCATCTTATAAGTTTCCGATCTATAATTTTAGTTTCCTATTACTTTCTTTACAATCTTTTACTTTCCGTTCCATAAACTAAAATACCAAAAATATTACTTTACCATTTATCCATCTCTATCAGATCTCACTTTGCAAATGACCGTGAAGGGATTGACAACCACTTTATCGCGTTGGGTGCAAGTTGGTGTTTGTTTGTGCAGGTATTCGGTGGCTTGCGAGTTTTCTCCTACTAGATTGATACCTTGGTTCTCAAAAACCGAGGGAAATACTTACTCTACTTTGCTGCATCACCCTTTCCTCTTCAAGGGAAAAACCAACACAAACTCAAGAGGTAGCAAGGGGGCGCCCCAAGAGCACACACCAAGCCCTTGGCGACCCTGTCTCTCCCGTTACTCCGTAGTTCCTCTGTCCTTGTTCTAGTAGCGCTTGGCGAAGCCCTGCTGAACTAGCTCCACCACCACCATCCCCACCACATCGTCGTGCTGGTTGTGATCCCATCTACTTCTCCGCCTTCTCTTGCTGGACCAAGGAGGAGACGTCATCAGACCGCATGTGTGCTAAACTCGGAGGTGACGTCCGTTTGGCAATAGTGAAGGAAATGTGCCCTAGAGGCAATAATAAAGTTATTATTTATTTCCTCATATCATGATAAATGTTTCTTATTCATGCTAGAATTGTATTAACCGGAAACATGATACATGTGTGAATACATAGACAAACACAACGTCACTAGTATGCCTCTACTTGACTAGCTCATTAATCAAAGATGGTTATGTTTCCTAACCATAGACATGTGTTGTCATTTGATTAATGGGATCACATCATTAGGAGAATGATGTGATTGACATGACCCATTCCGTTAGCCTAGCACTTGATCGTTTAGTATGTTGCTATTGCTTTCTTCATGACTTATACATGTTCCTGTAACTATGAGATTATGCAACTCCCGTTTACCGGAGGAACACTTTGGGTACTACCAAACGTCACAACGTAACTGGGTGATTATAAAGGAGTACTACAGGTGTCTCCAAAGGTACATGTTGGGTTGGCATATTTCGAGATTAGGTTTTGTCACTCCGATTGTCGGAGAGGTATCTCTGGGCCCTCTCGGTAATGCACATCACTATAAGCCTTGCAAGCAATGTAGCTAATGAGTTAGTTAAGGAATGATGCATTACGTAACGAGTAAAGAGACTTGCCGGTAACGAGATTGAACTAGGTATTGGATACCGAGGATCGAATCTCGGGCAAGTAACATACTGATGACAAAGGGAACAACGTATGTTGTTATGCGGTTTGACCGATAAAGATCTTCGTAGAATATGTAGGAGCCAATATGGGCATCCAGGTTCCGCTATTGGTTATTGACCGAGAATAGTTCTAGGTCATGTCTACATAGTTCTCGAACCCGTAGGGTCCGCACGCTTAACGTTACGATGACAATTTTATTATGAGTTTATAAGTTTTGATGTACCGAAGGAGTTCGGAGTCCCGGATGAGATCGGGGACATGACGAGGAGTCTCGAAATGGTCTAGACGTAAAGATCGATATATTGGACGACTATATTCGGAGTTCGAAAAGGTTCCGAGTGATTCGGGTATTTTTCAGAGTACCGGAGAGTTACGGGAATTCGTATTGGGCCTCAATGGGCCATATGGGAAAGGAGAGAAAGGGCCAAAAGGGTGGCCGCACCCCTCCCCTTGGACTAGTCCGAATTGGACTAGGGAGGGGGGCGCCCCCTTCCTTCCTTCTCCTTCTCTCTTCCCTTTCCTTCTCTCCTACTCCTACTACATGGAAGGGTTCCTAGTTCTACTAGGAAAGGGGGAATCCTACTCCCGGTGGGAGTAGGACTCCCCTAGGGCGCGCCATAGAGAGGGCCGACCCTCCCCCTCCTCCACTCCTTTATATACGGGGGCAGGGGGCACCCCATAGACACACAAGTTGATCTACGGATCGTTCCTAAGCCGTGTGCGGTGCCCCCCTCCACCATATTCCACCTCAGTCATATTTTCGCGGAGTTTAGGAGAAGACCTGCGCTGGTAGAGCATCATCATCGTCACCACGCCGTCGTGCTGACGGAACTCATCCCCGACACTTTGCTGGATCAGAGTCCGGGTATCGTCATCGAGCTGAACGTGTGCTGAACTCGGAGGTGCCGTACGTTCGGTACTTGGATCAGTCGGATCGTGAAGATATACGACTACATCAACCACGTTGTCATAACGCTTCCGCTTATGGTCTACAAGGGTACGTGGACAATACTCTCCCCTCTCGTTGCTATGACATCACCATGATCTTGCGTGTGCGTAGGAAATTTTTTGAAATTACTACATTCCCCAACAGTGGCATCCGAGCCAGGTTTTATGCGTAGATGTCATATGCACGAGTAGAACACAAGTGAGTTGTGGGCGATACAAGTTATACTGCTTACCAGCATGTCATACTTTGGTTCAGCGGTATTGTGAGATGAAGCGGCCCGGACCGACATTACGCGTACGCTTACGCGAGACTAGTTTCACCATTACGAGCACTCGTGCTTAAAGGTGGCTGGCGGGTGTCTGTCTCTCTCACTTTAGCTGAATCGAGTGTGGCTATGCCCGGTCCTTGCGAAGGTTAAAACAGCACTAACTTGACGAACTATCGTTGTGGTTTTTGATGCGTAGGTAAGAACGGTTCTTGCTAAGCCCGTAGCAGCCACGTAAAATTTGCAACAACAAAGTAGAGGACGTCTAACTTGTTTTTGCAGGGCATGTTGTGATGTGATATGGTCAAGACGTGATGCTATATTTTATTGTATGAGATGATCATGTTTTGTAATCGAGTTATCGGCAACTGGCAGGAGCGATATGGTTGTCGCTTTATTGTATGAAATGCAAACGCCCTGTAATTGCTTTACTTTATCACTAAGCGGTAGCGATAGTCGTAGAAGCAATAGATGGCGTAACGACAACGATGTTATGATGGAGATCAAGGTGTCGCGCCGGTGACGATGGTGATCACGACGGTGCTTCGAAGATGGAGATCACAAGCACAAGATGATGATGGCCATATCATATCACTTATATTGATTGCTTTTGATGTTTATCCTTTATGCATCTTATCTTGCTTTGATTGACGGTAGCATTTTAAGATGATCTCTCACTAAATTATCAAGAAGTGTTCTCCCTGAGTATGCACCGTTGCGAAAGTTCTTCGTGCTGAGACACCACGTGATGATCGGGTGTGATAGGCTCTACGTTCAAATACAACGGGTGCAAAACAGTTGCACACGCGGAGTACTCAGGTTAAACTTGACGAGCCTAGCATATACAGATATGGCCTCAGAACACGGAGACCGAAAGGTCGAACGTGAATCATATAGTAGATATGATCAACATAGTGATGTTCACCATTGAAACTACTCCATCTCACGTAATGATCGGACATGGTTTAGTTGATTTGGATCACGTGATCACTTAGATGACTAGAGAGATGTCTGTCTAAGTGGGAGTTCTTAAGTAATATGATTAACTGAACTTAAATTTATCATGAACTTAGTCCTGGTAGTATTTTGCAAATTATGTTGTAGATCAATAGCTCGCGTTGTTGCTTTCATATGTTTATTTTGATATGTTCCTAGAGAAAATTGTGTTGAAAAATGTTAGTAGCAATGATGCGGATTGGATCCATGATCTGAGGTTTATCCTCATTGCTGCACAGAAGAATTATGTCCTAATGCACCGCTAGGTGACAGACCTATTGCAGGAGGAGATGCAGACGTTATGAACGTTTGGCTAGCTCAATATGATGACTACTTGATAGTTTAGTGCACCATGCTTAACGGCTTAGAATCGGGACTTCAAAGACGGTTTGAACGTCATGGACCATATGAGATGTTCCAGGAGTTGAAGTTAATATTTTAAGAAAATACCCGAGTTGAGAGATATGAAGTCTCCAACAAGTTCTATGGCTAAAAGATGGAGGAGAATCGCTCAACTAGTGAGCATGTGCTCAGATTGTCTGGGTACTACAATCGCTTGAATCAAGTGGGAGTTAATCTTCCAGATAAGATAGTGATTAACAAAGTTCTCTAGTCACCATCATCAAGTTAGTAGAACTTTGTGATGAACTATAGTATGCAAGGGATGACGAAAACGATTCCCGAGCTCTTCGTGATGTTGAAATTGACGAAGGTAGAAATCAAGAAAGAGCATCAAATGTTGATGGTTGACAAGATCACTAGTTTCAAGAAAAGGGCAAAGGGAAATAAAGGGAACTTCAAGTGGAAAGACAAGCAAGTTGTCACTCCCATGAAGAAGCCCAAAGCTGAACCAAAGCCTGAAACTGAGTGCTTACACTGCAAAGGAAATGGTCACTGGAAACGGAAATACCCTGAATATTTGGTGGATATGAAGGATGGCAAAGTGAACAAGGGTATATTTGATATACATGTTATTGATGTGTACCTTTCTAGTGTTTATAGTAGCCCCTGAGTATTTGATACTTGTTCGGTTGCTAAGATTAGTAACTCGAAATAGGAGTTACAGAATAAACAGAGGCTAGTTGAAGGGGAAGGGACGATGAGTGTTGGAAGTAGTTCCAAGATTGATATGATCATCATCGCACACTCCCTATACTTTCGGGATTATTGTTAAACCTAAATAAATGTTATTTGGCGTTTGCGTTGAGCATGAATATGATTTGATCATGTTTATTGCAATACGGTTATTCATTTAAAGTCAGAGAATAATTGTTGTTCTGTTTACATGAATAAGACCTTCGATGGTCATACACCCAATGAACATAGTTTGTTGGATCTCGATCGTAGTGATACATATTCATAATATTTATGCCAAAAGATGAAAAGTTAATAATGATAGTGCAACTTATTTGTGGCACTGCCGTTTGGGTCATATCGGTGTAAAGCGCATGAAGAAACTCCATAAAGATGGATTTTTGGAATCACTTGGTTATGAATCATTTGATGCTTGCGAACCGTGCCTTTTGGGCAAGATGACTAAAACTCCGTTCTACGGAACAATGGAACAAGCTACTGACTTATTGGAAATAATACATACCGATGTATGTGATCCAATGAGTGTTGATGCTCGTGGCAAGTATCGTTATTTTCTGACCTTCACAAGATGATATGGGTCTATCTACTTGATAAAACATAAGTCTGAAATAATTGAAAGGTTCAAAGAATTTCAGAGTGAAGTGGAAAAATCATCGTAACAAGAAAATAAAGTTTCTGCGATCTGATCACGGAGACGAATATTTGAGTTACGAGTTTGGTCTTCAATTAAAATAACGTGGAATAGTTTCACAGCTCACGCCACCTGGAACACCACAACGTTATGGTGTGTCCGAACGTCGTAACCGCACTTTATTGGATATGGTGCGATCTATGATGTCTCTTACTAATTAACCACTATTGTTTTGGGGTTATGCATTAGAGACAGCTGCATTCACGTTAAAAGGGCACCATCTAAAATCCGTTGAGATGACACCATATGAACTGTGGTTTAGTAAGAAACCCAAGTTGTCGTTTCTTAAAGTTTGGGGCTATGATGCTTATGTGAAAAAGTTTCATCCTGATAAGCTCAAACCCAAATCGGAGAAGTGCGTCTTCATAGAATACCCAAAGGAAACTATTGGGTACACCTTCTATCACAGATCCGAAGGCAAGATATTCGCTGCTAAAAATGGATCCTTTCTAGAGAAGGAGTTTCTCTCGAAAGAAGTGAGTGGGAGGAAAGTAGAGCTTGATAAGGTAATTTGTACCTTCTCCCGAATTGGAAAGTAGTTCATCACAGAAATCAGTTCTAGTGATTCCTACACCAATTAGTGAGGAAGCTAATGATGATGATCATGAAACTTCAGATCAAGTTACTACAAAACCTCGTAGGTCTTCCAAAGTACAGTCCGCACCAGAGTAGTACGGTAATACTGTTCTGGAAGTCATGTTACTAGACCATGATGAACCTATGAACTATGAGGAAGCGATGATGAGCCCAGATTCCGCGAAATGGCTTAAGGCCATAAAATCTGAGATATGATCCATGTATGAGAACAAAGTATGGACTTTGATTGACTTGCTCCATGATCAGCAGCCATGTTAAATGGATCTTCAAGAGGAAGACGGACACTGATAGTAGTGTTACTATCCACTAAGCTCGACTTGTTGCAAAAGGTTTTCAACAAGTTCAAGGGGTTGAATACGATGAGATTTTCTCACTCGTATCGATGCTTAAGTCTGTCCGAATCATGTTAGCAATTGCCACATTTTATGAAATCTGGCAAATGGATGTCAAAACTGCATTCCTTAATGGATTTATTAAAGAAGAGTTGTATATGATGCAATCAGAAGGTTTTGTTAATCCTAAAGATGCTAACAAAGTGTGCAAGCTCCAGCAATCCATCAATGGACTGGTGCAAGCATCTCGGAGTTGGAATATACGCTTTGATGAGTGGATCAAAGCATATGGTTTTATACAGACTTTTGGAAAGGCCTGTATTTACAAGAAAGTGAGTGGGAGCACTACAGCATTTCTGATAAGTATATGTGAATGACATATTGTTGATCGGAAATAATGTAGAATTATTCTGCAAAGCATAAAGGAGTGTTTGAAAGGAGTTCTTTAAAAGAAAGACCTCGGTAAAGCTACTTACATATTGAGCATCAAGATCTATTGAGATAGATCAAGACGCTTGATAAGATTTTCAATGAGTACATACCTTGATAAATTTTTGAAATAGTTCAAAATGGAACAGTCAAAGAAGGAGTTCTTGCCTGTGATGCAAAGGTGTGAAGTTGAGTAAGACTCAAGACCCGAACATGGCAGAAAATAGAAAGAGAATGAAAAGTCATTCCCTATGCCTCAGTCATAGGTTCTATAAAGTATGCTATGCTGTGAACCAGACCTATTGTATACCTTGCTCTGAGTTTGACAAAGGAATGCAATTTTGATCTAAGAGTAGATCACTGGACAGCAGTCAAGAATATCCTTAGTGAGGACTAAGGACATGTTTCTCGATTATGGAGGTGATAAAAGAGCCCGTCGTAAAAGGTTACAACAATGCAAGCTTTTACACCAATCCAGATGACTCTAAGTCTCAATCTGGATACATATTGAAAGTGGGAGCAATTATCTAGAGTAGCTCCATGCAGAGCATTGTGGACATAGAATATTTGCAAAATACATACGGCTCTGAATGTGATAGACTCGTTTACTAAGCTTCTCTCACGAGCAAAACATGATCACACCTCAGTACTCTTTGGGTGTTAATCACATGGCTATGTGAACTAGATTATTGACTCTAGTAAATCCTTTGGGTGTTGGTCACATGACGATGTGAACTATGGGTGTTAATCATATACAAATATGAATGTTGATGTTAAATCACATGGCGATGTGAACTAGATTATTGACTCTAGTGCAAGTGGGAGACTGAAGGAAATATGCCCTAGAGGCAATAATAAAGTTATTATTTATTTCCTCATATCATGATAAATGTTTATTATTCATGCTAGAATTGTATTAACCGGAAACATGATACATGTGTGAATACATAGACAAACACAACGTCACTAGTATGCCTCTACTTGACTAGCTCATTAATCAAAGATGGTTATGTTTCCTAACCATAGACATATGTTATCATTTGATTAATGGGATCACATCATTAGGAGAATGATGTGATTGACATGACCCATTCCGTTAGCCTAGCACTTGATCGTTTAGTATGTTGCTATTGCTTTCTTCATGACTTATACATGTTCCTGTAGCTATGAGATTATGCAACTCCCGTTTACCGGAGGAACACTTTGGGTACTACCAAACGTCACAACGTAACTGGGTGATTATAAAGGAGTACTACAGGTGTCTCCAAAGGTACATGTTGGGTTGGCGTATTTCGAGATTAGGTTTTGTCACTCCGATTGTCGGAGAGGTATCTCTGGGCCCTCTCGGTAATGCACATCACTATAAGCCTTGCAAGCAATGTAGCTAATGAGTTAGTTACGGAATGATGCATTACGTAACGAGTAAAGAGACTTGCCGGTAAGGAGATTGAACTAGGTATTGGATACCAAGGATCGAATCTCGGGCAAGTAACATACCGATGACAAAGGGAACAACGTATGTTGTTATGCGGTTTGACCGATAAAGATCTTCGTAGAATATGTAGGAGCCAATATGGGCATCCAGGTTCCGCTATTGGTTATTGACCGAGAATAGTTCTAGGTCATGTCTACATAGTTCTCGAACCCGTAGGGTCCGCACGCTTAACGTTACGATGACAGTTTTATTATGAGTTTATAAGTTTTGATGTACCGAAGGAGTTCGGAGTCCCGGATGAGATCGGGGACATGACGAGGAGTCTCGAAATGGTCGAGATATAAAGATCGATATATTGGACGACTATATTCGGGGTTCGGAAAGGTTCCGAGTGATTCGGGTATTTTTCGGAGTACCGGAGAGTTACGGGAATTCGTATTGGGCCTCAATGGGCCATACGGGAAAGGAGAGAAAGGGCCAAAAGGGTGGCCGCACCCCTCCCCTTGGACTAGTCCGAATTGGACTAGGGAGGGGGGGCGCCCCCTTCCTTCCTTCTCCTTCTCTCTTCCCTTTCCTTCTCTCCTACTCCTACTACATGGAAGGGTTCCTAGTTCTACTAGGAAAGGGGGAATCCTACTCCCGGTGGGAGTAGGACTCCCCTAGGGCGCGCCATAGAGAGGGCCGGCCCTCCCCCTCCTCCACTCCTTTATATACGGGGGCAGGGGGCACCCCATAGACACACAAGTTGATCTACGGATCGTTCCTTAGCCTTGTGCGGTGCCCCCCTCCACCATATTCCACCTCAGTCATATCGTCGCGGAGTTTAGGAGAAGTCCTGCGCCAGTAGAGCATCATCATCGTCACCACGCCGTTGTGCTGACGGAACTAACCCCCGACACTTTGCTGGATAGGAGTCCGGGGATCGTCATCGAGCTGAACGTGTGCTGAACTCGGAGGTGTTGTACGTTCGGTACTTGGATCGGTCGGATCGTGAAGACGTACGACTACATCAACCGCGTTGTCATAACGCTTCCGCTTACGGTCTACGAGGGTACGTGGACAATACTCTCCCCTCTCGTTGCTATGTCATCACCATGATCTTGCGTGTGCGTAGGAAATTTTTTGAAATGACTACGTTCCCCAACAAATAGATCAGTTGGATCGTGATCGGATCGCGAAGAGTACAACTACATCAAGCGAGTTATATATGCTTCCGCTTTCGGTCTACGAGGGTATGTAGACACACTCTCCCCTCTTGTTGCTATACTTCTCCTAGATAGATCTTGGGTGTTTGTAGGATTTTTTCTGATTTTCATGCTCCGTTACCCATCAGGAACTTCATCAGCCCAGTGCCTACTCGTCTTTTAGTATGTCAAAAGTGCAGGTTCTGAGCCCACAAAGCACCTCAGCATTAGCCCTTTCCGCTTGCCCTTTGCTCCTAGGATGAGAAACTGATGCATGAAGGTGCCACTCGTGAACTGGGTACCGTTATCGGTACTGATGCGGTTAGGCACACCGAAATGGTAGACCGTCTGTTGAAAAACTTGATTGCAAACTGAGCAGTGACTTTCCTGACAGGCTCAACCTCGTGCCACTTTTTGAACTTGTCGATGGCCACATACAAGTACTCAAGGCCCCCAGTAGCATGGGGAAAAGGCCGGAGGATGTCCAGTCCCCATACCGCGAATGGCCACGTTACAATAATTGTTTGTAGAGCCTGTGGTGGTTGAAGTGCATCATAGGTCCAGACCAGCTCTACAACATCATTTAAGGCTGTAGGAAACTAGAATCCTTGACGGAAAGCCTTGCCTACGAGTGCTTGTGACCCGATGTGGGTCCCTCACACGCCCTCATGAATGTCCTGAAGGAGAGCTCGTCCTTGTTCCTTGGAAATGCATAGGAGCTTCACTCTCTTTGGACGTATTCGATAGAGGTTTCCCTCCATAAAGACGTACATGCTGCCTTGACAATCTATCCTTTCAGTGTGTTCACGGTTTCCAGGTAACTCATCTCCTCGGAGATAATGAGTGATCTTTGCTTCCTAGTATGGGACGTGTGCTTTGGAGGCACACACACTATTGTTGGCTGAATTTGCGCCTCCAAGTGCGTCGAGTGGCGTCTGATCTAGGAAAGCACTACAAAAAGAAAGACACATCCGTGACATTTTGGCCCGAACGATTTTTTTCTGTCATGCTTATGACACTTCTATGATGATAATTTTGGAAAAACCCTACATCATCATAGATGTGGTGGGCTCCTACTTCTATGACAAATAATCATGACAGAAAATGGGCTTTTCGTCCTAGGCGGCCCGGAGATGCACCTGCATGACATTCTTTGGGCCATCTATGACGGAAAAAATCATGGTAGAAGCAAGCGCGAGGAAATTTTTGGAGAGTTCTTGGTTACGGTGGGTGGTCGGGGCTGAGTGATGCATGGAGGGATTGCGTGTTTCTCTCATACACATACGTGTGTGTGTGCAGCGATGCGTTGGGCTCTAACTGAGCCCAAGCGAGGCGTTCTCTTACTGAACCCGAGCGATTGCACTATCTACGTTACTGAACCCGAGCGATCAGTCCCTAGCTGTTCACTGAACCCGATCGAGCAATTCCTTCGCTACTACTGCTAACTGAAGCTGATCGAACCTGCTGCCTCTTGATGAACAGTGATTGTTGTTGGCGATTGGATGAACAGTTCCATGTGGGGGTTGGATGGATAGGACCCCGTGGTAGTAGAGGCCGTTGCCGCCGGATGAACAAGACCCCGATCGAGGCGAGGCCGGTGTAGGGTGGATGAACAGGACCCCATGGAGGCTCCATGAATAGTAGCTAGTGGAGGGTGGATGAACTGGACCCCGTGGAGGGCTGGTTGAACAACAGTCGGTAGAGGCTGGATGAACAGGACACTCGTGGATGAACGATAGCTAGTGCAGGCAGGAGGAAGTCGACAATGGATGAACAGTAGCAGGTGGAGGCTGGAGGAAGTCGATGGTGGATGAACAGCAGCCCGTGGAGTCCCGTTTTGCGGTATGCCACACCTTTCCCAATGAACAAGACCCTGTTTCGACCGTAGGCACTCTAACACAAGTCTGTTTCCTCCGTTTTGCGGTATGCCACACCCCTCCCGATCAACAACACCCCGTTTCAACCGTAGCCGGTCGAACAGAAGGCCATTTCCTCCATTCTGCGGTATGCCAGACCCTTCCTGATGAATAGGATCCCGTTTCGACCGTACGCAGTCGAACATAAGGCCATTTTCCTCCATTTTGTAGTATGCCAGACCCCGTTCAGGTTGTTCCGTCCAAGCCGGTTGGCTCCCGATGAACCGGACGCGTTCCGACCAAGTGGCTTCGTTCCCAATGAACAGAATGCATTCCGACCCAGTCACTTGGCTCTCGGTGAACACGATGTTGTTTCCTCCATTCCGACCCAGCCAGTTAGCTACCGATGAAGAGGATGACGTCGCTGCCGCTCGTTGCCTCTCCACGTACACGAGTCTTGGCCATCCGTATGCGTGAGTATGTGTTTCGAGACCCCGCTCGTATGTACGTACGTGGCCGTATTTTTTGGCGTGTGGCTGTATGTACGTGTACACAGTTTAGACAGGACATCTTGAACTGCTACATGGGGGCCGGCGGCGACTACCACGGCCGCCACCGCTCCCGCTCTCACCGCTCGGATGAGGAGGGGGCGTCCGAGGACTCCCGCTCCCCCTCCCCCATGCCTCCCCCTCCCGCCGCGGGGGGCAAGGGCCGCCAGGCCGATGCTCGCCCCCCCGTGGATGGCCCGCCGGGTTCTGAGACGTCGCCATCTGAGGGGAGCGACATCTCCAGTGTGGGTCTGGTGGTCTGCCCGGCCTCCTCCCCGCGCTCCCCCGCCTCGTCTCCGCCACCTGCGCTAGACCCGGTGGGTCGGTCCCACGACCTGCTCTCCGACTCTCCGGTGGCGCCCACAGCTGGGGGGACGCCACCTGTGGTGGTCCCCCCCCCCCCCGCTCCGGCTCCGGCCCCCCAGTCACCATCCCCGCTCCACTGCCTGAGACCATCTCTCCAGCCCCGTCGTCTCCGTGGACTGCCACGGAGGCCATCTCTCCGGCCCCCTGTGCGCCGCCCGTGCCTCCGGCCGATCCAGCCCCTTCGGCCCAGCTCTTCCTCGGCTGTGCTGGGCCGGGGCAGCCGCCCTCTCCTCCGTCGTCTCCTAGGGGGGGGGGCGGCCCGGATCATCACCCCGCTGGCGGCCCAGCCCCCTCCTTCCCGGTCCGCCACCTACTCCCGTCGCGGTCGGTCGGCCTCCTCCCCGGTGGTGGCCTCCCGCCGGAGTGCTCGGCTGGATGCGGCCCACCCTGAGGGCAGCCCGGCGTTGCCCATCCCCGAGCGGGCGGAGCTCCGTGCTGCCGCCCGTAACCTGGAGCCAGGTACGCCCTCCATTCCTCCTCTGCTTCGTCTTGTTCTTTCTCTGCTCTTGAGTCTGTTCCCCTGGGTCACCTTGCCAAAGTGGCCTCCGATTCCGCGATCATCTTCCGTGGGGAAGTGCCCCCCCCCCCTTGCCCAGATCGCGGCCATTAGGGCCCGTTAGGTCCTCGATGGGAAGCTCGCGGAGGCCCGGGCAGTCCTCCTTGCTCCCCCAGCCCCCTCTTCGGCTGGGGGACCTCCCTCCCCGCCCTTGCCGCTTGCGACGGCCCCTCCTCCCTTGGTGGCCATGCAGGAGATTCGGGGTCGCACCCGCTCACGTACGGCGGCCCTTCGTGCGCTTAGCGCTTCCAGAATTCTGGGGTCAAGCAGCCCCCCAATGGCTCCTTAATGCGGGCCCTCTTCTGGAACATCCGCTGCTTCGGCCATGATGGCCGCCGCCGCCAGTTAGTGGAGTACATGCGCGATGAGCACATTGACATCGTGGCGGTGCAAGAGACCATGCGTCGCGATTTTGCCCTCCCTGAGCTTGATCGGCTGAGCTCCCACCTATTTGCGTGGCACTGGCTCCCTTCTAGTGGGAGCGCGGGCCACTCGGGTGGCATCCTTTTAGGTGTGAAGGATGCCACCTTTGAGGTGGGCAGCATGGATAGGGGCGAATTCTTCGTCAGCATGGAGTTGTTCGAGAGGTCGCTCAACTTCAAGTGGGAGATCATAATTGTCTATGGGCCGGCCGATCATAGTCGATCGCCCGCCTTCTTGGAGGAGCTCCACCGAAAGATCTCGGCCGCCTCCCTCCCCGTGGTGGTCGGGGGCGACTTCAACCTGCTGCGCGTTTCTGAGGACAAGAACAATGGCAATGTCTGCTTTGCCCGTATGGACATGTTTAACGACTTCACTGCCGACCTCGCCCTCCGGGAGATTGATCGAGTTGGGGCCCGATTTACTTGGACCAACCGACAAGCCTCCCCGACCCTGTCCGTCCTGGACAGGGTCCTAGTTTCCCCGGACTGGGACCTCCGGTGCCCTCTAGCCTCCCTCCGCGCCATCACCCGAATTGGCTCAGACCATGTCCCCTTGCTCCTCTCCTCCGCGGACGAGCGTCCGCCGATCCCCCTCGGTTCCGCTTTGAGACCTTCTGGCTTTCCCAGGCTGGGTTTACCGACGCCGTCGGCGTTCGGTGGATCGAGGCTCGGGCCCACCCCCACCCTCGCCCCCCTTTTGATATTGAAACGTGTCACTTCTGTGCGAAGCGTGGCCGGCAATTTATGAAGGGCTGGGGGGCCAACCTGGGCCGTGACGCCAGGGAGCGGAAGAAGGCGCTGCTCACCGCGATCCAGGCACTTGACCTGCGGGCTGACGCGGTGGGCCTCTCCCCGGATGAGTGGCTCTCCCGCTATGATCTCGAAGACCAGCTCTCTGTGATCTACACCGACGAGGAAACCTATTGGCGCGTTAGGGGTGCCCAGCATTGGGTCCTGAAGGGCGACGCGAATACGGCTTACTTCTAGGCGATTGCCAACGGTCGCCGTAGACGCAATACCATTCCCTGCCTTTGGGATGGGGCTGCCCTCCTTCAGGACCCCCGTGACATTCGCACCCATGTCGACGGTTTCTATCGGTCCCTCTTCTCTCCCGCTCCTCGGAGCGGCATCTCCCTCGCCCCGGATTGTTGGGCCGGCGCCCAACTAGTGTCTGACGCAAAGAACGCGTCCCTGACGGCCCCCTTCTCTGAGCAGGAGGTCTGGGAGGCCATCAAGGGGATGAACTCCTCCTCTGCTCCAGGACCAGACGGTCTTCCGGTCATTTTCTTCCAGACCTTCTGGAATGTGATTAAACCAGAGGTCATGGCCATCTTTGATGAGTTCTTTGTGGGTTCTATCGACCTTAGTCGCCTCAACTACGGGACCATCTCCCTCATCCCCAAGGTCCCGGGGGCGACTGACATCCGTCAGTTCCGCCCGATCACGGTCATTAACGTGATCTTCCGGATCTTGGCCAAGGGGTACGCCAATAGGGTGACCCTGCTAGCGGATCGGATTACCCATCCTAACCAATCGGCCTTCATTAAGGGCCGATACATCCTGGATGGTGTCCTGGTGCTTCATGAGGTCCTTCATGAGGTCCGGACCAAGCGCCTGAAGGCGGTCTTTCTGAAGATCGATTTCCATAAGGCCTATGATACGGTTAGCTGGCCCTTCCTTAGGGAGGTACTTCTTCAGAAGGGCTTCGACGACCGGTGGATCACAAGGGTCATGCAAATGGTCTCTTGCGGTCGCACGGCGGTCAATATCAATGGCGAGATAGGCCCCTTCTTTCCTACCCTATGTGGGGTGCGCCAAGGCGACCCCTTCTCTCCGTTCCTCTTTAATATGGTCGTGGACGCTTTGGCCGCCATTCTGGATAAGGCTAAAGCCGCTGGCCACATCCGAGGGATTACCCCCCACCTTTCTGGGGGCTCGGGGATCTCCATCCTCCAATATGCTGACGACACGATCATCATGGTCGAAGGCTCGGAGATGGACATCACCAACCTCAAGTTCCTCCTTCTCTGCTTCCAACAGATGTCGGGCCTCAAGATCAACTTCGATAAGAGCGACGTTATGGTGATGGGCTACCTCCCCTCTGAGGCTGTGGCTATTGCCAACGAGCTTAACTGCCGCTTGGGCTCCTTCCCCACTACCTATCTAGGGACGCCCATTAGTGACTCGCGTCTCACTGTGGCTGACTTGCGACCCTCCGTGACCAAGCTCCAGTCCAGATGCGAGCCCTGGCAGGGGAGGTGGCTATCGAAGGTGGCCCGGACTATCCTTATCAACTCTTCCCTCTCCAGCCTCCTCTTGTTCCTTATGAGTTTCTACAGCCTCCATGAATCTCTCCATAAGGAGATCGCCAAAATCCAGTCCCGATTCTACTGGGCCGGCGACCAGGGCAAGCAGAAGTATCACATGGTCAGCTGGCCTGACATCTGCAAGCCCCGGGAGCAGGGTGGATTAGGCATCATGTGCTCTAAACGGATGAATATTGCCCTTCTCTCCCGGTGGCTTTGGCGTATCGCGCAGGGCCAGGGTGGCCTCTGGCTGGACATTATCCGGAATAAGTACCTGCGTGGTCAACCCCTTGCCTTCTGCCAGAAATCGGGCGGCTCTCAGTTTTGGCAGTCCCTCGTCCAACTCCTACCGGTGCTCCGCATTGGTACCTCTATCTCGGTGGGGTCCGGTCTCTCGACGCTTTTCTGGTTCGATCGTTGGGCCGGAGACTCCCCCTTTGCGGCCCGCTTCCCTGCCCTCTTCTCTATCTCTGTCGACCCTTCTTGACTTAGGGCGCCTTGCTTTCCGCCGGCCCTTTGGGCCGACGGAATCCGCCGCCTGGCGTGAGTTGCTTGACTGCGTTGCTCTTCATGAGCCGCTGGTGGATGGAGGCCAGGACCTTGTGCGCTGGCACCTGGAGCCATCTGGCCAGTTCTCCACCAAATCGCTTTACTTGGCCATTGCTCCCTCATCCGCCCCCCTCCCCCTTTCGATGGTGTGGTCCATTCGCGTCCCTCTGAAGATTCGCATCTTCATGTGGCAGTGGATCCATGGACGGGTCCTGTCCGGTGTGGAGGTCCGCAAACGCAATGGCCCGGGCACTGTATCTGCCCCCTCTGCAATGTCCCCGAAGACTCCAATCACATTTTCTTCGCTTGCATCTCCGCCCGGTTCCTTTGGAGCTGCTTTCGCGAGATTGTTGGTGGGAGTTGGTGCCACACCAATTTCCCGGACCTCTTTGCTGAACTCCAAGTGTCCCCTACATCCTCTCGCCACATTAGGTGGCTGGAGGTGGGGGTCCTTGCCCGGACGCTGTGGACAGTTCGCAATAAGCTTGTGATCCAACACTCTCCCCTTCGGCGCGCTACTGATGCTCTCTACAAATTTTCGGGTTTCTTGCAGCTTTGGCGGCCGCTTAGCCGCCCCCCGGATCGTGACGCCATCTCCGCCTTCATCGCCGATCTACGCTCGATGGCCGTCCGTCTGTCGCCACCGCCCCCGCCGCCACCGCCGGAGCCTGACTAGATCACCTGCGCTGGGCCGTCTATGTGGTGTTGTGTTTTTTCTTTTTCTCTGGACTTGTTGAGCTGTGCCCTCAGCAAAACCTCTATACTTTGTCGTGATACTTGGGTGGTGTGTGTTTGTGGACCTTCTGTGGTTGTATGTCTGGTGGCGGTTTGTTTTATTTATAAAGCGGGGCGAAAGCCTTTTTCGGTAACTGCTACATGGGGGGTTCTACTATGACATGTGCCGCTACTTACTCGGCCACGGTTGATCATTGCAGAGCGACCTATCGACCACTATGTACATAGACGTTTGTGACAAGACAGACAACGCTACGTATGCTTCAACCAGGTGGGTCCTAGCTGTCAGGGAGGATAAGGACGCACTTCCTTGCTGATAACCCACAAGTATAGGTGATCATTTGTAGCCTTCTTCGATAAATAAGAGTGTCAAACCCAACGAGGAGCTAAAGGCGGAACAAATACTCCCTCAAGTTCTATCGACCACCGATACAACTCTATGCACACTTGACGTTTGCTTTACCTAGAACAAGTATGAAACTATTTTGCAAGAATAAAACTATGAGTACTTTGCGAGAATTAAACTACGAATAAATTGCAAGGTAATAAAAGTGGATAGGTTTTGTCAACAAGAAAGTCATTTGTCCCTAGGCAATCGATAAGAAGTACCGGTAATCATTCTTGCAATTTTATATGAGGGAGAGGCATGAGCTAACATAGTTTCTCTACTTGGATCATATGCACTTATGATTGGACCCTAGCAAGCATTCTCAACTACTAAATATCATTAAGGTCGTGAAACCCAACCATAGCATTAAGTATCAAGTCCTCTTTACTCCCATATGCCATAACCCACTTACCCGCGTTTAGGCTGCTGTCACCCCTGCAGCAGCGACAATATGCAAACCATGAATATATTGCAACACCCTACAGCGGGGGCCCCTCATGTTTGCGCGAGACAGATGGCTCCGTAGGACAGCACCATAAATAAAATAGACAATCTATACCTATACCTATACTAATTAGCGACTCCCTAATAATTCTCATGTTAACTAGAAAATAGGAGCCGTACATCTAATGATGGGACCGAGTTATTACGGTCTAGATTACCCCATACAATTTGCGGCTGAAAAAGTTAAGTTCGCGTATTAAACAGACTGATTCACAGAGCCCAACATCATTCGGCGGCTGAGTCAGAAGAAAAGGCCCATAGCGCTCTGAGTCAAGAAAAGGCCCGTAGCGCTCTCCACTATCTCTTCCATTACCAAAAAAGGGGTTTTTTTTTTTGCCACCAATTACTTTGCACTTTGACAATTTGCCACTCCTTACATTGCAATTGATCTATTGCCACTCTTTACATTGGATTTTGATTTCTTGCCCTCTGTCAGATGGGTCCCGCATATAATGACCTAAATGCCCATGCTCCAGATTGACCATGAACAGTTCATCCCCTTCCTCTCGCCGGCAGCAACGCCAGGAGACCGCGGCGGCTACTCGACGGCGAGTCACGCTCAGTGGTCCTCGACGGCCGACGGCCATGGTCGTCCGCGGCGACTACATCCCGGCGAGGTGAGTCCTCTCTGTCCTGCTCCCCCTCCCGCGGCGGCTACATCTACACCACGGCGCGGACGCGACGGGCCGACCCTCCCCTTCGCCAACTCGGACAGCAGCAGCTCGTCCATGGTGCAGAAGCCGACGCCCTGCCCTACTCCGTCGGTCCGTCCACCTGCTTGTGCATGTCGTCCCGCGCAGTCCTCGAGCCGCATGGCCGCCGCCTCCGTGCACGTATCCAGCAGCAAGGGCCGCCGGCCTCGTTCGACTGCTGCTCCGCGACGTGACGTCAAACTGCATCATGGATTAACAGCGCCATGCAGCCACAGAGCCTGCAACTTTCTGTTCTTTTCTTTCTGTAACGTTTTTAGAGCCTGCATCTTAATCCATCTCTTCTTTGCATGGATGGATGCATAAGTATGAACAACATCGAGTGATTCTAAGTTCAGAACATCAATTTAGACAATAATTAATTAATTCCTTACGTTGTTCCCTCGCTGCTGTTCCTTTTGCTTTTGCTCCTCTCCTCACATTCTCTCATGTGCGAGCCAGCTCGTTCTGAGCAACGAGGAGGGCGCCACCTCTTCAGCAACCTGGAGACGCGCCGGTCTTCTTGGTGGCACGGGTTTGGCTGTCCTCCCTGTCAGGGCGGCGGGGAGCAGCACGAGCAGCAAGGGAGGCGGGTAGCAGCACGGCTGAGCCACCGACGGCATCTAGTACTCCCGCGGTGGCGGCTGCGGTGAACCAGTTCATTCCCTACCCTTTTGAATTCAGTCGGTGAATTGACTGGAGGGAGCACTTGTCAAACTAGCACAAAGGGTAGTTTCGTCCATTGTTTTATGCATATATTATGTTTATCATTTGCAAGTATTGTTTTTGTGTGGAAAAGTGGCAAAAGATCAAAGTCCAATGTAAAGAGTGGCAAAATACCAATTGCAATATAAGGAGTGGCAAATTGTCAAAGTGCAAAGTAAGTGGTGGCAAAAAATCAAAAACCCCAAAAAAGGGAGACCCCCGTTCACAAAAAAGGAGACCTGAACCAATCGTAATCTCTTTCTCAATCTCATGTCTCTCTCTCTCTCTCGAACTCCCAAGTCTCTCCGCATCTCCTCATGATGACCAGATCCATGTCTCTCAAATTGGAGCAAGGAATTTGGGCATGGATCCCTCTCTCAATCACGTCTCTCTCTTTCTCTCAAACTCTCAGGTCTCTTCTCTCCTCACCTCAAATTGCAGCAAGGACTCTTTTATCCTCACCTCAAATTGCAGCAAGGACTCTTCTATCCTCACCTTAGATTGCAGCAAGGACATTGGGGCGTGGATCCTGCGCTCAACGAGGTTATCGCACTAAAATTATTTTCCTCATGTGGATCAGGTTCCCCTTCTCACATTGATTTTTTTGCTAGATTGGATTAAAAAAAAATCTAAGGATTCAATTTCAAATCTAATCTTCTCACGTATGCTCTTTGGATACGTCACGGAGATCGGGTCGGAGCAGAACTAAGCCCATAAGGCTTGCTTATAAATTAAGCCTGCAGCCTAACATAGACCATCTCAAATCAAGGAGGCTCTGTTCGTTGTCAGCATCGTCATTGGTTAGATTCTCCTGTTAGGTGCGACGGTTGCCTCTGTTCAGTTGCTTTTCACCCAGTTTTTAGACGATTATTTTTCTGTTGGTTCAATCATATTGTTAGGCTTTGCACTTACTATGTCATACAAACTAATCTTTCTTTCCGATTATAAAGTCTTTGATTTGGCTAAGACTATAACAAGTTCTAATCTTCAAAATTGCGTTCGCTTACAGGTCAAATTCTTTTGTTTTCCATTGAAACAATGGCATACGATATGCTCGATGCGATTAACAATGGGAAGGATTCCTGGAAAGTGAAGGTCAGTGTAATTAGGCTATGGGATGCCATTAACCTCAATAACAATGAACTAATTAGCCTTGACATGATACTGCTTGATGAACAGGTCAGTTTATTGGTAAAAGGATTTTTTTTCCAACATAAATAGGTCACTATGATTTAAATACCAATGCATCTTCTCGATGCATTATAATGTTTCAGGGCACTATGATACATGCCAAGGTAATAAAACATATGGTTAACAAGTTCAGGCCATTGATCCAAGAAGGTTTAGTCTACATGATAGCAAATTTCAAGGTTACATCTGCCATGAATTTCCGTCCAGTTGAAGACGACAAGATTATTAACTTCTTGCACACAACAAAAATTCAAGAGATAAAGGGACTTAAAAATATCAGAATAGCAGAACAAAGTTTCATGTTTTGTAGTGTTGAAGTTCTTTCCACAAGAGATGGCCAAAGGATGTACTTATCCGGTATGATTGTATTTGTTTAGATTATTAACTTGAATCTTCACCACATATTAACACCATCTTATTTAGCAGATGCTATTGGGGTAGCAAGTTATATAGGGAATATTGAAGAGACGGAGACTACTCATGGGATTTCCAAGATTCGAGATATTGTACTTCGAATCGAGTAAGTACACTTAAATAGAATTGTATGAATAAAATATCATGGCTGCTCATAGTCATGTCTGTTGGAATATACAGGGATCAAAAGTTAATATTAGACTGTGGGGTAATAAGGTCGACCAAATTGATGAAGATTCTATGGGACGTGTTGTCATAGTAACCTCAACAACTGTCAGAAAACTGAAAGGTTTGTATTTATATCAATCAAGGGTAAGTAGTGCTATGCATGTCTTTTTTGTATTCAAAATTTAATATCAAGTGTTTGCAGAGTACTCGCTGTCATCTACAGGTGCGACCAAAGTATATATCGATTTGGATATCCCTGAAACAGCTGAGCTCCAAACGAGGTGCAACCGTTTTTCCGCAATAATATGAAGAAATCCTATTTAGTCATGTACATGGATACTTACCTCATGCGAAAATAGGTATTGCTTGGAAGATGATATCATAGAGGAAACAGGGCCGGAAGCCCACTTGCAAGGAACAATTCAAGAACAAATGCTCTATAACAGAAAGACACTAAGAGAAATAACTGAAATTGCATATGAATCTGAAAAACAGGTATTTATGATTAACTTTTAAATTCTTTTTTCATATGTTTTATGTGCTAATTTAACCTACGATGGACATGAAAAGTTCTATACTGCAGAAGCAACCATTAAGTCAATTGATACATCAGATGACTGGTACATAGGATGCGGCAAATGTAACAAAAAACTTCTACTGTCCAAAATGTGAGAAAGAACCTGAGAAGACATGTCCAAGGTAAATTTGATAATATCTCATGTTTTAGGTAGGAATTTATCCTCCACTTACCACATGTGTCATTTTGTTACTAGGTACAAACTTAAGCTAGAGATATGTGATCATACTGCAACAACAACTTGCACCATGTTTGAGATAGAAGCAAAAAAACTGATTAAGCAATCTGCAAGATTCTTGATAGATAGGGATGACTGTGATATCCATGAGCAGGCAGAAAAATTTCAGAAAATATGTGGGCAGAGATTGATTTTTCAGTTCAGACTGAATGACTATAATTTCAAGTACGGTTACCAAGATTACACTGTTCATAGAATATTTTTTATAGACTCTGAAGAAGATTCGTCAGTACAACATGCTAATGTTGAACAGGTATCGTCTATTTGTACTGTGATGCTCCATAACATTTTGTATATGTGCATGCCATATTTTACAATGAATGTTTATGGTAACTAACTCAATTTGTCATGTTTTTGTAGAACACTAGGAAGGGCACTAAAAAGTCTAGGACTAGGAACACAGGTCGCGTTGTACATTCTGATGAAGAATCAGAAGAGGATAGCCAGGAGAAAGATGAATGCAAATTCAAGGAATCTAGCCCCAAAAGAAGGCGTACAATAAGCATTATTGAAGACGGAGATTCCGAAAAAGATGGAACTGGGAATTATCCAAAGACCAACATAAGGCTTACTGGTGTTGATAAGGGATCTAAGAAGAAAGGAATTCAGAATGATAACCATGTAAGTTTCTTGGTGCATTTTCATGTTCTTTCATAGTTGTTGTACACCTCTCTAACTGGTATAAATGTTTGCAGGAGCAAGGAACAAATTGTCACTTTCAAAAACTATAAAGCAAGAATCAGAGGATGATGAACTCACTATTGACCAGACTAAAAGGGGTAGGAGACGGAGCACAGGTCGTGCTGCACATCTTGACGATGAATCAAAAGCTGATGGTAGTCAGGAGATAAACAAATCCAAATCTATGGAATCAAGCCCCAAGAGGAAGCGTGATGTACGCAAATGCGCCGGTGTTGATCAGGAGCACAATGATTCAAGGCCTGGGACAATGCTTAGTTGTGTCTGATAAAAAATCACTGAGCAAAGGCATTCAGAAGTCTGGTGTATTAAGGACTCGAAAGACAAGTCGCTAATTAGTGGAGATCCGTTAATTTAGGATGTAGTACAATAGATGGGAGCATCACATTTGTACCTTATATGAACTTTGTCATTGTTTAAGATATTTTTAATAAACATAAAGGCATACCTTTGTGTTAGTAAGTTATTATTCTCTCTATTATTCAGAAGTAAATGTTTGGTGTAATTCTGAATAGTCTAAAACAATTCAATCTTAGTTACCTTAGTTGCTTGCTATATGAAGAAAGCATGACAGTTAAAAGAACAATTCGGTGGCTCATGGTTGAGTCCATATTTGATTCTGTTGTAGCATTTGATCGCCAGCATCAGAAACTGATTTCTCTCCGTAAGTGCATCCCTTTTAATTAGAGTTTCTCCATCCTGTTCGCCAAATTTGTACCTGTTATGACCGGTTTACAATATAACCGGAGAAGGCCTGCTGGGCAGTAGATTAGGGGCTTGGCCCACAAATTATCTTAGGCTAGTCGTTTTGAGGTTATAAATATTAGATTGTAAGATACCTTTTGAGATTAAGCAATAAAGATAGTTCTATCATATTGCCCGGCTCAAGAGGAGTCGGAACCCTAGCCGCACCTTGCCCTAGCCGCTGCCGCCCTTCTGCTTCCTCGCGACGGCGCCAACACGCCGGAGCCGCCGCCCTCGCCCTCAACCCTCGCTGTCCTGCCCCTACAACCTAAGGAACCGACCCCGTAGGAACCCTAGTCCTACCAATTTGGTATCAGGTACCCGGGTTTCGACCATGTCTTCGCCACCTCCAATTCCGCCACCCCCGCTGCCCGTCAACTCCACCACCGCCGCTGCCGCCAACTCCTCCACCGCCGCCGCTTCCGCGCCGGGCGTCACGGCCTCGCTCTCGGCGGGCGCCACGGCGTCGCTCTCGGCGCCGACCCTCCCGGCACCGTGCCGGGCCACGGGCGGCCACCAGCCCCCGTCCAACATACGCCGCCGCCGTCACCTCCCCCGCAGCCGCAGCAGTTCACACCGGAGGCAATGGCCGGCGTCCTCAACGACCTCGTCGCCGCGGTCCAGGGCATCCGCCTCTACCTGGCAAGTCCGTACGGGCCGCCTCCACCACTCCATCCAGCCATGGCCGCGGATCAGCAGGCGCTGCCGTGGTACTCGGTACCGGGGGCCATCACCGGAGGCTACCCGGCGCTTCCCGCCCCGGCGGCCGCACCGCCGCCTTGGCCACAGTGGCCGCCGCCGCTCGCGACGGCAACCGCGCCACTCGCCGCCACCACGGGGCCGCAGTGGCCCACCTGGACCGCGCCGGCCGCGCCGTCTCCCGCCGCGCCGTCCCTTCCAGCGGCCACGGAGCAGGTTCCTCCACCGCCCCCTCCCAGCCCTACCCTGGGCCGGTCTTCGCTGAGCGGGCTTCCGATCCAGGAGGTCCGCTTCCCGTCGTCACCATCGCCACTCCCCGGCTAGCTTCACGGGCCGCCGTCGGCCTACCCGGAGGCCCGTCCGCCGTCCGGTTTCACGTTGCAGCCCGAGGCGTCGGGCGCCACCGGGAACTACGCCGGGCCTTCCACCATGGACCGCGCACCATCATCCGCCCTCCGCACCGCTGAGGCAGTGGGCCAGGCCGCGCCACACCAGCAGCCGCCCCGGTTCGCCAAGATCGACTTCGCCACGTACGACAGCTCCGACGACCCGCTTAACTGGCTCAACCAGTGTGACCAGTTCTTCCGCGGACAGCGCACACCCGCGTCGAAGGGCCCTCGAGCAGGACGAGGGCGGCATGCCCCCGTGGGATCGTTTTCGAGAGCTGTGCCTTCTTCATTTCGGGCCACCCGTACGCGGGAGCCGCTTGGCCGAGTTGGGTCGCCTGCCGTTCACCTCCACGGTGCAGGATTTCGCCGACTGCTTCTAGGCCCTGGCGTGCCACGCGCCCGGTGTGACGGCCTTACAGCGGGCGGAGCTTTTCATCGGCGGCCTTCCCGACCGCATCCGCGTGGACGTCGAGATGAAGGGGCCCCAAGACCTTCAGACGGCCATGTACTATGCTCGGGCGTTCGAGCAGCGTACCGAGGCCTTGACGCGTCCATCCGCACCACGTGGGGGCCGACAGCCTCCCCGGCCGTCTCCGGCAGCACCAGCGTCGTCCACAGCCGCCCCGGCACCCACCCCGGCACCGACGCGGCCGTTCAGGCGCCTCACTTAGGCGGAACATCTGCAATGCCGGCGCCTAGGCTTGTGCTTCAACTGTGATGCGCCCTATGCACCGGGCCATGTCTGTCCGCACCTCTTCTACTTGGAGACGATAGACGAGACCAAGGATGAGACACTGGAGGATGGCCTCGGCGCTCCAGCCCTTGCGGAGCCCGCAGCGGCACCCGCGCCCGCCCCGACCACCGCCCTCGTGGTGTCCCTTCACGCGCTAGCCGGCATCCGTGATGAACGTACGATGCTCTTACCGGTCATGATCCAGGGCGAGTGCCTGGTGGCCCTAGTGGACACAGGGTCCACGCATAATTTCCTGTCGGAGACCACCATGCGGCGCCTTGCATTACAGCCAACCGGCGGGGATCAGTTGCGAGTCACAGTCTCTAATGGCGACCGTCTCCGCTGCCATGGGCTCACCCTCGACGTGCCCATCACTATCGGCGACGAGCACTTCACCATCACCTGCGCCGACATCGACTTGGGCTGCTTCGACTTCATCCTCGGCGTCAACTTCTTGCGCACTCTTGGTCCTGTTCTCTGGGATTTCGACGCGCTGACGATGACCTTCTGGCGGTTGGGCCGCCGCATTCGGTGGGATGACATTGGGGGTGCCGCACCCACCCCTCCACTCCAGCTGGCTGTGACCACCGCCACGGCCGAGCACCCACTATTGGAGAGCCTCCTACAGCAACACGATGACATCTTCACCGAGACACAGGGGCTGCCGCCCGCCAGCACGTACGATCACCATATACATCTTCTGCCAGGCTCTGCGCCGGTGGCGGTACGCCCTTACCGCTACCCGCAGTTGCAGAAGGATGAGTTGGAGCGGCAGTGTGCGCTCATGCTCGCGGCAGGCATCATCCGGCTCTCCACTTCGCCATTTACCACGCCGGTGCTTCTCGTCCGTAAGTCAGACGGCACATGGCGTTTCTGCATCGACTACCGTGCCCTTAGTGCTGTCACACTTAAGGACAAGTTCCCTATTCCGGTGGTCGACGAGCTCCTCGATGAGCTACACGGGGCGCGCTTCTTCACCAAACTCGACCTCCGGTCGGGGTACCACCAGGTGCGCATGCACCTGGATGACATCGCCAAGACGGCGTTTCGGACTCATCACGGCCACTTCGAGTTCTTGGTGATGCCCTTTGGCCTCACCAACGCCCCGACGACCTTCCAGGCTCTGATGAACGACGTCCTCCGGCCTACTTACGCCGGTTTGTGCTCGTTTTCTTTGATGATATTCTGATCTACAGTGCGTCTTGGGCAGAGCACCTACAACACGTCGCCATCGTCTTCAACGAGCTTCGGGCGCACCATCTCCATCTTAAGCGCTCGAAGTGCTCGTTCGGGACGCCTTCGGTGGCCTACTTGGGCCACGTCATCTCGGCTGACGGGGTCGCTATGGACGCCGACAAGGTGGCCGCCGTCGCTGCCTGGCCGACGCCCCAGTCTCCGCGGGCTCTTCGCGGGCTTCTCGGCCTTGCTGGCTACTACCGGAAGTTCATCCGGGAGTTTGGTGTCATCGCTTCACCACTCACGCGGTTGTTGAGCCGCGACGCTTTCGCCTGGGATGCGGAGGCGACGACAGCTTTTGAGGCCCTCAAGGGGGCCCTCACGACGGGGCCCGTTCTTCAGATGTCGTACTTCGACCGCCCGTTCGTGGTGGACTGTGACGCCTCGGGTGTGGGGTTCGACGTTGTGCTTCATCAGGGCGATGGCCCTCTCGCCTTCTTCAGCCGGCACTTCGCCCCGCGCCATCTCAAGCTCGCGGCGTACGAGCGGGAGCTCATTGGCTTGGTGCAGGCGGTGCGCCATTGGCGGCCCTATCTGTGGGGCCGGTCTTTCCAGATTCGCACGGACCACTACAGCCTAAAGTTCTTGCTGGATCAAAGGCTCTCGACCGTGCCACAGCACCAGTGGATTAGCAAGCTCTTTGGCTTCGATTTCTCCGTCGAGTACCGCCCGGGTCGTCTTAACACCGTGGCCGATGCTTTATCTCGCCGCGATGCCGACCTCGACTCCGTCCCCGACGACTCCGACGGGCTGGCGCTCTGCATCCGCTCAGGCCGACTTTCGACCTCTTCGACGACATTCACCGGGCCACAGCGACCGCCGCTGACGCGGTTCTCCTGCAGCAGCAGCTGGCGGCCGGCGATCTGGAGGAGCCCTGGCGCCTCTCCGACGGTCTGCTTGTCCATGGGCGTCGTGTCTTCGTTCCAGCCCATGACGATCTCCGTCATCAGGTCTTGCTGCTAGCCCACTCGGCTGGCCATGAGGGTGTGCAGAAAACCCTACATCGTCTTCGCGCCGACTTCTACATTCCTGGTGATCGTGCCCTTGTTCGCGATTGGGTGCGTTCTTGTGCGACATGTCAGCGCAACAAGACGGAGATGCTACGACTAGCTGGTCTTCTTAAGCCCCTGGATGTGCCATCTCAGGTCTGGGCCGATATATCCATGGACTTCATCGAGGGGCTTCCCAAGGTGGGAGGCAAGTCGGTCATTCTCACGGTGGTCGACCGCTTTTCTAAATATGCTCACTTCATCGCGCTGGGGCATCCCTACACCGCCGCATGCGTGGCTCGTGCTTTCTTTGACGGTATTGCCCGTCTGCACGGGTTCCCTGCTTCGATCGTCAGTGATCGCGACACGGTGTTCACAGGCCATGTCTGGCGCGACATCTTCAGGATGGCGGGAGTTAAGCTCCACTTCAGCACGGCCTTCCACCCTCAGACGGATGGCCAATCTGAGGTGGTTAACAAGGTGATTGCCATGTATTTACGCTGTGTTATAGGTGATCGGCCTCGCGCTTGGGTGGATTGGCTCGCATGGGCGGAGTACTGCTACAACACCTCCTACCACTCCGTCCTGCGTGCAACACCATTTGAGGTGGTCTACGGGCGGCCACCCCCGCCTATCTTGCTGGTGGACCCGGCTACGGCTCGGACAGAGGCCGCAGGCGACCTTATTCGCACCCGTGACGAGATGATTGCTGAGGTCCGTCAGCGTCTACTTCAGGCTCAGCAGCTGGCGAAGCATTACCACGACAACCACCATCGCGAGGCGGAGTTCGCGGTGGGTGATTGGGTGTGGCTGCGTCTTCTCCACCGCTCTACGCAGTCACTCGATCCGCGCGCGAAGCGCAAGCTCGGTCCTCGCTACGCGGGACCCTTTGCCATCTTGGAGCGCATCGGGCAGGTGGCCTATCGCTTTCAGCTTCCGGCCGGCGCTCGCATCCACGATGTGTTTCATGTGGGGCTGCTCAAGCCTTTTCGTGTAGAGCCACCGGAGGCACCACCAGCGCTTCCTTCGACCGCCAACGGACGTCTTCTTCCGGAGCCAGAGAAGGTGTTTAAGGCGCAACTTCGTCGCGGGTTGGTTCGTCTTGATCCAGTGGGCGGGCCTTCCGGTGGAGGAGGCTACTTGGGAGCCATGTGAGGACTTCCACCACCACTATCCAGACTTTCAGCTCGAGGACGAGCTGTTTGTGCAGGCGGGGAGAGATGTTATGACCGGTTTACAATATAACCGGAGAAGGCCTGCTGGGCAGTAGATTAGGGGCTTGGCCCACAAGTTATCTTAGGCTAGTCGTTTTGAGGTTATAAATATTAGATTGTAAGATACCTTTTGAGATTAAGCAATAAAAATAGTTCTATCATATTGCCCGGCTCAAGAGGAGCCGGAACCCTAGCCGTACCTTGCCCTAGCCGCCGCCGCCCTTCTGCTTCCTCGCGACGGCGCCAACACGCCAGGTGCCAACTCTGGTAGGAACTGATCAGGGTGCTCTCCTCCTATGTGCTAGCCTCCCCAAGCTAGCCGGTGGAGGAATTGATCAGCTACCTTTTTTTACATGGATCAGATAGCTTTTTGGTACGACTAACCTCCCTACAGAATCAATCAATTTGTTTGCTTTGCTAGCTTGGTTGGGCACACACGTTTACAGAGGAGGTCCTGAGTGCAAATTCAGTGATTTCCTGAAGCCAGTTTTCAGCTTGACCTGTGTTGCGTAGATAGAGATTTCCCATACACTAGCCTGGGGCATAACCAATTGTTGCGCCCATTAACAGTCGCGGAAGGGGCGGTTGTTGGCGCTGTCCACGTATGCACGCTATATGAGACAAGCAAGTTGAGTCCACGTTGGAAGGCTCCTTCGCTTCCTAGCGAAGAAAAAAAGAGTTGAGCCCCACCCCTTCTGCTCTCCTGACGCACGCGCCTCCTCCTCTCCCAGAAATCTTTTTCTTCCCCCACGCAACCTCCTCTTGCTGCCGCCACCACCACCCCATCGCTCCTCCGGCGCTGGCCACCGAAGGAAGGCGGAGGCAAGAGCTAGAAGACGGGTGGCGCGGTGAGCTTTCGTACCGAGGAAGCCGCAGAAGGACGAGCACAACCCAAACGAGGTCGATGCGGTCGTCGGCGCCTACTCTGCCGCGGGATCGAAAGGGCCGCTCCATGGCAGCATACCCCTGCCCCTCTGCAGCAAGAGATCAACACAGTACATCGAACTAAGGTGAGTCGTCGCTAGACCCAGCCCTTCTCCTTTTTCTCATGCGTCCCTTTCTCAGTCACGGAGCTTGCGCTGCTGCTCTAGTCGAAGCACAAACAGATGATGCAGAACGTTTGCCCAACCTCACCACTTGATTATTTTCCCTCTTTCCAGTGCCCTGCTCCTAGAATTTATCCAGATTTTGATTCTGTACGCCTACAAGGTATTTGATGAAAATCCCAGAAGGCAGGCACGGAAGTAGTGGTCTATGTAAGCCATGTGATTTCATTCTTCAAAAAATTAGTTCCAACAACCTGCTTTGGTTTCCATCTTGTTTGATCCGTCATGGTCACGAAAATAAAGCTCCGGTCAAGGATTAGCTGGTATTGGCGAATTGCATATCAACTGTACTTTATTCGCGGGTCTGACTTCCAAGCACAAAGTGGTGTGTTAATACTTACTCTGACTTCTTCTACTACCAGTTTTACATTTACATTCCATTATTTATGTCAGGGTCAATTGGGTCAAGAATTATCTGGTATTGGCGTGTTGCATATCCACCGTAATTTACTCATGAGCTTGAGTTCCAAGCACAAATTGGTGCGTTAATGTTTAATCTGACCTCTTCTACTACCAGGTACAATTACATTTCATCATCGATGTCAGGGTCGATACACTACATGATTTCGAGAAGAGCATGTGAAGGTACATGAAGGGGTTCTTATTGAACATTTTATGCATTGTTTACAATTTAGATTATCATGTCGATGGAATAGGTGCAATTACAGTTAATAATAGTTGTTAGCACAGTAAGTGGTTACTGTAGATAGTTTCCTGTAACTTTGATCTGCAAGTGACGAGTACAGTTGGTTGATGGAATAATGTGTTGTAACTGTCGCGATATGGCCTTGCATAACTTGTTTATGCTCACAGATTTTAGTGAACATGATTTTGAGATTAATAACAATCCATGGGGTGAATAGAAGTATAAAAAAACACAAAAATATATGAAATTGTGTATATTTTGTTTGATCGTGAGGTTATTTTTAGGTTTTCTTATGTTCTCTTTGACCCTTTCCGAATGCGAGTAAGAAAAGAATGTTGAAACATGTTCACTAAAATGTGTGCTTTCCAGGCTTTTGTTTCCGTGTAGGGATGTATTTGAATGTACACTTACCTGCATTTATATAGTGCTGCGTCTTTTGTTTATTGCTAGAACTGTTGTATCAAATGTGCAAATGGCACCAACATCATAGAATTTCCCTTCTGAAATCATCATTTTCCTATATGTAGGAGCTTCAGTAAGGTTGCTCACCAATGAGCTGGGAGTATTTTTGTCCTCGTACTTGCATGATTGAAGAAGAAATTGGGTATTCCTAAATGTGCACAAGACTACTAGAGGCAAAGAGAGACGGACGCGGCTGGAGCACTATGGCGGTGTCGATGGGTGTGGAGGAGTGCGCGTGGAGACACTGCGGAGCACCGCTGATGAGCTTGTCAGCAGGACGAGCTGCTCCCGCTACTGCATGGCAACCCCAGCCCGATCTGCTTCGACAGGTTCGAGCCCTCCGTCACCGGCCGCGTGCACATCTGGCAGGTAAATAATAACTCTCTAACTCTTTACTTCCAGGCCGGTCAAGTTGCTCTTGCACCACATGCTCTTGCCGCCAATTCCTTAGGACTGTATGTACGTTGTATGTTTTGGAATGACTGTCACACGTTCTCGCATCCTCCTCTTCTTTTGTTTCTACCAAATTCTGAGGGGTTGGGAAGGTGATTAATGTGGACAAGATGGTCAGGGCCGGATGCAGAGTGAAGATCGTAATAGCGGATCAGAGGCCTAGGCTGAAGGACTCGGCCAGATCAGGGAGCAGCTCGACCACGACTAGGACGTAACCATCGGCTTCTCCGCCATCTGGGATTATTCTTTGACCTTTCGCCATTCCTTCAGGTGTCCATAACATCAAGCATAATTTTGGTGTTTCTTTACCTTTTGCATTCTACTCTAATTAGTTAAGTTAGGCCTATGACTAAGATGTTTTTCTTAATATTTTTAGTTATGAGTTTTATTTTGTGATCTTCTTCCTGATTCGATGTTATTAGCACAATACTAAATTTGCCGACTACTAATTGATACTTTTATGTGATACCTTTAGTGTGTGCTGACCAGATTAATCTAAAGCACCAAGATCTGCTTGTTCATTATTTTGATTCAAGCTAATCGAATGTTCATTATTTTGTGTCAATACAGTATATAATAGTGAGCTATCCATGAAATGTATGGGAGCAAGGGAACCGGAGGTGCTAGATGCAAGCACTAATTGTATTTATAGTTTGGCTGCAACAATCAAATCTTTTAGGATGGTACTAATGTCTTGATTATTTTCGATCCCCCATCAACATCAGATACAACATTGGACTAGGGGATACCATGAACAGAGCTTAGTCAAATAATTTATGAGTGGCTTCTACTGTTTACTTGTTCTTTGGTTCAGAAAATAGGATCTAGCTTCAGTCCAATTAACCGTCAATATATTTGTTTCAGGGTTGGTCTTTATTCTTATCCCATGTTAAAAGAAAATTTGTATTATGAGTTAAGTGACACCATGAAATAATCTGAACCAAGATAAGAAAGAAGAATTACAAGTTTGTTAAAGAATGGGGGATCAGAAGTATAAAAGTAGTAAATGAATGATGTCTCGCTCATGTGGGTTATACTATAATCAATTCCAGTGTGTGAGACAACAACGAAGAGCAGCCTATTTTATCGTTCTAAAACAGTACCACTTACACCAAACATCAGATTAGTAGCATGTTCATATCAGAACCTAAGAGTATTAGGAACATAGGGAGGAGATGGCAATTATGGACATTGGAGAGGAATAAATTTGATCGCATATACTATATATGGTCTTTTGTAGATGCATGTTAGTTGCAGAAGCACATCCTTGTATGATGAAAGTTCTCTTTATTAATTAGAGTACTGGCATGAATATGACAGTGCGGTGCAAGATGGTGCAGATCCACGGTGGTGGGCGAGGTAGCGGGAGGCGACGTCGATGATTGATATGGTTGCCGGCAAATAAAAGGTAAGTGACACCTCTGTTTGGTCCCTCTCCTCTCCTCCTGGTATGGTTCATGCACTATTTGGTGCTTGCCTTGTTGGCTTATCGTGGAAATCTGCTTGTTGGATAGACAAAATAATGTGTACATGTCATCTTAATAATCATGGGTATATATTTGTATATACCGTTCAACTGCAAATGGTTTGGTTTCTTTGAAAAGGACTGAAAATAACTTGCTAGATAGTAAGGTGAACTATGAATCTTTAAAATTAGATGGACATATTTATCTGACGGAGATCAATGACATCAGGGACACACAGGCAGCTGCGAAGCCTCTCACGGATCAGCCGGTGAATAGGAGAAGCAAAGACGACATCTCCTGCATCGTCTGTTGGGATATCCTCCTCATGTGGGCTGTGAGGAGATGACCATTTGAGGCCTTTTAGGCAGCCCAAAGAGGTGCATAAGCCCACTACCCATTAGGGTTATGACCTAGGGTCATTTTGGACTTTGCACATGTGTGGATGGGGATGCTTTACCCTCCATCCAGCAGCCACCACCAAGTGTGACGAAAATCAGTTCATCCTTCAAGAGAGAAGAAGAGAGAAAACCAAGAGAGCAAGGGAAGAAGAGGAAGATTGAAGGAAGAAGCAAGGGAGCTCCTTCCCAAGGTTGTGATGGTCCAGATCCACTACCTTGCCTCCTTCAAGCTTTGGTTCCACCATCCTTGGTGAGATTGTTCCAATCCCTAGTTCTTGAGCTCCAAATCCTGTTGTGTTCATCCAAGATTCAGAAATCTTGATGTATGAGATCCTCTAGTGCTGTCTAGAGAAGAACTTGTTGTATCCCATGTTTGATAATAGTGGAAGAGGATTTGGGTGGCTTCGGCCCGTGGTTTTTCCTCTTAAGTGGGGGGGTTTTCCACGTAAAAATCTGGTGTCTCTTTGTTGATGCTTGATGCTGTCAGGAAAACTTACTCCTACCACAAGACACTAGGCTGAGTGTCTTGCGTGCTGAGTAACATTTTCTGCCTTCATATATGCTGCTGCATATGTTTCCTTCCGTGCTGAGCAACGATCCTTGAATTAGTACAGGATGTGGTGCTGAGATTCCTTGTTTCCGCTGCAGTTTTCAGTTAACCACAAGTGCATTTGTGTGCTAATTCTCAACAGAGTGGTATCAGAGCCTTGGTTGCTTAGAAGGTTGCAAATCCCAGTTGCTTGATTGTTGCTGGAAGAGCTGTTCACAATGGCTTTGGACGAAAGCGCTACTACAAGTGGCATGATAAAACTTGATTCTTCCAATTACTCATTATGGAAGCCCATGATGGAAGACATCCTTTATTGCAAGGATTTGTATGAGCCAATTGTGAAAGACAAGATACCCACGGGTGTCACGGAAGAAGAATGGAGAATGTTGCACAGAAAGGCAGTAGGTATGATTCGGTTGTACATCAACCACAATATTTCCCACCATGTTGCAAATGACACAAATGCATATGAGATGTGGCAGAAGTTAGAGTCCATGTATGAGAGGAAGACATCAATGAACAAAGCCTCGGTGATCAAAAGACTTGCAAAGCTTGAGTACCGAGATGGCACAAGTGTGATTGAGCACTTGAATGTCTTCCAATGCCATATAAATCAACTTTCAGCCATGAAGATCAACTTTGAGGATGAGGTGCAAGCATTGTTGTTGCTGAGTTCCATGCCTGATAGTTGGAACACGCTTGTTGTGTCACTTAGCAATTCAGCTCCGGATGGGAAGCTGACTTTGGAGATGGTGAAGAACAGTATGCTGAATGAAGAAGCCAGAAAGAAGGAAAAGGGTGGTGCCTCTTCTTCTGATGCGTATGTGGCTAAAACCCATGGGAAGAATGAGAACCGTGGACGCAGCAATGCAAGATTTCAGCAAGGCAAAAGCAAATCCAAGGGGAGATCAAAGTCAAAACAGAGAAAAGATATCACTTGCTTTCATTGTGGCAATCCGGGACACATAAAGAGCGAGTGCAGGAAGTACAAAAGAGAGCTTGCAGAGGGGAAACTCACAAAGAAAGCCGAGCAAAAGGCTGAGAGCAGTTCAGCCATGACTGCAACAGATGAGGACTATCTAGTCATTGAAGATGAAGATTGCTATAGTGCTGTTCGTGATGATGCCATGAGTTGGGTTGTGGATTCAGGTGCATCCTTTCACATCACATCACACAAGGAGTATTTCACTTACACTAGTGGTGTTACTGGCCAAGTGAGGATGGGAAATAGTGGTTCGTCAGCAATTGTTGGCAAGGGCTCTATATGCATTGAAACAAACACAAGTTGCAGATTGGTGCTCGATGATGTGAGGCATGTTCCCGACATAAGGCTGAATTTGTTGTCAGTGGGCAAGCTTGATGATATCAAACATCCTAGTTATTTTGGTGAAGGAAAGTGAAAGCTCACCAAAGGCTCTTTGATTGTGGCTCGAGGAAGTAAGCAAGGTAATCTCTATGTGACTAAAACCAAGTTGTGCAATGAGGTGTTGAATGTTGCGGAAAAAGACACTTCGGTTGAATTGTGGCATAAGAGGCTTGGGCATATGAGTGAGAAGGGCATGCATGCTCTTGCTCGCATGGAGTACCTCCCCGAGTTGAAAGGTATATCCTTGAAATCCTGTGCACATTGTTTTGCTGGCAAACAACACAGGGCTGCATTTCGTACACTCTCTCCACATCGTGCAGATAATGTTCTTGATATTGTGCACACTGACGTTTGCTCCATGACTGAAAAATCTCATGGCGGAGCATTATACTTTGTGACTTTTATTGATGACCATTCCAGAAAGGTTTTTGTGTATGTGTTGAAACACAAATACCAAACGTTTGAAGCCTTCAAGGAGTTCCATGCCAAAGTTGAAAGAGAAACTGGCAGGAAATTGAAGTGCGTGAGATCAGACAATGGTGGTGAATACAGAGGTCCTTTTGAAAGGTATTGCAGAAATGTTGGCATCAGGCTTGAGAAGAGTCCACCAAAGACACCCCAGCTCAATGGTCTTGCAGAGAGAATGAACAGGACACTCACAGAGAGGGTCGCAGCTATGCTCTCTCATGCTCATTTACCTAATTCATTTTGGGCTGGAGCTTTGATGAATGCTATGTATGTGGTTAACCTATCTCCATCAGTTCCTCTTGCAGGTGATATTCCTCAGAGAGTTTGGTCAGGGAAGGAGGTATCATACAAGCACTTGAAGGTCTTTGGCTGCAGGGCATTTGTACATGTTCCAAGGGACGAGAGATCCAAGCTTGATAGCAAGACAAAGCAATGCATCTACCTCAGCCAACCAAGTGAAGAGTTTGGCTACAGGTTGTGGGATCCAGCCAATAGAAAGATTGTGAGAAGCCGAGATGTGGTGTTCATTGAAGATGAAACAATAAAAGATATTGGGAAACCAGAGAAGCCAATGACCAACACACCTCAGGTTGACATGGATCCAATCTGTCCTCCTCTCATGCATGACAATCATGGGGGAGATGATGACACTGAAGACAGTGGAGATGCAACTGACCAAGGCAGTACAAGTCAAAGTGGCGAGCAGCCATCAAGTGATGATGATGATGAAGTTGGTAATGATGATGCCAATGAAAATCCACCTGATTCACCACCAGTGCAGCAGCAAAGAAGAAGTGAAAGAGGTCGCATTCCTTCTTCTAAGTATCCACCACATCAATATGTGTTGATGACAGATGCAGGTGAGCCCTCATGCTATGAGGAGGCAATGTCTGATGAGAACAAAGAAGAATGGTCAGAAGTCATGCAAGATGAGATGAATTCCTTGTATGAGAATGATACTTTTGAGTTGGTGAAACTGCCAAAGGGCAGGAAAGCACTCAAGAACAAGTGGGTGTACAGAGTGAAGACTGAAGAAAACACCTCACATCCAAGGTACAAGGCCAGATTGGTTGTGAAAGGATTCAGTCAGAAAAAGGGCATTGATTATAGTGAGATATTCTCTCCAGTGGTCAAGATGTCTTCGATCCGAGTTGTGCTTTGCATGGCTGCCACCATGGACTTGGAAATTGAACAACTTGATGTGAAGACAGCTTTCTTGCATGGTGACCTAGAGGAGGAGATATACATGGAGCAGCCAGAGGGATTCATGGTTGCAGGTAAGGAGCACTTAGTTTGCAAATTGAAGAAGAGCTTGTATGGCTTGAAGCAAGCTCCTCGGCAGTGGTACAAGAAGTTTGAGTCTTTTATGACTGGGCTTGGTTACCATAAAGCACAACCTGACCATTGTGTCTTTATGAAGAGGTACGCCGAGGGTGACTTCATTATTCTCTTGTTGTATGTTGATGATATGCCGATTGTTGGAAATGGCACAAAGAGGATTGCTCTCCTCAAGAAGGCATTGAGTAAATCATTTGCCATGAAGGATTTAGGACCAGCTAAGCAAATACTTGGCATGAAGATCTCCCGTGATAGATCAAAGAAGCTGCTTTGGCTCTCACAGGAAAGATACATTAAGAAGGTACTTGAAAGGTTCAATATGAAAGATGCAAAATCTGTTATCTCTCCGCTTGCAGGCCATCACAAACTGAATTCTAAACAATGTCCTACAAGCAAGAAGGAGAAAGAAGAAATGAGGAAAGTACCTTACCAATCTGCTGTGGGCAGTTTGATGTATGCCATGGTATGCACTAGGCCTGACATTGCCTATGCAGTTGGAGTTGTTAGCCAGTTCATGACAAATCCAGGTAAAGCTCACTGGGAAGCAGTGAAGTGGATTCTCAGGTATCTCAAGGGTACTCCTACATCTTGTCTATGCTTTGGAAGTGGTGATCCTGTATTGCAGGGCTATACAGATGCAGATTACGCAGGTGACAAGGATCGTAGGAAGTCCACATCCGGATACCTGATGACTTATGCAGGGGGAGCAGTGTCATGGCAATCAAGATTGCAGAAATGTGTTTCTACATCAACCACAGAAGCTGAGTACATTGCAGAAGTTGATGCTGGCAAGGAAGTGTTGTGGATGAAGAACTTCTTGCAAGAGCTCGGCATGAAGCAAGAGAAGTATGTTCTGTTTTGTGACAGTCAGAGTGCTATTCATCTTGCCAAGAATTCAAGCTATCACTCTCGAACCAAGCACATTGATGTGAGGTACCATTGGATTCGAGATGTTGTGAGTTCCAAGTTGCTGAAACTTGAGAAGACCCATACCGACAACAATGGTTCGGATATGATGACGAAGATATTACCAAATGAGAAGCTACAAGCATGTTGCAAGGTAGCGGGCATGGCGGTGCCCCCCTCATGAGTCGGAGGGGGAGATTTGTTGGGATATCCTCCTCACGTGGGCTGTGAGGAGATGACCATTTGAGGCCTTTTAGGCAGCCCAAAGAGGTGCATAAGCCCACTACCTATTAGGGTTATGACCTAGGGTCATTTTGGACTTTGCACATGTGTGGATGGGGATGCTTTACCCTCCATCTAGCAGCCACCACCAAGTGTGACGAAAATCAGTTCATCCTTCAAGAGAGAAGAGAGAAAACCAAGAGAGCAAGGGAAGAAGAGGAAGATTGAAGGAAGAAGCAAGGGAGCTCCTCCCCAAGGTTGTGATGGTCCAGATCCACTACCTTGCCTCCTTCAAGCTTCGGTTCCACCATCCTTGGTGAGATTGTTCCAATCCCTAGTTCTTGAGCTCCAAATCCTGTTGTGTTCATCCAAGATTCAGAAATCTTGATGTATGAGATCCTCTAGTGCTGTCTAGAGAAGAACTTGTTGTATCCCACGTTTGATAATAGTGGAAGAGGATTTGGGTGGCTTCGGCCCGTGGTTTTTCCCCTCAAGTTGGGGGGTTTTCCACGTAAAAATCTGGTGTCTCTTTGTTGATGCTTGATGCTGTCAGGAAAACTTACTCCTACCACAAGACACTAGGCTGAGGAGTGTCTTGCCTGCTGAGTAACATTTTCTGCCTCCATATATGCTGCTGCATATGTTTCCTTCCATGCTGAGCAACGATCCTTGAATTAGTACAGGATGTGGTGCTGAGATTCCTTGTTTCCGCTGCAGTTTTCAGTTAACCACAAGTGCATTTGTGTGGTAATTCTCAACATCGTCGTACATCTGTTGCTAGCAGAGCTTCAGCTTGTGAATAGGAGGAGCAAAGATGACATCTCCTCTGTCATTATAAGCTTCCGAAATTTATAGTGCAACTTCTTACTAACAAGTCAGGTTCATGTGTTACCACAATTGCAAAAAAGCAACTGGAATGGGCAGCAGCCAACCTGACACCGCCCTAGCTTTCTCTCATGAGGTGCCACAAGGTGGCGCCCCAACCCCTAGTTCTACCTGTCACCCTAGCGTACATAGAGATTTCTCATACACTACCTATCATGCGTGGACGAGCATGACTCAAGTTTAGATTGGAATTAAATATTGGTTTTTCCATGAAGACATGTAGATAAGCACGAGTTCTGGATGGTTAAACACACGGATAGAAATTTGAATGAAATACATAGACTATACGTGTATTTATTTATTTTTTTCGAAAAGGGGGACGTGCATAGATAAGACATCCAGCGCTAAGATTAATTGCTCAGATCTAAACGTATGCGTGACAAATTCTACACAACAAAATCCTCTTATCTCTCTTTTGGTAAAATATAGTATAAGTCAATTCGTCGACATCGCCGCCTATCAGATCCTTCATCCCGGCAAGACATCACCTCTGATCTCATCCTACATCACGTACAGGCGATAATTAATCCTTACACGGCAAGCAGTAAGGAGCCACGTACAGGCGATAATTAATCCTTACACGGCAAGCAGTAAGGAGCGGATAGGTTGTGTGCCAGTACTTGCAGGTATTCATTACCAACTTCCACTACTATATGCATCAACTCCGTAATCTCATCACATATGCTTTGTTAATTGCAACTACAGAGAAATTGATGAACAAACATCAAAATTAGTTTGCCAATTTCAAACCATATAGTATGTCCTCTGCTTAATAGGTAATAACACATGTACATGATCTACAATTCTTTGTTGGCATACTATCAGTAGGAGAATAGGAATATTTCCAGGAAACTGATTGATCCAGACAACATCCTTCAAAACAATGTGGTACCTGACATGTGTACATTAAACTTATCGTCAGCAACTCAGAATTTCCGGACAAGTAAAATAAGGTGCTTACAAGATGTCCTCACTATCATGTACTGCTTACATACTTTGTGATAACCCCGATGAGGAATAAAATACTAAGAAAGTTAAATATGATTGGATTTCGACTATCAATATGATACTAGCCCATCGAAGTGCACGGGTCAACCATCAAAATACTTGATACTCTTTGCATGTTGTTGTTCTTGGACAAAATGCTTACATTTTTCCCTCATATTTTTCAGGATTAACTACCTGCAGTCAGCATGCGTCGAACTCGCAATGGACTCGGCAAAAATAACAATAGGTATTTGTTACCACAATACAAAAAAAATTATGTACCCATTAATTTACCTAGATTATTAAAATGGCACCAAAATCTAATGCAGCAATGAAAGACCTGACAAAGCAACCTCCAAACTTGCCACTCTACAATCTAATGATAATCAACCAGACATCATTAGAGCAGCAATGAAGGATGCTGCACGAAAAAGGAAAGAAATACTTCAGCAGAGAAGGAATCAGGTGCTTATAAGATGTCCTCACTAGCGTGTAATTAATTTTTTTTGTGATGTTCCCGATGAGGAATAGATTTTAATTTCTACAGTCAAGGTTAAATATCCAACGAGAAATATCACATGGGGTACATGCCAGATCTTTGGCTCCAGAAAGGAAATACTGTTAACTTCCATATACTTAATTCTATCTGCATGTTGTTGCTCTCAGACAAAGCGTTACAATTTTATCCCTCATTTCAGGATTCACTAGCTGCACTCAACTTGCGTCGAAGTAACGGTGGACCAAATCAAAACAACAGAAGGTATTCATTACCCCAATACCAAAAAATTATTATATAGACATTAATTTACCTGGATTATTCAAATGACACCAAAATATAATGCAGCAATATATTGGGTGATCAAACAATACAAATACCTGAGCAAGGAACCTCGCAGCTTGCGACACTAGAATCTAATGATAGTCAATCAGATATTATCAGAGCAGCAAGGAAGGAAGCTAGACGAAAAAGGAAAGAGATACTCCAGCTGAAAAAGGAAAGGAAATGAATAAGGACAGAAAAGGACAATAATGGCTGTGAAGTATCAAATATAGCAAAGGATGTCACTCAAGTTTCATATTTGGGAAAACCAAATTGCGTTTGTGAATTTTGCAATGCCATTATGTGGCATGGAGAGAGAAGCACGAACACACGTAACAACACAGTTCCAAAATTTGGTCTCTGCTGCAAGGAAGGGAAAATTAAATTACCACCACTGAAACAAGCTCCGTTGTATCTCCGACAACTACTACGTTACAATGAAAGAGGAGAGTCATCCAATTTTCGCCAGAACATCAGGTTGTACAACTCCATGTTCGCGTTCACTTCAATGGGAGGAAAGGTTGACTATGAAATTAATAAGCAGACACCTGGACTATATGTTTTCCGTTTGAATGGCCAAAACTACCATCAGATTGGCACTTTACTTCCTAAAGATGACGCGACGAAACCAAAATTTGCCCAATTGTACATACATGACACAGAAAATGAAGTGCGTAACAGGATTACTGCATCAACTTCAATGGAGAGTAAGACAAAGCCAGATGAAAACATTGTCAAAGGTCTACTAGAGATGCTAGATGAGCACAATGTTTTAGTCAAATCGTTTCGTATGGCAAGGGACAGGTTCGAAAACCAAGATATTAAAGATGTAAGACTAAGATTGATCAACAAAAGGTCGAAAGATGGACGGCAATACAACCTCCCATCTGCCTCAGAAGTCGCAGCACTAATTATCGGGGAACAAGATGGAGAAAATAATGAATTTGATATAATAATTGAGACCAAAGACAGAATGTTACAGAGGATTTCAGAGTTGCACCCAATCTATATGTCAATGCAATACCCCTTGCTTTTTCCATATGGAGAAGATGGGTTCAGACCAGAAATAGAGTATCAAAAAAAGAGAGGCGACAAAGGTAAGAGAAAGTATATAACAATGCTGGAGTTTTATGCGTATCGCATCCAACAACGTCTTAACCAAGCAACAACCTTGCAAATGAGTGGACGTTTGTTCCTACAGTTCTTAGTTGATGCAGCAACGTGCATTGAACAATGGAGACTAAATTGGTACAGGACAAACCAAGGTAAGCTGAGGACAGAACTATACAGAGGACTGCATGATGCAATAGAAAATGGAGATACACAAACTGAACAAGTTGGCCAAAGAATAATACTACCCTCAACATATAATGGTAGCCCTAGAAATAAGCAGCAAAACTACCAAGATGCCATGGCGATTTGTCGTTGGGCTGGCTATCCTGATCTCTTCATCACTTTTCCGAAATGGCCGGAAATACAGGATATGTTGGATCTGATTCCAGGCCAGAAACCTGAAGATCGTCCATACATTGTTGCCAGAGTATTCATGTTAAAACTGAAGGAACTTATGAATGACATAAAGAACGAGAAGTGTTTCGGACAAACAATTGCGAGTAAGTTTACCAACCAACTACAGATTTACTATTGCCTAGATGATTGTCCTAAATCATTTCTTCTCAAATTTCTTTACTTTCATGCAGTTGTCTACACGATAGAGTTCCAAAAAAGAGGCCTCCCTCATGCACATATACTGGTGTTTCTACATCCAGATGATAAAGATCCCAGTCCTTCCCAGATCGACAAAATCATATCAGCCGAAATTCCTGACAAGAATAGTGATCCAGATGGGTATGAAGCAGTGCAAAATTACATGATACATGGTCCCTGTGGTCAAGCACACCCAAAATCACCATGCATGGTCGATAAAAGTTGTGCCAAACATTTCCCCGAGAGTTTTTGCACTGAAACTACAACAGATGAAGATAACTATCCAGTATATAGAAGACGAGATGATGGCGATACCGAAAAAGGCTTTCGCCCCGCTTTATATATTATAAAGCAAATGCCCAAGCCAACAATCCACATAGGTTCAAACACACACACACACACACACCCCAAGTCCTCACACACACAGGGTCCAAAAGGGTTAATGCTGAGGGAACAGCTCAACAAGCCCTAGAACAGAAATAAACGACAGTATCTAGTCGGGCTCCGGGGGGGGGGGGGGGCGGGGCGGAAGCGGTGGCGCCAGGCGGAAGGCGAGCGATCGAAGGTCGGCGAGGAGGGCGTTGATGACGTCCCGATCCTGAGGGCGGCTAAGCGGCCGCCAAAGCTGCATGTACCCACATATTTTAAAAATGGCGTCAGTAGCATGTATGAGAGTGACCTTTTGGATGACAAGCTTATTGTGGACGGTCCACAGCGTCCAGGCGAGGACCCCAACGCAAAGCCAACAGATATGTCGGTAGCGAGGGGGGGAGGCATGGATCTCCGCGAGAAGGTCGGGGAAATTGGAGTTGCACCACTGTCCACCAACCGTCTCGCGGAAACTGGACCAAAGAAACTGGGCCGTGGGGCACGCGAAGAAGATGTGGTTAGCATCCTCCACCGTGTCGCACAGAGGGCAAAGCCCATCTCCGGGTCCGTTACGCTTGAGGACTTCGACTCCGGAGGGGAGGCGTCCACGAATCCATTGCCAAAGGAAGATCCTAATCTTCAGTGGCAAGCGAATATCCTAGATCAAACTGAAGGGCTCGGGGGCGGGCGAAGGCGCGATGGCCGCGTACAGGGACCTAGTAGAGAAGCGCCCGGAAGACTCTAGGCGCCAAGAGATGGCGTCCGGAGTGTCGGTGACGCTCATCGGGAGAAGGGCGATGTCCTGGAGGAGGGCATCCCAGGAAGCTACTTTGGGTGGGCCAAAAGGGCGACGAAACGTGAGGCGCCCTAAGTCAATAAGGGCCGTCTCAACAGAGACCCGAGGGTCAACTGCAATGGCGAAGAGCTCGGGAAAGCGGGCGGCCAGAGGGGTATCGCTGCTCCACCGATCAAACCAGAACAGGGTCGCGGACCCAGTACCAACCGAGATGGACGTGCCAATGCGAAACACAGGTAGCAGCTGAACGACGGCCTGCCAAAACTGTGATCCGCCCGAACGCTGACAGAAAGCCAGAGGCTGTCCACGGAGGTACTTATTCCGGATAATGGTGAGCCAAAGCCCTCCGTCACCATTAGCAATACGCCATAGCCACCGGGTCAGGAGGGCGATGTTCATGCGTCCGGAGGACAAAATCCCTAGACCCCCTGGTCCTTGGGTTTACATATGTCCGGCCAACTAACCATATGGTACTTCTGTTTGTCATCGTCGCCAGCCCAATAGAACCTGGATTGGCACTTGGCAATTTTCGTGTGCAGCGTTTCATGGAGGCTATAAAAGCTCATGAGGAACCAAAGAAGGCTAGCGAGTGAGGAGTTGATGAGAATCACACGCGCAGCCTTCGATAGCCAGCGCCCTTTCCAAGGCTCGACGCGGTGCTGCATACAGGTCACCGTGGGGCGGAGGTCCGCCACGGTGAGGCGCGAATCACTAACGGGGATCCCCAGGTAGGTCGTGGGGAAAGAACCCAGTCGACAGTTAAGACGGTCAGCAATAGCCTGAGCTTCCACCGGAGGGTAGCCCAGAACCATCACTTCGCTCTTATCGAAGTTGATCGTTAGGCCCGACATCTGCTGGAAGCACAGGAGGAGGAACTTCAGGTTAGCCACGTCCTAAGTAGAACCTTCCACCATTATTATGGTGTCATCCGCGTATTGAAGGAGGGAGACCCCTCCCCCTCCGACTAGGTGGGGGACAATGCCATGGATATGGCCGGCACCCTTGGCCTTGTCTAGGATGGCGGCCAGAGCATCGACCACCATGTTGAACAGGAACGGCGAGAACGGGTCACCCTGACGAACCTCACAGAGAGTGGGGAAGTATGGCCCAATCTCGCCGTTGATGTTCACCGCAGTCCGCCCACAGGAGACTAATTGCATCACGCGAGTCACTCAGCAGTCGTCAAAGCCCTTACGCAGCAGCACTTCCCAAAGGAAAGGCTAGTGGACAGTATCATAAGCTTTATGAAAGTCTAGCTTCAGGAAGACAGCGCGATGATGTTTCACCCGAACTTCGTGAAGGACTTCATGGAAGACCAACACGCCATCTAAAATAAACCGGCCTTGGATGAAGGCCGATTGGTTCGGGTGAGTGATCGAGTTAGCAAGCAGGGTCACCCTATTGGCGTACCCTTTGGCCAGGATCCGAAATATCATGTTAATCACAGTGATGGGACGGAACTGGCGAATATCAGAGGCGCCCGGAACCTTTGGGATGAGGGTAGTGATCCCATAGTTGAGGCATCCAAGGTCCATAGAGCCCGAATAGAACTCCTCGAATAAGGCCATGACCTCAGGTTTGACTGTTTGCCAAAACGTTTTAAAGAACGTAACAGGCAAGCCATCCGGACCCGGGGCCGAGGAGTTCATTTCTTTCATGGCCGCGAGGGCCTCTTCTTCGGCGAAGGGGGCAACAAGGGCCGCGTTGGCCTCGTCGTAAACCAATTGCACCCCCGTCCAAGTGTCGGGGGCGAGACTAGCCCCACCCCGAGGGGTGGGGGTAAAGAGGGCTTTGTAGAAGCCGTCAACATGGGCCCGAATGGCCGCGGGGCGGACAAGGGGGGTGTCATCCTCCCATAAGCAGTGGATGGAATTTCTTTGGCGTCAGCCATTCGCAACCGCCTGGAAATAGGCAGTGTTCGCATCGCCGTGGAGCACCCATCGCTGGGTACCACGCAACCTCCAGTATGCCTCCTCATCGGTGTAGATGGAGGAAAGTTGATCCTCAAGATCATATCTCCTCATCCACTCATCCCGAGATAGCCCGGAGGAGTCGGCCCGGGCGTCCAGAGCTTGGATAGCCAGCAGGAGAGATCTTTTACGCTCGTGGAGGTCACGGCCAAGATTGGCACCCCAACCCTTCATGAATTGGCGGGCAAGCTTGGCGCAGAAGTGCCACGAGTCAACAGAGGACATGGAGCGATGGGGAAAGGCGCGAGCAAGAGTCCAACAAGCCGAGACCGCCTCCCGAAAGCCGGCCTGATTGGGCCAAAAGGACTCAAACCTAAACGGCGGCGGGCAGGGGGGCGCTCGTCCGCAGAGGATAGGAGGAGAGGGACGTGGTCAGACCCAATCCGGGTAATCGTCCGTAGCGAGGTCAGGGGGCACCTCAACTCCCATTTCGGGGAAACTAGGACACGATCCAGGACGGATCGTGTCGGGTCGGCCTGGCGGTTAGTCCAGGTGAATCTCGCCCCCGTTCGCTCAATCTCTCGGAGGCCGAGCTCCGCGATCCAGTCGTTGAACAACTGCATCCGGGGGAGGTTAATCCTATCATTATTCTTCTCATCCGGAGAACGGATGAGGTTAAAATCTCCGCCCACAACTACTGGGAGGAGGGAGGCGGAAATCTTTAGGTGGAGCTCCGCAAGGAAGGTCGGGGAACGGCGGTGATCCGCTGGACCATAGACAATCACGACCTCCCATTTGAAGTTCAGGGCCCGCTCAAAGATCTCCATACTAACGAAGAATTCGCCCCTGTCCATGCCGCCCACCTCGAAGGTGGCATCCTTAATCCCTAGGAGGATGCCACCAGAGTGGCCCGTGGTTCCACTAGAAGGGAGCCAATGCCAGGCGAAAAGGTGGGAGCTGAGGCAATCAAGCTCATGGAGGGAGAACTCAGTACGCATGGTTTCCTGGATTGCAATGATGTCAATGTGCTCGTCGCGCATGTACTCGACGAGTTGGCGGCGTCGGCCATCATGACCGAAGCCGCGGATGTTCCAAAAAAGGGCCCACATCTAAGCCCCCATCGGGGGGCTGCTTGACCCCAGAACATGAGATGCGCTTTGGGCGCGGAGAGCAGCAGTGCGGGACCGAGTGCGCCTACGAATAGCCCCGTCGACCACCGGAGGGGCCTGACCAGCGGTACGTGCAGTCTGCTCCTCAGGGGTCCTATGCAGGCGAGCCCGAGTCTCAGCCAACTTGCCATCAAGGATCTCGCGATCCCTAATGGCCGCGATCTGCTCTAAGGGTGGACCCACTTCCCCCCTGAAAACGATGGCCGAGTCAGTGGCCACCTTGGCTAGGTGTCTAAGAGGAATGGCCTCAAGCGCGGAAAAGGAACAACAGGAAGAACTGGGAAGGGCGGAATCCACACCTGACTCGAGGTTCCAGGCAGCCGCCCGGATCTCAGCCCGCTCGGCGATGGACGGAACCGAGGCATCGGCCGGGCGAGCCGCATCGAGGCGGGCGCTGCAGTGAGACGCAGTCACCGGCATCGAGGAGGAGCAGGGCCGCCTGGTGTAAGCCATCGTATGAGGAGGGATCGCGGAGACCAGAGTGGTGACGACCACGGCCACCGCCGAAGCCGGGGAGGCAGAGGAGGTGGGTGGGCATCGGGGGCCACCAGCGGGGGGAGCGGGGCGACGAGCTCCAGGGTGTCGCCAGACGCTTACCTCGCGGGCGGGGGCACCGGAGAGGGTTCTCCGAGGGGTGGGGTACCACCGTCACGACCCGTGAGGACCGGGGAGGTCGGGGCCGGGGGGACATCGGTTCCGGGTCCGACGGAGAGGGGCGGCGAGCGGAGTCGGCGGACGGAGAGCGGGGCGACAAGGGGGGCACGACGAGCAGACCAACACTCGATATGTCACTGACCGACTCCGAGGCAGGGGGAGAGGGCGCCACTGGGGGTGCGGCCAGCTGAAGGGCCACCGCGAGGTCCGCGGCGGACACCCGGGTGCGGCCCTGCCCGGAGCCGCCGCGGCCCGTGGGGAGGTTGGTGGGCTCACGAGACGGGGAACGGGAGCGCTCAGAGATGTCGTCGTCCTCCTCGTTGTCGTCGAAGCGGGGGTGGCGGGGGCGACGGTGATCGGAGCCATCGGCATCCGCTGGCCCGCCCCCCTGGAGGCTGTCGGCGGAGAGGCGGGGGCGGCCGATGTGGTTCGGCGGCTCGGGGCAGATGGTGAGGTCGTAACCGTCATCGTTGAAGAAGACCCAAAGCGTGGTGTGGAGCTTGGAGGCGTCCAGGCATTTCACCTTGACCCGGACCTCCTCCTCCTTGCGCAGAGAGAGCTCGTCGACCACCACCACCTTACCCAGGATCTTGGACATACTGCGAATGACCCGCTCAGACCGGGCCATGTCAGGGAGGCCGGCGATGAGGAGCCAAGCAGTGTCCAGGACCGCCACGGCCTTGGGATCCCACCTCGGCTCGGAGATGTTCACCACAATCCCGTTGAGGGCCAAGGTGATGTTGTCGCTGCGGGTGCAGAAGCCCATGCTCATGGCATCGGGGAAGATCACCGAGAAGGCGTTGGGTGCGGTGGAGGTCACCTGCCAATCCCACTTGCAACGGCAGAGGTGGTTGAGCTCGGCCTCGATCAGTGCCGGAGTGGCGACGCCCTCCCCCACGACCGTCACAAGGGCCAGGAGCGACGGGGAGGGAGGCGGGAGCTCCGGCACCTCAATGTGGAAGAAGCCCATGTCCTCTATGCCGTGGCCGTACATCATGATCTCCTCCATGACCGGGCGCTCCAGACAGAGAACCGCGGGGTGCCCGGCCTCTTTGCAGAGGTAGCAGGTCGGTGGGTTGGGGCAAGCCACCTGGAAGTGGCCTGGCAGGCCGCAGTTGAAGCACGACGGACACTCGGGGGCGGCGACGGCACCCGAGGCCGGAGTCACCACGGCGGCGGAGGAGGCGGCAGGTGGAGGGTGAGGCAGCCCCTTCTTCTTCTTCTGAGCGCCCGGGCGCCCACGGTTCCCGTTGCCGCCATTAGAGGGCGGAAAAGCGGCTTGGGCGCGCGGGGGCTGGTAACGCCGGTTCTCAGGGGCGGTGGACTCGGAAGCGGGAGGAGCTTGACTCGGAGGAGAGGGCCGGCGGTAGCCACGGCCATCGCGGGCCGGCGAGCGCCGGGTCGGAGACCGGCCTCGGGTCGGGGAACGCCGGGCAGGCGAGTTGCCCCGGTCCCGAGAGTCTCCCCGAGGAGGATCCCGATGGGCAGGCGAGTGGGAGCGGTCATCCCGCGGTGGGATTGGCGGGAAGGGGAGCAATGGGAGTCACGGGAGTCGCGCGCAGGAGATCGGCGAGCCGGGCGGGAGGTGAGCTGGCTCCGGAGGTCAGCCTCCCACCGGAGGCCGTCGGGGGATGAGTGCGGAGGGTTACGGCGGTCATCCGCGCGCCGCTTCGGGCGGGATTCGGCATCGCCCCACTCCTGGGGCATGGCCGGCGGCGGAGGGAGGGGGGGCGAGGGGGCGCGGCGGCCGGAGGGGACGAGGGAGGCGGCCGGCGAGGCGGCAGGGTGGGGAGCAAGGGGCGGGGCACGGGAGGCTCGGGGAAACCCTACAGGGGGCCATATCGCGCGCCGGGACGGGCCAGACCGCACCAGGGGGCGCAGCTGGGCCACACCACGCGCGGCGGGGCTGGACGGCCGGCCCACGCAGCGGTCGGCGGCCCGCATCCCACCTGGGGGCCCAGCGGCCGACAACCCGAGGGGATGCCCAACTGGATGGGCCCCAGGCCGGCCCAGAAGCAGAGCGGCCCGAAACGACCGGCCCGGGGCAACCAACCAGGGCACGAGGGTTTCCCCAGGCGCCGCCGCGGAGGTCGCCGCCGGGGCAGGAAGGGGGCGGCGCGGCCAGGGCACGGCACGCCGGCCGGCTAGAGACAGGGAGGGAGCAGCACCGAAGGCGGAGATGAAAGGGCGGAAGGGGGCTTTCCGGACAAGGATGCCTGAGAGCGCGAGCGCCGCCGCCGGCGATGGGCCGGCCGTAGCAGAGGCGGACGCCGGCAGCGCGTGGGACCGCCAGCAGGCAAGCGCAGCACCGCGGTCAGCGCGGCCGGCGACGCCCCAGCCGCCAGCACGACGCCGCCGGGGAGAGGCCCGAGAACCCAAGGCATCCCCTTTCGATCCAGGAGACGGCAGCGCGCCCGAAGGCCGCCGGTGGCGCCGATCGGTCCCGCGGGAGGCCGAACTCCCACCCCTGGGAGTCGGGCCACCGGCTGGGACGGATGGAGGTGGCCGGACTGGGGCACGGGGCGGGATGCGGTCGCGGCAGGCGATGGGGCAGCCCGCGGCAACGTCGGCAGCCTCGGCGAGGTCAGGCCAGGACTCACGCGGAGGGGCAACCAGAGGCGACGGCGGGGAGTCGGGCGATGGGGGAGCCGGCAGGCCGGCCGCGGGCAAGGCTAGGGGCGGGGGCGGCAGCGGCGGCGGCGCCGCCGAGGCGACCAAGGCGTCGCCAGAGCCAGCGCACGCGAGAGCCATCGATGATGGTAATACTGTGGACAAAAACGGAGTGAAGCTAGAGAATAGATTTGTTGTGCCATAGAATAGAAACATGCTGGTCAAGTATCAAGCCCACATAAATGTTGAATGGTGCAACAGATCAAGGTCTATAAAGTATTTATTCAAATACATCAACAAAGGAGAAGATCGAACAACTGTATTAATAGAAACAGAAGAGCAACAAAGAGAAACAAGAGGTGGCAAATTAACAAACAGGGACGACGAAATCAAGAGATACCTTGATGCTCGGTACATATCTGGATGTGAAGCTGCATGGCGCATATTTCAGTTTCCTCTTCAGTATAGAGAGCCTACGGTTGAAAGGTTACAATTTCACCTAGAAAATGAACATGTTGTGGTATTCCCAGACTCGATGGATTTAGATAAAATCATATCTCGGCCTAACATAGAAAATACAATGTTCACAGAATGGATGACAGCCAACCAATTGCATGAGGAAGCTCGCAGTTTGACGTATGCACAGTTTCCAACCAAATGGACTTGGCATGCAAAAGAGAAAGAATGGAGGAAAAGACGTGGTGGTAAAAAAACCATAGGCAGGATTTACTATGCACAACCAACAAGCGGTGAAAAATACTACTTGAGAATGCTTCTAAATACCGTGAAGGGATGAAGATCCTATGAAGAAATCCAAACAGTTGATGGGGTTGTACATCCAACATACAAATCTGCATGTTATGCTCTTGGGCTACTTAGGGCTCCTTTGATTCAAAGGAATTGCATAGGATTTTTGGAGGATTTGAACCCTTAGGAATTTTTCCTGTGATGCTCGTTTGATTCGTAGGATTGGCATCCTTAGGAATTTTTCCATAGGATCCATTTTACTATATTTTGGAGGAAAATTTCCATCCACTTAAACCTCTTTGTAGAATTCCTTTGTTTTTCCTGCGCTATCAAACATTCTTTGAGATCCTGTAGGATACTATGGGACATGTCATCCTATTCCTGCATTTTTCCTATTCCTTCATTTTGACAATCCTGCGAATCAAAGAGGCCCTTAATGACGACAAGGAGTGGGATGACTGCATCAAGGAAGCATCCCATTGGGCCTCTGCTCCTCAAATGCGCCAACTTTTCTGCGCAATACTTTTATTTTGCGAGGTGACTGATCCTGCAAAGTTGTGGCAAACAAACTGGGAGTTACTATCTGAGGACATCCAACGTCGGCAAACAAGAATACTCAATTTTCAGGCCCTAGAACTCAACTCATCGCAAATAAAGAGCCTCCTCTTGCCAGAGATCGAACACCTATTGGCTAAAGGTGGTAAGTCCCTCAAAGATTTTCCAAGAATGCCACTACCAGATAGTTCGATTCTTCAAGATATAAATAATAGATTAGTAAATGAGGAACTAAAGTACGATAAAGATTCTTTAAGAATAGAGCACACAGAGTTACTACAAAAGCTAAATCAAGATCAGAGGATGGCTTTTGATGTTATAATAGAATCAGTTAGCAACAGTCGTGGAAAACTGATTTTCGTTGATGGATATGGTGGAACTGGAAAGACATTTCTGTGGAAAGCAATCATGACAAAATTAAGATCCGAAGGAAAAATAGTTCTAGCAGTAGCTTCAAGTGGTATAGCAGCACTTCTTTTACAGGGTGGAAGAACAGCTCATTCAAGATTTCACATTCCGCTCAAAATCACAAACGAGTCGAGATGCAACATCAAACAAGGAACATTTCTCGTGGAACTAATAAAGAAAACTTCACTGATATGATAATATGGGATGAAGCACCTATGACACACAAACACTGTTTTGAGGCACTAGACAAGAGTTTGAGAGACATACTTCGATTCACAAATGAGGATGCCGAGCATAGACCGTTTGGAGGAATGACAGTAGTCTTGGGAGGTGACTTCAGACAAATCCTACCAGTTATACCAAAGGGGAAAAGGGAACATATCATTTCGGCATCTATAAAGAGATCCTACCTATGGAAGAACTTTGAGGAGTACCGACTCACAGTAAATATGCGTCTGGATTCACCCGAAGGTAGTCCAGAAGAGAAAGCAAATTAAGACAACTGAATTTGCAAACTGGATACTAAACATCGGCGATGGCACAACAACAACAATAGATGATGAAGACTGGGTTAGCATTCCAGAAGACCTTATTTTACATAAAGGAGATGACCCAAAAGCATCTATAGTTAATAACACATACCCTGAATTACACAACAAGTACACTGATAGAACATACCTAGAGGAAAGAGCAATCATGTGCCCAAGGAACGAGACTGTTGACCAGATTAACACCTACATCATGAGTCAAATTCCTGGAGAAGAGGTAACCTATCTCAGTTCAGATACAACATGCAAGGCAATGTCTACGGTGGAAGACGAAGATATGTTGTACCCAACTGAATTTCTAAATAGTCTAACATTTTCTGGAATACCAGATCATGAACTGAGGCTGAAAATAGGATTACCAGTAATGCTTATGAGGAACATCAATCAAAGTGCAGGACTTTGCAATGGGACAAGATTAACAATAACACATCTAGGAAAGCGTTTCATCGAAGGCCAGGTCATAACAGGTACTAACATTGGTGACAAAGTTTACATCCCACGAATTATTATGTCACCAAGTGATTCAAAATGGCCTTTCATTCTGAAAAGGAGACAATACCCAATATCAGTGTGCTTTGCTATGACAATAAACAAAAGTCAGGGGCAATCTCTCAAAAAGGTTGGACTCTACTTAGAAAGGCAAGTGTTCACACATGGCCAACTCTATGTTGCAATGTCAAGGGTTACTAGCAGAAATGGATTGCGGATACTTATATCAGATGAAGAGCGTCCATCCGACAAGGTTGCAAAAAACATTGTTTACAAGGATACTAGCACATATGCCCGTGCGTTGCAACGGGTGCAACATAATGTTTAGAAAACAGAAAAGTAATTTATTAGCACTCAAATGTTACAACAGGTGTTCACTTGGCGATGGAATTGGGTGTTGAAAAACTTTGTCTCAAGACAAACAATCAAGGTGTGGCACCTGCTTTCCAATCAAGAGATCAAGACCGTTCAAGGTTTAGCCCTCTTATAGAAGAGATCAAGGAGTTGCTTGCTGGTGTGAATGAGCACCAGGTGATCTGGTCGAGGCGACCGGCAAACAAAGCGACCGGTATTCTTGTGAGCGAAGGTTGTGTTAATAAGTTGTGAAAAACTTGGTTTAATGTATACCCATTTTCTATCCACGACGTATCCACGACGTATTTTGGACGAAATGGTCGTGAACTAAAGAATAAATAAAGTGGCGATTACCCTAAAAATAGTAAAACAAAATTAAAGTACGAACAAGAATTCATGCATCAAATGTTATGAACTAAGAAGGTTTGAATTACTTGAATTGAGGGTCTTCGTCAAAAGGAAGGATTCAAGCCAATACTTAACAACACTTTATATGAGCATTGGGATCAAAAGGCTAATCTGGGTTAATATTTGGTGCATAGCTCAGCTTGAGTACATCCTCACTACATCATCGGTTCACTTTTGTGGTAACCCAAAATATATTAATAGTCTTACTAAATTACATCGGAACTGTGTTTCAGTCACTTAGGAAATCCGTTTATTTGCGTCTGTTGTAACAAAAAAAACGAACAAATTTACCGTCAGAAAAACATCATAAGCAAGCACTATGCAACAAGATCTTCCTCTCTCTTTTTCATCTGCAAAGTACTCAATATAGTGCGCCTCTGGTTCAGCTCCAATAGTAGCAGCACTAACACCGAAGATCATCATCATTTTTTTTAACGAAAATGCTGATGGAGCAGCTTTTCATTGATATTGGGGGGGTTGGGGGGGGGAGTTAAAGTTAATTTACAACAGTTTTACATGAGCAGTCCTCTAGGAGGTGGACATGTCATCTCCATTTCCTGAACTAAGCTTTCATAGTCTGGTTCTCTTGGTCTGTTGAGGAGGGAGCTGGCCTTGCCCCGTCCCGCCCTTTGCCAGATCGCTGCTTCTTCAATCATCCGTTCCACCACCATCGTCTGTGGCGATGGTTGGTTTCTGAATATCCTTGTGTTTCGTTCGTTCCATATCGACCACCAAACCAGCTGCACGAGTGCGCTCCATGGCTTCTTTGTGCGGGCAGAAAGGATCCCATTGCACTGCTCAATCCAAAGCACCAGGGAAGTTGTGGTGGAGACGGGAGCGAGGTCCGGATGGAGGTTGCAGTGCTCAATGATGTCTTGCCAGATTCGGATGGAGACGGGACAGGAAGCTAGCAGGTGTACGACATCCTCCATTGGCCCATTGCATAGAGAGCAAGACGGATTGTGAGGCCAGCCTTTCCTCGCAAGGGCGTCGGCCGTGTTGCAGTGTTTAAGCAGCGCCAACCATGCAAAAAGCTTGCATTTGCCCGTCGCATCAGATTTCCAAAGGAACTCGGCCCATGATGGCCGAGTGCAGCCCTCAAACTGAATCTTGTAAGCCGATCTCGCCGTGTACACGCCGTCTGCTGTTCATTTCCACTGAACTCGATCAGGATCTTGTGTTAAGTGTATATTTTGGATTGCCTGCCACAATTTCAGGAATTCCCTCGTCGCCTGAGCAGAGATGTTGGCTTTGAGGTGTCGGATCCATCTGTTGTTCTCCAAGGCCTGTGCAACGGTGAGGTTTTTCCTTGTGCAATGCTGAAAAAGTGCCGGGAAGGCGTCCTGCAGGTTGCTGCCCTTAAACCACGGCTCCTTCCAAAAAAGAATGCGGTCACCCTTGCCCAACTGGAAGTCCACAGATGCGTTGAACAGTGATCTGACCGAAGGGTCGATAGGCAATTCCAGCCCCAGCCAGGCCTTGTTGTCGTCGATCCAGGAGAGCCACAGCCACCTCATCCGTAAGGCTCGACTTTGGGCTGTCAGGTTGATGATGCCTAGTCCTCCGAACTCCTTTGGCCGACAAACAGCACCCCAGTTGACCAGGCATTTGCCCCCGGCCGCCACTTCACTGCCCTCCCAAAGGAATCCGCGACGAACCTTGTCGATCAGCTTAGCCAGCCAAGCAGGTAGTATCAAGGCGAGCATTTGAAATATCGGCATCGCCGAGAGCACAGTCCTGACCAGATCCAGCCGTCCATCCAGGGAAAGAAAGGCAAGCTTCCAGCCCTTCATCCTTGCAATTAGTTTGTCGCAGATCGGCTGTAGGTCATTCTTCTTCAGTTTCTTGTCCGTCAGTGGCATGCCCAGATAGGTGCAAGGAAACTCCTTGATTGGGTAGCCCAAGTCTTGAAGAAGTTCTTGGAGGTCGATCCCGTTGCAGCAGATCGTGGAGACCGAAGATTTTGCAAAATTAGTGTGCAGGCCCGTAGCTTCTCCAAATAGCCTGAGAATTTGTGTCAGTGCAAGTACCTCCTTGCAGCATGGGTTGATGAACAAGATTGCATCGTCAGCATACAAAGAAAGTTTGAAGGGCAGTTGTTGTTTGTCGATCAGTCCCAGAATTCCGGCCGTCACCGCCTTGTCGATGAGCATAGCAAGGCAGTCCATGACCAGTACGAACAGGAGCGGTGAAAGTGGGTCTCCCTGCCTTAGCCCCTTCACCAAGTTGATCGGTTCAGATAGATCACCATTGACAAGGATCCTTGTCAAAGTGGAGCTGAGAAGTGCTGACAGACAGTTGGTGAATCCTCTCCCAAATCCTCTTGCAACAAGCAACTCAAGCAGGAACTCCCATGACACGGTATCAAAGGCGCGTTGGATGTCGAGTTTGATCATTAGGGCAGGCGTGTTTGCACGCCGAAGGGCTTTGGCCAGCCCGCTGACGTAACAGAAATTGTCATGGATGGCGCGCCCATTGATAAACGCATTCTGGCAGGGGCCGACGAGCTCATTCATCCGGCGTTGCAGCCGCGAGGCGAATATCTTGGTGATCAACTTGGCGAAGCTACAGACAAGGCTGATGGGCCTGAAATCTTTTGTGGTAAGGGCCTCTGCATTCTTTGGGATGAGAATCATCGTAGCCTGGTTGAGCCGGTGGAGATGTGGCGACGCGTTTGCTTGCACAGCCTGGACAGCTCTTGTCAGATCATCTTTGATTATGGGCCAACACCGCTTGTAGAACAAGGCCGTAAACCCATCGGTTCCTGGGGCACTGCTCCATCCAACTCCTTGATATTAGCCAGGATTTCTTCCTCCGTGATAGCCTCGTCCATCTCGGCAAGGTTCAGCCTTGTGTATCCAAGCTTGGACAGGTTCAGCCTCCTGGAGCGGAGCTCCTTTGATCCGAAAATTTGCTCGAAAAAGGAGTGAAACGCTTTTACTTTTGCGTCTTGGTCTGTGATGATCAGCCCGTCGACCTGTAACTTGATGATGAAGTTCTTTCTCCGTCTGGCTGATGCTTTTGCTTTGAAGAATTTTGCGCCTGCATCTCCCTCTTTTATGCCCTTCACTCTCGATTTCTCCCGCCAGATGGCTCTGTCAAGCGCTGCATATCCTAGCCGCTGCATCTTCAGGGTGGCACGGAATTGCCTCTCTGAACTCGTTAAGGGTCTAAGATCCATGACCCGGTCAAACTGCCCAATGATCTCGCTTGTAATGGCCGCTTTCAGTTTGATGTCATTGCAGAATTGGCCTTGCCACTGTTTCAGAGCTTTAGCCGTGGCTACCAGCCGTCCTGCAATTTGGCTAACCGGATCCCTGACGTCGGCGCCCCATGCCATGCACCTTGCACCACCTCATCAAAGCCGTCAAGTTTCACCCAGTGGTTCTGGAATCTGAAAGCTCTGTGCTGTCGGAATGCAATCTCACAGTTTAGGAGGAGAGGACAGTGGTCCGATATGTCCGAGGACAAAGCTTGAAGCATGCAGTTGGGCATTGCCTCCTCCCATTCACCATTGATGAGAACTCTGTCCAGCTTCACCATGGTTGTGTTGGCTTGCTCGTTGCTCCACGTATATCTACGGCCATGGAGATATAGATCCTTCAGTTGAAGTTCGTTGATGAAGTTTCTGAAGGCAGAGATGCAGCGTCTGTTGATCCTCGGGTTGTTCTTGTCGGCTGTCACTACTGGAAACAGGGAATTTGCCATCAGCCAGCTGATGGCAAAGAATGTCTTTGCCATCTGCTCATAAAAAACAGATGGCAAAGAACTGACAGACGGCAAAGAACATGGTTGCCATCAGCCAATTCTTTGCCATCTGCTAGTGGATGGCAAATAATCTTTGCCATCTGCCAGCAGATGGCAAAGAGGTTGGCAAATCCTGTGCCCGTTAAAAGTGTAACGGCGTACCAGCCCCACCTCTTTGCCATCTGCCAGCAGACGGCAAAGATTCTTTGCCATCTGCTGGCAGATGGCAAAGAGATGGGGTAAATTTTTTTCCAGGTAAAAAAAAAACTGTGGGGTTATTTTTGTTCTCATTGGTTGAAATGTTTGTGTCATGGATTGATGACATGGCATCCATCCATCCATCCATCACATTTATCTAAACAAAAAAAAAGAGAAAGAAAGAAAAAGAACCCCCACTCCCCGGGCAGGCCAACCACCCAAACCCTATCCCGTCCCTCTCCAGCTCGCGCACGCTCGCCGCCACCACCTCCGCCGCCGCGGCCGCACTCAGGGCGCAACGGCCTCCTCCCCGCTCGCCGCCTCACTCTGCCTCGATCCCCTCCGTCTGCGGCGCCTTCACGCCGTTGTCCCCATCACACCGAGCCGCAGCACCTCCCCGACGTCGCTCGTCCCGAGCCGCAAGACCTGCCCGGGCGCCTACTCCTCCACCGCCTGTCCGGCGAGGCAGGGGCCAGGCGGAGATGGCGGCCAGCGCCTACTCCTCCACCGCCCCAGAAGCGAAAAGGGCTCGCGCGGGACGAGGTGGAGAAGCGGCGGCACGCGGCGGCGCAGGTGAGCCCCGGCCTCGCCCCTCCCCCTCCTTTCCTTCTCCGGCCAGCAACGGCCTCCCCCCTCTCCACATCTCCCCTGCAGCACCCCCGGCACCCGCCCCCATCTCCCCGGTCGGCCTGCATCTCCGGCCATCCGCCAGCCTCCTTTCTCTCCGCCTCCGCCCCATCCGGCCAGACCTCTTCCTCCAGCCTCTGTGAACCCATCCCTCTCACCCGATGCATCTCTCACTGAGATCCCCTGCCTTCTCCCCACCCGTTGCGTGAGAGGGCTGGTCTGTTGATGTTGGATTAAAAAAATGGCTCTTGATGGATATTATGTATGCATGTTGCTACTTATAATCTGATTTAGTGTGTATCAGACTTCTAAACTTGTTGTGCTACTTGTAATGTGGCCTATTTTGTGTAAGACTTCTATAATTTGTTGTTGCCATCCTTATGAGACTTCTCACTTAATCATGTTATATTATATATTGTCAAGATAATCATATATGCTGCTGTTACATATATCTATTCCTATTTTTCGTGTTTTTTGAGAAGTTAATGTTGCTCTCAAGTTCACCATAATATGCTATTGTTTGCTACTGTTACATACAACCTATTTTTTTGTATCTTTTCACAGTAGATGTTGTCAAGTTCATCATAATGTACTGCTGGCCTGTACCATCTTTTATGTTTTATTTTTTTTCATTTTTTTGTAATAAATCATTTTTCAAATATATGCATGTGTTGCTCAAATTCCATTTTCAAAATTTATACAGCAAATTGTGTTCCCACATTTTTAAATGTCCAATTCCAAACTATGTGCATCCAAACATGATTTGGCATTGTTCCTTCCTATGAATTCCAAGAGCCAAATTGAACATATAAATCCAGCTACACTACCCGCCATCCTGAGCTGCCTGCATCGCGTGGAAGTTCTGGTTCGCTCGATTCACCACGAAATGTACTTTTTATGGTGGTGGCAAAGGCCCAGCCGTCCGTCCTTCTTTACATCATCATTTTGCTCTATGTCAATGACAGGTAGGTCTGATTTGCTTGCTGGACCCAGCATTGTATTGCGTTTTGCCCGTGCCTGCGTGAGAGAGGAGAGTCACGGGTGAGGAGGGGAAGCGGGATCTTCAAGGTTGGTGGAGGTGCAGGGGAGACCGGTGGCGTGGGGACGAGCAGCGAGCCAGGAGCAGGGAGAGGCCAACGTCCGGGACAAGAAGCAGCGGGGCCAGCGGTCCGTCGCGGTGGTTTGGAGGGAGAGGGAGGAGGTCGGCCACGAGAGAAGGAGCAGTCCGGCCCTGCTTCGTCATGGAGGATGTCCAGCTGCTCGTCCTCCTCTGCCTCTTCTCCAAGCGTCCACTTTATCGCAATTCAGCTTCACGTACACAATCATACTCCTCTTACCGAGTTTTCTCTCTCCCTTTCTTGCAATCCCCTGTTTTTGTTTCTCTGTGCCTGCAAAGAGTTTGGTAAAAATCCAATAAGGCTGGCAGGGCAGTATTAATCTATGTAATTCATCTAATTTCTTTTTTCTATTATTTAGTTCCAGTAAAAAATAACAAGTTGAGTAGACCGACTAGCTTTTTGCAATTTAGGTATTGAAGGAGATCATCATAACTGCTTTTTCTTTCATGCAATAGTTCAGGTTTATTGTTCTTAGTTTTTCTGTAGTAGTTAATTTGATTGATATGGATTAAAATCTAGAGCTACCTTATAATACTGCTTGAAAATAGCTTTGGCTCTTCACACATGGGAGTATTAGGACAGTTTGCATTCCTACTTTCTTTTCTCTGTATATATATACATGGTTTTAGGATTCTATTTGTTTGCTATTGAAGCTTATGTTTTTCTTTTTCAGAATTGAGTGCGTATGAACTATGTCTATTTGTTTGCTACGGAGGTCATGTTAACTCCTACAGCCTGATATGTTCTTTCGTCTCCTGGTGATTACTTCGAATGGTTGTGTGAGGTAATAGAGCTAATACTTTTTGTTTCTTCATCGCTATAAACCGTGTTTATTTCAAAACTGAGAGCCATAAAATATATGCATTAATCTCTCTTGGTATTTTTCCATCCGACCAACATTAATCTATGTTGATGTGTTCTATGCCAATTCATTGCCAATGGAGTGCCAACATTAGTCGTATATAAAATTTAGATCTAACTTGCAAAACTGTTCTGATTATTGTGTGTGTGTGTGTATGTGTGTGTGTGTGTGTGTGTGTGTGTGTGTGTGTGTGTGGCTGCACATCTGTGCCATTCCAGCTGCTCTGTTCTTACTCTGAACACCGAGTTGAGCAGTGGATCATGCCGGAAAAAAAATCAAACTGAGTTGAGCTGCTCTGTTCTTATTATTATGCATGCCGATAATATTGTTTTCTGTACAAACATACTACATTGCCTAACATGCATGCTTCCGATTGATGAATTACCTGTGTACTTACATGATTATTCGCTGGTGCAGATTACTAAGGCATATTATTTGTGTATATAGTACGCTTATGCATGCATTTATTTCGGCCTTATAAGTAAAATATATAGCTATTAAAATTTCTTTTAATACACATAAATTTCTACAGTAACAAAACAATCTGGATGTATTAGCATCACAAAGAATCATATAAACATTTTGTCAAAAAACATATCATATAAACAAAGGATGATGTATGTGATATACATGTGCCGGTGATGAGGTTGAAATCGTCGATCACCGCAAGTGCCCTGCCATTGGGAATAGTGCCCTGAATGGTGTCTTTGAGCTCACGAAGTAAGGTAAGCTTCTCCTCCCAGCTCTGCGGGCCATACACCCCAATCACACCCACTGGAGTTCCCTTGGCATCATTGCCCACAGCCGCCATCGTGTATCCTTGAACTGCAATGGTGGACATGGAGTAGTGGTCACCCTTCCATGCCATTAACACACCTCCTCTGGATCCAACAGCCGGCAGATATGCAAACTCAGAGAACTCCGGGCCACAACATTGGTTCACCATGGCTCTATCGATGAAGGATAGTTTTGTTTCTTGCAAACATACTAGGGATACATTGTTTCGGTACAACAACTCCTTAACTACTGCTCTCCTGGCCGGGTTGTTCAAACCCCTCACGTTCCATACAATCCAGTTGTTTTCCATTGGCAAAGTGCTCAACGAACTGCAGTCTTTCCATCCTAGGCGGAGGCCGGCACCGGCACGGCCGAGCCTCTCTTGCCCGCCCTTGCGAGCGAGGCAAGGGCCTCTATCTAGACAGGTGAGATTGGCTCATCAAAGGCTCTCCTGTACTCTAGCAAACATTGCTCTTCTGTCTCGCCACGCTCAGGGACGGCGAGCCCCCTCTTGGACATGACCAACTTCCTTGCTTGTGCCATGATGTTTCCTTGCGTCTCCAGGAACAGCTTCTTCTTGCTTGAGAGGCGGTAGCTGCGCCGGGTGGCCGTTGCGGGTGGCTTTGCCGGGCGGCGGGGGCGTCCGCGCTTGGCCTTTGGTGCATGCAGAATGGCCGGCTCAACAGGAGTTGCCACCAGCTCCAGGAAGTGTGCCGTTGCTTGCTCGTGAGTGATTGGTTGGAAGATCAGCTCATCATTGGCCTCCTTTGGATTCTCCTCCCTGTCCACCATAGCGTTGGGCCCCCCCATGCCATCACAGCCAGTGGGACCCGGCGGGCGCGTGGGTAGCGGAGTCAGCATGCCATGCAGGTCAGCGGATGCAGCGTCGTCCGTGGTTGGCCTCGGTCTGCCCGCCCGACCATCCGACCGCGTCGTCACCGCGGCAGGCCGGCTCGGGGGGGTATCGAGAGGCAGATCCGAGACCGCAGGGGGGGCAGAAAGGCGCAGTTAACATTGGCGGGGAAGTGGGGGTCCGCACAGCATTGTCGGCTGTCTCCTCCCGAGACAGTGATAGGTTGCCCATGCCCACCAGCAGCAGAGGCCCACCCACGTCCGCCTGGTCGCCGGTGGGGTCCACTGCAGCCTGCGATGAGACCCCGCCATGCAGGTTGACGGAGCCGCATGCAGCCCCCACAGATGCCTCCCGGGCCGCCGCCCGGACGGCCATGTCGACGGCTATTGCCACAGGGGGAGGCGCCACAACAGGCTCGTCGGCGTCTGCCGGAATGAAGACCGACGCAGCAAGAGCGCCGCTGGCCTTGGTGTAGATCTCCTCTGGCTGCATCACTCCGGGTACCCGCCGGTAGTGGCCGGAGTAGGAGTGGCCATTGCGGCGACGGCTCCTCCATTCCGCCACGGAGAGGCCAAACCCAGTCCGCGCCCTCGTGACGTCGACGGGCGTCCCGTGCTCCCAGGGGTGAGGCAGCTCCTCTGGCGGCAGCGCGTCGTCGTCCTCGTCTCCCCCATCGCGGCGCACCGCGTACTCAGGGCGGGGCGGGTAGTAAGTGACGGAGTCGACGTGGACGAGCACCGGGTAGTGAAGCTTGCGAGGCAGGTGCTCGGTGCAGGCGCAGGATTCGTCCTCCTCTCCCTCCAGGCCGAAGCCCGGCGAAAGCGAAATGTGCGCCAGGGGGTCGGAGCAACGGGCGCGGGGGCGCACTGTGAGGACCGTCTCCGTCGGCACCTCGTCGGGGTCGCCGACCCACGCCCGGGCGACGAAGTAGGACAGGTCGAGCTTGTCGAGGGACTCGACCGCCACTTGGTAGAAGAGGCACTCCGGCAGCAGGTCTTGGGCGGTGTTGAGGGAGATCTCATGCGGTGGGATGCCCTGAATGAAGAGGCGAACGCTGTAGCGGCACTTGACGAAGGTCGCAAAGGTGAGGCGGTTCCACCAGCGCACGAGAAGGGGGGGGTGCCCTGAGCATGCACCATGTCGCACCCGCGCACCATGTTGAACCACCGCCGATGAGCGAAGCGCGCGAAGAATGACCCCGGTTGCATCAGGGAGACCTGAAGGCCGTTGGGGGGCACATCAGGGAACTCCGTCCGGACGGCCGCCACCACGTCCGCCGGGCACAGGGCGCGCGAGCCCGCAACGGTGAGCACGAGGGCGGAGTCGCGCAGCCGCGCCTCCTCATCAAGCACCTCCTGCAACTCGTCGATGAGGCACACGGTCTTGTGGGAGCGGCGGTTCCCCCGGGCCGGGCCATAGGAGAAGCGGGCGGCCATCTCCATGTCGGACGAGGAAGCGTTGTCGGGTGGCGAGGGCCGAGTTGGCGGGGGTGGTGGTTGGGGTGGTGGGAACACCAGCCGAGAGTGAGCCGGAGCGCGATCGTGGCAAGGGTGGCCCGGGGTGAACACGATGCGAGCGGGTACGGGAGGTCGGGGAGGTGGAGAGGGGCGGCGGGGCAGCCCGTCAAGGGTGGAAAGGGGGACTCGAGGAAGGTGACGAGATGGGCAGTGGTGGGTGGTGTGGCCGAGAACGAGACAGTGAAGACACCGGACGTCACTACGGCAAGATGCAACACGGTGGGAAGAGCTGAGGCATCGAAAGCATCTGCCCCGGAGGTCCTCCTTATAGGCTGAGCCGCCATGAATGCCGTTGCCAGAGGTGGTTGGGATAGTAATGGCGACGGATCCACCCGCGGGCGGTCGCCGCCCCCCTTTCTTGCCCTTGCGACTGACCACATGCCATTCCTGTGAAACTGCGGCCTGCGAGGGGGCAGGCGGGCGCAGCCCCAAGGAGGAGCAACCGCTCTCCCCCACCACAACGATGGATTGAAGGCGCTGGCGCGGAGGCGCAGGCGGGGCCTGGGGGCCTGGCGAGGGGTGGGAGGCGGGGCATGGCGATGCAGGCGGGGCAGGCAATGAATGCCCGGCGCGGACTATCTCGGCGAAGGACGAAGCCGGCGACCCGAGGGGGGTGTTGGGGAACGTAGTAATTTCAAAAAATTTCCTACGCACACGCAAGATCATGGTGATGATATAGCAACGAGAGGGGAGAGTGTTCGTCCACGTACCCTCGTAGACCGTAAGCGGAAGCGTTAGCACAACGCGGTTGATGTAGTCGTACGTCTTCACGATCCGACCGATCCAAGCACCGAACGTACGGAGCCTCCGAGTTCAGCACACGTTCAGCTCGATGACGATCTCCGGCCCTCCGATCCAGCAAAGGCTCCGGAGATGAGTTCCGTCAGCACGGCGGCGTGGTGACGATGATGATGTTCTACCGGCGCAGGGCTTCGCCTAAACTCCGCGACAATATGACCGAGGTGGAATATGGTGGAGGGGGGCACCGCACACGGCTAAGGAACGATCCGTAGATCAACTTGTGTGTCATGGGGTGCCCCCTGCCCCCGTATATAAAGGAGCAAGGGAGGAGGAGGCTGGCCCTAGGAGGAGGGCGCGCCAAGGGGAGTCCTACTCCCACCGGGAGTATGATTCCTTCTTTCCTAGTCCAACTAGGAGAAGGGGGGAAAGAAGGGAAGTGGAGAAGGAAGGGAGAGGGGGGCGCGCCCCAAACCCTTTGTCCAATTCGGACTGGGCTTGGGAGGGGCGCGCGCCACCTCCTGGCTCCTTCCCACTAAGGCCCATTAAGGCCCAATACTCTTCCCCGTATTCCCGTAACTCCCGGGTACTCCGAAAAATACCCGAATCACTCGGAACCTTTCCGAACTCCGAATATAGTCGTCCAATATATCGATCTTTACGTCTCGACCATTTCGAGACTCCTCGTCATGTCCCCGATCTCATCCGGGACTCCGAACTCCTTCGGTACATCAAAACTCATAAACTTATAATAAAACTGTCATCGAAACCTTAAGCGTGCGGACCCTACGGGTTCGAGAACTATGTAGACATGAACTAGAACTATTCTTGGTCAATAACCAATAGCGGAACCTGGATGCCCATATTGGTTCCTACATATTCTACGAAGATCTTTATTGGTCAAACCGCATAACAACATACGTTGTTCCCTTTGTCATCGGTATGTTACTTGCCCGAGATTCGATCGTCGGTATCCAATACCTAGTTCAATCTCGTTACCGGCAAGTCTCTTTACTCGTTACGTAATGCATCATTCCGTAACTAACTCATTAGCTACATTGCTTGCAAGGCTTATAGTGATGTGCATTACCGAGAGGGCCCAGAGATACCTCTTCGACAATCGGAGTGACAAAACCTAATCTCGAAATACGCCAACCCAACATGTACCTTTGGAAACACCTGTAGTACTCCTTTATAATCACCCAGTTACGTTGTGACGTTTGGTAGCACCCAAAGTGTTCCTCCGGTAAACGGGAGTTGCATAATCTCATAGTTACAGGAACATGTATAAGTCATGAAGAAAGCAATAGCAACATACTAAACGATCGTGTGCTAAGCTAACAGAATGGGTCATGTCAATCACATCATTCTCCTAATGATGTGATCCCGTTAATCAAATGACAACACATGTCTATGGTTAGGAAACATAACCATCTTTGATCAACAAGCTAGTCAAGTAGAGGCATACTAGTGACATTATGTTTGTCTATGTATTCACACATGTATTATGTTTCCGGTTAATACAATTCTAGCATGAATAATAAACATTTATCATGATATAAGGAAATAAATAATAACTTTATTATTGCCTCTAGGGCATATTTCCTTCAGTCTCCCACTTGCACTAGAGTCAATAATCTAGTTCACATCGCCATGTGATTTAACACCAATATTCATATCTGTATATGATTAACACCCATAGTTCACATCTTTATCTGACCAACACCCAAAGGGTTTACTAAGGTGTGATCATGTTTTGCTCGTGAGAGAATCTTAGTCAACGAGTCTGTCATATTCAGAGCCATATGTATTTTGCAAATATTCTATGTCTACAATGCTCTGCACGGAGCTACTCTAGCTAATTGCTCCCACTATCAATATGTATCCAGATTAAGACTTAGAGTCATCTGGATCAGTGCCAAAACTTGTATCGACGTAACCCTTTACGACGAACCTTTTGTCACCTCCATAATTGAGAAACATATCCTTATTCCACTAAGGATAATTCTGACCAATGTCCAGTGATCTACTTCTAGATCACTATTGTACTCCCTTGCCAAACCAGGGCAGAGTATACAATAGGTCTGGTCCATAGCATGTCATACTTTTATAGAACCTATGACTGAGGCATAGGGAATGACTTTTCATTCTCTTTCTATTTTCTGCCATGGTCGGGTCTTGAGTCTTACTCAACTTCACACCTTTGCATCACAGGCAAGAACTCCTTTGATTGTTCCATTTTGAACTATTTCAAAAATTTATCAAGGTATGTACTCATTGAAAATCTTATCAAGCGTCTTGATCTATCTCAATAGATCTTGATGCTCAATATGTAAGTGGCTTTACTGAGGTCTTTCTTTTAAAGAACTCCTTTCAAACACTCCTTTATGCTTTGCAGAATAATTCTACATTATTTCCGATCAACAATATGTCATTCACATATACTTATCAGAAATGCTGTAGTGCTTCCACTCACTTTCTTGTAAATACAGGCTTCACCGTAAGTCTGTACAAAACTATATGCTTTGATCAACTTATCAAAACTTATATTCCAACTCTGAGAGGCTTGCACCAGTCCATAGATGGATCGCTGGAGCTTGCACAATTTGTTAGCACCTTTTGGATTGACAAAACCTTCTGGTTGCATCATATACAACTCTTCTTTAATGAATCCATTAAGGAATGCAGTTTTGACATCCTTTTGCCAGATTTCATAAAATGTGGCAATTGCTAACATGATTCGGACAGACTTAAGCATCGATACGAGTGAGAAAATCTCATCGTATTCAACCCCTTGAACTTGTTGAAAACCTTTTGCAACAAGTCGAGCTTAGTGGATAGTAACACTACTATCAGTGTCCATCTTCCTCTGGAAGATCCATTTATTTAACATGGCTTGCTGATCATCGAGCAAGTCAATCAAAGTCCATACTTTGTTCTCATACATGGATCATATCTCAGATTTTATGGCCTCAAGCCATTTCGCGGAATCTGGGCTCATCATCGCTTCCTCATAGTTCGTAGGTTTATCATGGTCTAGTAACATGACTTCCAGAACAGTATTACCGTACTACTCTGGTGCGGACTGTACTTTGGAAGACCTACGAGGTTTTGTAGTAACTTGATCTGAAGTTTCATGATCATCATCATTAGCTTCCTCACTAATTGGTGTAGGAATCACTGGAACTGATTCCTATGATGAACTACTTTCCAATTCGGGGGAAGGTACACATTACCTTATCAAGCTCTACTTTCCTCCCACTCACTTCTTTCGAGAGAAACTCCTTCTCTAGAAAGGATCCATTTTTAGCAACGAATAACTTGCCTTCGGATCTGTGATAGAAGGTGTACCCAACAATTTCCTTTGGGTATTCTATGAAGACGCACTTCTCCGATTTGGGTTTGAGCTTATCAGGATGAAACTTTTTCACATAAGCATCTCAGCCCCAAACTTTAAGAAATGACAACTTAGGTTTACTGCTAAACCACGGTGTCGTCTCAACGGATTTAGATGGTGCCCTTTTAACGTGAATGTAGCTGTCTCTAATGCATAACCCCAAAACAATAGTGGTAAATCAGTAAAAGACATCATAGATCACAACATATCCAATAAAGTGCGGTTACGACGTTCGGACACACCATAACGTTGTGGTGTTCTAGGTGACGTGAGCTGTGAAACTATTCCACATTGTTTTATATGAAGGCCAAACTCGTAACTCAAATATTCGTCTCCGTGATCAGATCGCAGAAACTTTATTTTCTTGTTACGATGATTTCTCGACTTCACTCTGAAATTCTTTGAACCTTTCAACTATCTCAGACTTATGTTTCATCAAGTAGATATACCCATATCTGCTCAAATCATCTTGTGAAGGTCAGAAAATAACGATACTTGCCACGAGCATCAACACTCATTGGATCGCATACATCGGTATGTATTATTTCCAATAAGTTAGTAGCTTGTTCCATTGTTCCGGAGAACGGAGTTTTAGTCATCTTGCCCAAAAGGCACGGTTCGCAAGCATCAAATGATTCATAACCAAGTGATTTCAAAAATCCATCTTTATGGAGTTTCTTCATGCGCTTTACACCGATATGACCCAAACGGCAGTGCCACAAATAAGTTGCACTATCATTATTAACTTTGCATCTTTTGGCATCAATATTATGAATATGTGTATCACTATGATCGAGATCCAACAAACTATTTTCATTGGGTGTATAACCATCGAAGGTCTTATTCATGTAAACAGAATAACAATTATTCTTTAACTTCAAATGAATAACCGTATCGCAATAAACATGATCAAATCATATTCATGCTCAACGCAAACGCTAAATAACATTTATTTAGGTTTAACACTAATCTCGAAAATATAGGGAGTGTGTGATGATGATCATATCAATCTTGGAACTATTTCCAACACTCATCGTCACTTCCCCTTCAACTAGTCTTTGTTTATTCTGTAACTCCTGTTTCGAGTTACTAATCTTAGCAACCGAACAAGTATCAAATACTCAGGGGCTACTATAAGCACTAGCAAGGCACACATTAATAACATGTATATCAAATATACCCTTGTTCACTTTGACATCCTTCTTATCTACCAAATATTCAGGGCATTTCCGCTTCCAGTGACTATTTCCTTTGCAGTGTAAGCACTTAGTTTCAGGCTATGGTCCAGCTTTGGGCTTCTTCGCAGGAGTGACAACTTGCTTGTCTTTCCACTTGAAGTTCCCTTTCTTTCCCTTTGCCCTTTTCTTGAAACTAGTGGTGTTGTCAATCATCAACACTTGATGCTCTTTCTTGATTTCTACCTTCGTCGATTTCAACATCACGAAGAGCTCAGGAATCGTTTTTGTCATCCCTTGCATACTATAGTTCATCACGAAGTTCTACTAAGTTGGTGATGGTTACTAGAGAATTCTGTCAATCACTATCTTATCTGGAAGATTAACTCCCACTTGATTCAAGCGATTGTAGTACCCAGACAATCTGAGCACATGCCCATTAGTTGAGCGATTCTCCTCCACCTTTTAGCTATAGAACTTGTTGAAGATTTCATATCTCTCAACTCGGGTATTTGCTTGAAATATTAACTTCAATTCCTGGAACATCTCATATGGTCCATGATGTTCAAAACATCTTTGAAGTCCCGATTCTAAGCTGTTAAGTATGGTGCACTAAACTATCAAGTAGTCATCATATTGAGCTAGCCAAACGTTCATAACGTCTACATCTGCTCCTGCAATAGGTTTGTCACCTAGCGGTGCATTAAGGACATAATTCTTCTGTGCAGCAATGAGGATAAACCTCAGGTCACGGATCTAATCCGCATCATTGCTACTAACATCTTTCAACACAGTTTTCTCTAGGAACATATCAAAATAAACATATGAAAGCAACAACGCGAGTTATTGATCTATAACATAATTTGCAAAATACTACCAGGACTAAGTTCATGATAAATTAAAGTTCAATTAATCATATTACTTAAGAACTCCCACTTAGACAAACATCTCTCTAGTCATCTAAGTGATCACGTGATCCAAATCAACTAAACCATGTCCGATCATCACGTGAGATGGAGTAGTTTCAATGGTGAACATCACTATGTTGATCATATCTACTATATGATTCACGCTCGACCTTTCGGTCTCCGTGTTCCGAGGCCATATCTGTATATGCTAGGCTCGTCAAGTTTAACCTGAGTATTCCGCGTGTGCAACTGTTTTGCACCCGTTGTATTTGAACGTAGAGCCTATCACACCCGATCATCACGTGGTGTCTCAGCATGAAGAACTTTCACAACGGTGCATACTCAGGGAGAACGCTTCTTGATAATTATTGAGAGATCATCTTAAAATGTTACCGTCAAACAAAACAGAATAAGATGTATAACAGATAAACATCATATGCAATCAAAATATGTGACATGATATGGCCATGATCATCTTGCGCCTTTGATCTCCATCTCCAAAGTACTGTCATGATCTCTATCGTCACCGGCACGACACCATGATCTTCATCATCTTGATCTATATCAATGTGTCGTCACATGGTCGTCTCGCCAACTATTGCTCTTGCAACTATTGCTATCGCATAGCGATAAAGTAAAGCAATTATTTGGCACTTGCATCTTTATGCAACAAAGAGACAACCATAGGGCTTCTGCCAGTTGCCGATAACTTCAACAAAACATGATCATCTCATACAACAACTTATATCTCATCACGTCTTGACCATATCACATCACAACATGCCCTACAAAAACAAGTTAGACATCCTCTACTTTGTTGTTGCAAGTTTTACGTGGCTGCTACAGGTTGAGCAAGAACCGTTCTTACCTACGCATCAAAACCACAACGATAGTTCGTCAAGTTGGTGCTGTTTTAACCTTCGCAAGGACCGGGCGTAGCCACACTCGGTTCAACTAAAGTTGGAGAAACTGACACCCGCTAGTCACCTGTGTGCAAAGCACGGCGGTAAAACCAGTCTCGTGTAAGCGTACGCGTAATGTCGGTCCGGGCCGCTTCATCCAACAATACCGCCGAACCAAAGTATGACATGCTGGTAAGCAGTATGACTTGTACCGCCCACAACTCACTTGTGTTCTACTCGTGCATATAACATCAACGCATAAAACCTAGGCTCGTATGCCACTGTTGGGGAACGTAGTAATTTCAAAAAATTTCCTACGCACACGCAAGATCATGGTGATGATATAGCAACGAGAGGGGAGAGTGTTCGTCCACGTACCCTCGTAGACCGTAAGCGGAAGCGTTAGCACAACGCGGTTGATGTAGTCGTATGTCTTCACGATCCGACCGATCCAAGCACCGAACGTACGGAGCCTCCGAGTTCAGCACACGTTCAGCTCGATGAAGATCTCCGGCCCTCCGATCCAGCAAAGGCTCCGGAGATGAGTTCCGTCAGCACGACGGCGTGGTGACGATGATGATGTTCTACCAGCGCAGGGCTTCGCCTAAACTCCGTGACGATATGACCGAGGTGGAATATGGTGGAGGGGGGCACCGCACACGGCTAAGGAACGATCCGTAGATCAACTTGTGTGTCATGGGGTGCCTCCCTGCCCCCGTATATAAAGGAGCAAGGGAGGAGGAGGCCGGCCCTAGGAGGAGGGCGCGCCAAGGGGAGTCCTACTCCCACCGGGAGTAGGATTCATTCTTTCCTAGTCCAACTAGGAGAAGGGGGAAAGAAGGGAAGTGGAGAAGGAAGGGAGAGGGGGGCCGCGCCCCAAACCCTTTGTCCGATTCGGACTGGCCTTGGGAGGGGCGCGCGCCACCTCCTGGCTCCTTCCCACTAAGGCCCATTAAGGCCCAATACTCTTCCCCGTATTCCCGTAACTCCCCGGTACTCCAAAAAATACCCGAATCACTCGGAACCTTTCCAAACTCCGAATATAGTCGTCCAATATATCGATCTTTACGTCTCGACCATTTCGAGACTCCTCGTCATGTCCCCGATCTCATCCGGGACTCCGAACTCCTTCGGTACATCAAAACTCATAAACTTATAATAAAACTGTCATCGAAACCTTAAGCGTGCGGACCCTACGGGTTCGAGAACTATGTAGACATGACCTAGAACTATTCTCGGTCAATAACCAATAGCGGAACCTGGATGCCCATATTGGTTCCTACATATTCTATGAAGATCTTTATTGGTCAAACCGCATAACAACATACGTTGTTCCCTTTGTCATCGGTATGTTACTTGCCCGAGATTCGATCGTCGGTATCCAATACCTAGTTCAATCTCGTTACCGGCAAGTCTCTTTACTCGTTACGTAATGCATCATTCTGTAACTAACTCATTAGCTACATTGCTTGCAAGGCTTATAGTGATGTGCATTACCGAGAGGGCCCAGAGATACCTCTCCGACAATCGGAGTGACAAAACCTAATCTCGAAATACGCCAACCCAACATGTACCTTTGGAAACACCTATAGTACTCCTTTATAATCACCCAGTTACGTTGTGACGTTTGGTAGCACCCAAAGTGTTCCTCCGGTAAACGGGAGTTGCATAATCTCATAGTTACAGGAACATGTATAAGTCATGAAGAAAGCAATAGCAACATACTAAACGATCGTGTGCTAAGCTAACAGAATGGGTCATGTCAATCACATCATTCTCCTAATGATGTGATCCCGTTAATCAAATGACAACACATGTCTATGGTTAGGAAACATAACCATCTTTGATCAACAAGCTAGTCAAGTAGAGGCATACTAGTGACACTATGTTTGTCTATGTATTCACACATGTATTATGTTTCCGGTTAATACAATTCTAGCATGAATAATAAACATTTATCATGATATAAGGAAATAAATAATAACTTTATTATTGCCTCTAGGGCATATTTCCTTCAGGGGGACCCTGCGTCCGAGAGGGCGACTCTCCCCGAGGAGGAGCAACTGGGCGGGGTTGGGGGAAGCATGCTGCGGCCGGTGGAGACCTCGGCCGGGTGGCGGAGGCACGGCCACGCCGACGGCACAGGGGCCTGCGACGCCGAGGGAACAACACCTAGCTACGGGAGGGAGAGAGCGGACCCAGAAAGCAGTTGTTGTTCATGATCTAAGATCATCATCACAAAATTAAAAAAAATCACCACAACTCTCTTCTCACTCTGATCTCTCTCAACCCAATTGATCCATCTTATAAGCAACATCAAACAACCTGCTCCATCTCATCTCATCGAACAATAGCATAGGACAAAAGAATATCATCTCATCTCTCCCTATGTCTCCATCTGACTACACCGGAGCTGCACGGACAGCTAGTTGTCACAAAAATCTGTATCTCTCTCATCTCTCTTCCCGTCCCGAGCCCGTCTCCGGCATCGCGCCGTGCCGCGCCGCTCCTGCCATGCTCCAGCGCCGTGCTGCAATAGGAAAGCAATTATATTTTACACTAAAAATCTTTGATTTCTTTCCACCACACACGTGCCTATCCTATCCTCTGATTCCTATGCTCCTGTAACCACCGATACTCTCTCTCTCTCTCCTCATTAGTTCTGCTTAAGCATCCAAGAAAATTAGAGCACAAGAGCAGCAGTAGCAGTTCCGTGTGATGATGAAACCGACAAAGTCAATCCGTACTTTATTATTAGGAAAGATATTATAGATATTTTTTTAATAACTAAGAAGTAGAAGTTAAGAACAAATACAAACATTCTTAAATGACCGAATATAATGTGTTGCAGACATAGCAGCCTTATCTGTTTTAAATTGGTTTTTTTAAATTGTTTTAAATGGTTATCTCTGAAATATTATATTTGTCAGCAAGGTACTACTCTCTGCATTTACAGGTAAACAAAAATATGCGAGCAAGGGCTAACAACTGATTTGACAAGATCAATACCAGTTATATATGCAAAGCATTAGGAACGTGGCTCTAAAGTTACAAAGCCATTGAAGAACCAAGATCATTTTCTAAATTACTATGAAATTTCTTTCTTACATAGCCTACCAGTCATATCCAATTTCAGAAATAATAGAAAATACTGGAACAAGTAATTTCGTAGCTGCATCTGCCAGCAATTTCCTTGATGGCTCCTCTACCATCGTCTCTCAAGTACAGTTTACAGCAAGATGCAAACATACGCTGCTCAAATTTATTTAATACTCCCTCCGTCCGGAAATACTTGTCGGGAAAATAGATAAAAATAAATGTATCTAGAACTTAAATACGTCTAGATACATCCATCTCTGCGACAAGTATTTCCGGACGGAGGGAGTACAAAGAGGAGATGGTAAGGCAAAGGGAGAATGCGCCTGTTCGTGCAAACGCACAGTAAGGAGGAAAAGATGCATATTGAATGGATAAGATAATGCCACTTTCTTTGGTAGATGGATAGGAGTTGCCGGCGCTGCTGCTGCATGAGGGAACTCCGCTCAGCAACGCGGGCGCCGGACGAGATTGCAGCTTCGGCCGAGACGGCGTACCACACCGCAAAGGGGAACGCACGCACTGTCCATGAGATCCACGGGCGAAGCCGCTCTCATGGCGCTGGTAAGACGGGCGCACTAGACACGTTGGCAGCGCCGACCGCGGCCGCCGAAACCCGCCGCTCATGCTACCAAAAAACTGTGACTAATAAAAATGCGCACATCTAAATGGACATCAACCACAGTGTAACTCACTACAGAAAATACAATTTCTATTTCAGTTGACTATATGGGACCAATTTTAGTAGTAACTAACAAAAAAGAGTAACAAAAATCGGGATAATTACTTTTATCTTCCTGGCTATTCTATTCTAAATGGACATCACAACTCCCTACAAATAAAGTACTGTCTAAATACATCCAGTTCAGCGTCAAGTAATTCCGAAAAAAGGGATTATATTACACAAAATGAAACTCATAAAAAAATACAAATGATAGCAAAATCTAATTGTTAAGTATACAATTTACCCAAGGAGTTTTCGAAGGAGTTCTAGAATTGATCGAGCAAAGTAGTAAGTTTAGGGATATATGATAATATTTTAAGTTTTAATCTCAAGAAAAAATATTTAAAAAATTTTGGTTTCTCAAAATAACATACTTAGCAATATTTATATCCAACAGTACATCCATTAAGGCCACAAAAAATAATAGAAAAAAAACAGAAATCATAGCAAAAACTAATTATGTAGCATACAATTCACCAAACAAGTTTTTGAAGAAGACCTGGAATTGATCGCTATCGAGCAAAGTACTATGGTTAAGGAATATCCTAATTTCAAATTCAATCTCAAGGAACAAATTTATAAAATACATTGTAGCTTCTCAAAAGAACAAGTTTAGCAATCTTTATATCCAAGAGTACGTCATTGAGACCATAAATAACCATGCATTGCCTTCCATTGAAGTTTTTGTTTTACCCACAATAAATATGCTAGCCCGTGCAAATGCACGGGTAGACGACTAGTCATACTAACCAAGATCACGATTAACCCATAGGACAAAATGGATCTACTCAAACATCATAGGATAACCATAGATCATTGGGAAATAATATATGGAGTTGAGCACCATGTTTAAGTAGAGATTACAGTGGGGAGAAGGGGTGTTACACCGCTACATAGAGGGGAAGAAAGTGAAGGAAATATGCCCTAGAGGCAATAATAAAGTTATTATTTATTTCCTCATATCATGATAAATGTTTATTATTCATGCTAGAATTGTATTAACCGGAAACATGATACATGTGTGAATACATAGACAAACATATAGTCACTAGTATGCCTCTACTTGACTAGCTCATTAATCAAAGATGGTCATGTTTTCTGACCATAGACATGTGTTGTCATTTGATTAGTGGGATCACATCATTAGAAGAATGATGTGATTGACATGACCCATTTTGTTAGCCTAGCACTTGATCGTTTAGTATACTGCTATTGCTTTCTTTATGACTTATACAAAGTTCCTGCAACTATGAGATTGTGCAACTCCCGTGTACCGGAAGAACACTTTGTGTGCTACCAAACGTCACAACGTAACTGGGTGATTATAAAGGTGCTCTACAGGTGTTTCCGAAGGTTCATGTTGAGTTGGCATAATTCGAGACTAGGATTTGTCACTCCGATTGTCGGAGAGGTATCTTTGGGCCCTCTCGGTAATACTCATCACTTAAGCCTTGCAAGCATATAACTAATGAGTTAGTTATGAGATGACGTATTACAGAACGAGTAAAGAGACTTGCCGGTAACGAGATTGAACTAGGTATTGGATACCGACGATCAAATCTCGGGCAAGTAACATACCGATGACAAAGGGAACAAAGTATGTTGTTATGCGGTTTGACCGATAAAGATCTTCGTAGAATATGTAGGAACCAATATGGGCATCCAGGTCCCGCTATTGGTTATTGACCAGAGACGTGTCTCGGTCATGTCTGCATTGTTCTCGAACCGTAGGGTCCGCACGCTTAAGGTTTCGATGACAGTTATATTATGAGTTTATGTATTTTGATGTACCGAAGGTTGTTCGGAGTCCCGGATATGATCACGGACATGACGAGGTGTCTCGAAATGGTCGAGACATAAAGATTGATATATTGGACGGATATATTTGGACACCGGAAAGGTTCCGGGAGAGTTTGGGAATATACCGGAGCTCCGGGAGGTTACCGGAACCCCCCGGGAAGTATATGGGCCTTATTGGGCCCATGTAGGAGGAAGAGAGAAGGAGCAAGGGAGGGGGGCGCGCCCCCCCAAGCCCAATCCAAATTGGGGAGGGGGGCCGGCCCCCCCTTTCCTTTCTCCTTCCCCCTCTTCCTTCCTACTACTAGTACTCCTTCCTTCCCCATCCAAATAAGATTAGGAAAAAGAGGGGAAACCTACTTGGAGTAGGTTTCCTCCTCCCTATGGCGTGCCCCCCCTTGGGCCGGCCACCTCCTCCCTCCCTCCTTTATATACGGGGGTAAGGGGGCACCCTAGAACACACAAGTTGATCATTGATCATTCCTTAGCCGTGTGCGGTGCCCCCCTCCACGATATTACACCTCGATCATATTGTAGCGGTGCTTAGGCGAAGCCCTGCTACAGGAGAACATCAAGATCGTCACCACGCCGTCGTGCTGACGGAACTCCCCCTCGGAGCCTCTACTGGATTGGAGATCGAGGGTGCGTCATCGAGCTGTACGTGTGTCAAGAACTCGGAGGTGCCGGAGTAACGGTGCTTGGATCGGTCGGACCGGGAGGACGTACGACTACTTCCTCTACGTTGCGTCAACGCTTCCGCTTCGGTCTACGAGGGTACGTAGACAACACTCTCCCCTTGTTGCTATATCATCACCATGATCTTGCGTGTGCGTAGGAATTTTTTTGAAATTACTACGTTCCCCAACAGTGGCATCCGAGCCCAGGTTTTTATGGTTTGATGTTATTTGCACGAGTAGAACACAAGTGAGTTGTGGGCGATATAAGTCATACTGCTTACCAGCATGTCATACTTTGGTTCTGTGGTATTGTTGGATGAAGCGGCCCGGACCGACATTACGCGTACGCTTACGCGAGACTGGTTTGCCGTGCTTTGCACACAGGTGACTAGCGGGTGTCTGTTTCTCCAACTTTAGTTGAACCGAGTGTGGCTACGCCCGGTCCTTGCGAAGGTTAAAACAGCATCAACTTGACAAACTATCGTTGTGGTTTTGATGCGTAGGTGAGATTGGTTCTTGCTTAAGCCCGTAGCAGCCACGTAAAATTTGCAACAACAAAGTAGAGGACGTCTAACTTGTTTTTGCAGGGCATGTTGTGATGTGATATGGTCATGACGTGATGCTATATTTTATTGTATGAGATGATCATGTTTTGTAACCGAAGTTATCGGCAACTGGCAGGAGCCATATGGTTGTCGCTTTATTGTATGAAATGCAAACGCCCTGTAATTGCTTTACTTTATCACTAAGCGGTAGCGATAGTCGTAGAAGCAATAGATGGCGTAACGACAACGATGCTACGATGGAGATCAAGGTGTCACGCTGGTGACGATGGTGATCACGACGGTGCTTCGGAGATGGAGATCACAAGCACAAGATGATGATGGCCATATCATATCACTTATATTGATTGCATGTGATGTTTATCCTTTATGCATCTTATCTTGCTTTGATTGACGGTAGCATTTTAAGATGATCTCTCACTAAAATTATCAAGTAGTGTTCTCCCTGAGTATGCACCGTTGCCAAAGTTCGTCGTGCCGAGACACCACGTGATGATCGGGTGTGATAAGCTCTACGTCCATCTACAACGGGTGCAAGCCAGTTTTGCACACGCAGAATACTCAGGTTAAACTTGACGAGCCTAGCATATGCAGATATGGCCTCGGAACACGGAGACCGAAAGGTCGAGCGTGAATCATATAGTAGATATGATCAACATAATGATGTTCACCATTGAAAACTACTCCATCTCACGTGATGATCGGTTATGGTTTAGTTGATTTGGATCACGTAATCATTTAGATGACTAGAGAGATGTCTGTCTAAGTGGGAGTTCTAAAGTAATATGATTAATTGAACTTAAATTTATCATGAACTTAGTACCTGATAGTATCTTGCTTGTCTATGTTTGTTTGTAGATAGATGGCTCGTGCTGTTGTTCCGTTGAATTTTAATGCGTTCCTTGAGAAAGCAAAGTTGAAAGATGATGGTAGCAATTACACGGACTGGGTCCGTAACCTGAGGATTATCCTCATTGCTACACAGAAGAGTTACGTCCTGGAAGCACCGCTGGGTGCCAGGCCTGCTGCTGATGCAACTGACGACGTTAAGAACGTCTGGCAGAGCAAAGCTGATGACTACTCTATAGTTCAGTGTGCCATGCTTTACGACTTAGAACCGGGTCTTCAACGACGTTTTGAACGTCATGGAGCATATGAGATGTTCCAGGAGTTGAAGTTAATATTTCAAGCAAATGCCCGGATTGAGAGATATGAAGTCTCCAATAAGTTCTATAGCTGCAAGATGGAGGAGAATAGTTCTGTCAGTGAACATATACTCAGAATGTCTGGGTATAACAATCACTTGATTCAACTGGGAGTTAATCTTCCTGATGATAGTGTCATTGACAGAATTCTTCAATCACTGCCACCAAGCTACAAGAGCTTTGTGATGAACTATAATATGCAAGGGATGAACAAGACTATTCCCGAGCTCTTCGCGATGCTGAAAGCCGCGGAGGTAGAAATCAAGAAGGAGCATCAAGTGTTGATGGTCAACAAGACCACTAGTTTCAAGAAAAAGGGCAAAGGGAAGAAGAAGGGGAACTTCAAAAAGAACAGCAAGCAAGTTGCTGCTCAAGAGAAGAAACCCAAGTCTGGACCTAAGCCTGAAACTGAGTGCTTCTACTGCAAGCAGACTGGTCACTGGAAGCGGAACTGCCCCAAGTATTTGGCGGATAAGAAGGATGGCAAAGTGAACAAAGGTATATGTGATATACATGTTATTTATGTGTATCTAACTAGAGCTCGTAGTAGCACCTGGGTATTTGATACTGGTTCTGTTGCTAATATTTGCAACTCGAAACAGGGACTACGGAATAAGCGAGCACTGGCCAAGGACGAGGTGACGATGCGCGTGGGAAATAGTTCCAAAGTCGATGTGATCGCCGTCGGCACGCTACCTCTACATCTACCATCGGGATTAGTTTTAGACCTAAATAATTGTTATTTGGTGCCTGCGTTGAGCATGAACATTATATCTGGATCTTGTTTGATGCGAGACGGTTATTCATTTAAATCAGAGAATAATGGTTGTTCTATTTATATGAGTAATATCTTTTATGGTCATGCACCCTTGAAGAGTGGTATATTTTTATTGAATCTCGATAGTAGTGATACACATATTCATAATGTTGAAGCCAAAAGATGCAGAGTTGATAATGATAGTGCAACTTATTTGTGGCACTGCCGTTTAGGTCATATCGGTGTAAAACGCATGAAGAAACTCCATACTGATGGACTTCTGGAATCACTTGATTATGAATCACTTGGTACTTGCGAACCGTGCCTCATGGGCAAGATGACTAAAACGCCGTTCTCCGGTACTATGGAGAGAGCAACAGATTTGTTGGAAATCATACATACAGATGTATGTGGCCCGATGAATGTTGAGGCTCGTGGCGGATATCGTTATTTTCTCACCTTCACAGATGATTTGAGCAGATATGGGTATATCTACTTAATGAAGCACAAGTCTGAAACATTTGAAAAGTTCAAAGAATTTCAGAGTGAAGTAGAAAATCATCATAACAAGAAAATAAAGTTTCTACGATCTGATCGTGGAGGAGAATATTTGAGTTACGAGTTTGGTTTACATTTGAAACAATGCGGAATAGTTTCGCAACTCACGCCACCTGGAACACCACAACGAAATGGTGTGTCCAAATGTCGTAATCGTACTTTACTTGATATGGTGCGATCTATGATGTCTCTTACCGATTTACCGCTATCGTTTTGGGGTTATGCTTTAGAGACGGCCGCATTCACGTTAAATAGGGCACCATCAAAATCCGTTGAGACGACGCCTTATGAACTATGGTTTGGTAAGAAACCAAAGTTGTCGTTTCTTAAAGTTTGGGGCTGCAATGCTTATGTGAAGAAACTTCAACCAGATAAGCTCGAACCCAAATCGGAGAAATGTGTCTTCATAGGATACCCAAAGGAAACTGTTGGGTACACCTTCTATCACAGATCCGAAGGCAAAACATTCGTTGCTAAGAATGGATCCTTTCTAGAGAAAGAATTTCTCTCGAAAGAAGTGAGTGGGAGGAAAGTAGAACTTGATGAGATAACTGTATCTACTCCCTTGTTGGAAGGTAGTTCATCACGAGAACCGGTTCCCGTGACAACTACACCAACTAGTGAGGAAGCTAATGATATTGATCATGAAACTTCAGATCAAGTTTCTGCTGAACCTCGTAGGTCTACCAGAGTAAGATCCGCACCAGAGTGGTACGGTAATACTGTTCTGGAAGTCATGTTACTTGACCATGATGAACCTACGAACTATGAGGAAGCGATGATGAGCCCAGATTCCGCAAAATGGCTGGAGGCCATGAAATCTGAGATAGGATCCATGTATGAAAACAAAGTATGGACTTTGGTTGACTTGCCCGATGATCGGCAAGCCATTGAGAATAAATGGATCTTTAAGAAGAAGACTAACGCTGATGGTAATGTTACTGTCTATAAAGCTCGACTTGTTGCGAAAGGTTTTCGACAAGTTTAAGGGGTTGACTACGATGAGACTTTCTCACCCGTAGCGATGCTTAAGTCTGTCCGAATCATGTTGGCTATTGCTGCATTTCATGATTATGAAATTTGGCAAATGGATGTCAAGACTGCATTCTTGAATGGATTTCTAGAAGAAGAGTTGTATATGATGCAGCCGGAAGGTTTTGTTGATCCAAAAGGTGCTGACAAAGTGTGCAAGCTCCAACGTTCCATTTATGGACTGGTGCAAGCATCTCGGAGTTGGAATAAATGTTTTGATAGTGTGATCAAAGCATATGGTTTTATACAGACTTTTGGAGAAGCCTGGATTTACAAGAAAGTGAGTGGGAGCTCTGTAGCATTTCTAGTTTTATATGTTGATGACATATTATTAATTGGAAATGATATAGAATTTCTGGATAGCATAAAGGGATACTTGAATAAAAGTTTTTCGACGAAAGACCTCGGAGAAGCTGCTTACATATTAGGCATCAAGATCTATAGAGATAGATCAAGACGCTTAATAGGACTTTCACAAAGCACATACCTTGACAAGATATTGAAAAAGTTCAATATGGATCAGGCAAAGAAAGGATTCTTACCTGTGCTACAAGGTGTGAAGTTGAGTCGAACTCAATGCCCGACCACAGCAGAAGATAGAGAGAAAATGAAAAATGTTCCCTATGCTTCAGCCATAGGCTCTATCATGTATGCAATGCTGTGTACCAGACCTGACGTATGCTTAGCAATAAGCTTAGCAGGAAGGTACCAAAGTAATCCAGGAGTGGATCACTGGACAGCGGTCAAGAACATCCTGAAATACCTGAAAAGGACTAAGGATATGTTTCTCGTATATGGAGGTGACAAAGAGCTAGTCGTAAATGGTTACGTCGATGCAAGCTTTGACACTGATCCGGACGATTCTAAATCGCAAACCGGATACGTGTTTTTATTAAACGGTGGAGCTGTAAGTTGGTGCAGTTCTAAACAAAGCGTCGTGGCGGGATCTACATGTGAAGCAGAGTACATAGCTGCTTCTGAAGCAGCAAATGAAGGAGTCTAGATGAAGGAGTTCATTTCCAATCTAGGTGTCATACCTAGTGCATCGGGACCAATGAAAATCTTCTGTGACAATACTGGTGCAATTGCCTTGGCAAAGGAATCCAGATTTCACAAGAGGACCAAGCACATCAAGAGACGCTTCAATTCCATTCGGGACCAAGTCCAAGTGGGAGACATAGAGATTTGCAAGATACATACAGATCTGAATGTTGCAGACACGTTGACTAAGCCTCTCTCACGAGCAAAACATGATCAGCACCAAGACTCCATGGGTGTTAGAATCATTACTATGTAATCTAGATTATTGACTCTAGTGCAAGTGGGAGACTGAAGGAAATATGCCCTAGAGGCAATAATAAAGTTATTATTTATTTCCTCATATCATGATAAATGTTTATTATTCATGCTAGAATTGTATTAACCGGAAACATGATACATGTGTGAATACATAGACAAACATATAGTCACTAGTATGCCTCTACTTGACTAGCTCATTAATAAAAAATGGTCATGTTTCCTGACCATAGACATGTGTTGTCATTTGATTAGTGGGATCACATCATTAGAAGAATGATGTGATTGACATGACCCATTTTGTTAGCCTAGCACTTGATCGTTTAGTATACTGCTATTGCTTTCTTCATGACTTATACAAAGTTCCTGCAACTATGAGATTGTGCAACTCCCGTGTACCGGAAGAACACTTTGTGTGCTACCAAACGTCACAATGTAACTGGGTGATTATAAAGGTGCTCTACAGGTGTTTCCGAAGGTTCATGTTGAGTTGGCATAATTCGAGATTAGGATTTGTCACTCCGATTATCGGAGAGGTATCTCTGGGCCCTCTCGGTAATACTCATCACTTAAGCCTTGCAAGCATATAACTAATGAGTTAGTTATGAGATGACGTATTACAGAATGAGTAAAGAGACTTGCCGGTAACGAGATTGAACTAGGTATTGGATACCGACGATCAAATCTCGGGCAAGTAACATACCGATGACAAAGGGAACAAAGTATGTTGTTATGCGGTTTGACCGATAAAGATCTTCGTAGAATATGTAGGAACCAATATGGGCATCTAGGTCCCGCTATTGGTTATTGACCAGAGACGTGTCTCGGTCATGTCTGCATTGTTCTCGAACCGTAGGGTCCGCACGCTTAAGGTTTCGATGACAGTTATATTATGAGTTTATGTATTTTGATGTACCGAAGGTTGTTCGGAGTCCCGGATATGATCACGGACATGACGAGGTGTCTCGAAATGGTCGAGACATAAAGATTGATATATTGGACGGATATATTTGGACACCGGAAAGGTTCCGGGAGAGTTTGGGAATATACCGGAGCTCCGGGAGGTTACCGGAACCCCCCGGGAAGTATATGGGCCTTATTGGGCCCATGTAGGAGGAAGAGAGAAGGAGCAAGGGAGGGGGGCGCCCCCCCCAAGCCCAATCCAAATTGGGGAGGGGGGCCGGCCCCCCCTTTCCTTTCTCCTTCCCCCTCTTCCTTCCTACTACTAGTACTACTTCCTACTACTAGTACTCCTTCCTTCCCCCTCCAAATAAGATTAGGAAAAAGAGGGGAAACCTAATTGGAGTAGGTTTCCTCCTCCCTATGGCGCGCCCCCCCTTGGGCCGGCCACCTCCTCCCTCCCTCCTTTATATACGGGGGTAAGGGGGCACCCTAGAACACACAAGTTGATCATTGATCGTTCCTTAGCCGTGTGCGGTGCCCCCCTCCACGATATTACACCTCGATCATATTGTAGCGGTGCTTAGGCGAAGCCCTGCGACAGGAGAACATCAAGATCGTCACCACGCCGTCGTGCTGATGGAACTCCCCCTCGGAGCCTCTACTGGATTGGAGATCGAGGGTGCGTCATCGAGCTGTACGTGTGTCAAGAACTCGGAGGTGCCGGAGTAACAGTGCTTGGATCGGTCGGACCGGGAGGACGTACGACTACTTCCTCTACGTTGCGTCAATGCTTCCGCTTCGGTCTACGAGGGTACGTAGACAACACTCTCCCCTCGTTGCTATATCATCACCATGATCTTGCGCGTGCGTAGGAATTTTTTTGAAATTACTACGTTCCCCAACAGAAAGTTGGTGTTGACGTTAGCAAGATTGTTGACGTAGAATGCCGTCACGATCCTTGCCTCGACGGCGTTCCAGCATCACCAGGAGAGAGGGGGAGAGAGCCCCCTCCTTCCTCTTCTTCCTTGGCCTCCCCCTAGATGGGAGGAGAGTTCCCCCTCTGGTGCATGGCCTCCATGGCAGCGGAGGGGCGGGAGCCCCTTCACTAGTAGAAAACGGAGCTTTAGCGCCGGTTCGTAAGGGCCTTTAGTGCCGGTTCCATAATCGGCACTAAAGGGTGGTCACTAAAGGCCGCCCCCTTTAGTACCGGTTCGGCACGAACCGGTGCTAAAGTGCCACCACGTGGCATGAGCTCGCGCCCTGGTATGGGGGACCTTTAGTACCGGTTAGTGTTACCAACCGGTACTAAAGGTTTTTTTTTGAATTTTTTTTGAAAATTTTGGAATTTTTTTTGATTTTTTTTTCGATTTTTAATTTTTCTGAATTATTTGATGATTTAGTCTCTAATCACCTCTCTTAACTGCTCAAGCGTGGATCACTCATTCCAAATCATCTAACTTTCCGACCGGTCACCCATCCCTCTCACTACTCTAGTCCGAGCACGCTTAACTTTCGGGTTCTATTCTCCTTCGTTTCCGAGTCTGCACTTGTTGTTTTCCTGACAATAGTAAGATGTCAATCCTATTAACCCTCAGGAGTTTAGCTTGAGCATGAAGTCACACATTTCACCGTTTGAGTTTGAAACTATTATTCTAAATAACAGTAATTATTTAGTAACGCTAATATTTCTTGAATAAGTTTGACCATAGTTTGACCACAGTTTGCCCATAGTTTGACCAGATTTGACCAAAATTCAAAAAATTGAAATAATTATTTAGTAACACTAATATTCTTGAATAATTATGTAGTAACATTAATACTTCTTGAATAAGTAGTTTGACCAGATTTAACCAATTTTTTTTTAAAAAAACTGAAATTTGACCATATCTTTTTTCCTTTTGGAATTTGAGGATTCTAAAAAATTCCAAACAGGCCGTAGGCCGTCTCCATCGGATGCGGATTTTCGAGCTGAATTTTTTGATATATTATACGTTTTTTTCCGACGTCGTATGCAAAAGTTATAGCCGTTTTACATTTTCCCTACACTTTTTGCAAAACATGTCCAAATTGTAGTTTTCAAATTTTCCTAACTAGTAGATGTAGTAATATAACTACCTCTCGAAGGGTTTTATTTTTTGAAGTTTTTATCATTTTCTTTTGATTTTTTCAGAACTGAAATGGCGACACACGGGGGGGGGGGGGGGGGGGGGGGGGGGGTAGAGTTTGAAAATTGCCCTATAGTGCCGGTTTGTGTCACAAACCGGTACTATAGGTCAGACCCCTTTAGTACCGGTTCATGGCACGAACCGGTACTAAAGGTTAGACCTTTAGTACCGGTTCGTGCCACGAACCGGTACTAAAGGTGATCGTGGGGCCCCGGCCTGACGCCAGCCTGCCACCACCCCTTTAGTACCGGTTCGTGCCATGAACCGGTACTAAAGGTTCAACACGAACCGACATTAATGCAAATCCGTCCGAACCGGCACTAATGGTACCATTAGTACCGGGCCAAAATCAAACCGGCACTAATGTGCTTCACGTTTGACCCTTTTTCTACTAGTGCTCCAAGATTGGACCTCCCTCTCTGTTGTCTTCTGTTTCGCGTTTTCCAGATCTGGCTGAAAACCATTTCTTATATTCCCGGAGATCCATAACTCCGATTGCGCTGAGATTTTAACACAATTTTTTTCCGGATATAAGCTTCCTTGCGCCCAAAGTATAGCTCCAACCGACGTTCGAGGAGGGCACAACCCACCACCATGCGCCTGGCACCTAGGGCGTGCCCTTGTGTCTTATGGGCTGTGTGGGCCTCCGTTTGCGATGATTCCAACTCCCCTAAATCACAAATATTCCAAAATAATTCTCCCTTAAATTTTGTTGCATTTGGACTTCGTTTGATATGGATTTTCTGTGAAATAAAAACATGCAACAAAACGGGAACTAGCACTGGGCACTGGATCAATAGGTTAGTCCAATAAATCATATAAAAAGTTACCAAAAATATGTGAAAGTTGTATAATATTGGCCAGAAACAATCAAAAACTATAGATACGACGGAGACGTATCAACATCCCCAAGATTAATTCCTGCTCGTCCTCAAGTAGGTAAATGATAAAAAGATAATTTTTGATGTGGAATGGTACCTAACATAAACTTGATCATATGTCTAGTCATGGGATGAATATTAAAACATAAGTGATTCAAAGCAATAGTCTATAATTTGACATAAAGACATCAATACTCAGGCATCCCAACAAACAATCATGTCTTTCAAAATATCAACGCTAAAGAAAGCTATCCCTACAAAATCATATAGTCTTGTCATGCTCTGTCTTCTTAACACAAAGTATTTATTATGCACAACCCCGATGACAAGCCGAGCAATTGGTTCATACTTTTTAACGCGCTTCAGCTTTTTCAACCCTCACTCAATACATGAGCGCGAGCCATGGATATAGCACTACGTGTGGAATAGAGTATGATGATAGGGGTAAATATAGAGAAGACAAAAAAGTAGAAAGTCTCACACCGACGCGGCTACCCAACGGGCTATGGAGATGCCCATCAATTGATATCAATGCGAGGAGTAGGGATTGCTATGCAACGAATGCACTAAGACCTATAAGTGTATGAAAGCTCAATATGAAAACTAAGTGGGTGTGCATCTAATCCTATAATTAAAAATTCCCACTAGTATATGAAAGTGACAACATAGGAGACTCTCCATATGAAAAACATGGTGCTACTTTGAAGCACAAGTGTGGTAAAGGATACTAACAATGCCCCTTCTCTCTTTGTTTATTTATTTATTTTTCTTTTTCTTTTTTCTTTCTTTCTTTTCTTTTTCCTTTTTTTTCTTTTTCTTTTTCTCTCTCATTGTCTGGAGTCTCATCCCGACTTGTGGGGGAATCATAGTCTCCATCATCCTTTCCTCACTGGGGCACTGCTCTAAAAATGAATAATGATCATCATCACACTTATATTTACTTATAACTCAAAAGAAATAAAAATTACAACTCGATACCTATGACAAAGTACGACTCTATATGAATGCCTATGGCATGTACCAGGATGTGCAATGATCTAGCATGGCATGTATAGAAAAATGATGAACGGTGGCTGAGCCACAACTACTATGTCAGATGTATGATCATGCAAAGCAATATGATAATGAATGCTCAAGTCATCAAACGGAAGCGGTGGAAGTTGCATGGCAATATATCTCAGAATGGCCATGGAAAAGCTATAATAGGTAGGTATGGTGGCTGTTTCGAGGAAGATATAATAAGGTTTATGTGTGATAGAGCATATCATATCACGGGGTCTGGATGCACCAACGAAGTTTGCACCGACTCTCGAGGTGAGAAAAGGGCAATGCACGGTACCGTAGAGGCTAGCAAATTGCGGAAAGGTAAGAGTGCGTATAATCCATGGACTCACATTAGTCATAAAGAACTCATGTACTTATTGCAAAAGTTTATTAGCCCTCGAAGCAAAGTACTACTACGCATGCCCCTAGGGGGATAGGTTGGTAGGAAAATACCATCACTCGTCCCCGACCGCCACTCATAAGGAAGACAATCAATAATAAATCATGCTCCAACATCGTAGCATAATGAGAGACTATACGTGGATGCTTCGGGAATCACAAACCTTAACACCAATATTCTAACTAACCACAACCCTTTACTAGTACCTCCCACATATTCCATCTTTATATCGCAAAACTACTGCAAGGAATCAAACATATCATATTCAGTGATCCATAAGTTTTATGTAGGATTTTATGACTAACCATGCAAATGACCAATTCATGTTGACTCTCTAAATAGATATAAGTGAAGCATGAGAGTGTAATTCTTTCTATAAAAGGCCATTCTCTAATAAATATAAGTGAAGCAAAAGAGCATTCTTCAAATAACGGTTTTCTATGTGAAGATAAACATGCAATCCGAACTTCAAATGATATAAGTGATGCACATGAAGCATTCTATGAAGCTATACTCAAAAAATATAAGTGAAGTGCAACCATGGATTATCTCATACCAGCATGGTGCATAAAAGAAAAATGAAAACTAAATGAAAAAGACGCTCCAAGATTTGCAGATATCACATGAACAAAACAAATGCGAAAACATACCGATACTTGTTGAAGAAAGATGGGATGCCTTCCGGGGCACCCCCAAGCTTAGACGCTTGAGTCTCCTTAAATATTTACATGGGGTGGCGATGATGGACACCCGAGTGCGATAATTAATTCTGCGCTCTACAGGGTACACGGTTGAAGAAACCAACTGTGTGCAATAATGTCGAAGATCACTGTCGAGTTAGCTATACAGATCGTGTGTTGTGAGACCGACAAGGTAAACATATTCGAGAATGGTTAATAAAATCTAAGACCATTGCATATTAAGGTCAAAATAGTGCTACCAATATACGAATTTCATACGATGCCATTTCAACGATTGTACCACAAAAGCTCAAAATCTTACAAGGTTCAAATTCCAGAGTTATATGGCACAAATATGAAGATTACAAGGTTCAAACTGATATTAGAAATGAAATTCAGCTCATCAGCTGGAAACGCTTGCGCTGATCCGCTGAACATGGATATCAGAAAGGTTCAAACTAATATTACCACTTCTAAGTCTGGTTTCAAAAACTCGTAATTTTTGCAAAGGGGTCAGGCACTAAGAAGTCATGTATGGGGTTGACACGATGACTTCTGATTACTCTGTCATCTAAAGTTCCAAAATGAAATTCAGCATTTTTGGCGCCTACTCCATTCTGCCGCAGGCGCCGGTGCTGATCAACAAACCATTATTTTTTGCGAAATAAATGTAGGGCAAACCTCAGTACTTTCAGCACACTTGCTCTCACAACAAAGAACCTGGCGAATATAACCTCTGGTAAGGTCTCTCGGTAGGAGTTCAAAGTAATTTCTGAGAGATGCAGATCTAGGCATTCGACGTGATTGTTATATTGTATCACATTATCCACCACTGGGCCTAATCTTATCTTCAAAAGAAGACAATGTGTTAGTGCCTACATGAAGTTTCGAACACTACTACAGGCCTATTTGGTTTGCAGGATTTGTAAAATGCACTAACATGTCGTCTTCGATCTGACATGATTAACATGGGCATTTGATTACATTCTAGAAAAACGTAGCCATCTTCACAAGAGGTTGGAGTGGATGAAAAGTTCCCTAAGAAAACTAGTACATATGAATCCAAAGGGGAAATGCTTATGGATTGTAACCATATGGATCAAGCAACCAATATGGGGGGAGGGGACATGTATGTACTGAAATCCTCCAAAAGAATCCTTCAGAAATCGTAGTACGTTGTCATTGTAAACTTGGAAAAAGGTGTCACAAATTGAACTCCCTTATGGTTAACATTTAACAGGAAAGGAACATCACCTCGATATATAGCTTCTCCAGGCACGGAAAGCATCTCAGGAAACTGACAACTTGCTCCAGGTTGGGGCCGATAGATTCTAGTGCCAAGACCTTCACTGTGCACAGTTTCGGGGTCAAGATTGTCGGAATCATTTTCTGGATGACAGACGAACAAACATCTTCAAAATTAGAAATAATGTTAATTTGTAGAAGAAGAGGTAGAAGGCGGTTGTTGTACCTCAATGGGTGTGGATCCAATAACAAGTTCGGAGTATTTGTCAGACAAGTAGCCCACCACTGTCAATTTTGGTGCATAAATGACATTGATTCTTGTTGGACCTTCTTGATCAACTACAAGTAATCTCTCAAGTGCAGGTGTGTCCGCAATGACCATACTATGGTACACATCTTGTGATGTCTTCCTACAGCACCAGGAACACACATGAATAGTCTAGAGAGTCATGGAGGTGATGTGGAAGCTATTCAGCCCATTGATCGCCTGAAGACGAAGGTACTCGAGTGTAGTACAGCCACGGAGCAAGCGCTCTGGTAGGAGTAGGGTTCCTACTGGCTCTACTGCGGAGGTTGTAGGGGCAAGGAGGGCGAGGGCATGGGGAGGAGCGGTTGCGCCGGCGGCAGGGCGCCGTCGCGGCTAGGGTTGGAGGCGGCGGCGGCTTGGCTTCGGCGGCTAGGGTTTCCGGCTCCTCTGGGAGCCGGGCAACAAAGGATAATAATAGTCTTTATTGCTTGCCTCAAATCGATGTCTTACATGAGTATTTATAAATTTAGCCTAAGATAACTTTCCTAAGATAATTTTCCTAAGATAACTTGTGGGCCAAGCCCCTAATACTAATGCCCTGTGGGCCTTTTCCTAGTATAGACCAAGCCGGTCATAACATCTCTCCCCGCCTGCGCAAACAGCTCGTCCTCGATCTGAAAGTCTGGATAGTGTTGAAGGAAATCTTCCCACTGTTCCCATGTAGCCTCCTCCTCCGGAAGGCCCGCCCACTGAATGAGAATGAACCAGACACCACGACGGAGCTGGGCCTGCAACACCTTTGCTGGCTCTGGAAGAATGCGACCTTCGGCGGTTGGAGGAAGCACCGGAGGAGCAGCTGGTGGCTCGCCCTGGAAAGGCTTGAGCAGCCCCACATGGAACACGTCGTGGATGCGGGTGCGGGCTGGAAGCTGAAGACGATAGGCCACCTTCCCGATGCGCTCCACGACAGGGAAGGGCCCGGCGTATCGAGGTCCAAGCTTGCGCTTCGCGCGCGGGTCTAGTGACTGCGTAGAGCGGTGGAGAAGACGCAGCCACACCCAGTCGCCGACGGCGAACTCCGCCTCATGATGATGATCGTCGTAGTAGTGCTTGGTCGTCTGCTGGGCCTGAAGTAGGCGCTGACGGACCTCCGCCAGTATCTCATCACGGGTGCGGATAAGGTCACCTGCAGCCACCGTCCGAGCCGTCTCCGGGTCGACCGGAAGTATAGGCGGAGGAGGTCGACCATAGACCACCTCAAATGGCGTTGCGTGTAGGGCGGAGTGATAAGAAGTGTTGTAGCAGTACTCCGCCCAAGAGAGCCAGTCCACCCATGCGCGAGGCCGATCACCTGTCACACAACATAAATACATAGCAATGACCTTGTTAACCGCCTCGGACTGACCGTCCGTCTGAGGATGGAACGCCGTACTGAGGCGGAGCTGGACACCCGCCATCCTGAAGAGGTCGCGCCAGACATGGCCTGTGAAGACTGGGTCCCGATCACTGACGATCGAAGTCGGGAATCCATGGAGACGGACAATGCCGTCAAAGAAGGCCCTGGCCACGGACGCCGCCGTGTACGGATGGCCGAGCGCGATGAAGTGGGCGTACTTAGAAAATCGATCGACCACCGTGAGGATGACCGACTTGCCCCCAACCTTGGGAAGGCCCTCGATGAAGTCCATGGAAATATCCGCCCAAACCTGAGATGGCACCTCCAAGGGCTGAAGGAGCCCTGCCGGCCTCAGGGTCTCTGTCTTATTGCGCTGACAAGTCTGACAAGACCGCACCCAGTCACGGACCAGAGCACGATCGCTAGGGATGTAGAAGTCGGCGCGAAGACGATGGAGGGTTTTCTGCACACCCTCATGGCCGGCCGAGTGGGCGAGCTGTAACACCTGGTGATGGAGATCATCATGCGCCGGAACAAAGACCCGGCGCCCATGGAGGAACAGTCCGTTAGAGAAGCGCCAAGGCTCCTCCAAGGTGCCAGCCACTAGCTGCTGCTGTAGTAGGGCGGCATCATCTGCCGCCTCAGTGGCGCGTTGAATGTCGGCGAAGAGACGGAATGAAGGCCCAGAGCGGATGCACAGGACCGTCCCGGTCGAGTCGGCGGTCGACACGAGGTCGGAATCGCGACGGGACAGCGCGTCGGCCACAGTGTTAAGACGGCCTGGCCGATACTCGACGGAGAAGTCGAAGCCTAAGAGCTTGCTGATCCACTGGTGCTGCGGCACGGTTGACAAGCGTTGATCTAGCAAGAACTTCAGACTGTAGTGGTCCGTGCGAATGTGGAAGGTCCGTCCCCACAAGTATGGCCGCCAATGACACACGGCCTGGACGAGGCCAATGAGCTCCCGCTCGTAAGCAGCCAACTTAAGATGGCGCGGCGCGAAGGGTCGGCTGAAGAAAGCGAGGGGTCCATCGCCTTGATGAAGTACGGCGCCGAACCCGGCGCCCGAGGCGTCACAGTCCACCACGAACGGGCGGTTGAAGTCGGGCATCTGGAGGACGGGTCCTGTCGTGAGGGCCCCCTTGAGGGCCTCGAACGCCGCTGTCACCTCGTCGTCCCAAGCGAAGGCGTCGCGGCGAAGCAACCGCGTGAGAGGCGCCGCAATGAGTCCGAACTCCCGGATAAATTTCCGGTAGTAGCTGGCAAGTCCGAGGAACCCGCGGAGCGCCCGCGGCGAATGCGGCGTCGGCCAGGCGGAGACGGCCGCCACCTTATCGGCGTCCATAGCCACCCCGTCAACTGAGATGACATGGCCGAGGTAGGCGACGGTAGGCGTCCCGAACGAGCACTTCGAGCGCTTAAGGTGGAGGTTGTGCGCTCGAAGCTCGTTGAAGATGATGGCGACGTGCTGGAGATGTTCGGCCCAGGTGGTGCTGTAGATAAGAATGTCATCAAAGAAAACAAGCACAAACCGCCGTAAGTAGGGCCGAAGGACGTCGTTCATTAGGGCCTGGAACGTTGCCGGGGCGTTGGCGAGACCGAAAGGCATCACCAAGAACTCGAAGTGGCCATGGTGGGTGCGAAACGCCGTCTTGGCGATGTCGTCCGGATGCATGCGCACCTGATGATAGCCCGACCGGAGATCGAGCTTGGTGAAGAAGCGTGCCCCATGGAGCTCATCCAGGAGCTCGTCGACCACCGGTATGGGGAACTTGTCCTTGAGCGTGAGCGCGTTCAGGGCGCGGTAGTCGATGCAGAAGCGCCATGTGCCGTCTGACTTACGGACGAGAAGCACCGACGCTGAGAAAGGTGACGTGGAGATGCGGATGATGCCTGCGGCGAGCATCAGGGCACACTGGCGCTCCAACTCATCCTTCTGCAGCTGTGGGTAGCGATAGGGCCGTACCGCTACCGGAGTGGAGCCCGGTACGAGGTGAATACGATGGTCGTACACCCGGGCAGGTGGAAGACCCCGCGGCTCGTCGAAGATGTCGTTGTGCTGCTGCAGAAGAGGATCCAGTAGGGGGTGCTCGTCCTCCGAAGATGCGGTGGCCAGCTGTAGGTGTGGCACGGCTGGCGCGGTGCCCCCAAGACCCTCCCACCGGATGCGGCGGCCTTGCCGCCAGAACGTCATTGTGAGCGCGTCGAAATCCCACAGGATGGGTCCGAGGGTCCGGAGAAAGTCCACCCCGAGAATGAAGTCGAAGCAGCCCAGATCGATCCTTGCATAGGTAATGGAAAATGTTTCGTTGCCGATGGAGATGGGAACGTCGCGGGCTAGCCCATGGCACCGGAGGTGATCGCCATTTGCCACTGTGATCCTCAATCGCTCCCCGCCCGTTGTTGGGAGTGCTAGCCGACGCATGGTCGATTCGGGCAGGAAGTTGTGTGTGGAGCCCGTATCCAGCAAGGCCACCAGTCGTTCGCCATGGATCGTCACGGGCAGCAGCATGGTCCGCTCGCCCCGGATGCCTGCCAGGGCGTGAAGGAAGACGACGCACGCCATCGCCGCGGACTCCACCGCCGTGTCCTCGGTAGCCGCAGGCGGTGGTAGTACGTCGGCCGAGGCGTCCTCCTCGGTGTAGTCAACCGTCTCTAAGTAAAAGAGGCGGGGGCAGACATGGGTCGGCGTGTAGGGCTCATCGCAGTTGAAGCAAAGACCCTGACGGCGACGCTCCTGCTGCTCGGCCGGTGACAGACGGCGAAAAGGCCGGGTGGCCACCGGGGGTGTGGTCGTCGTAGCTGGGGAGGGCCGACCCGAGGCTGAGGAAGTCTGAGCGGGCCGACTGGGCTGACGGCCGCTTCGTCCGAGTGGCTGCTGCAGAGCCTGGGCCCGCTGCTCAAAGGCCCGGGCGTAGTACATCGCCGTCTGGAGGTCGTGGGGGTCCCGGAGCTCGACGTCCACGCGGATATGATCCGGCAACCCGCCCACAAAGAGCTCGGCGCGCTGGGTCGCGGAGACGCCCGGCGCATGGCATGCCAGGGCCTGGAAGCGGTCGGCATAGTCCTGCACCGTAGATGTGAACGGCAAACGGCCGAGGGCTGCCAGTCTGCTCCCGCGGATAGGAGGCCCAAGACGTAGGAGACAGAGCTCCCGGAAACGCTCCCAAGGGGGCATGCCGCCCTCGTCCTGCTCGAGGGCGTAATACCAGGTCTGAGCTGCACCTCGAAGATGATAGGACGCGAGCCAGGTGCGATCCGAAGCGAGCGTCCGCTGCCCTCGAAAGAACTGCTCGCACTGGTTGAGCCAGTTGAGGGGGTCCTTCGTGCCCTCGTAGGTTGCGAAGTCCAGTTTGGCGAAGCGAGGGGGTGTCGGGCCGCCGTGCCCTGGGGCGGCTGCATGTACCGGCGGTGCGTATGCTGGCTCGGGAAGTGCTGGGGCGTAGTGTGCCGAGTTGGAGGGGTGATCAAACCGCAGGGGAGGCCTCTGTTGTTCCGGCGGCGTGGAGTAGGCCGGGCCTGAAGACGAGCCGGTCGCCCAAGCGGGGATCGGCGATGGCCACGGTCGAAACTGCACCTGGTGCAGGGGCCGATCCGTAACCCTAGGTGCAGGCGGTTGTGTTGTCGATGGCGGCGGCTCCTGGAGGGGCGTCTGCTCCGGCGCCGGTGTCGTGGTTGCCGGCGGTGGCGCTGGGAGGAGCTGCTGGGGCGGGCTCCCCAGCGGCAGGTGGAGGCCGGCCAAGCCGGCCACGGCTGGACCGCAGCCTGGTAGGGCGGCAGCAGTAGCGGCGGCTGAGACGCCCCGCCATAGGGCGCCTGGAAGGCCGTGGCTGGCCACTGCAGCTGCGGCGGCCCGTAGGAGGTGGTGACGGCGTTCGGTGGCGGAAGCTGGGCCCCGGCGAGGAATAGGGTGATACCCCGGACCGCCTGAACCAACTCCCGAAGGGTGCCGGACACTTCCTCGGGCGAGAGCAGCGGAGGCGGTTCGGCCGTGGGAGCGATGGCCGCTGGCGTTGTGGTGGTGGTGGTGACGGCCGCTGGTGCGGTGGCGGTGGTGTTGGTGCCGGATGCGGCCGCCAAGTTAGCATCTGGCGCGGTGGGGGTGGTGGTGCCGGATGGAGCTGGCGGTAGCGAGAACGGGGCGGAGGCGGATGGTAGCGGCGGCGATGATGGAGGCTGAGACATGATCGGCCTGGTGTCTCTGGATACCAAATTGGTAGGAGTAGGTTTCCTACCGGCTCTACTGCGGAGGTTGTAGGGGCAAGGAGGGCGAGGGCGTGGGGAGGAGTGGTTGTGCCGGCGGTAGGGCGCTGTCACGGCTAGGGTTGGAGGCGGCGGCGGCTTGGCTTCGGCGGCTAGGGTTTCCGGCTCCTCTGGGAGCCGGGCAACAAAGGATAATAATAGTCTTTATTGCTTGCCTCAAATCGATGTCTTACATGAGTATTTATAACTTTAGCCTAAGATAACTTTCTCCTAAGATAATTTTCCTAAGATAACTTGTGGGCCAAGCCCCTAATACTAATGCCCTGTGGGCCTTTTCCTAGTATAGACCAAGCCGGTCATAACACGCTCCATGTCACCTTTTGGGAGGCATACGGCGACGAGCTCGAGGTGCTTCAGTCGTGGTAGAATAAGAGCGGGCGCATCATTAAGGGGGGAAATGGCAGTTCCTGAACTTGGTGACGCGCAGCGTGGGCGCGAGGCAGAGCGCGGACGTTGGGAGTAAGCGCATATGCTCATCATCAAAAGTGAGATCCTCCAGCTGATCTAGGGTGGGGGATCGAAACCAGTCGTCAAGCTTGGCTCGGTCCTTGCCGTTGGAACAGAACTTGCCCATTCTAAAGCCTATGGTTGGGCCAAGGTGAATGCCGAGGATCTTCGAGAATGCATCCAAGCTTTTGCGATAGCCATGGCAGAGCTCGTGGGTGTCGATGAGGTCGAGAGGGGTGGTGTTCCATAGAGGGCACCACCACCGGGAAAGGACGGTTGTCCGCGCCCCATATTTGATTGGGGGAGGGAGATGATGACTGTCAACATATCATCGGTGAGGTTGCTGATGAAGTCTAGGCCTATTGGAGTCGCTTGCGGTTCTTGCTCGCCCCGCCTCCGCTTGTTGGCAGCCCCGTTCTCCACCTCCGGAGTCTCCTTGTCAGCGGCGCTTTCTGATAGAAGTGGGAGTACAGGGAATATTTAGTTAAAACTGGGCAATAGAAAAGTGTATTGGTAACTAGAAGTTATTAGGTAGGAATATAGTAAGAAAATGAAATAACAATTGGTTGCTTAAATACTACACAATTGATTTGATATTGCTGGGTAAGTCAACATGCAGATACTTGAAAAGAAAACTTACTTTGAACAAAGTCTGGACGGATGATATCGTCGGGGAAGTTAGCATATATCTCATGACTGGGCCGTTTTATGTGCAGTGTAATTATAGTGCCAGATTTCAGTACATAAAAATTAGAAATTTCTTTCCAAAGGCTAGTGCCAAAATAGGAGTCGGCGCGTTCATCAAGTCTTATAGTAGCAATGATTGTAAATCGTTTGTGTTCAGTATGACATCCCTGCAGTCTTGATTTATGTAAAGGGAAAGATGTGCACTATATAGTTTGTTGCATAGCAAGGGACGCGCTGCAGAAAATGGTAGGATTGTTAAAGAAAATATGGTAACACGCAAATATGGTCCCAAATTAAAAGAAATGTACAGTAGTTGAAACCGAAGGACTAAAATCTATAATTAAACAGATAGGATAAACATGATGTCATGGAAATATGAGAGTAATCAAAAGAACAATACATCATTAATTTTCCTAATATAGAAAGAAGAGGGGAAATCCCCTTTGACGTATATGGTGCATGTGGCACCTTTTATCCAAATGTAGCAATATTTAAAATATGTTCAGGAAAGTAGGCCAAGCCAACCGATTTAGGGTGATTGAACATACCGTGTGCATCCTCAAGTCATCTGGTACGGTGAGATGGAATTTCTGGCGGAGGCCGCAAAGTCTTGATGTGTCCGCGCACTGTACACTCAATGAACGGAAGAAAACCCTCAAATCAGCTCGAACAAAAATGTATTCATGGTGATTTCGGCCGAGTGATTAAATGAGGCAGATGAACTGGGATAAGAGACAAGATAATATCTGATTAAATTAGTTACGTTGTTGTCCATGAGAAAGAGCCCTCAGTAAGGCAGATTCCCCAACCGAGCGGAGCTCGGTCGACCACGAGCTGCGTCAAGAAAGTCGATGGCGATAGGCGGCGGCAAGCTAAAGTGGCAAAATGTGGTGGGCTTTGTCGGCAGCCTGGCGGCGGCGGCAGGCGTCGAGCTAAGTGGTTACCGCCGCAATAGGAGTGCCATGCATAGACGCGGAGGAGCTTGTGCAGGTGTGAATGGGTGTAAGGGCATATTTATCCCTAAGGTGTTTTGGTGAATGATGACAATGCTTTTGTGGACTAATCGTGTGCGTTGAGATTTCTAGAGATTCATCCTTTGGCACGAGACGATTCCATCCCCTCGGTGTTTTTATTCAAGACGGTGTAGCTCCTTCGTTTCTCTGTTGGTGGACTAGTTTCGTAGGAGTCACCGTACTATCAAGAGGGGATCCGCTTTGGGAAGGCTAGGGTGGAATCAACACGTACACATCCTTATCACACCTGACGTTCCTTTCCGCTTCATTGGAGCTACCTTTCCTCTCCCTGCCTGCCTTGACCTGTCCCAGCGTAGTACCGCGGTCCTCAGAGGTAGTACCACCGAAGCACGTCAAGCGGTAGTACCGCTCCCCAAGCGGTAGTACCGCTTGCTGTCTTCGGCCATAGTACCGCTGTGGTTCCGGGCTACTAACGCCTCGATTCGAGACCCCTGTTTTTCGTGTCGGGTTTTGCGGTACTAGTAGCGGAAGTAGCGGCGGTAGTACCGCTCCAAGCGGTAGTACCGCTCTGGGCCTAGGTCCCTGCTACCCTCGTGAGCGCGGCAGTACCGCTAGGAGGGAACGGTAGTACCGCTGGCTCAGCGGTAGTACCGCCCTGCCCAAGCGGTAGTACCGCTCTGTGCGTGGCTGCTTGGGGGGGGGGGGTAACGGTTGGATTGTTCCCCCCACTATATAAAGAGGTCTTCTTCCCCAATGTTGACTTACCTCTTCCCCTAAAAAGCTCCATTGTTGCTCCAAGCTCCATTTTCGCCCGATCTCTCTCCCTAGCCAATCAAACTTGTTGATTTGCTCGGGATTGGTTGAGAAGGCCCCAATCTACACTTCCACCAAGAGAAATTTGATTCCCCCCACTAATCCCTAGCGGATCTTGTTACTCTTGGGTGTTTGAGCACCCTAGACGGTTGAGGTCACCTCGGAGCCATAGTCCATTGTGGTGAAGCTTCATGGTGTTGTTGGGAGCCTCCAATTACGTTTTGGAGATTGCCCCAACCTTGTTTGTAAAGATTCGGTCGCCGCCTTCAAGGGCACCAATAGTGGAATCACGACATCTCGCATTGTGTGAGGGCGTGAGGAGAATACTGTGGCCCTAGTGGCTTCTTGGGGAGCATTGTGCCTCCACACCGCTCTAACGGAGACGTACTTCCCTTTAAAAGGAAGGAACTTCGGTAACACATCCTCGTCTCCACCGGCTCCACTCTTGGTTATCTCGTGCCTTTACTTGTGCAAGCTTATTTGTGTTGTATCCCTTGCTTTCTTATGTGCTAGTTGTTATTGCATCATATAGGTTGCTCACATAGTTGCATATCTAGACAACCTATCTTGTTGCAAAGTTTAATTTGGTAAAGAAAAGCTTAAAAATTGTTAGTTGCCTATTCACCCCCGTCTAGTCAACTATATCGATCCTTTCAATTGGTATCAGAGCCTCGTCTCTTTATTAAGGACTTTGCCATCCGAAGAGTATGGTTGACACTGTAGACGGTGGGGAGGAGGAGCACTCCGGTGTGAATCCGATCTCGTCTACGGGTAATGGGGAAACCACGGTGTCCTATGAGGAATTCAATGTGGCCTTGGATACATTGAAAACCTCCAGGACAACCACGGTTGAAAGCATGTTTAATAAATTCTTAGAAGGACTTAAACTACCTACCTCGCTGTTGAAAGTGGGTGATCCCGCTAACAAGGTGACAGATGCTAACTCCGACAAGGGGGAAGCTAATAGTGAGAAGGGTCCTTCTACTAGTGGTAGAGATGGCACCGGCATCTTTGCCCATGTGGAACCTCCAACTTATGGAGGACCGATTCCCTCTACTCATTTAAATCATGCCGGTCCTCCTCCTAAGATTGTGAAAAATGAGGATTTTGATTCTTGGGTGTATTGCTTCAAGCGTCATTTAAATCATGTGAATACTAACCTTTGGAGAATCATTGAAGAAGGTTTCTATCCACATGACCGAAGCAAATTCACCCCGAGAGAAGTGGCGGATAATCAATTCAATGAGAGTGCTCTCTTCATCATCCAAGATGCAATCCTTCCCGAAGATCTCCCTCATCTTCGACCCCATGCCATGGCCAAAGACGCATGGCAATGCATTGTGTCTCTCTATCGAGGAAGTGCTAGCATTCAACGCTCCAACTATGAAGTGGTGCAAGATGAAGCCAATGAGTTTGCAATGAAAGAAGATGAAGAACCTCGTGAGCTCTTTCGAAGAGTGACCAAACTCGCGGTCGCACTCCGAGATCATGGGAGCAAGGATACAGATGACAATTGGATCAGGCGCAAGTTCCTCAAGGCAATGATGCCCTACAACAAGGCCATGTCCTCCGTCATTCGTCAAAGACCGGACTTCCACTCCATGACCTCAAGCGAAGTGTTGGATGAGTTCGTTGCAATGAGCATCTTGGACAAGACCGCCGACAATGCGGTGCTTCGTTCTCAAAGGGCAAAGAAGCCCAACCTTGCCTTGAAGGCCAAGGTTATTGTGGAAGAAGAGGAAGAAGAGGAGGATGAGGAGAGCAATCCCGAAGATACGAAATATGATTATCATGAGCACATGGCTCTTGCTTCAAGACAATTTTGGAGCAAGAATAATTCAAGACCCAACTTCAACAAGAACAACTCAAGTGGATTCAAGGGCAAGCAACGAGTTAGAACTTGTTTCAACTGTGGCAATGTCAGCCATTTTGTTGCGGATTGTCCTTACGAGAAGCGGGAAGACAATGGTGGCAAGTTCATCCGAAAAGACAAAGCCAAGTCCTTCCCCAACAAGAACAACTTCACCAAGAAGACTCCTACTCGTGGGTTGGTGGTTCAAGAAGAATACCGTGAGGATGATGATGATGATGAAGATAGAGAAGCAATGTCCATGGCATCCATTGCCATTGCCACATCTCCCCGGATGTCTCTCTTCGATTCACCCAACGAGAACATCACCGCCAAGTGCCTCATGGCTAAAGCCACCAACAAGGTAACCCCTAACATCAAAACCACCATCATTACTAATCCCTCTTTGACGGATGGCATTGATGAAAGTGAGGGGTCTAATGAAGAAGTAAATGAATTTGAGTCTTTTATGAGTAAGCTCAAGGGCAAATCCAAGAAGCACTTTGTTGCTCTCTTGGAACAACTTGGTGAAGCCAATGACATGATCGAGGCTCACGAAGAAACCATCTCTAAGATGGAAGGTCATAGTCATGACTATGCCGATGAGATATCGGATCTCTCCAATGCTATCGTTTGGCTCTTGAGGAGTCACACAACGGTGACCATGCCAAGTTAAAGAAAGATCTTGATCATGCTCTTGTTGTCTCGTGTGCTAACTTCCGAGAAGGCTAAACTTGGGGTTGATCATGCTAGACTCAAGGAGGAGTTTGATGTACTTGACAAGGCCCACAAGGTCTTGAAGGGTGCACATGCAAACCTCAAGGAGTCTCATGCTCAACTCCAAGTTGATCTAACCAAGGAAAAGGCCACCTTTCCTCATATGGTATTAATTGATAATGCATATGCCACTAACCCGTGTTGTGAGCATGTGCATCTTGTGGAGGAGAATGCCAAATTGAAGGATCAACTTGAGAAAGGCCTTGTGACATGCATTCAAGGTGAGAAGAACCTCAACGACCTTTTGAGCAATCAAAAGGAAGTTGTGGCCAAGGAAGGAATTGGATTCGCACCCAAGTCCAAGAACAAGAAGAAGAACGACAAGACCAAATGACCTCCCCCTCTCAAGCAAACCTTTGTGAAAGAGGGAGAGGGTGCTCCTAAGGAGAAGAAGAACAATGTGAAGGGTGTTGATGTCAAAAAGGGCAACACCACCTCCCCCTCCTTCAACAAAGCCGGCGACTTTAACCCTTCTTATGTGTTGTGCCGTGCTAGTGATGGACATGTTTATGCTAAATTTGTTGGTTCTTCTTATGAGTACATTGAGTGGTATATTTGGGTTCTAAGACCCTTGTTACTAACATAAGAGGACCCATTACTAAATGGGTACCTAAAACCAAGCATTGATCTCTTGTAGGTATTTGCTTCCGGTGGGGGATCATGGTTGCTCGATAGTGGAGCAACAAATCATATGACCGGGAGCAAGGACTTGGTGGTGGACGTGCAAAAGATTCCATCTATGCCCACCAATGTCGAGTGGGGTGATTCCTCACATTCTAAGGTATTGGGTCTTGGCAAGGTTGTCATTTCGCATGATCTAACGATCGAGAAAGTCATGCTTGTTGAGTCCCTTGAATACAATTTACTTTCCGTTCGTCAACTTGCACTCATGGGTTCTGCCACTTTCTTTGACATTGATACCATGGCCCTCTTGTGGAGAAAGACTATTAAAGTAGCCTTTGTTGGGCATGTCGAGAATGGTCTCTATGTGATTAACTTTTCGGAGCGACCCACTAAGACCGCAATGTGCCTAATGGCTAAAGTTGACGTGGATGGCTTTGGCATCGCCGTTTAGCCCATGTCAATATGAGATCTTTGCAAAGTCTTCTCAAGGGGGACCATGTCCATGGACTAACAAATGTTAGTTTTGCCAAAGATCGTGCTTGCAGTGCTTGTATCGAAGGAAAGCTTCATGAGACGGCTCACCCTCCCACGACTATCATCTATTCGAAGAGACCCTTGGAGCTCCTTCACATGGACCTCTTTGGGCCGCCATCCTTTGATAGTCTTGGGGGAAGAAAGCATTGCTTGGTGATTGTGGATGATTATTCAAGATACACGTGGGTATATTTCTTCAAGAGGAAGAGTGAAACTCAACAAACCTTCATCGACTTTGCAAATGAAGCTCAACGACAACATGATGCAAAGATCTTGACAATAAGAAGTGACAACGGCACCGAGTTCAAGAACTACACCTTGGATGAGTTCCTTAGTGATGAAGGGATCAAACATCAATATTCCGCTCCATACACCCCTCAACAAAATGGTGTTGCAGAGAGGAAGAACCAGACGTTGATGGATGCGGCAAGGACCATGATGGCGGAGTTCAAGTCTCCATACAACTTTTGGGCCGAAGCCATCAACACCGCGTGTCATGCATCAAATCGGCTCTATCTCCGCAAAGGCTTGAACAAGACTCCTTATGAAATTCTCACCGGTAACAAGCCCAATCTCAAGTACTTCCGGGTGTTCGGGTGTAAGTGTTTCATTCTCAAGAAAGGTGTTCGTTTGTCTAAATTTGAGGCTAGAGCTTATGAGGGCATATATGTTGGTTATGCTACAAACTCTCATGCTTACCGTGTCCTCAACAAGTCCACCAGACTCATTGAGGAGACGTGTAACGTGGAGTTTGACGAAAATAATGGCTCCCAAGTGGAGCAAAGTGGTAATTGTGATATAGGTGATGAAATTTCTCCCCAAGCCATAAGAAGAATGGGTATTGGTCATATTCTACCCATTGAGGAACCCCTTGTGGCCGAAGGAGAAGGACAATGCTCCACTCAAGTGGAGCCATCACCTCCCCAAGACCCACACGCTTCCGAAGAACAAAGTGAAGGTCCTCAACCTCATGAACAAGACCAAGGGCAAGATCAACCTAAAGATGGTGGTGAACCACCAAATTATGCCCAAGGTCAAGTTCTCCCCCTCGAGCAAGTTCACGATCAAGAGCAAGCTCAAGATCTCGAACAAGCTCAAGACGGCGCTCAAGATACTCAAGTTGATCCTCCTCCCTCCACATACGAGGAGGAATTAGAGCGTCGTGCCGTGAAGATTGCTTCCAAGCTCACCACCAAAGGGCATCTCATGGAGAATGTGGTTGGAATCCTAAGAAAGGGGGTAAGCACTCGTAGACAATTAGAAAACTATTGTGAACATCACGCGTTTTTCTCTTGTGTTGAACCCCAAAAGGTCTATGAGGCGCTTGAAGATTCGGATTGGCTCAATGCCATGCATGAAGAACTCAACAACTTCGAGTACAACAAGGTGTGGAGATTGGTGCCACGGCCGTCGGGGAACCATAACGTCATTGGAACCAAGTGAATTTTCAAGAACAAGCAAGACGCTCATGGGAACATCATTCGCAGCAAGGCAAGATTGGTAGCACAAGGCTACTCCCAATTCGAGGGTATCGACTACGGTTAAACCTTTGCTCCCATTGCTCGCCTTGAATCCATTCGTTTGTTGATTGCTTATGCTTCCCATCACAACTTTAAGTTACAACAAATGGATGTGAAAAGTGCTTTTCTTAATGGTCCTATTAATGAGTTGGTTTATGTCAAGCAACCCCCCCGGGTTCGAGGATCCTTACTTCCTGGATCATGTGTATCAACTCGATAAGGCACTCTATGGCCTTAAACAAGCCCCACGTGCGTGGTATGACCACCTTACCGAGTTGTTACAAGATCGTGGATTTGAAGTTGGGCAAATCGATCCCACTCTTTTTACTAAGAAGGTCAAAGGGGAGTTGTTTGTGTGCCAACTATATGTTGATGACATTATCTTTGGTTCCCCTAACAAAGCTTTCAATGAAGAATTTGCCGCTCTCATGACCTCTAAGTTCAAGATGTCTTCGATGGGAGAGTTGAAGTTCTTCCTTGGTTTTTATATCAAACAAAGAAGAGAAGGTACCTTCATCAACCAAGCCAAATACACTCAAGGCATGCTAAAGAGATTCAAGCTAAGTGATGTCAAGCCGGCTTCTACTCCAATGCCTACCAAGTGCCAACTTGACATTAATCCCAATGGTAAAGCGGTGGATCAAAAGGTATATCGCTCTATGATTGGATCCTTGCTTTGTGCATCTAGACCCGATATCATGTTGAGTGTGGGAATGTGTGCACAGTTTCAAGCCGCACCAAAGGAAAGCCACTATGTGGCGGTCAAGTGAATCTTTCGGTATTTGGCTCATACCCCAAACTTTGGCCTATGGTGCCCAAGAGGAGCAAACTTCAAGCTTGAAGGATTTACGGATTCCGATTGGGCGGGAGACAAAGTGGATAGGAAGTCCACTTCCGGAGGGTGCCAATTTCTTGGTTGCTCTTTGGTGAGGTGGTCTTCCAAGAAGCAAAGTTGTGTGTCTCTATCGTCCACCGAAGCGGAATATGTGGCGGCCGGTAGTTGTTGTGCACAATTCTTATGGATGAGGCAAACTTTAAAGGAATATGGTGTCATTTGTGACAAAGTGCCTCTTTGGTGTGATAATGAAAGTGCCATCAAGATTTCTCTCAACCCGATGCAACATTTCAAGACAAAGCATATTGAGATTCGGTATCACTTCATCCGGGATCACATTAGGCGAGGGGAGATCAAGCTCAAGTATGTCAACACTCATGATAACCTTGCAGATATTTTCACAAAGCCCTTGGATGAAGCAAGATTTCGCGAGTTAAGGCATGAGCTAAATATCATTGATTCGAGCAATGTGACTTGAACCCTTGCACACCCCACCTCACTCAACTTGTTGTCTAGTTTAGATGTAGGCATGGACATAGGGGGAGTGTTGTTCTCTCAATGAACTCTCCCTCCCCCCATTATGCATAAATTGATCTAGTCTTTCACTTTAACCATTTTTTATGGTACTTGTGCTTCAAGGACGAGTTTTGGTCATGGGTCCAAGGTTAAAATCTTTGCGACGCCATACCTCTTGACTCAAACATAGGTGGCCTCGGCCACCACCCTCTCTTGAAGAGGTGTGTTTTGGCCCTTTGTTAGTGTGTTTGTGGCCGTGTTGGTCTTTCCTCCTTCTTGGCTATGTTTCTCCGTTTCTTTTTGAGCTTAGCCGTTCTGCCTAGTGCCTTTTTGTTGCTGGGCGGTACTACCGCTAGTGGTGTGCGGTACTACCGTTTTAAGAGGTACTACCGCCCACCAGCGCGGTACTACCGCTGCGGGGCGGGGTCAGGGGGTTAAGTCATGGGCAGGGGGAGGTTTCCCTTCCCCATACCCATTCGCTCACCCCCTCGCTCCGTCTCGTCTCTCCAGCAACTGGCGCCGCGGGAGGGCTCCGGCGGATCTCCTTCTCCGGGGCGTCCCTCTCCATTCCCTTTGGTGTAGTCGATCCCCACCTTGTCCTCTTGCCATGGATGCCGGTATTGCCCCCGTTCCCTCTCTCTTCTTGTCTAGATTTTCAATCTAGCATCTTAGGGGCAATAGTAGTTGCATCTCTAGATTTTTGGCCAAATCTAGGCTTGAGTAGGATGGAGAAGGCATCTAGGCAGTTTGGATTAGTGGTTGGTAGAAGTATTTTTGAATTTGGTAGGACGGTAGTGCCGGATCTGACCACGGCAGTAGGAAACCGCTGTTTCCTCGTCTCGAGCGGTACTACCGCTCCCTCTGGAGTGGTAGTACCGCTTGGAGTGGTACTGCCGCTCACAGGTCGCGGTACTACCGCCCTCTACCAAGTTCCATCATACTCTTATCACTCAGTGATCCTTTTGTTTTGTTTGGTGGCTTATGCTCGTTCTTTCTGGTTGTTTTGCGTGTTCTTGTGTGTGGTTCTAGGTGATGAACATCCTGAGCATCAGGCTCGGCATATCAACCCCGGTCATGCCACGTCAAAGCGTTACCGCACAACTGAGTCTGCAGGAGGTTCCTCAAGTGCTCCACCTCCACCTCAACTCAAGAAGAATTCTGCTGTCAAGCCGAAGCAATCTGGCAAAACCGTGCCAGAAATGCAAGCCAAGGAGTTCTGGGCAAGGCGTCGCCGCAACCCCTATGAGGCAGACCAAGATCCCACTTTGGTCAACCGTCCGTTCTAGAACAGGTTTCAGTTTGCCATATTCTTTGACGTGCTCAAGGCCAAGAAGAACCTCTATGTTAACGTGCACTCCATCGACACCAACCATATGGAGAAGGATCCTGAATTTTTTGGTGAAGCTCTTCAGATGTGCACTCAACTGAACATTCTTGGTATCATGCAATTCAACAAAGATTACGATGCTGATATTGTGGCCCAATTCTATGCCATGGTTCATCTCGGGACTGATGAGGTCAGGACACTGACTTGGATGACCAATGGCAAGTTGCTTTCTGTCAAGTGGAAGGTGTTCATGGTGTTGATTGGGGTGGAAGATCATGGGCTTGCGTCTCCAGCCGGCTTTCGCCCACACCGCAACACCACCTCCACTCACAAGCAAGCACTCTGGCCCTACTGCACTCTGAAGATCAACCCTGAGATGAAGAAGGAAACATATGAGCTGCCTGCCTTTCTGGACATTCTTCACTGTGTCTTCCGTGAGACTCTTTTCCCTCGCATCGGGAATCTGGATATGGTTCATTCTTATCTCGTGGACATGTTTCTCTTCTGCCAGCGTGAGAAGGAAGAAAACACCGGCGACTCCCTGGATATCTCTCATGTTATGTGGTCTGAGCTCTTATCTGCTATCTCCAAGCGCAAGTGCCCGATTTATGGTCCGTTCATCATGCTACTCATTGAGAAGGTCTGGGATCATGTCTATTCCAAGGTGATGCTAGAGACTGGAGAGTTGGTCTCTCATGAGATCAAGCGTCTGAGGAAGAAGGACAACTGGGGCACTGAGGTCTCTAAATCTGGAGGTCGTTCGTCTGCTGCTGCCATGGAGACCGAGGAGGAGGCTGAGGCTGAGGATGATGATGACTATGAGCCTTCTAGGGCAGAGCCCTCTTGGGCAAAGAAGCTCAAGCTCAAGATGAAGAAGCTGTTCTGCTTGGAGTCCCACGGTCAGTACATGACTCATGTGGCTGAGAAGAAGGCCCGAGGTTGTCACAAGGAGCTCATGCATCAGTTGGGTGCCACAGTTATCAGTGGATCTGAGGACCAACTTACTGAGGAGGAGGAGTGGATTCAGCAGCACTGCCCATGGACAGATTCTGATGCCGAGCAGTTCCCGACCGACGACGGTGGCGAAGACGATCCCGCTGAGATCTGATATTTGAGACCCTCAATTGCTATCACCTGGAGCCGTAGCAACACTCCCTCTCCTTTTTCGTGTCTCGATGCCAAAGGGGGAGAGAGTTTAGGGATTTGTGTCTTCCGTCTTCTGTGTGGTGTGTTTGTGTTTTCTCACCGTTTCCTTTGTTTGGTTTTGTGTCAGTGAGACCTAAGTTCCAGACATATGGCGTGAGACATATGCTACCTTATCTTTAGATTATCTTTATCTATGTCTATCTAGCTTATGAGTTGCATGCCTATCCTGTTATTCATTTTGCTCTCATATACCCTGCTTAGGTTGTTGGTCTCTAAAATGTAGGGGGAGTGTTGATCCTAGTATGTGTGCCGTGCAGTCCAAAGCACTTATCTAGATAGCACACATCTAGGGGAGCCCATCTACATTTTAGGACGGTGGGGTTTTGCGCATGTCCTATGTCTTTCTCCGTTTGTGCAAATCCCGTATTGTCATCAATCCACCAAAAAGGGGGAGATTGTAAGGGCATATTTATCCCTAAGGTGTTTTGGTGATTGATGACAATGCTTTTGCGGACTAATCATGTGCGTTGAGATTTTCAGAGATTCATCCTTTGGCACGAGACGATTCCATCCCCTCAGTGTTTTTATTCAAGACGGTGTAGCTCCTTTGTTTCTCTGTTGGTGGACTAGTTTCGTAGGAGTCACCGTACTATCAAGAGGGGATCCGCTTTGGTAAGGCTAGGGTGGAATCAACACGTACACATCCTTATCACACCCGACGTTCCTTTCCACTTCATTGGAGCTACCTTTCCTCTCCCTGCCTGCCTTGACCTGTCCCAGCGGTAGTACCGCGGTCCTCAGCGGTAGTACCGCCGAAGCACGTCAAGCGGTAGTACCGCTCCCCAAGCGGTAGTACCGCTTGTTGTCTTCGGCCGTAGTTCCGCTGTGGTTTTGGGATACTACTGCCTCGACTCGAGACCCCTGTTTTTCGTGTCGGGTTTTGCGGTACTAGTAGCGGCAGTAGCGGCGGTAGTACCGCTCCAAGCGGTAGTACCGCCCGTACTCCCGCGGTAGTACTGCTCTGGGCCCAGGTCCCTGCTACCCTCGTGAGCGTGGCAGTACCGCTGGGAGGGAACGGTAGTACCGCTGGCTCAGCGGTAGTACCTCCCTGCCCAAGCGGTAGTACCGCTCTGTGCGTGGCTGCTTGGGGGGGGGGGGTAACGGTTGGATTGTTCCCCCCACTATATAAAGAGGTCTTCTTCCCCAATGTTGACTTACCTCTTCCCCTAAAAAGCTCCATTGTTGCTCCAAGCTCCATTTTCGCCCGATCTCTCTCCCTAGCCAATCAAACTTGTTGATTTGCTCGGGATTGGTTGAGAAGGCCCCAATCTACACTTCCACCAAGAGAAATTTGATTCCCCCCACTAATCCCTAGAGGATCTTGTTACTCTTGGGTGTTTGAGCACCCTAGACGGTTGAGGTCACCTCGGAGCCATAGTCCATTGTGGTGAAGCTTCATGGTGTTGTTGGGAGCCTCCAATTACATTTTGGAGATTGCCCCAACCTTGTTTGTAAAGATTCGGTCGCCGCCTTCAAGGGCACCAATAGTGGAATCACGGCATCTCGCATTGTGTGAGGGCGTGAGGAGAATACTGTGGCCCCAGTGGCTTCTTGGGGAGCATTGTGCCTCCACACCGCTCTAATGGAGACGTACTTCCCTTTAAAAGGAAGGAACTTTGGTAACACATCCTCGTCTCCACCGGCTCCACTCTTGGTTATCTCGTGCCTTTACTTGTGCAAGCTTATTTGTGTTGTATCCCTTGCTTGCTTATGTGCTAGTTGTTATTGCATCATATAGGTTGCTCACATAGTTGCATATGTAGACAACCTATCTTGTTGCAAAGTTTTATTTGGTAAAGAAAAGCTTAAAAATTGTTAGTTGTGTATTCACCCCCCTCTAGTCAACTATATCGATCCGTTCAATGGGGACCGGAGGGGGTGGCGGGCGGTGTCGGTGTCAAAACCAGCAGATCTTGGGTAGGGGGTCCCGAACTGTGCGTCTGAGAATCAATGGTAACAAAGGACGATGGGGACACGATGTTTACCCAGGTTCGGGCCCTCTTAAAGGAGGTAAAATCCTACGTCTTGCTTGATTATATTCAATGAGTATAGGGGTTACAAGAGTTGATCTACCCCAAGATCGTAATGACTAAACCCTAGCTATCTAGCCTATGAGAATTCTGATAGCCTTTACAGACAAAACCCTTTGGTTATATACACACCGGAGGGATCTAGGGTTATACAGAGTCGGTTTGTAGAGGAAGGAATAGTACATCCGGACACCAAACTTGTAGTCCACGCATACAGGAATCCTTCCCAGACACGGGGGATAGTCTTCTGCTTTTATCTTCACGGCCCATAAGTCCGACCCACATAGAATAGGCCGGCCACCCGAGGACCCCCTAATCCAGGACTCCCTCAGCAGCCCCCGAACTTGCCTTCAATGATGACGTAGTATCCGGCTTATGTCTTCGGCTTTGCAAGGCGGGTTCTTCTCCATACTTCGGATTGACGACAATCCGGCCCTGACATTTTCATTCTGCTTTTATGACTCCTTCCTGTCGTCGCCTCGATTCCCACGCGACTGGCGAGTGCGAACGGTTCAAAATATTTTTTTACAGATATGCCCCTGACCACACAAGGACGGTGCCTATATAAAGAGGCTAGATTCCCAAATGACATCTACATCGAGCAGAGAACATCAAGACCAGCCACGAAAAAACTTCTAAACATGGTCAGCGCCCTCATCGCCCTCACCGTCATCGAGGGGGGGGGTCCATATTTGTAGTGGACGGTGCCGAAGTATGGCGTATAGCCGGATCATGCTACCCTATTTGAACTCCCAAGGAGGTATCCTCAGAATGGTCTTCGGGATGGTTTTACATTGAGGATGTTCCCCTTCCAGACCCAGTTCGGCGCGACCTCCCCGAATTCTCCAGTGCTCCTTTGATGAAACGCCTCAATTGGCATCCCCGGAGTCCCAAGGAAGAAGACAATGCGGAAGTGAAGAGGTCGGTCAGCAAGGTCAAATTACTTGCTCATTCCGAGCTCTCAATAACTGAAGTCGTGGCCATCACAATAAAGCGATGTATTCAACCTCTCAAGTCTAGAGTGACCCCTTTATGGTGTTACAACCGAGAGGATGACACATCTCGTTACAGACGCAAAGGCCTGGATACCCCGGCCGAACTGGCTACAATCCTGGCCAATCTGTATAAGGGGGAGAAAGAAGACTTCCTCCGCTTAAACTGCCAAGAAGGCTATTCCATGTACAACCCCATTGAATGGGTAAGTTTTTGATTATCAGCACCATTTTTTCCTTGCTATTATTGTCCTTGTTGTTAAAATAGTCATGGAGGAAGATGGTGGAGGACATTCATTGTCCCTCCCCACAGCCAAAGGATCACGCTCGCGTCGAAGACTCCGGCTTCTGCGAGGATCCGGATATATACATAGAGTTCGATGATGGAGTATTTTATTAGGCGAGCCTTGACGGTTCAGAAGTGGCTATTACGGGCGACTACCCCCACCTTTACCCCTTCTCCATTGTAAGTACTCAAAAAGCTTCCTCAAAAAGAGGTCCCTACTTGCACCTTATCCATTACACTAAATTGTACTTCATACGATTGGCGCTCGGCAAGACGCACTCCCTCGAGAGCAGCCTCTATGCAGGGCAATCGTACGAAACGAAAGGAAATCGGGAGCGCTGTCGAGCCCCCTCCTTCAAAGAGGTATGTCCGTTGATATGTGCCTAAGCATGAGTTCAGATTGTTAAATTTCCCCTCGACCTTTGTTTCAGGAGGATCACGTGGCAAACCGTGGGAAAACGCCCTAGTAGCCGAATGTCAGCTAATCCTGTGCCGGACTCGTCAACCAGGACGAGAGTTGAAACAATTCCAGATCCGCCCCCTTATGAGGATTCAGATGACATATCTGTCACGAATTCCGAGGTGGAGAGAGTGATGAATCATCGTCGACTGAAAGAGGCTATGTGCGCTCTAGTTTTCTCTAAACAGGAATTTACCGCACTCAGCTCCGTGGATGCATATATCCGAGCCGTCCAGGACGGACTTGCTAGAGTTACTCAACTGTTCCCAAAGGATATGCATGTAAGAGTTTGTGCAACTTTAATAGATATGTGCCAGTAGCCCCCGAGACTTGAAGCGGTTAGGCCAACCGATTTAAGGATCGTTATGACCTGCAGGTTCTCAAGGAGAAGAACAACACGTTGTCCCAGGAGCTGAAAACAAACCAAACACAGCTGAATGCTGTCACCACAGAACTTGCGGAGATGAAGCAGGCCACAATGACCACTGGTCATAAGAACAAACTTGAGGAGGAAAAAGACAAACAAGCCGAAGAGATAAAGAGCTTAACGGCTTAGTTATCGGCCGCGCAAAGAGAGAATACGAAGTTGAAAGGCGGCATATACGGTATGACCTTTTGAACCATCAGAGAGTTCGTATTAGCCCATAATTCGGATTGTCATAACTCTGTTGTTACAGATATGTTAACTGGTCGGGTTGAAGAGGAAGTATCCTGATTTCGAGGCAACGTGCTTAAGGAGCTGTCTGTGGTGCATGAGCGGGCCCGGAAAGCCATGAGAAGTATGGCCAAGGCTTTATGGCCATCCGATACCCCTCCAGAAAGTATGGAGGGGTTGGCAAACCTGTTCAAAGGTGCCTGCCGCCGCTTTGACCTATGGAAGGCGTCCGCATGTCGTGAAGGTGCGCGAGAAGCATGGGCGATGGTGAAAACACGCTACACCAAGCTCGAACCAAATCATCTGGCCCGAGTTGGACCTCAGGGACCGGATGGGAAAGAGATTCCGGTGAACTTGGTATATGACCAAGTAATGATAGTTGCGAAGTATTCGCAATAAGACTGTAGTTTAGACAGTGTTATAGATGTCATGGATAAAGAGTAGGCGTTCGATTCTATGTATCAACGTATTTTTATCATCGAACTTATCTCCTACCGAACATGTTAAAATTTGTCATCGCGGGTCGTTGGCTTCAATCTCCAAACCATAAAGGTGGAGTGTTTCTGGATACCATGTTAGAATATAAGAAACATTCATTATATCCGAAAACCAGGCAACCCAGCCATATTGCTCAAACAGACAAAATTTTGTTCGGGGAGTTATGGTATATTACTTATTTAACATAAGAAACATCTTCCAAGAAAAATAGTTCCGTCAGGGGTTCCTCTCCTTGGGTTGGCATGCTTTAATTATGCATGCCTAGGCTATGATCCGAAATACGGGTAGCCTATCTCGTATATTTTTTAGAAGAGTTACAAAAACGTAAACAATCTGTCATTGCTTGCCGACAAATTATTCCTTTAAGAATGCTAGCTTTCGGCTTCACCTGTCTGAGGTACAGGTCCAGATTACCCAGTTGTAACAATCGTAGAGGTGCTCCCTCTACACCCTAGCCAAACAATCGGGAATGTAGGGTATAAACACAGGAGCGAGGCAAACCAGCTTGGCAAAAACTTAAGTCATAGAGGTGCATATAATGGCAGAAAATTGTATATAACAAACAACATAGACAATGTAAGCCATGAGCTTTTAGTAAGAAGCTTCGTCAAAGAAGCCCCCAGTCATAGTGGGGTGTATACATTTAAAGATGTGTACCCCAAACAGTTCGGCGGATCCGAACATACCCTGGGATGTATATAAGAAGGAAAAGTTAAAAAGGAAAAGGAGAGGGAAAAAAGGAAACTAGAAAAAACAATAAAGGATGCGGCTGAACTATCCGTAGAATTGTCGGAGCCGAGCAGCGTTCCATGGATTTGGCTCAAGGCGATTATCCGATGCATTACGAAGGCGGTAGGCTCCTCCTGTGAGAACTTTATCTATAATGAAGGGCCCTCCCATTTTGCTTTGAGCTTATCCTTCTTCTTCTCTGGGAGGCGCAAAACGAGTTCGCCGATGTTATATGTCTTGGCCCACACTTCTCTGCTTTGGTATCACCTAGCCTGTTGTTGATAAAATGCGGAATGTGCTCGTGCAATATCACGCTCCTCTTCGAGGCCATCTAGATCGTCCTTCCGATCGAGCTCGGCTTCTCTCTCTTCGTACATGCGCACTTGAGGGGAGTCATGAATAATGTCATAGGGCAAGACAACTTCTGCGCCATACACCATGAAAAAAGGCGTGTATCCGGTCGTTCAATTTAGCGTGGTCCGCAGCCCCTAGAGTACGGAATCGAGTTCCTCCACCCAGTGCTAATCTGACTCCCGTAGGGAGCGCACTAGTCTAGGTTTAATGCCGCTCATTATCAGCTCATTGGCCCGTTCAACCTGACTGTTTGTTTGAGGGTGGTAGACGGATGCATAGTCGAGCTTAATTCCCAAGTTAGCACACCAATTTTTTACCTCATCGGCTGTAAAATTGGATCCATTATGAGTTATGATGCTATGCGGGACACTATAACGGTGTACCACGCCGGATATAAAGTCAATCAATGGCCCTGCTTCAGCCATTTTTACTGGTTTGGCCTCTATCCACATAGTGAATTTATCCACCATGACTAGTAAATATTTCTTTTTGTGGCTTCCCCCTTTAAGGGTCCGACCATGTCTAGCCCCCAGACCGCGAAAGGCCAAGTGATAGGGATGGTTCATAAGGCAGTGGGAGGCATGTGACTTTGATTGGCGAAAAGATGACATCCTATGCAATGTTGCACAAGGGCTTGTGCGTCTGGTCAGGCCGTTGGCCAGAACAAACCAGCCCGGAAGGCCTTGCTTACCAGGGCTCGAGCTGCGGCATGATGGCCACCCAAACCAACATATATTTCAGCCAATAGTTGTCGTCGCTCCTCTTTGGAGATGCACCTTTGAAGGACTCCGGTAGTGCTTTTCTTGTACAGCTCACCTTCGTGGACTTTGTAGGCTTTAGAACATCAAACTATGCGACGAGCCTCATTTTGATCATTGGGAAGCTCCTGCCTATTAAGGTAGGCCAGGAAGGGTTCAGTCCATGGAGCAATAATGGCCATGATTTGATGAGCAGAGGGTGTTACTTCGGTGTCAGAACCCCCAATGATACCTGTATCTTGTTCGGCTGCTGGGGGTGTTATCAGGTCCAGACTAGTATTGCCGCTCTCGTCCTGCCACATCACAGATGGCTTAAAGAGCCTTTCCACAAAGGTATTGGGAAGGACGGGATCGCGCTTGGCGCCCATCCGAGCAAGGATGTCCACTGCCTGGTTACTATCTCGAGCGACATGATGAAACTCGAGCCCCTCGAACCGAGTCGATATTTTTAATATGGTGTTTCGATACGCCGCCAACTCTCCATTTATCCAGGATATTGCGAGGTTTGAATCACCGCGCACTGATAACCCACAAGTATAGGGGATTAGTTGTAGCCTCTTTCGATAAATAAGAGTGTCGAACCCAATGAGGAGCTAAAGGTAGAACAAATATTCCCTCAAGTTCTATCGACCATCGATACAACTCTACGCATGCTTAACATTCGCTTTACCTAGAACAAGTATGAAACTAGAAGTACTTTGTAGGTATTGTAGGATAGGTTTGTAAGATAATAAAGAGCACGTAAATAAAACTAGGGGCTGTTTAGATAAATAAACAACTAAGTTAGTTTTAGTAGAGAGCTTTTTGTCACGAGAAATTTATTTCTCCCTAGGCAATCGATAACTAGACCAGTAATCATTATTGCAATTTTATATGAGGGAGAGGCATAAGCTAACATACTTTCTCTTCTTGGATCATATGCACTTATGACTGGAACTCTATCAAGCATTCGCAACTACTAAAGATCATTAAGGTAAAACCCAACCATAGCATTAAAGTATCAAGTCCTCTTTATTCACGTACGCCATAACCCACTTATCCGTGTTTGTTTTTATATCACTCACGCAACACAGACAATAAGCAAACCATGAACATATTGCAAACACTACAGCGGGGATCCCTCACGCTTGCACGACACGGAGAGCACCATAGGATAGCACCAATAATAAAACATGCAACTCAAACCAATCACGATCATTAATGAACCCATATGACAAATGGATCTACTCAAACATCATAGGATAGCCATATATCATTGGGAAATAATATATAGCATTGAGCACCATGTTCATGTAGAGATTACAGCGGGGAGAATGGGTGTTACACCGCTGCATAGAGGGGGAGAGAGTTGGAGATGATGGTGGCAAATTTGTTGGTGTAGATTGTCATTGCGATGATGGCCCCGATGGCATTTCGGCGCCACCGGGAGAGAGGGGGGAGAGCCCCCCTTCTTCTTCTTCTTCTTCCTTGACCTCCCCCCTAGATGGGAGAAGGGTTTCCCCTCTGGTCCTTGGCTTCCATGGTGGCGGAGGGGTGGGAGCCCCTCCGAGATTGGATCTCTCTCTCTCTCTCTCTCTCTCTCTCTCTCTCTCTCTCTGTTTCCTTCTATTTCTGCCCTTTCACCGTTTCTTAAATTCCCGGAGATCCGTAACTCCGATTGGGCTGAAATTTTAACACGATTTTTATCCGGACGTTAGCTTTCTTGCGACGAAAGAAGGGCACCAACCGCCTTACGGAGTGGACACAAGGGCCCAAGGCGTGCCCTACCGCCTGGGGCACGCCCCTCACCCTTGTGGGCCCCTCGGGCATCGTCTCGCGTTGATTCCACTTCCCAAAATTCACATATATTCAAAAAAAAATCTTCGTAAGTTTTTATCCCGTTTGTACTCCGTTTGGTATAGATTTTCTGCAAAACAAAAAACATGCAACAAATAGGAGCTGGCACTGGGCACTGGATCAATATGTTAGTCCAAGAAAATCATATAAGTTGTAGCCAAAAGTATGTAAAAGTTGTCGAATATTGGTATGGAACAATAAAAAATTATAGATACGACGGAGACATATCACGCACCTCTAGGCGTTGTATGCCCATCGAGACAGCCATGCAGAGACCGTGTAGTAGTGCCTCATATTCGGCTGCGCTATTGGAGCCTGTATACATGATTTGTAGCAGATAGCAGACTGTGTCCCCCGTGGGGGATGTCAAGATGACACCAGCCCCTAGTCCGGCTAACATTTTAGAGCCGTCTAAGTACATGATCAAGTTGGAGTATGAGCTGTACTCTTTAGGGAGCTCGGCTTCCGTCCACTCGGCGAGGAAGTGAGCCAACACCTGAGATTTAATAGCTCGGCGCGGCTTGTATGTGATTTCGAATGGTAAGAGCTCAATGGCCCATTTGTCTATGCGGCCGGTGGCATCCGTATTATTTATAATGTCATTGAGTGGTACTTCGGATGCCACCGTGATCAAACACTCCTGAAAATAGTGCCGGAGCTTGCGGGATGCCATAAAGACCGCGTAGGCTATCTTTTGATAGTGAGGGTATCGGGATTTGCATGGAGTAAGGACCGCCGATAATATACTGGTTTTTGGATGGGGAATTTATGTCCCTCTTCCTCTCGCTCGACGACAAGTACGGCGCTCACTACCTGGTGAGTCGCCGATATATGAAGCAACATAGGCTCGCCAACACTTGGGCGGCTAGGATTGGGTTGCCTTCTAATAAGGTTTTTATTTCCTCCAACCCGGGTGTAGCCGCATCCGTCCATTCGAAGTGGTCGGTGCGTCTAAGCAGTCTATAAAGTGGTAATGCCTTTTCTCCTAATCTGGAGATGAAGCGGCTCAAAGTTGCCATGCACCCTGATAGTTTTTACCTACTTTAAGTCTGTTGGTATGGCCAATTGTGACAAGGCTTGGATTTTGGCTGGGTTCGCTTCAATTCCTCTATTGTAGACAATGAACCCCAGTAGCTTTCCGGCTGGAACACCAAAAATACATTTTCCGGATTAAGCCGTATGTCATATGTTCGGAGGTTGTCAAATGTGAGGCGGAGATCGTCCACCAATGATTCGACGTGTTTAGTCTTGATGACCATGTCGTCCACATATGCTTCCACTGTCTTGCCGATTTGTTTTTCCAAACATGTTTGAATCATGCGTTGGTAAGTGGCACCAGCGTTTTTAAGCCCAAAAGGCATGGTGTTGAATAGAAAGGCTTGTACAGGGTAATAGATGCCATTGCGGCCTGGTCAAACTCCTTCATTTAATCTGATGGTATCTGGAGTAAGCATCGAGAAAACACAATGAATCGTGTCCCGCAGTTGCGTCGATAATCTAGTCAATGCGGGGAAACAGGAAGGGGTCTTTGGGGCAAGCCTTATTGAGGTCTTTGAAGTCGACACAAAGGCGCCAGGATTTATCCTTCTTCGGCACCATGACCAAGTTGGCTAGCCAATCCCCGGGGTAAACAAATACACCCTTACGAGGCATCCGATCATAAGCCCGCCGGCAAGAAAAATAAACCCTTTACGGGACACAGGTCCGTTCTTGATGAACTCCTCGACAAGCCATGCCAGATACATGCACACCGAGCACTGAACCAACTCATAGCCTTCGGTCATGTTGGGTACTCCGAAAGGTGGCTAAAAGCAGTGAGGTTATCCTCACCATTGCTACTTCAGAGAAGCATTCCCCGGAGAATGACGACATTAATGTCTTCACAGTCTTCGAGACCTTCTCTTCAAATAATCGGCGTAAAAGGGCGCTCCACGACCTCGCCGAAATTAACCAAGTAATCGCAATGAGCCCATGGAACGACACAGCAATAACTTTCACCGCTGACGATGAACCAAGGGCCCAATCAGTTGGAGCACTTGCCGCCTTGGTCTTAAACCCAATTGTGGACGGCTTTCGATTCACTAAAGTGCTCATGGACGGCGGCAGCAGGCTCAACCTCATCTATGAGGACACGCTCGACAAAATGCATATTGACAGAGCACGCATCGAGTAAAGCAGTACTACCTTTCGAGGTATCATCCCCAGTCGAGAAGCATGATGTTCGGGGGAAATCAAGCTTGATGTCGTATGCGACACGCCTGAGAATTACAGGTCTGAAGAGTTGCTTTTCCATGTGGCTCCCTTCAATAGCGGATATCTCGCTCTTTTAGGGTGGGACGCTTTCTCACGCTTCGAAGACATACCCCATTAAGGGTACATGAAGCTTAAAATGTTGTGGGCCAATGGAGTAATCACGATCACAAGTGATCCGGATATAGCACTCCGCGCCAAAAACAAAACCGCATCCTTGGCCCATGAGGCGCTAACCGAAGCCCTTGTGGCTGAAGAAATAACCACCCTGCGATCCATGATGGGCAAAGATGATGTGATCCTCGATAAGAGGCCCAAATCTACCTCTTTCAAACCAGCAGATGAAATAGTTAAATTTCAAGTGCACCCAGTGGAACCTAATAAAACAGTGTCCATCGGCTGGATCCGATGGTCGACGCCGCCCTACGAGCGTTCTTGCGTGAAAATTGAGACATCTTTGCCTGTCACCCTTCGGACATGCCCGGGATCCCACCCAGACTGGACAAACATAGACTCAACATAGTCAAGCGGTTCAAACCAGTCAAACAAACGCTACGGCAATTTTCCAAACCCAAACGACAAGCTATGGGGGAGGAGCTAGCTAAACTACTCGAGGTCGGGTTCCAATTGGGTTTTTTGGGCCTTCCATGTGCTTTCCATCGAGCAGTACTTCTGTAATATGTGCGATAGTTCCGTGAAACTCTATATGCAAAGGCGGTTGAGGGCATTCTGAATTCCCTCATCGGTGCAATTCTGATGAAAAACCGCGACTGCATCTTCATCGCAACAATCTTTGATCTTGTTTTTGATAAGTAGAAACCTGGCCCAAAAGTGATGGACCATTTCCTGAGGTTGCTGCCGTACATAGATCAGGTCGTATATGTCAGGATGGCCTGAATTGCTTGGAGTGTATTGACTGTGGTGGGCGGGTGGGCTAAAACTTGAATCCCTGCCCAAGATTGTGTTCGGAGTTTGTAGAATCTCCGAGGGCACCGGTTTAGGTCCAGGAAGATCCATGTGCTCCCCGGACCCTAAGTCCGACCCTTAATTCGGGGGACGTGGGATCTCCTCCAAAGGGAGAGTATCCGGTTCAATGTGTTCTGAGATCCGGACATAGCTGGTCTTCAACTTAGGGGAAGAAGTGTTCTTGTCTCGTTCCTAGACGACCGCCACCAAGTGGGTGATCGGTGGGAGATTGATTTTTCTCTTGTCAGGTTTAAGCCCGACCCAATCATAGTTCGTTGAAATCCCTAGGGCGGCGATGCGATCTAGCAGCTCATTCAAGGACGAGATGTCTGCTGGATCCACCTATTCGGAGTGTTCGAGACCAATGCGGAGGTGATGCCTGGTGATTGCGGGGGGGGGGGGGGGGGGGGGCGCCGTTGGCCTATAGTGGCCGCGTGGGTGCCCACGGTGAAGCAGCCGAGCTGGAGGACCTGTCCCGAAATTAGGCCCCTACCAAAAGTGATATCATTGTTGATGACAAGGCGAGCCATCGATCCTTCTATCGACAACACAATGGAACTCTCAATGAAAGCACCAATGTCGGTGTCAAAACTGACAGTTCTCGGGTAGGGGGTCCCAAACTATGCGTCTGAGGATCAATGGTAAAAAAGGACGATGGGGACGCGATGTTTACCCAGGTTCGGGCCTTCTTAAAGGAGGTAAAACCCTACGTCCTGCTTGATTATATTCGATGAGTATATGGGTTACAAGAGTTGATCTACCTCTAGATCGTAATGGCTAAACCCAAGCTGTCTAGCCTATGAGAATTCGGATAGCCTTTATGGACTAAAACCTCCGGTTTATATACATACCAAAGGGATCTAGGGTTATATAGAATCGGTTTGTAGAGGAAGGAATAGTACATCCGGACACCAAACTTGTAGTCCACGCATACAAGAATCCTTCTTGGACACGGGGGATAGTCTTCTGCTTTTATCTTCACTGCCCATAAGTCTTGCCCACATAGAATAGGCCAGCCACCCGAGGACCCCCTAATCCAGGACTCCCTCAGGCGGGGTGAGGTTTTTTTTGACATGGGAATGGTGAGGGTCTTCTTTTTTCTTTTTTGAATTGGGTGGTGAGGGTTTTCTGTCCCCCAAAGAATTTCGGAGGCAACGGTTTGCTAGAGCCAACCATGTGTGATTGACGCAACAAGCAAAATGAAAGTCATTGCACATGGTTCCAACTTTGGGAACCATGTGCGTACTACTTCCGTCCTGGTTTATTGGTCCCCTTTCTAATTTGTACCAAATTTTGACCAAATATTTAACTAAGAAATGTTTATGCATGTCACCAAAAATTATATCACTGAACACTATGCTCAAATACCCATCCAACGATATAATTTTTGCTGACCTACACTAACATTTTGTCAATTAAATCTTTGGTCAAAATTTAACACAAATTACAAAGGGACCAATAATCTAGGACGGAGGTAGATTCCATCAACTAAACTGATTGCATCCATATCCCACAGTTAGACATAAGTAAATAGATTAAACATACACAGACATAGATAATAAGCGTACACGTACACAAGCATAGTTCAACCATAAGTACGTAGTTCAACCATCATTAAGCATACTCAAGCGTACATAGTTCGATCCCACATCTCATCTCACATGCCAGCACAATCCTGAAGCTTCTCCAGGTATTCGGCATACGCGCCGTGCGCCACCCTACGAGAATACTTCTGCTTGAAGGAGCCAACGGCCCGTCCTCTTGCATGCGCCAGAACACTTAGATACACGTCATGAAGCTTGTGGTTGCAAAATGGGCATCAATAGACGCCGTTCTAGGTCCTAATACGCCTACTATGCATTCCCGCATAAAGCTCCCTCGGGATTTGCCTCTTGTACCTCCTCTGGCCATCTTCATCCTCTCTGTCCACATCGTCAGACAGCACCTATACAAATAGTAAAACAAATTTGGCGTCAAATCAATGTTTGCATGTCGTGAAGTAGGATTAGGAATTTATGGCTATTTATTTATACATATACAGAGATTATGGTTCGATTTTTAAGCACAGTCGTCTATGTACAGACCAATCTTGAAGAAAATAGTGGCACAAACATATATGTAGGTCATTCAAAATCAATTGTCATGTCCTGGCTAGGAATTATTAGCACGAACACTAACCCTAGTCGGATTACTAGCAGAAATCATTTGCACAGATGAAACAACTAATCACTTATCACTTGTACCATTCAAACTATCAATACACTACACGGATCTAACGGAACTTACTCAGATTTCATGGATTGGGAGAAGATAACCATAGGATTTATATTCCAAAAGGGGGGAGGCAGGAGAAACCAGAGAAACCCTAGGATCTATTTGACACATAACTAGGTAGAGATGACTAACCAGTTGTCCGTCATCGTCGGAGTCGTCGCAGGAGTGGTCGTCAGAGTCGTCGTCGGGGTCGTTGCCCGAGTCGTCACCAAAGTCGGTATGGAACTCCACCTTCGGCTGTGGAAGCTTGATGCCGTCAACAATGTCAGGGTGCAACAATAACTCGCCTGCGGTGACGGCAACCTCTGTCTCCATCTCCACGCCGTGCTCCTGTGCTTCAGCAGCCCCCAACATCGCCACTCCCTCTGATGGGGCGTTTCGGCGACATCTTCATACACGGACGACTTTGAGGACTGAGAGCGGCACCGAGGAAGCAAGCAGAGAGAGAGAGAGAGAGGATTGTGTGTGCAGCGACGATGGGGGGTGCGGCCACTTGGGCGCACCATTAATATGGAGTAGTGGGAGAGAGGCAGGCAGCGATCAAACCGCTGGCTCGCCTCCCGGTGATTTTGTGCATCGGATTGCTTGCATGCCTACTGTCATTTCACACAGCTACTCGCACGCCTCCCGTTGACACTGCGCAGCGAGCACGCCTCCGTCAATTCACACACCTGCACGCACGCCTCCCAGTCTGCCTGCATGGCTGACTGCTCACATGCGTCTTGTCAACTCAAGCCTGCTCGCACGGCACACAGGTCGCATGGCGGCATATATATTGTTTTTCTCTTTGGATGATTAATGCTGCCGCTTTATTGCTTAACCAAATTATGGCACGTAAATATGGTTGGTTTAACGCTCACGGTTCGAATAATAATCCATTTGGGATACTGGTTCCCAATTATTAATAATCGCCCGTTTGTAATTAGATAAAGATTACATCAAAATTGGTCTCAACTTTGACAAAAAAAGGTACAATGCCACTTTGTATTTGTGTCCATATGACAACACGATAAGTTTCATGACATGATACGGTTTGAGCACACACACATGCATGTGTACGCATGAATCCCTCCCATCAAGTCTTAGTGGTTAGTACAACGACACGTCATGAACCGATCTCGCTCTGTGTGGGGACTGTATGATTTTCGACGCACGCGCCACAACAATGTTGTGAAATGGTATTCAAACATGCATGCATACATCACCTCCATACATATGCACGTAGTGGTTGTCTTCGAGTGATACACTCCCTCGCGTGGTTTTCGGTGACACGCCTATATATTCGTGGTCCCGCATGGACATCCATGATCACCTTGACCGACAACAAGATTGGTTACCATGGCGGATTCTTCCTTTGGTTCATGTTACCGTAGTATAGGTCATGGTGAGATTCAGACCTAATTAAGGTTGAGCGCATATACTATGCACGCACGCATGCATGAATCCCCGTTGTCAGCTTGAAGTGTGGTGTAACATACATATGCATCATCAACCACTACAAAAAAATACACTTCCGTGATGATACGTGTTTGTCATAGTACGTCACGTTTTCTGTCATGCACGTACATCCATGACGATTTTATGACAGAATCAAGATAGTCATACCTGTGCTGTCGTAGAAGTGTTCCATGACATTACCAAAATTATCATCACGGAAGTGTCCACTTCCATGACGATAAATCGCGCATCATAGAAGTGCTTTCGTCAAGGGTGACCGACACATGGCATCCACCGTAATAGGTCGCCGTTAAGCTATCGGGTCCAGTTTGATCCGATAACCCGTTAATAGCCCGGACCAATGGGTATTTTCCACGTGTAAAATTCTCATTGGCCGGAGGAAACACGTGTTGGCTCACCGTTGGGACAAATGTCATCCACTCATTGGACAGGAGGCGCCTATGATACGTCGACACGTGGCACGACCCAACAGAGTCTCATTCCGGTGAAAAGGCCGGCCCATTTGACTTGGTCAAAAGGTAACGGGCCGGCGCACGAAAAGCTTGTTAACGGCATGTTCGTATATCGCAACATTTACGGCCCGCTAACTCCCGGCCCGTTACGGCCTATCAGAATTAAGCCCAGTAGCTTCATCCGGGCCGTCCAATATGGTTCCAGCCCGTTGTAACTTCCGTCCCATGTATGGCCCATGATGTCTTTCGGCCCATATGAGGCCCTTCATAACTATGGGCCCATTAAAGGGCCGAGATGAAACTGGCCCATAATGAACAGTGTATTGCTTTATACCCGTCAACGGCCCATTATTCCGTCGGCCATTCCCAGCTCGTGTTAACTTTCGGCCTTTTAAGGGCCCATTTATTCCTGGGCTCATTTCTAGAATTCGGTTAGTTACGGTCCGTTACTGGCCTGTTCCGTTTGCGGGCCAAATACAACGTGTGGTTACATTCGGCCCGTTTGTGGCCCGTTAACCCGTTGGGCTGTTTTCATAGTGTTATCAAATACGGCCTATTAACGGCCCGTTAGGGTCCACGAATAGTACAACCCAGTTTGGCGAAATTATTATATGCCCCATAGAAGGCCCATGGATCCTATGGCCCGTAGAAGGCCCATGGATCATACGGCCCGTAGAGTCCATGGATCCTATGGCCCGTAGAAGGCCCATGGATCCTACGGCCCATAGAAGGCCCATAGAAGGCCCTTGGATCCTACGGCCCGCATGAGGCCCATGGTTACAAAAGTTCGTGTGTTGCCATGATTATTGTGGCCTAGTTACCAAAATAGGTTATTGTGGCCAGTAGAAAAACGCGTAAAAAGAACTGCAGTGACTACAAGCAAACAACTAAACAAGACAATAAGGAAATAAATAAGCAAGCAACTAACGCTAGCCTATTACAGCTATTACACATATTACATCCACTGGGCGTCAAAGTTCGCCACCAGTGCAAATATAGGGAACACAACAGCATATTACATACACTGACCGTCAAAATTGGCCACCAGTGCAAATAAACGCGACAGCAAAACAAGAGCATAACTGAAACAACTTCAGAAGAGCTCAAGAAACATTATCCTGGGTATTCACCATGCTGGCAATAAGCTTAGCAAGCTTATTAGCTTTGTCCTGTTGGGCGCTAAAATCCTCCAATGTTTGCTGTTGCACCAGAAAGTATGCATCTAAATGCTCCAGGGACTTCTGCAGTCCTTCCGCTTCTTGTCGCAGCACAACTGATTGGTGTCTTTTAGCTTGTAGTTGAGACTCAAGAAACCGAACTGATTCAGACAGTGAGTTTGAATAGCTTGTGCAAGCGGTAGTGGCGAGTAACTCGAACACTAAACCAAGACAGGACTTTGGGGTTGTCTCAGTGTCTTCAAGATAGTCTTCCTTAGCTGTTTTATCAGCTTTGTTGGAGACTAACAAGGATGTCTCACTATCCTGAATCTTATCTGCATTACTTCCTTTACCATTACTTAATAAGGCACTCTTCCCCAATATTATGTCAGCATTCTTAAAGAAGAAACAAGCAGACACATAACAGGTATTAGCATGTACTAGTATATGAAACTCATTTCGGTGAACCAGTTCATTAGTAAGGTGGATAGGATTAAACTACCAAGTCTTCTATCGCCAAGTACTAGTACATAATAAAAGCATCAAACAAACATATATCTATGTCCTATGGTCACTACATTGTCTTGCCAAATCAAAATAGAGACACGGTTCAAATCATATCAGTTCAAGACAAAGCAGCTGAGGGAGTCCTGGATTAGAGGGTATGCGGACAGCCGGACTATATACTTTGGCCGGACTGTTGGACTATGAAGATACAAGATTGAAGACTTCGTCTCGTGTCCTGATTGGACTCTCCCTAGCGTGGAAGGAAAGCTTGGCGATTCGGATATTAGATCTCCTTCTCTGTAACCGACTCTATGTAACCCTAACCCCCTCCGGTGTCTATATAAACCAGAGGGTTTAGTCCGTAGGACAACAACAATCATAATCATAGGCTAGCTTCTAGGGTTTAGCCTCTACGATCTCGTGGTTGATCAACTCTTGTAATACTCATATCATCAAGATCAATCAAGCAGGAAGTAGGGTATTACCTCCATCTAGAGGGCCCGAACCTGGGTAAAAATCGTGTCCCCAGCCTCCTGTTACCATTAGCCTTAGATGCACAGTTCGGGACCCCCTACCCAAGATCCGCCGGTTTTGACACCGACATTGGTGCTTTCACTGAGAGTTCCTCTGTGTCGTCGCTGCAAGGTTTGATGGCTCCTTCAATCATCAACAACAATACGGTCCAGGATGAGACTTTCCTCCCCGGACAGATCTTCGTATTCAGCGGCTTCGCTCTGCGGGCCAACTCGCTTGGCCATCTGGAGTAGATCGACAGCTACGGCCCTGGCCATCAGGTCAGGTTCGGAAACTTGAACTACACGGCCGACATCCGTGGAGACTTGATCTTCGATGGATTCGGGCCTGCGTCAGGAGCGCCGACCGGTCACGACGAGCACGACTTAGATCTGCCGTTGGACAGTATTCGGGATATCGCACCTGCTGCAGCACCGGACTTCAATCTGGAGCAGATCGCGCCAACCGAGGACGGGTGGATGGACCCCGCCGCGGAGGCCGCACACTCATCGGCGTTGGAGCCGAACACAGACTCCAACTCTAATGAAATCTGTGTCGCCGGACCCCCGGACTCGTCTCCGGCCTCAAGGTCCGAACCGCGCACACCCGTGCCCATCGAATCTTATTGGGCACCGATCATGGAGTTCACCGCCGTGGATATCTTTTAGCACTCACCCCTCGGCGACGTGCTAAACTCATTAAGGTCCCTCTCTTTGTCAGGAGACTCTTGGCCGAACTATGTCCGGCTCGAGTGGGAAGCGGATGACGAAGAAATTCGTTGCCCACCCACCACCCACTTAATTGCCACTGTCGATGACTTAACCGACGTGCTCAACTTCGACTTCGAAGACATCGACGGTATGAACGACGATGCAGGACAGCCACCTCTTCATATGATATATATATGGTGGACACCCCCAAAGAAAACAATGGCGATGAGGCAACAGAGGATAACCCCTCAGGGAAGCAATCAAAGCATAGGCGTCATCAGCGCCGCTCTAAGCCCCGCCACAGCAATATCGGCACAGGAGACAACAGCAATCCGGATGGTGCCGAAGAAGAATACAATCCCAACCAGCCTAACTTGGAGCGGGCCGAGCAGGGGGACGGGCAAGCTATCCTAGATGAACAGGCAACAGATGGAGACTTGGAGGATGACAATCATATGCCTCTCTCCAAAGATGAGGTGAGCCTCGCGACGATGAATTTATCTTAGCTGAGGATCCCGTTGAGCAGGAGCACTTCAAGCGCCGGCTTATAGCCACTGCAAGAAGCCTGAAGAAGAAGCAGCAGCAGCTCCAAGCTGATCAAGATCTGCTAACAAACAGATGGACCGAGGTCCTGGCAGCCGAGGAATACAGACTCGAGCGCCCAACCAAACATTAACCAAAGCGCAAGTTGCTATGTCAACTCGAGGAGGAGGCACTAAAGCCCGAACACCAGCCTGCACCCCGCCGCAAACACACTACGGCCAGGGGTACACGCAAGACCTGCGAAACATACCAGAAAACAAAGCAACACAGTCAAGATCGATCTACGGATCGCGGGGGCGCGCCAGCACACATAAAGATAATCATCACGCCGGATACACCAAAAACAAGTCCGGACGGGCTGAATACAACCGACCAGATTCATCCGAACTTCTTCGTGATATAGCCCGGCAAAGAGGCGTCGCACCCCCTCTCGGGGATATGCCCCGCGGCGTAACCCATCCAGAAGTATAACCTGGCTGGAGCTTGGCGATTCACTGGCAACCCGCTTGGACCTGGCGGTTTACGATTCATTGGTAATCCGGCAGGCGGGTCAGAGGAGTGACAAGACCAGGTGGCCCAACGGACGGTTCATGAAAGACCGGCTCATGTTATGGTGGGCCGGTTTAAGAGGAAGACATAAGAAATTTTATCCTACAAAGGAAACAAGACTAGGACTCCACTTGCAATAGAGTAGTCCTAATCCTACTAGGACTAGTCATGTAACCCGCCCCTTCAGCATATATAAGGAGGGGCAGGGCTCCCCAAAGAGGGACGGACAAACAAGCAATAATCTTTAGGGCTAGACACAACTAGGAGAGCCGGTTTACGGCGACTCCCTCATGAGGATAATGAGACCTAGCCACAAACAGCATGTAGTGCTATTACCGGATGATGTTTCCCGGGGCCCGAAGCTGTCTAAATCCTTGTCTTGTGTGTTGCGTCTCTCGATTCCACTCAACAACTCTCAAGCTACCACATAGATGCGTTGGCCTCACGACTAAGTCCTCACACTAGGACATCTGCCATGACAATTCCACGACAGTTGGCGCCCACCGTGGGGCCCGCGCACGGTGGTGTTGAGTTCTTGGAGGGATCTTTTCTAGGATTCGGGAAGATCGTAATTGGTCAGATGACAAAGAACGAACGCGGAAGAATTCACATCAACTATGAGTTCATCTGTCAAGATTGGAGATGTATTCAACGATGACGTATATGAGTTTGAGTTCAAGGGAATTTAGGGTTCGACGTTTTTTTTATATCGCCAATGGAACGCGATCCGTCGAATCCGGATGGAAGATCGATTTTTGCGGCTATGGCCGCGTATCGCCGAGGTCGACAGGAATTGCGCTGCTCCTGTGTCAACCCGAGCGTGTGTGGAAAAGGGTCAAATCACAAGTACTACTCCGCTGCTACCGTTCGTATAATGGGTCCACCAGGTACTTGAGTACTATCCACGTGCAAACTCAGAGTTTGGGAAGGAGTAATCTGTATATCAAGGTCCAGATTCGTTTTTTAATGATTCCTTTGATCAAGCCAGCCACGAGTAAACCGGCTCCATTGGGAAGGAGTAAATCGCAGCCTTTTCAGTTTTTCAAAGGGAAGAGGACCACGACGCGGATTCTGCTCCATTGCCAAGTCGCCCGCGGTTGCGGCCTTGCCTCCGCAGCTCGTCTCTGCCGATACGGCTTTGAGCACCGATCCGCCGAGACCGAGTCACCTCGCTCCGCCTCCAGCTTGTCTTCGCCGCGCCTACAAACCGCTGTTGTTCTGTGCTAAATCGCCCCGGCCTCAGTCCGGTCCGGCCTCCGCCACTCGAGGCCTCTCCTCGCCGCCCGTTCGCCGGCAGGCCCCGTGGCCAAATACCTCGAGTTGAGCCGCCGGTTGCAGTCGTTGCCTCCGCTTCGTCAAATCCGAGGCCGTGTTTCACTGTGAAGCCGCCGGCTGCCTTTGTGTGCCACCGATGTGAGGTGATCTGTGCGCTGTCGATGCAAGGTGATGTGTCGAAACGGACAAAAAGGTTTTTACTGTCTGATCCGCCTTGCTGTCTGATCCGCAGAGTCCCGGAAATCGCAGCTACTGGTTCACAAACTCAAGTCCTGAAGCAGTTCTGCTCTGCTAGCCCACGGGAGTACAAGACAAATCAAGTTGTAAAAAGCGGGGCTTGAGGAAAAATACACCAACGTTAAAAGAAAGGAGGAGATCAAAACTAATAGCACTGTTATGAGTATCAAGTATGGACCAATTACAAGCGAAAAAGAGTTTTAGCGGTGTTCTCTTCTGCTGGGTTCCATTGAGCCACCGTATATGCTTCGTCAAAGCTGCCGCTGCGAGCCTGTTTTCACCAAGTCAATGGTTCCCGGTTCGCCCGCGCTATTGACCCGCCGGGGCGCGCTGGCTGCTGAACTCCAACACTGGCTTGCTGGTGGCCCCCGGCTCGTCTCTGCCGTCCTGCTGCTGCCACGAACCGCCGGGGCTGACACTGCCGCTGCTACTGGGTTGCACCTCGCCGGTGTTGCTGCTGCGGCCGTCGCGGGTTGCCGCTTGAAGCCACCTATGCCAAGCCTCAACTCGCCGCCGCCATAGCCGAGCCGGCGCTGCTGGTCTCCGCCGCGTCGGCCCGTACTCCACGATTGTGCTGCTGCGTCGAGACGCCCAAGCTGTTGCTCGCCTGCACATCTCACCGTTACTGCTCAGTCCGCTCCTCCTTCGAGCGCCTCGCACCTGGTTCCGCCCTGCACGGCCGTTGACTCCCCCAGTATCGCCGAGCCTCTTCGGCCACAGATGCGCCGAGCGGCCGCCTTGGCCACGAGCCGCCGTCTCCGCCGCAAAGCCTCTGTGTCACTTAACGCACGGAAAAAGACTGATTACAGCACAGCCCCCGCTCATTTCATGGCTGTGAGGCAAGATAAACAAAATCTAGTGCTACTTGCGCATGTTGTGATTTGACTGGCCGATGGTGCTCTGCGTCACAAAAAACAGAGCTACACTACATGCAATGCACCGCAAGGAGTATTACTATGTGGTCCGGTTTTTCTAAAAAAAACTGGAGTAGTACGTACGGTGCAACATAAGTTTTTTGTCCATATTATTGCAAAAATCGTCCGTGAACTACAACAATACGCCGCCACCTGCCCTCGGGTTGACTAGCGTCCGATTCAAGTTGTTCAAGTCGCCGCCTCCAACACGCTGCCGCTGCAGTTTTTGAGCCGCCGCCATGGTGATGCCACTGTTTCGCTGCTGTGTTGAGACACCGGGGCCGCGTTGAGCCGCCTTTGCCGTGTTAAGCCGCCCTGGCCATATTGAGTTGTCGGTCTGCCTGAGCCGCCTCTGTTGCGTTGAACAGATAATCCATCATCCGAACAATCAGGTGATATCTATCTATTTAAGTTTATTTTGTTTAGCATATATTACTTTTTGTCAAAGAACAAATACTCTGGCCTGCGATGTTTTTGATGCAGGATAATTATTCACTACATCAACACGACCTAGTTGACTCGCCTGTCCGCACGGCTTACCGCACCTGCGATTGACTCGCCTGTCCGCACCGGCTTATAACACCGCGGCCGACTCATCTGCCTGCTCCTGCGGCCGATTCACCAGTGAGTGATTTCAGTTTCACCTAGTGATCATCAGCTTCATGGCGGATTATTTCGGCCTAAACACATCAAGTGATATCCATTTAAAATATATTTTATTAACACATATTGTTGTTGTCAAAGAGCAGTTTATCTTTGCCTTGGTTTGCAATATTGTTTATGCAGGACAATTATTCACTGCAAAAGCTATGGCTATGTCATGGATGAATAACTCGCGCCATCATAAGGTGCTAGTATCTTACCATGCCATCAAGCTCAGTGAATATATGTGCAAGCCACCATTCTGCAGACCGGTTTACATCAATATGATGTGGCTAACTCGCCCATCCACGCCGGTTTACAACGCCGCGGCCGACTCATGTGTCTGTGCCGCCTGTGATGCTGCGGTCGTCTTTACCGTCCGTTTCTCGCGACCTGGTCTATATCAACACACCGGGCCGCACCTGTCTGCATGAGCTGCTGATTGAGTATGAGCAAGTCACTGCTTGGGTAGCCCGGTTTTTTCTTCCAACAAAATTGGAGGCAAATTATCATCAATCGCCGTCTGCACTGGATGGCTCAATAAGTAGGCGCACAAGTCGCTGCCACTACAGTTTGGTTAATTTCAAATCACCAGTTGGAAGGAACCATTGGCCGAGTTGCTAACACGGCTCATACGGGATCATTTACAACCCGCCGCAGTCACCAGCTTCTATGGATTCACATCGTGCTATCAACACCAATGACATACAAGTTATGCCGGTTTATATCACAGTCAAATATGAGAGTTTCAAGCCAACTCCTCGAGTCACCTTTGAGAATCGGGGGATACGATGACATGACTCAGCAAATCTTGCCAGTTTTAGCAAATTTAAGAACCCCAAGACGATGGATGGAAGGATAACCCGGTCCCGGAGGCTACTGTTATATTCACGAAAATTTAAAGGCCGTTAGAAAATTTCCGGCTTAGAAAGTATATGGCGGTTACAAAATCCCGGCTCAATGAAGAAGTTGCGGGTCATCAGAAAGGATTCCGGTTTACAATCCGGCTCAAGGGAAGTCAGTCTCACTGAAGCTCTCAAATATCCTATTTACAATCTGGTTCGAGAGAAATATATTCTCCCACAAAGCTCTGAAGCTCTCAGATCTGGTTTAAAAATGTCCAGTTCAAAAAATGAATTAACTTCTCGCAAGTTCGAGTTTAAAGGCCGTTAGAAAATTTCCGGCTAAAAATGAAGATTCCGGTTCAAAATCTGGTTCAAGGGAAAGATGTCTCCCATAAAGCTTTGAAGCTCTCAATATCCGGTTCAAAATCCCGGTTCAAGAAGAACTTTTCTCTTGCAAAAAGTTAAAGGTTGCCGAAGAGGACCTGTTGCCATGATGCGCGGTTCAAACATGGGTATCCTGCCTTATTGGCTTATCATCTTCATATGATCACTTAGGGGCTTCCTGTTCAAACATGGGTGTGTTCACCAAAGAGAACATAATGTTACTACCATCTTGATGCAGCTATCAAGCCAATATTATCATAAGGGGCCAAAGAGAGTTTGTCGCACAGCACAACTCAAACATAGGCACCCGGCGAGCACAACTCAAAAATATAGCAAATGGGGGCTTCAGCTGACAAAGCGGAGTCCTGTCCATTAATCCGGCTATCATGCCACAATACAGCTTGGGAGCTTCACACCCAAGGGGCCAAAGAAAGTATTGTTGCTAAAAGCACAACTCAAACATAGTCACCCATTGAGCACAACTCATAAAGTTACTTGGGGGCTCTTTGTGCAATGCAACAAAGAGTTTGAAAGGACCCTTGTAATTGGGTATCGACCCACGGCTTGGAAGCCTGGTGTATTCACCTAAAACCCCGGATTCACCTGCCTTCATCAAGTAAGCCACTCCTATCCAGGTAATCCTGGAATGACCCGCCGAACGTTTGACAAGTTATTTTTGTACAGACCCTGAACTTGTCAAAGTTAAAACGACGATTGGTTAGTTGGAGGCCCATCTTAAAAGGCTTTGTCAAATGGTTTAACTCAGCGGCCTGGCAGCCCACGAAAAGCCTCGAATTTGGGCCTGGCAGCCCTTGAAAAGCCTCGACTACAAGTTTTATTTGCTTTTGCTTTTTGCAAAGTGTTATCTCTTTTTTTGATCAAGTTCTAAGTTAAACCGGTGTTTATTGACCCGGCAAGACCATATGTCATTACATCAACCCGGTGTTTCTTAACCCGGTGTGGCTTCCAGTTATCAAACTGTTAGTACATAATCAATTATGAACCGACATATCTTAATCCGATCTGGCATTGACTATAAGTCGCCAAGATGATCATCCGGTGTTTATCATAACCCGGCATGGCTTATTATGCACCAGCACAGCCTGGTGGGAGTTATCAACACTAAAGATTTGGGTTATCACCCTTACTACAAAAAGTTGGCAAACCAACGATGTGATTCAATGTCACAGGTATGATATATTTCATATTTGATTATTCTTAAGTGCAGCCTTGGTTATAAACTCGAGTTATATGTTGGGCATTATGACCCGTCCGGCGGTAAACCGCCAGGACACTTTAAGCTTATTGTATGCAGCAATAGGTTGAATAAAGCATAATTATAAATCACCAGTGTATATTAACCCGGCCTGGCTTTGGACTATAAGTCGCCAGTACGATGATAAATTATCCGGTGTTTATTAACCCGGCCTGGCTTTGGACTATAAGTCGCCAGTATGTATTTGGATTGCACCATTGGAATCATGCGCTTATAAATCATTGGATTATATTATTCAAATCTTCAAATAGTCAACATGGCTGGATTTTATTATGGTTATCAGTAAACCAGTATTATGATTAAGGTTTTCAAAGTCGCTTTAGCGCAATGGCTATTATATTATCAATGGATATTATTTATTCTACAATGGAGGGAATAGTCCGAGTCGCTGCAGGCTTACGACCCGGCACTTGGGGGCTACATTATTGAAGTTGAGATTACATCAAATATGCAAGTCTCATGTCGCTGCAAGCATGCACCATAACACTTGGGGGCTAATGCAAAGTCATTTTTTGCTCATCTGATTGAAGACCTGACTCATCACATTATAATGAGTCGGCCCTTGGGGGCTACCAATTGCTCCTGTCAACAATTCAAGGTACAAAGTTTTTTATCCATTATATTGAAGGGCCCACTGCTCTTAACCTTGTGGGCGTGGATTCAAGCCCCATGATGGAGGTTACATCATATGAGGTTATTTTCATTGAAGTATATATCAAGTCCCAACTCAATATTATCTTACTGAGCCGGCCCTTGGGGGCTACACGTTGTTGTTCAAAGTTTACATGATTATATTTACAAAGTCCCTGCTCGTTATTGCATATTGACCCGGCCCTTGGGGGCTACACTGGTTGAAGTTTTTATGAGCATAAGGCAATTTCAAGTCCCATGTTGCTGCAAGCAAGACAACCCGGCACTTGGGGGCTACATATATGGAGTATTCAGTTTTTTTTCTAGTGACTGAGATGAACAACATGGATTTCTTCAAAGTGGCAGTAATTATATGGAAACAAGTCTCAAATCATCACTTTGTTCTGTTCAAGACTTGGGGGCTACAGGTGATATACAAGAAAAAAAATCTTCAAATTCTCAGTTTTGAACAGACCAGATTGACCGGTGTCTGCAACAATCATGAACCGGCGTTGGCAACAATCATGAACCGACGTTGGAAACAATCATAACCCGGAATTATCAGTTTTTATAACCCGGCGATTTTTGGAAATCATAGATCGGCACGTTCTACATTTTCAAACCGGCTGAATATCGATTGAATATTTGAAGACCAATATTTTTGTCAAATCAGAGCATTGAAGGCTGATTCAAATGGATTATTTGTTTACTAAATATCTTCTGGAAGCAAATTGATTATGAAGCTGGTCTATTGACTCGGATTGTCTATAAGGAAGAAATGACAAGGATTTAAGGATGATCAAGCGCCAGTTTATAAGAATCTTTAACCCGGAGCACAAGCCGCTAAAGTTTGTTCTTGTGTTTATTTTACATGATCAGTTTAACATGGATGAATCCAAATTAAACTTGGGGCTAATGTCGGGGATATGCCCTGCGGCGTAACCCGGCCAGAAGTATAACCTGGCTGGAGCTTGGCGATTCACTGGCAACCTGCTTGGACCTGGCGGTTTACGATTCATTGGTAATCCGACAGGCGGGTCAGAGGAGCGACAAGACCCGGTGGCCCAACGGGCGGTTCATGAAAGACCGGATCATGTTATGGTGGGCCGGTTTAAGAGGAAGACATAAGGAATATTATCCTACAAAGGAAGCAAGACTAGGACTCCACTTGTAATAGAGTAGTCCTAATCCTACTAGGACTAGTCATGTAACCCGCCCCTTCAGCATATATAAGGAGGGGCAAGGCTCCCGAAAGAGGGACAGATAAACAAGCAATAATCTCTAGGGCTAGACACAACTAGGAGAGCCGGTTTACGGCGACTCCCTCATGAGCATAATTAGACCTAGCCACAAACAACATGTAGGGCTATTACCGGATGATGTTTCCCGGGGCCCGAAGCTGTCTAAATCCTTGTCTTGTGTGTTGCGTCTCTCGATTCCACTCAACCCCTCTCAAGCTACCACATAGATGCGTTGGCCTTACGACTAAGTCCTCACACTAGGACATCTGCCGTGACAATTCCACGACACCCCCCTATGCTTCACTAATGAAGTAATGGATCATGAATTCCCAGAAGGGTTTAAACCCGTAAACATCAAATCATACAATGGCACAACAGACCCCGCGGTATGGATGTAAGATTTCCTTCTCCATATTCACATGGCCTGCGGTGATGACCTACATGCCATCAAGTATCTCCCCCTTAAGCTCAAAGGGCCGGCTTAACATTGGTTGAACAGCCTGCCAGCAAACTCAATTGGCAGTTGGGAGAACCTGGAGGACGCGTTCCTTGACAACTTCCAGGGCACTTACATGCGACCACCAGACGCTGATGACTTAAGTCACATAACCCAACAACCCGGAGAGTCAGCCAGGAAATTCTGGACTCGGTTCCTAAATAAAAGAACCAAATCATCGACTGTCCGGATGCCGAAGCCCTAGCGGCCTTTAAGCATAATATCCGTGACGAATGGCTCGCCCGACACCTCGGCCAAGAGAAGCCGAATTCCATGGCAGCCCTCACGACACTAATGACCCACTTTTGTGCGGGCGAAGATAGCTGGTTGGCTCGTAACAACAACACAGCAAGCAATCCTAGCACATCAGAGGCCAGAGACAGCATCGGCAAACCTTGGCGCAACAAACATAAGCATCGCAAAAACAATGATGACGCCCAAGATACGGCAGTCAATGCCGGATTCCATGGCTCTGAGTCCGGTCAGCGGAAAAAGCCACTTCAAAAGAACAATTCGGCCCATCTGGCCTGGACCGCATACTTGACCACCCATGTCAAATTCATGGTACCCAAGGAACGGCAGCCAATCATACCAATAGAGAAACCTAGTCTTCAAACAAGCCGGCAGGTCAGGCGCCGAAAACAAGAAGAAGGGGTCTCAAAGCGATGAAGACGACGAGGAGCCCAAATCACCAAACCATAGTTGAGCTCCGAGGTGTTGTCGCCACAATTTTATCGTTGCAGTTCTGGAATACCTGAGTTTTGCCGACATCGAAAATCTCTTTTATGCAATTGTTGGTGAGATAACCTCAACGCCACCCAGTACTGGGGAGTTCGGGAGTATTGCCATAGCTCGTATAACGGATGCTTTTCGAAGGTTGAGGTACACGATTTCCGGAGTTTTCTTGGTTATGTGTTGACGGATGGATACAGCTGGATGTAGGGATTGTTAGTTTGGGTGAGATATATTGCTTCCCCTGTATCCCCAACACCAGATTAAATAACCAGAAAGTTTCGGAGTTTTATAGGTGGGAATTCAAGTAGCTCCTAGAATATCTTCCGATAGATGCACGATATGGGATTGGGTAAATCTCTATCATATGTATTTGTTCCGGCTTATTCTGCAAGCCAATCCTTTGTTTTGTTTTGAGTTGTGGTATTTGAGTTGCTTCAATGTCAAGTGTTGAATCCATACCTTCTCTAAACGGTGTTCTCATAATGCTATGTGAATACTAATCCTTATTGATCATCGAGGTCGTCATGTTAATTCTTTTCCAACCGGCATTCTTCTCTTCAAGTGGATCCAATCATTTTCAACATCCACAAGATCAATTCTAAGTTTTCTCAACGGTGCTTATTCCATCTTCCCAAGTTGCCTTTGTTTTCCCGCCCTCCCACCCTTTTCTTCAAGGACTCAGATATCTTAATCAAGTATCCATTTATTCATGTGAACTCACTTCACTCTTTTCAATCAATGTTCTGATCCGGTGATCCCTCGTGAAGATGCTCACGAGCTTCAAGTTCATCGTCCTTCGTTCTTTTCTCTTCTCCAGTGGATCCAATTCAAGCTTTCAGTGTTGATCATATTCCTTTCCTCGTGTCAAATGCTTTCTCATGCCGGTGCACCTCTCAATCACTCACCTCTTGCTATTCATTTGTTCCAGAGTGTTTAAGATATCTCAGAAGATTTGTGTTTCCATTCTTAATCCGTTCTTCAAGACATTTAATTCAACCGGTGCAATCTCTCTTTAAAATCATTTTCAACGGTGTTTTCTTTTGAGTGGGCCCTAACCCACAGGTCTTTTCCCGGGATCATACCTGACTCTTCGAATTATCAGGCGCGATTCTCAAATTCATTTCCAAGTTTGACGTAAGAATGAATTTTCATCAGCCATATTCCTTCTCCAAGATCGCTTTCAGAATATTTTCATCGTTGGTTCATCATTTCTATTCTTCTTTGTTCCGGAGTGTCTCAACAATTGGGTGGTGTTTCTCCTCGTCATTCTCGGATTTTGAAGACCGAAGAAGAGTTCCTCTTAAATACTTACCCGTTCTTCCAAAGAAGCGTAGTTCAAGCTTGATGTCATCCTCTCATAATTGTTTTCGATTGTGGGAATTCTTTTCACCATCTGGAGCATTTCATGAGTTGTTTCCATTTCTTTCCTCCGAAGGCCATCGTGTCATAATTCTTCATTCTCAGCGTGTAGCTATCGTTCTCCAAATCTTACCGGTGAATCGTTCAAATATCCTCTAATCAGTTCACGTTCTCTTCGTTCTCATGTATCTAAGCCCTTCAAGTATCTTCATTCGTTTTCAAATTCTTTCCAGTGAATTGTGCTGTTGCTACTCTCCTTTTCAATTCTTATGGTGGTTCGTTCAAGATTTCACTTCCTTCGTTATCATATTAATTCATTCGTGTTTCTAAATTCCACTGGTGGTTCCATCAATACCTTCTCAAGTTTACGCTATATCCCTCTAAATCCTTTCTACGAGAATAAGTAGTATGACAAATCCATTGCTTGTCATCAATTTAATTAGATGAAGGATAAGCATACAATAAATCTTATTCTTATTTCCTCGAGGTGATTCAATTCTTTTCTTCCGGAGATTGTTCATGATGAAGTAATTCTCGGTTCTAGTGCTTCATCTATTCTTTTTCCGGAGTTCCAAGTTTTCCGCATTATCTCGTCGCGAAGCTCCATCTAAATCATTGCAAGGCTCTTGTGTTTTCAACCTCTCTTTCTTTCTATCTTCCTTTTATTACCGGAGTTCTCCATGGAGGCTCTACATGGTGGTTCATCAAAGATTCTTTTCATTCTTCAATTGTTCTTCAAGATTTCTCTTGAAGTTATGATCCGCCAAGCTATACTCAAAAATTAACATGGTGTTCAACACATGTCTTGTTTTGAGGAGTTCAAGTATTCTTTATCTTGCATCCGAAGTGCAATTCTTCCCACCTTATCTTTTGAGGTGGTGTTATGTCACTCTTGACAATTTCCTTCATGTTTCATGATTCATATGTTGTCAAGAATGAGGTATTTTAAATCCATTAATCTCTTTGTTGGAGTTATCTTGGGATATATTTCACCTAAAACCTTCCATTGGGAATGTTGCTATTTGTGGTGCGTATCTATAATCAAAGTTTCCTCCTATTCTCTCATTAAAAGGAGTTTTCATCTCCTTAATGATCTCAATCCAATTAACAGTTTCCATTAGTGGCTGGTTGTCACCTCATAGTCTTGAGATGTTTTCCATAAGCCCACAACAAGCTTGTGCTTCTCGTTGTTGATTTTCCAACAACTCCGTTCGATTCTTCTTTGCAAGGATGCTTTCCAAGTTCACTTGTGGCAAAAGTTGTCATTTTCTTCTCCGTCCCTTTATTCCAACGGTCTAACTTCTATTCTTTCGTTACGGAGGCATTGTGATGTTGTGCTCTTCACCCATCACCTCGTTTGGTGAGGATCGTCTTCTTTTCTGGCTTATCCATTTAACTAGAGTGTTGTATCATCTCTTCAATATCTTTTCATCACATCAAGTTTTCTTCTCTTTTCTACCGGAGTGCTGTCCAAATTCTGTCATTCTTGTTCCTTGGCTATCTCATTATACCGAGGTGGTCATATTCTTTTCGTTCATGAATCTCTTATTTCCATGTCTTTCAACCTTCAAGTTCTCGTAATACTGCTTGTTCCTCTTTTCTAATGGATTGTTTGCAATCTTGTTCATCTCTGTTGTACTCTTTCTATTAAATTGTTCAACCTCTCGAGGTTCATGGTTTCACTCGTTCGTCAAAGAAGCAACTTAGTTTACCTCTTATCTTCCTCTTCCTTTTCTCTCCGGTGCCATCCTAGATCTCGGGACGAGATCCTCTCGTAGTGGTGGAGTGTTGTAACGCCCCAGATACAACTTTCCTTATTCGTAACTCCAACTCTTGCCTTTTTCGGAGATGCGATATGATATTTCCTTCGTGGTTGGGTTTTTGTCTTTTGTTTTTGCATTTTGTTCATGTCATGCATTTCATCTCATGGCATCATGTGCATTGCATCCACATGTTTTCATAAAGTGTGCATCCATTGTTAGTTGCCGCTTCTTCCTCGTCTCTGTTGACCTTTCTCAGACCGACCATTCTGTTGTTGCCCGACCGTTTGACCCTCTTTGCACAATACTCAAACCCCTCGCGCGCGTCCGAAAGTTGTCCTGAACCCGACCTGCTCAGTCATCATCGTTGGATTCAGTTCATCCCCAAACATCTATAAAACATCTCCGTTTTCGTATTTGGACTCCCTACCTATTATTTTCTCGACCGTCTGATTATGTTCGGAGGTTCCGATTAGCCCATAAACCTAACCCCTTCCTATAAATAGCCCCTAACCCGAAATTTTAGGCCTCCTGTCCCATCCACCCATCGCCGCCGCCGCCACTCCACAAAATCCTCCTCGGGATCCCCTTCTCCTCGATTTCAGCCACCAGCCAACCATCGCTCTCCAGCTCCTCCATGTTCGATCCCCAGCCACCTCGACCACGCCTGAGACCAGCAGCTCCACCACCGGAGCTCCCTTCGCCGTCGGTCATCACCACCAGGTCGTCCCGCTCCCAGCCATATCCCTCCTCTCGCTTTCTCTGCTTCCTCTGGATGCCTCTCACCTCTCGGCCTCTCTCTCTCTCTCTGTTCAAGCAGGAGCACACCAGCGCCATGGACGCCGGCCTCCTCAACCACCTCGCGCCACCACCGGCAGCTCGTCGCCGGAGACCCACCAGCAGGTCCCCAGCGTCGTGCCCCGCCCTGCTTCATGCCTCGCCGCCACCTTGCCTGCTCTGTGCCCAGCCTGCAGCGCTAAGGAGATGCCTCTGCAGGTACCCCGCTAAGCCCGCGCCAAGTCCCTGCCTCGCCGGAGATCCTCGCCTTCCGCCTGGAGATCCTGCGCCGCCGCTGTTCCCCCTCGCCGCCTCCCCTTATCTCTCCTTCCTCCCTCTATTTTTCTCCCTCTCACGCAGTTCTCTCCCTCTCTCTGAACCTTCACAGGAGCCATGGCGCGCCGCCAGGAGCAGCGCCCGCATGCCCCGTTGATCCCCCTCGTCCGAGCCCTTGTGGATCCGTTCTGCCCTGCCGGGACTCCGCCTTGCCTCCTGCCCGGATTCGTCCATCCCCATGTTTCGCTCGTCGCCGGCAGCCGTTCCCGCCGTCCGTCACCCTGAACCTGCTACTGCTGTCTCGGTTCTTCAGTAACGAAGAAGGAGCAGCTCGCTCGCGTTGACCGCGTTGCCAGGCCCAGCAGCCCCCCTGCCGGCCTCTTCCAGCGACTGGGCCTCAGCCCACTAGGTGAGGCCACCCCCAAGCGCCCCTATCCTGTTGCAGCCCGGTAGACCAGATTCGGCCCGGCTACATTTTTTTCCCCTGCTGACGATTTTCCTAATTTCCAGTGCATGCATAATTATATGAATGCCACTGTTTTGGATTGTTAATAACTAAATGCCCATGCATCCAAATGAAACATGTTATTTATGTAAAATGCTTAAAATTGTATCTAGTTTCATAATATGCCACTTTCATCCATGTTTAAAATGCTTAAAATGCTGTTTGTTTAAATTTGCTCAAATGCCATGTTAAAATGATTTATTTCATAACTAAATAATCGTAGCTCAGTTTTAAATAAACTTTATATGTAAATGGGGTGGAAAAATGCCTAGTTTAACATGGTGCACTTTATTTCCCTGTTTAACAACATTAAAATATTGTTTTGGCAGAACAATAGCAAATTCAAAATATGCTTATGAGGATTTTCCGGAATTGTTGTTTGTCGTTTCTGGCCTCATTTAAATTGCCTAGTTAGGTAGTTTTATTATGCTTCACCCCTTGCTATGTTTAAAAACATTTAATATTGTTGGGTACATAAACAAGAGAGAACTAAATAAGTTATGTGGTGTTTCGTCAATATGCAACTCGTTGCATATTGAGCTCCACTTAACTTGTAGTATTGTTAGTTGCACTTTGCCATGCCTCATTAAACCGGACATGCATCATACTTGTTGTGCATCATGCCATGTTTATGCTTGTGCATTTACCATGTTATTTGTTTCTTTCCGGTGTTGCTTCCTAGTTTCGGTAATGTTGCGATTGTGAGGATTCGTTCGACTACTCCCGTTCGTCTTCTTCATGGACTCGTTCTTCTTCCTAGCGGGATTTCAGGCAAGATGACCGCTACCCTGGATCTCACTATATCATTGCTATGCTAGTTGCTTCGTTCTATCGCTTTGCCCCGCTACCTATCTCTTGTTGATCAAGCCACCCAAATTGCCATGTCAGCCTCTAACCTTTTTCACCCTTTCTAGCAAACCGTTGTTTGGCTATGTTACCGCTTTGCTCAGCCCCTCTTATAGCGTTGTTAGTTGCAGGTGAAGTTGAAGATTGCTCCATGGTGGACAGGATTTTGGTTGGGATATCACAATATCTCTTATTTAATTAATGCATCTATATACTTGGTAAAGGGTGGAAGGCTCGGCCTTATGCCTGGTGTTTTGTTCCACTCTTGCCGCCCTAGTTTCCGTCATACCGGTGTTATGTTCCCGGATTTTGCGTTCCTTACGCGGTTGGGTGATTTATGGGACCCCCTTGACAGTTCGCTTTGAATAAAACTCCTCCAGCAAGGCCCAACCTTGGTTTTACCATTTGCCTCACCTAGCCCTTTTTCCCTTGGGTTTCCGGAGCCCGAGGGTCATCTTTATTTTAACCCCCCCGGGCCAGTGCTCCTTCGAGTGTTGGTCCGAAACGGGCAGACTGCGGGGCCACCTCGGGGCAACTCGAGGTCTGGTTTTACTCGTAGGCTGACCTATCCAGTGTGCCCTGAGAACGAGATATGTGCAGCTCCTATCGGGATTTGTCGGCACATCGGGCGGCTCTACTGGTCTTGTTTTACCATTGTCGAAATGTCTTGTAAACCGGGATTCCGAGACTGATCTGGTCTTCCTGGGAGAAGGAATATTCTTCGTTGATCGCGAGAGCTTATCATTGGATAAGTTGGGACACCCGTGCAGGGTATAAACTTTTGAGAGCCGTGCCCGCGGTTATGTGGCAGATGGGAATTTGTTAATGTCTGGTTGTAGATAACTTGACACCAGATCCGAATTAAAACGCATCAACCGCGTGTGTAGCCGTGATGGTCTCTTTTCGGTGGAGTCCGAGAAGTGAACACGGTTTCTGGGTTATGTTTGGCGTAAGTAGGAGTTCACGATCACCTCTTGATCATTGCTAGCTTCACGACCATTCCGCTTGTTTCTCTTCTCGCTCTCATTTGCGTATGTTGGCCACCATATATGGTTAGTCGCTGCTGCAACCTCACAACTTTACCCCTTCCTTTCCCATTAAGCTTTGCTAGTCTTGATACCCATGGTAATGGGATTGCTGAGTCCTCGTGGCTCACAGATTACTACAACAACAGTTGCAGGTACATGTTATGCGATGATCATGACGCGAGAGCGATGTTACTTGTTTTGGAGTTCTTCTTCTGCTTCTTCTTCGATCAGGGGATAGGTTTCAGGTCGGCAGGCTGGGCTAGCAGGGTGGATATTGTTTGAGCTTCTATTTGTGTTTCATCCGTAGACAGATGTTGATCTTATGTATGATGTGATGTTGTATTCGTGTGGCATTGTATGCCTCTTGTATGTATCCCCATCTATTATGTAATGTTGATGTGATGATATCCACCTTGCAAAAGAGTTTCAATATGCGGGTCTATCCTTGGTGGGACCTTCGAGTTCCTTTTGGATAGGGTCGCATATTGAGCGTGACAAGTTGGTATCAGAGCCTCGACCGACCATAGGAGCCCCCTTGATTGTTGGCCGTTGTTGAGTCTAGAAGAAAACTATTTTGAGTCTTAGGATTATATATATCGGAGAGTAGGATTCTTTTTACTCCTCAGTCTCTTCGTCGCTCTGGTGAGGACTCTTGACGTAGATGTTTTGTCTTTCCTCTCCTCAAATTTCACTAATTTTTTTAGGATCACGCCGGTATCTTGGAATCGTTCCGATATTCTTGTGACGAGAACATTGTTCTTGGTGCCTCCTGGCATTTAGGGGTTGTGGCAGTGTCCCGGGGAGTTGAGCTCCGAGGTGTTGTCGTCACAATTTTATCGTTGCAGTTCTGGAATACCTGAGTTTTGCCGACATCGAAAATCTCTTTTATGCAGTTGTTGGTGAGATAACCTCGACGCCACCCAGTACTGGGGAGTTCGGGAGTATTGCCATAGCTCGTATAACAGATGCTTTTCGAAGGTTGAGGTACACGATTTCCGGAGTTTTCTTGGTTATGTGTTGACGGATGGATACAGCTGGATGTAGGGATTGTTAGTTTGGGTGAGATATATTGCTTCCCCTGTACCCCCAACACCAGATTGCATAACCAGAAAGTTTCGGGAGTTTTATAGGTGGGAATTCAAGTAGCTCCTAGAATATCTTCCGACAGATGCATGATATGGGATTGGGTAAATCTCTATCATATGTATTTGTTCCGGCTTATTGTGCAAGCCAATCCTTTGTTTTGTTCTGAGTTGTGGTATTTGAGTTGCTTCAATGTCAAGTGTTGAATCCATACCTTCTCTAAACGGTGTTCTCATAATGCTATGTGAATACTAATCCTTATTGATCATCGAGGTCGTCATGTTAATTCTTTTCCAACCGGCGTTCTTCTCTTCAAGTGGATCCGATCATTTTCAACATCTGCAAGATCAATTCTAAATTTTCTCAACGGTGCTTATTCCATCTTCCCCAAGTTGCCTTTGTTTTCCCTCCCTCCCACCCTTTTCTTCAAGAACTCAGATATCTTAATCAAGTATCCATTTATTCATGTGAAGTCACTTCACTCTTTTCAATCAATGTTCTGATCCGGTGATCCCTCGTGAAGATGCTCACGAGCTTCAAGTTCATCATCCTTCGTTCTTTTCTCTTGTCCGGTGGATCCAATTCAAGCTTTCAGTGTTGATCATATTCCTTTCCTCGTGTCAAATGCTTTCTCTTGCCGGTGCACCTCTCAATCACTCACCTCTTGCTATTCATTTGTTCCAGAGTGTTTAATATATCTCAGAAGATTTGTGTTTCCATTCTTAATCCGTTCAAGCTATTTGGAGATTGTTATCTCATTCAAGACATTTAATTCAACCGGTGCAATCTCTCTTTAAAATCATTTTCAACGGTGTTCTCTTTTGAGTGTGCCCTAACCCACAGGTCTTTTCCCAGGATCTTACCCGACTCTTCGAATTATCAGGCGCGATTCTCAAATTCATTTCCAAGTTTGACGTAAGAATGAATTTTCACCAGCCATATTCCTTCTCCAAGATTGCTTTCAGAATATTTTCATCATTGGTTCATCATTTCTATTCTTCTTTGTTCCGGAGTGTCTCAACAATTGGGTGGTGTTTCTCTTCGTCATTCTCGGATTTTGAAGACCGAAGAAGAGTTCCTCTTAAATACTTACCCGTTCTTCCAAAGAAGCGTAGTTCAAGCTTGATGTCATCCTCTCATAATTGTTTTCGATTGTGGGAATTCTTTTCACCATCCGGAGCATTTCATGAGTTGTTTCCATTTCTTTCCTCCGAAGGCCATCATGTCATAATTCTTCATTCTCAGCGTGTAGCTATCGTTCTCCAAATCTTACCGGTGAATCGTTCAAATATTCTCTAATCAGTTTATGTTCTCTTCGTTCTCATGTATCTAAGTCCCTTCAAGTATCTTCATTCGTTTTCAAATTCTTTCCGGTGAATTGTGCCCTTGCTACTCTCCTTTTCAATTCTTATGGTGGTTCGTTCAAGATTTCACTTCCTTCGTTATCATATTAATTCATTCGTGTTTTGAAATTCCACCGGTGGTTCCATCAATACCTTCTCAAGTTTACGCTATATCCCTCTTAATCCTTTCTGCGAGAATAAGTAGTATGACAAATCCATTGCTTGTCATCAATTTAATTTGATGAAGGATAAGCATACAATAAATCTTATTCTTATTTCCTCGAGGTGATTCAATTCTTTTCTTCCGGAGATTGTTCATGATGAAGTAATTCTCGGTTCTAGTGCTTCATCTATTCTTTTTTCGGAGGTCCAAGTTTTCCGCATTATCTCGTCGCGAAGCTCCATCTAAATCATTGCAAGGCTCTTGTGTTTTCAACCTCTCTTTCTTTCTATCTTCCTTTTATTACCGGAGTTCTCCATGGAGGCTCTACATGGTGGTTCATCAAGGATTCTTTTCATTCTTCAATTGTTCTTCAAGATTTCTCTTGAAGTTATGATCCGCCAAGCTATACTCAAAAATTAACATGGTGTTCAACACATGTCTTGTTTTGAGGAGTTCATGTACTCTTTATCTTGCATCCGAAGTGCAATTCTTCCCACCTTATCTTTTGAGGTGGTGTTATGTCACTCTTGACAATTTCCTTCATGTTTCATGATTCATATGTTGTCAAGAATGAGGTATTTTAAATCCATTAATCTCTTTGTTGGAGTTATCTTGGGATATATTTCACCTAAAACCTTCCATTGGGAATGTTGCTATTTGTGGTGCGTATCTATAATCCAAGTTTCCTCCTATTCTCTCATTAAAAGGAGTTTTCATCTCCTTGCTGTTCTCAATCCAATTAACAGTTTCCATTAGTGGCCGGTTGTCACCTCATAGTCTTGAGATGTTTTCCATAAGCCCACAACAAGCTTGTGCTTCTCGTTGTTGATTTTCCAACAACTCCGTTCAATTCTTCTTTGCAAGGATGCTTTCCAAGTTCACTTGTGGCAAAAGTTGTCATTTTCTTCTCCGTCTCTTTATTCCAACGGTCTAACTTCTATTCTTTCGTTACAGAGGCATTGTGATGTTGTGCTCTTCACCCATCACCTCATTTGGTGAGGATCGTCTTCTTTTTTGGCTTATCCATTTAACCGGAGTGTTGTATCATCTCTTCGATATCTTTTCATCTCATCAAGTTTTCTTCTCTTTTCTACCGGAGTGCTGTCCAAATTCTGTCATTCTTGTTCCTTGGCTATCTCATTATACCGAGGTGGTCATATTCTTTTCGTTCATGAAGCTCTTATTTCCATGTCTTTCAACCTTCAAGTTCTCGTAATACTGCTTGTTACTCTTTTCAAATGGATTGTTTGCAATCTCGTTCATCTCTGTTGTAATCTTTCTTTTAAATTGTTCAACCTCTCAAGGTTCATGGTTTCACTCGTTCGTCAAAGAAGCAACTTAGTTTACCTCTTATCTTCCTCTTCCTTTTCCCTCCGGTGCCATCCTAGATCTCGGGACGAGATCCTCTCGTAGTGGTGGAGTGTTGTAACGCCCCAGATACAACTTTCCTTATTCGTAACTCCAACTCTTGCCTTTTCCGGAGATGCAATATGATATTTCCTCGGTGGTTGGGTTTTTGTCTTTTGTTTTTGCATTTTGTTCATGTCATGCATTTCATCTCATGGCATCATGTGCATTGCATCCACATGTTTTCATAAAGCGTGCATCCGTTGTTAGTTGCCGCTTCTTCCTCGTCTCTGTTGACCTTTCTCAGACCGACCATTCTGTTGTCGCCTGACCGTTTGACCCTCTTTGCACAATACTCAAACCCCTCGCGTGCGTCCGAAAGTTGTCCCGAACCCGACCTGCTCAGTCATCACCGTTGGATTCAGTTCATCCCCAAACATCTATAAAATATCTCCGTTTTCGTATTTGGACTCCCTACCTATTATTTTCTCGACCATCTGATTATGTTCGGAGGTTCCGATTAGCCCATAAACCTAACCCCTTCCTATAAATAGCCCCTAACCCTAAATTTTAGGCCTCCTGTCCCATCACCCATCGCCGCCACGGCCACTCCACAAAATCCTCCTCGGGATCCCCTTCTCCTCGATTTCAGCCACCAGCCAACCATCGCTCTCCAGCCCCTCCCTGTTCGATCCCCAGCCACCTCGACCGCGCCTGAGACCAGCAGCTCCACCACCGGAGCTCCCTTCGCCGTCGGTCACCACCACCAGGTCGTCCCGCTCCCTGCCATCTCCCTCCTCTCGCTTTCTCTGCTTCCTCTGGATGCCTCTCACCTCTCGGCCTCTCTCTCTCTGTTCAAGCAGGAGCACACCAGCGCCATGGACGCCGGCCTCCTCAACTACCTCGCGCCACCACCGGCAGCTCGTCGCCGGAGACCCACCAGCAGGTCCCCAGCGTCGTGCCCCGCCCTGCTTCATGCCTCGCCGCCGCCTTGCCTGCTCTGCGCCCAGCCTGCAGTGCTAAGGAGATGCCTCTGCAGGGACCCCACCGAGCCCGCGCCAAGTCCCTGCCTCGCCGGAGATCCTCGCCTTCCGCCTGGAGATCCTGCGCCGCCGTGGTTCCCCCTCGCCGGCTCCCCTTATTTCTCCTTCCTCCCTCTGTTTTTCTCCTTCTCACGCAGTTCTCTCCCTCTCTCTGAACCTTCACAGGAGCCACGGCGCGCCGCCAGGAGCAGCGCCCGCATGCCCCGTTGACCCCCCTCGTCCGAGCCCTTGTGGATCCGTTCTGCCCTGCCGGGACTCCGCCTTGCCACCTGCCCGGATTCGTCCATCCCCATGTTCCTCTCGTCGCCGGCAGCTGTTCCCGCCGTCTGTCGCCCTGAACCTCCTGCTTCTGTCTCGGTTCTTCAGTAACGAAGAAGGAGCAGCTCGCTCTCCTCGCTCGCGTTGACCGCGTCGCCAGGCCCAGCAGCCCGCCTGCCGACCTCTTCCACCGACTGGGCCTCAGCCCACTAGGTGAGGCCACCCCCAAGCGCCCCTGTCCTGTTGCAGCCCGGTAGACCAGATTCGGCCCGGCTACATTTTTTTCTCCTGCTGACGATTTTCCTAATTTCCAGTGCATGCATAATTACAGGAATGCCACTGTTTTGGATTGTTAATAACTAAATGCCCACGCATCCAAATGAAACATGTTATATATGTAAAATGCTTAAAATTGTATCTAGTTTCATAATATGCCACTTTCATCCTTGTTTAAAATGCTGTTTGTTTAAATTTGCTCAAATGCCATGTTAAAATGATTTATTTCATAACTAAATAAGCGTAGCTCGGTTTTAAATAAACTTTATATGTAAATGGGGTGGAAAAATGCCTAGTTTAACATGGTGCACTTTATTTCCCTGTTTAACAACATTAAAATATTGTTTTCGAAGAACAGTAGCAAATTCAAAATATGCTTATGAGGATTTTCCGGAATTGTTGTTTGTCGTTTCCGGCCTCATTTAAATTGCCTAGTTAGGTAGTTTTATTATGCTTCGCCCCTTGCTATGTTTAAAAACATTTAATATTGTTGGGTACATAAACAAGAGAGAACTAAATAAGTGATGTGGTGTTTCATCAATATGCAACTCGTTGCATATCTATGCATATTGAGCTCCACTTAACTTGTAGTATTGTTTGTTGCACTTTGCCATGCCTCATTAAACCGGACATGCATCATACTTGTTGTGCATCATGCCATGTTTATGCTTGTGCATTTACCATGTTGTTTGTTTGTTTCCGGTGTTTCTTCATAGTTCCGGTAATGTTGCGATTGTGAGGATTCGTTCGACTACTCCCGTTCGTCTTCTTCATGGACTCGTTCTTCTTCCTAGCGGGATTTCAGGCAAGATGACCGCTACCCTGGATCTCACTACTATCATTGCTATGCTAGTTGCTTCGTTCTATCGCTTTGCCCTGCTACCTATCTCTTGTTGATCAAGCCACCCAAATTGCCATGTCAGCCTCTAACCTTTTTCACCCTTTCTAGCAAACCGTTGTTTGGCTATGTTACCGCTTTGCTCAGCCCCTCTTATAGCGTTGTTAGTTGCAGGTGAAGTTGAAGATTGCTCCATGGTGGACAGGATTTTGGTTGGGATATCATAGTATCTCTTATTTAATTAATGCATCTATATACTTGGTAAAGGGTGGAAGGCTCGGCCTTATGCCTGGTGTTTTGTTCCACTCTTGCCGCCCTAGTTTCCGTCATACCGGTGTTATGTTCCCGGATTTTGCGTTCCTTACGCGGTTGGGTGATTTATGGGACCCCCTTGACAGTTCGCTTTGAACAAAACTCCTCCAGCAAGACCCAACCTTTGTTTTACCATTTGCCTCACCTAGCCATTTTCCCTTGGGTTTCCGGAGCCCGAGGGTCATCTTTATTTTAACCCCCCGGGCCAGTGCTCCTTCGAGTGTTGGTCCAAAATGGGCAGACTGCGGGGCCACCTCGGGGCAACTTTAGGTCTGGTTTTACTCGTAGGCTGACCTATCCAGTGTGCCCTGAGAACGAGATATGTGCAGCTCCTATCGGGATTTGTCGGCACATCGGGCGGCTCTGCTGGTCTTGTTTTACCATTGTCGAAATGTCTTGTAAACCGGGATTCCGAGACTGATCGGGTCTTCCTGGGAGAAGGAATATCTTCGTTGATCGCGAGAGCTTATCATGGGCTAAGTTGGGACACCTCTGCAGGGTATAAACTTTTGAGAGCCGTGCCCGCGGTTATGTGGCAGATGGGAATTTGTTAATGTCTGGTTGTAGATAACTTGACACCAGATCCGAATTAAAACGCATCAACCGCGTGTGTAGCCGTGATGGTCTCTTTTTGGCGGAGTCCGGGAAGTGAACACGGTTTCTGGGTTATGTTTGACGTAAGTAGGAGTTCAGGATCACCTCTTGATCATTGCTAGCTTCACGACCGTTCCGCTTGTTTCTCTTCTCGCTCTCATTTGCGTATGTTAGCCACCATATATGCTTAGTCGCTGCTGCAACCTCACCACTTTACCCCTTCCTTTCCCATTAAGCTTTGCTAGTCTTGATACCCATGGTAATGGGATTGCTGAGTCCTCGTGGCTCACAGATTACTACAACAACAGTTGCAGGTACATGTTATGCGATGATCATGACGCGAGAGCGATGTTACTTCTTTTGGAGTTCTTCTTCTGCTTCTTCTTCAATCAGGGGATAGGTTCCAGGTCGGCAGCCTGGGCTAGTAGGGTGGGTATTGTTTGAGCTTCTGTTTGTGTTTCATCCGTAGACGGATGTTGATCTTATGTATGATGTGATGTTGTATTCGTGTGGCATTGTATGCCTCTTGTATGTATCCCCATCTATTATGTAATGTTGATGTGATGATATCCACCTTGCAAAAGCGTTTCAATATGCGGGTCTATCCTTGGTGGGACCTTTGAGTTCCTTTTGGATAGGGTCGCATATTGAGCGTGACATCATACCTGTGCTGTCGTAGAAGTGTTCCATGACATTACCAAAATTATCATCATGGAAGTGTCCACTTCCATGACGATAAATCGTGCGTCACAGAAGTGCTTTCGTCAAGGGTGACCGACACGTGGCATCCACCGTAACGGAACACCGTTAAGCTATCGGGTCGGATTTTGGATCCGATAACCCGTTAACAGCCCTGACCAATGGGAAATTTCCACGTGTAAAATTCCGATTACCCGAAGGGAATACCTGTCAGCTCGTCAGTGGGCCAGATGTCCCCCGTCCATTGGTGGAGACATGCTTATGATACGTCGACATGTGGCTGGGCCCAATAGAGGCCCATATAGGTTAAAAAGGCCGGCCCAGTCAAAGGCCCGTAGAACTTAATCAGGTACTAGTGGGCCAACCCAATAACGACCTGCTTAATAAAGGCCCATTTACGTCCCGAAGCCAGATCTGGCCCGTTAATTGTTCGCCCAATATTTGGGCCCATTTACGGCCCGAAGCCAGATCTGGCCCGATAATTGTTCACCCAATATTGGGTCCATTTGTGTCCCGAAGCCAGATCTGGCCCGTTAATTGTTCGTCGAATATTTGGGCCCAACTACAGCCCAGTGACTTTCGGTCTGTTAGAGGCCTGATGTAGACATGGGCCCATTTCAGCCCGGTGTGACTTTCGGCCTGGGAATGGCCCGTGCTGCCCATGGGCCATATATGGTCCGATGGGACATCGGGCCCACTAACAGCCCGTGCTAAAGGTGGCAACAATTAAGACCAGCGTGACTTTGGGCCTGTTAAAGGCCTGTCGCGTAATTCGGCCCGTTGATGCCTGTACTAAGCTTTTGGCCTCTTAAAGGCCCATGATATCAGTGGGCCAACTAAGGCCCGAGATATGTTTCGGCCTGGTAACGGCCCGTGAGCTAACTGGGCCCAAAACGGTCCGGTCTACATTTCGGCCTGCTGAAGGCCCGTCGACGACTAGTGAAAATTGAGGCCCAACATGCATTTTGGCCTGCTAAAGGCCCGTGGTTTCATCTCGGCCGTAACAGGCCAGTACAATATTTAACCTGTTAATGGCCCAATGCTACCTGGGCCAAACTAAGCACTGGGTCGACAAAAGGCCCAACTAAAATATAGGCCGGTGTAAGATTGGGCCTGGCGCAATGTGTGAAGGCCCCAATCATTCGGTCCCAAGAAAGACGCAGACCGGCCCAATTGTGGCCCGCTAGAAACCTGGCCCGGTAGAGTCGAATGTTTCGGTCCGGTCGACTACATCTGATTTTTTTTCAGATAGCGAATGATGACAGTAACTAGTAGGAATTAAGAACAAACCTACTCTATACAATAAGGAAATTATGACATAGTAACTAAGAATAAACCTACACTATACAATAAAGGATTTAAGGTATATTACATCCACTGGGCATCAAAGTTCGCCACCAGTGATCATAAAGCGCAACGAAGAAGCAGATTACAAAATCTAGGCACCATTGCAGCGTAACAAAATAATACTGAACCGAGACCACTTCCAAGACAGTTCAAGAAAGGTTAGCCTTGCGGGGGAACTACTGCGTAAGCTGCTGAGCAAGGCTGTGAGACCGGCCTAGCATGTCGGTCATAGCTTCCAGGTGTAGCTTTTTAGCGATGAGGTTCTGATTGGTGTTCTCTGCAATCTTTCTTAGAGATAGGACTTCAAGTTGAAGTTGAGTTGCAGAATGCCTTTCTGCTAGAACTTGGGACTGAAGAAGTCGAACTGATTCAGACAACGAATTCTGTGAGCTTGTCTGACTGTTAGTCTCAAGTAACTTGAACACTGCATCAAAACAAGACTTTGGGGTTGTCTCGCTATCTTCAAGATATTTTGCCTTCTTTGCTGCAATATATGTTGGGTTTGTCTCACAGCCTTCAGCAGACTTGTGCATGCCATTAGGCATATCACCCTGAAACAAAGCAGAGAGATGACAGGTTTTGCACGTGTATAAACAAAGATGATAACTGTTCTGTCAATTCTATCCAATTTCAAATTATAAAATAAAGAGTAAGTTCAAAATATCAATAACATAATTTGGCATTGTTCATAATGCGGGGAGCTTCACCACACTACTGGATTACCATGTCAACATAACAAGCATAGATGAAGGGCAAAGAAAATCATTGTATCTATTTTGGATAATGTGCATGGCATGTTGTTCATATCATCAGCCACATCAGTAAGATAAAACAGGAGATGACAAGGTGCAAACGTGGGCTGCTTCATCACACACTGGATTATAGATCCACAAAAACAAGCATACATATAGGGAGTATTAAGTAATGTGCATGGTATGAATAAGGGATTTGGTTTTACAAGTAAAACTTAGAACTTACGGTTCTTACGAACACGCATTTTGGTAGAAATAACAAACTAAACAGCAGTAAACGATAGGGAGTATGAGCGAATTAAACAGCAGTTGAGGATAAAGGCTTTAGAAGGACTGACTTACATTAACAATTAACACCGGCTTTATAATTCCCTTCTCCATGTCAAGGGAAGGATAACTCAAGAATTTCAGCACATAATCTTCTTCATAAGCATTGCCTGTACTTTACATTTTGTAGAGAGTAATTATAGATATGATAATACTGGAAGGGATAGAGGATAATGAAGATAAGATGCAGATTGATGCTACATAATCAACTACCAATCCCTGGAAGTACAAGCGTTACAGGACAAAATGTACTGACAAGAGCAATGGGCTACACTTCTGCACTAGCATTGTCTGTGTATTCTACTTGTTGGTAAGATTAAATATAGATCTGATCTTTTTTAGTAAATGGTGGGCGAGGGAGATAAGATGCAGAATGCTACAAAATGAACCAATCCCTCTTCCCATAATACAAGAGTGTTTTGAACACTGGTGTACTGTACAAAACGTTCTTATATTATGGGACGGAGGGAGTAGCTGTTAATGTAAGTACAGTGATAGACCACGTTCAGTCCTTACAAGAGGACTGCAGAGCTAAACCTCTTCAAAAGCATTGGGTTGATTCTAAATTTATGTAAGAGTCCATACGGATCTTATAATGTCCACCAAATGGATGATTACGAGGCTAACATGTGCAGTGATGCTACATAATCAAACAACTATGAAAGTAAGTATGGTCATACAGGGTAATAGGTACTCACAAGAGCAATGCAGTGTGCAGTATAGTTGTGAGATTCTGTGGTCCCTTGAGAACGAATGTTCTTCTGTTAACAGTTTTCGTACAAGTGAGACTTTAAGGCAAATGTAGAAATGTAGTTCAAATTGTGATGTGATATCATAGACAGTACCTTACGCTGCAGCCGAGACCAATGTGTAACAAAATTATTCCACTCACTGTCGGATAAATATAGCACCGGAGACTTTACAGAAATTTCGTTCAGAGGCTTGCCATCGAAGTGTGCTTGCCTCAGGTAGGAACGATACTTCATCAATGAGTGCTTGAAAAGCGCAAACAACCCTTGCTCTTCATCACAATCCAGTTTGCTCCTCGCCTATTTAAAAGAAAGAAATCTTGTGTCTTCTGTCAGCAGAAACATATGCAGTAATGACCATGAATAACATTAGTACATTACTTATACATAAGTTGCGGAGGAAGACTGGAAATTGTTTTCTGTCTGCGGTATAATCTTTCCATGAAGGAAAGATGCGCACAAAGTTCCTGACAACAACATAAGCTTCGTCTTCTAAACTGGGAAGAAATGGAACAAGGGTCCTATTTTCTGCAATTTGGGCTCTCTCTGGTTCGAAAAGGGATTTGGCAACTAGATTTGGTGTACTCTTTGCTGGAATGAGGGTTTTGTGTCGTACAACTGGTGCTATGTCAACTGGCATAATCATACTATTTTCTACAGTTGGGGTCTGCTGAGTCGGGGCATCAAAAATGACCAGTGTAGTAGGGCTAGAGTCTGCTAGAGTTGGGGTATTTTGTGGGTAAGGTGATATTGGAACTACACCTAATGAGCTATTTGATTTATCAGGTGCCACTACCTTTTCCAAATACTTTGCTTGTGCTCCTCCACGATCAGCAATCGCCCTCTTCCTTTTGAACGCCTAACACACAAGAACAACATTTGAATGGATAAATATGGTATGATTACAGATGGAATATGTACTGAAAATGGATAGGTAGGGCGTATTCACATACACGATGTGTAAACTAAGCTAATGACAGTTCAACAAAGTAGAAGCAATGCAAAGCATCAGTTGCAAGATATGTGTGAGCAATGTAACCTTGGAAAGTTAGAGCAAGTACCTTGATAGGTGAATAAGATAGGGCATCTTCCTCTGACTCCTCCACTAGGGAGCTACATTGACTTAGGTCTCCCTCTAGCTCAGAATCACTGTTAGGATCATATTCTGAGCATGAATCTATAGGTGGAGAGCGTTTGCATTGCATTGCATCTAGACTTGATTTCAGTCCCTTAATGCCAAGTTTGACAGCCATGGCATTGTTCTGCTTTATTCTTTTCATGCGCGCAAGCTCATAATCATTATGATGCTATTTAGAATCTGAGATTCATGAAAACATAAAAAGTAGTCAGATTATCTATGGAATGCATTGCGGATTCAACTCGGAGAGCGTCTCCCTATAAACCCCTACATATGCAAAGTTCACCTCCCCAACCATGCTGAACAGACCACACACAGAAATACAAACCCCTTATGTCTCTATAACAGGCAGGCACACATTTCAATACTGAAGTAGGAACATTAGAATCATATAAAATTCGTATTTGAACAAATAAACTAAGCAATTATGAGTGGCATAATGTTTAGCTTCAAGGGTGGAGTGTTGGTAGTGCAACACAAAGCAAGTAGGCAGATTGTATTCCATGCAAAAGATCGAAACCTATGTAAAAGCTGGAAATGACACTTTCTTTCTATACAATGCAGTGTTCGTTACCCACACATGATGGAAGAGATCACATAGAGAAATAATATTCACTCATGTCTACGGTTCCAGTATTTAGAAACAGGGTGGTCCACCCTAAAAGAATATTGACAACAAATATGACAAGGCAAGCATGGATGTAGTGAATCAATCATTTACTTGTGAGCTTACTAGGACAAGTATGCATAATTGTAACTGCAGTACGAGACCGTCCAAAATCTGAATGAAGAAGTTTGTCTAGCACTTATTGTTTGCAACTAATCGACGTGAATAATTGGATATTATATCGAATGAGTAAGAAAGACAAGTAAAATTGTCAACAAACCTGGCTTGCAGTAGTAATCTGGGTCAATGTCACTATGACCAACAATCCAAAATGACTAGTTTCTGTTCCGAGGGCCGGAATTTTCAAAACCCTGTGAACTTTAGAGGTACTAAAGATTACCGAAATACATCTGAACCATTAAGTGTAGGTAGCACTGAGCACACAACAAACCCTAATGACAGTCCTACCTAATGAGTAATGAATCAATTAGAAAATGGGTGATGAGGAGTGGCTGCTAAGTGTTGAGGACGTATCTTAGGATAAATCGGGTTGGCTTGGTGGGTGCTGCACGTCTGAGCCCTGAACGGAGTGGGAAGGTAGGCACGGCGGCGCGCCCGGGCAGCGGTGACGCTGTTGGGCGAGCGGCTCCTAGCCTCCTGTTAGTCCGGCGTCTCCTCCTAGAGTCATGCTGTCCGGGGACGGCAAGTCGCCGGCAAGGCAGGCGGCTGGGGGCGAGTAGAGATCGAAAGCGCACATCAGAACATAGGGGAATCGAGGCCTGGGACGTCCCAAAATCCCAGGGTGGGCCGGCCCACCATGGGCACCCTGTAGAGATACACACCCGAGCGGCGAACATGCATTTTCGAAACTAATTTAGGAACATTTATCTGACCAATTAAACAACTCTGTTTTAATAATATCAGATTCATATTTGAACAACTAAGCTTGTTTAGCTTGATGAGTGGAGCAGTGTTATTATGACACGAAGCACGTATTCTGATCGTATAGTGATTATAAAAGGGGAAACTCTAAGCATATGTTTTTTAGCAAATGAGGGTTTCCCCTCTGATTTCTATTAAAGAAACCACCGCGGAACCAACATGATCAATTAAACCGTATTATGGCTGTGCCATGGCAGATTTGAAGCTGCAAACCGGAGAAATGATATTTTGCATCCATTGTTTGCTTCGAACTAAGAACTAAATTCTAAGAGCCGAAAAGAAAGTAGAGTAACCAAGTTAAGATCTATTTTCTGGTTGAGATCAAAAAGTTGAGGAGATATGAAGTACCACCTCTCTTGCGACGCCGTGTAGGCATCGGGGGTGCGATGGCTGTCGGTGGTGTTGAAGCAGATCTGCTATGGTATACGGGTGCATCGGGGGATAAGTCCCGTTGTGGTGGAAGAGAAGGTCGTGTGAGCGGCCCCGGCAAAGAGGACGACGGCGCCGATGAAGCGAGAGGACGCGATGCAAGGCTATTGGTCTGTCACCATGGATGAGAAACGTCCATCTCTAGCAGTGGACGACGCGGTCTTGGTAGGCGCTCCGGCATGGTGGAGGACGGTGGCGATGGATGTGGTGGAGGACGGCGGCGATGGATGGGGTGGCGGACGTAAGCTGGTGTGGGGATGGGGTGTTCTAGCGCGGACGGTGTATGAATGGGAAAATGGAGGGAGAGGTACAGGGAACCATGTTTTTGGGACGCGCCTGTCTGAAATATGGGAAAGTTATGAACTTAGCCCCCGTTTAAAATTTGGACGTCTCGTCGGTTGGGGATAGGACGGTAATCTCGCATCTCGCCAATATTTGCCCAGAGTGATTTCGGGCGAGGAGAGGGTGGTTGGCGCCCATGGTGTATGAACGGGGCTGACAGGTAGGGTGGTTGTGTCACGTCTGAGTGAAGTTACAGATCTGCCCCTATTGAAAATGTTTGCTTACATCAATTTCGGCCGAGTCGAGTTTGTTTTGCCGCCCACCATGTATGAATGGGGAATGGAGGGAGAAACAGAGGTCTTTCGGACGAGCTTGAATCAAATGAGTTTTTCCGCCCATGTTTGACGCCCACCTTGTCGGAATGGGCTGAGAGGCGGCCGTGTCACGTCTAATTGAAGTTACTAACCTACCCCTATTTAGAGCAGTGGAAATCGGGCCGATGGACTGTCCGTGTAATGGGTAGACGGTAATTTCCATCTCCCAAACACTTGGCTTCAGTAATCCGACGTGGGAGTGGACATTTTGCTGCTTCTTTCGATTTTTCAGACAATAAGCATCCACGTTTACCCTGGCAACTAAATTTGAATCCATTTTGTATTCCTATATGAATCTTTATAAATCATTCTATGTTTTTTATATATCTTCAAAAGGACAACAAAGATGTATTCCATTGTCATATATGAATATGGTTTACAAATGCCGATACTCAAATTCAGAAACTAGAATCCAGTTTAAGGTTAATTCGAATATTTGGAACACTTCATGTCCAACTCAAATGTCACACGCAGCATAATGTGTACTCCCATTTAGATATGTACACAAGCGATGTATCAAGATTCAAATACTGAGTCAATCAACCAAGAATGTACAGAACTAACAGACATATAAACACTTATAGAGTATATGGATCAATAATATCAACTAACATACATAAGCCAGGCCGCTGTACTTTTTTTTGGCTACAACATCATCCTTTTTTTAGACAGCATCTTGGCCCTTTCTGATGCGTTCCACTTATGGTCCATCTATACTACTACTATTGCTGAATGCACATTCAGCCCGATTGGCATATTTGTAGGTCTGGCACAGCAATCCAAATGAAATGTCTCCGAGTCTTATCAATTAATACAGACTTGTGCTCAAATAAAATTACAAACCAAAAAACAAAAAAAACAATTATTACATGATCTCTAAAACAAATGGTTTGATTGATTACATGAACAGACAACACAAAGGTTATTCAACTATGGAAAGAACATTTCACCTATGATTTACCAAGTAGGATTTTAATTTCCTTTTTTCCTTCAGGACCTTAACAATCTGGTCAGTCTCAGCTTGCTTCGTTTTGAAATCCACTAAATATTTAATGGGTGTCTTGAGTACTGCTTGTGATTGTGCTGTTTGCTTACTCAACATGTCAACTTCATCTCTAAGAGCAGAAACAGAATCTCTTTCTACCACTAGTTTAGCCTCTAGAGCATCAGCAGTTGGCAATTCATAATGCACGATTGGGCCGGTGCCACTGCTGTGGGATGATGCAACGTCCATGGGGACCTCGCTCTTTGATCTTGGGCTAACCTGTTTTGCCATTAAAGTTCCGATTGGATTCAGAAAAGTTGAAGTTAGCAAAACATCTCAACTGGGAGTTAAACAAACAAGGAATTAAAGAGTTTCAATTGGATGCTGAAAAGTAGTTATTAACATCATTGTAACCCGCTGTTGCAGCAGAAAAGCAGTTAAACAAACAAGTAGATATTTAAGTTAAGGAAAACAGGTAATTCTTAACAGTAAGTATCAAACACATAGATAGGCGCAGTCTACAATATGATTAACAGGCTGTGCCATTATGCAATCAGTAGCAAACTAAATTAAGCCAAGCAACGTCATTGAACAATTTTGCAATAAGTGGCTAACTAAAATTCTGAGAAGCAGGTAACTGAACTTACGCTAGTTCTTTGTACAGGCACACTGTAACTTCTTTTTCGCTTACAAAGTTGTACGAAGGAGTCCATGGCATCAATTGCTTGGATACGCAGTCCCAGTACTTCTTTCTTCCCACACTGCATGGGTAAGTCGAATGGTTAATCTGGTAAGATGGTGCGTCCTTGATATGTTATATGAGGACGTGTAGTCAGACTAGTTGTAGCCAAACACATCACACTGTCTTTTACTGTATATTTCATGTGATTACTTTTGGCATATCGAGATCTAAGCAATCTAAAATAGGATGAAAAGACTGGCATCCTTCACATTATTGGCGAACTCAGTTCATATAAACAAGCAATTCAACCATTCTGTGGGTAAATCAAAAGTGCCACTGGAATATTTTTCACTATCCAATCATAGGCACAAAAAGGGGCGACGCCACCATAGGGGCTGGTATGGGCGGCCGCCTCAGGTGGCTGGAAAGTGTGCACCTAGTTTGAGTCGTCCAGGTTGGCCCATGCTAGTTTTGTTCGTCCCAACGCATGAGCAGGCAATGTAAACAATGAAGAAAAATGTTTCAATTTGGATGGGCCAATAACATAAGTGCAAGGCAGGCCCTATAGCAGGCTCGCGGCCCAAACGAGCGCCTCCCATATCGATCAACAGCAGGAAAAATCCCAATTCATTTGCTCCAGCCTCCAGTCTGGTTTGCTCCTAACCTAGCCCCGCTGGACAGACCGACACAACACTTCCTCGCGCCCTCGTTGGAGGGTGGTTGCCGGGCTTCAAGCGAACGGAAGGACAAGAAGATGAAGATCCAACCCTAGGTGTAGCCTGCGTGGGAGGCAGCGGCGGCAGCACGGTCATGGCATCGAGCTTGTGCAAACGGACAGTCGCAGCTTGCAAGAGTAGCATGCGCAACGAGCAGGTACATCACATCCCCGATTATATCTAATTCAACTCTTCAATTTCTGGCCAATAGTTAAACCTGACGGTGTTGTAAAACTGCTTGTATGCAGGGAATCTATGAGAAAATGAAACCAATTTCTACTTATTTTATAACTCCCCCAATCAATACTGAACTGACTGAATTTGATGTATCTAATCAAGTTTCCGGTGCAAACATACAAGCTCATGTTGTTCTTGAGCCTGAAGTGTCTCATGAACAGACTGCTAATGAAGGATTTGATGCAAACATTTTACATGCTCCAGGTGATGAACATATAGTGTCTAATGAGGGATCTAATGCAAGCATTTTGCAAGACCATTGAAGGATTTAGTGTCTAATGATGATCTACTCTGTTGAGAGAGACAGAGATTTGCAGGCATTGATGGCAAGCAAATTATAGTGCATTTTCATAGCTTGAGGAAATGTCGAGGCCATCTAGCAGAAAGTCCCCGTATCATGACAACATAGCATAAATACTTTTCTAATCTGTTGTTTGAAACTATTGGCATACTTGTGAAGGATTAGATATATTGATATGCAGTTTGCGCACTGGTTATACGTGCAATTACACTTCGATATTTTCAGCCAGAGAATGAATAATTCAAGCAGGTACAGACCATGTTTGTAGTCCTTGTACACCATGTTGCATTTTGTGTTTTTGATGCTTGCATCATTTAGTGTTTATAATCTGAACTACTTTGGATCATTAGCTGGTTTTCAAAGTGCATGTAGCTTCACATTTCTCAAGTTATGTTGATTTCTGGAGTGCAAGTGCCTTCGTATTTTTTAAGTTAAACGTTCGCCCCTGGTAACTTGAATTCGTGGATCAGCCACTGCACACAAATCATACACGAATGCCAGTACGAATTAAATGAAGTGCAGGGACTTACGCTAGCTCGTTGTGCATGCTCACTGCAGCTCTGCTTGCGCTTGGGATGTTCCATGTACAAGTCCATGTTACCACTTGCTTGGATGTGCAGGCCTTGTGCTCCTTGCATCCCCCTCTGCATGTTTGACATGGCGAATGGTTGATCAAATAAGAGGAGTCGACCTTGATGTTGTACCGGAGGACAGATACTTACAAGGTTATACGGGTGTGCAGGATGTGTACCAGATCCCGTAGTGCCGTCATGCTTCGCTAAGAAATGGATTTGCTTGTTTCAGATGATATCTCCAGAAGAAATAAGAGTTAAAGTCAGAGTTGCATAGGCGTGTAAGCTAGGAGAGCAGTGAAAGGATATCCAAACATCGTCGGTACAGTGCACATGGGCGTGATGTGTGGATACCTAGTTCGGGCCGGCATTTGGGCATGCTCGCCTAGCTAGAGTGCGGGTCACTTCAGAGCCGTTGAGGGTGATGCGCTGGCGTTGGCTGGCCGCGCACGGATACAGATCTTGAGTGGCAGCAGAGCGCTATGATGCGGTGGACGAGACCATTGGTGAAGCCCCAACGGCCTCGGGGGGTGGAGGTGCGACGATGTGCTCGGTGAAGTAGCCCCGGTTAGCTGGGAGACGGCGTCGGTGAAGCACACCTAATGCGGTGGAACTCGGTGTCTGTGAGGCACATCGGTTGCCGTGGCTGATGTTGTCGGTGGACCACCCGGTGCGGTGGACGAGGGCGTAGATGAGGTAACTCCGGTGCGGTGGTGAAGTGCGACCATCGTCTTCGTCGTTGTCGTCCGGCACAGAGGTGGGGAACGGTGGGGAAAGAGACGAGATGAGGGGCGATTCGAGGGTTGGCGGCGAATTAGGGATTTGAGCAATCTGGGCGCGGAAGGGGACGGTGGAGAAGAGAGATTTTGCAGGGCTGGAATTGGGGCCGCCAGATATTTCAATCCGAAACGTGGAAGCGCGAACTTATATTGTCGTCGTCCTTTTTTTGGGGGGGAGGGGTGTGGGTGGCTGGGTGCTACGCGTCCGTCCGACACACGCGACCACTCCGACAGGACTATGCTTCGGTGCCTTAAGGCACCCACCTTTGTGTCCATGACATGTGGGCCCAAAAGGTGGCTGGCCCACATGTCAGTCACCCAAAGGCAGTTGGCTTTAAGGCACCGAAGCAGCGTCCACCCCGACACGACCCTGGTCTGCCTAGTGTGCCTACATTTGAGAATGCAAATGAATCTTCTATCATTTGCAAATGAATCTGTATGTATTACCATGCCCGTGTTTTCCTTGCAATAATTAGTCATTCGAAACGAGATACTCCATCCGTTCACTTTTGTAAGTCGTTTCAGACATCTTAAAATGAACTGTTTTGCACATTGTCTGAAATGTCTTCAAGGTCTTATAAAAGTGAACATAGGGAGTACTATAAATTAATTAATGAGGAGTTATTTGAAAAAAATCGAAACGGTACCCACGCTAACGTGGATTAGAGTGTGTGTCACATAATTAGTTATTTGAATTAGAGTGTGTGTCACGTAGTTAGTTATTTGAATTAGAGTGTGTGACACGTAGCGATTTCCAATTCTAACGTGGATTTCGCATTTCACTGTATCCACGCTACTTTTTTAATACAAATTCATATGTATATGATGAACGCCATGGTAGTGAGAAAAGTTTTGGATGGATTCAAACATATGACCTACAAAATAGCACAACAAATTGAGTCAATGTCAACTTTTCGAAACTTAGTATGGCACGAATTCAAAATAATTACCCATATGCCTCGTCCTCGGTTCAAATCTTACAATGCATACCGAATTGAAACATCGATATTAAGTCTCGTACTATGTACATTCAAATGTTGTTTTTAGCCCCCCTCCCCCCCGCACAAACGCTACATACTTCCTGTATCGGTCAATCTTTCTCTCCTAACCACCTTAGGAAGCTATCGGTTTCCAACACACGTTCATTCTTTCTCTCCATGTTTCGATCTCTAAGTCTCTCAACTACACAACCCCTTTTTCCACTCTGTTACCAAATGTATTTACCTCACACACCTGCCATTGCACCCCATGCCGAGCTCTCTCTCTCCCCCTATCCCTCTCAGCCTCTCAGGCTAAATACATGCATTGCCTATCTAGCCCCCCAACCTCTCGTGCGCACACAGGCATGTTGTATATCTAGGTCACTCCCTCGAGACTGTCTCACTCTTTCTTCCGCACAGCGGGCCACACTCGCTCAATCTCGCTCTCTTTATTTGAGTCTCGTTTAACCTTGTTTTCTTTCACACACAAATTATATATCTCCCTGTTCAGGCCTCGATCGACACACTCTGTACTCTCTGACGCAGATTGTCTATCTAGGTCAGTCCATCCAAGCGGCCGCCACTCTTTCGACCTCATGGTGGGCCACGCTCACTCAATCTCTCTCTCTCTCTCTCTCTCTCTCTCTCTCCCTTGACCTCGCTCTTTCTCGGACAAAAATGATATATCACCATGTTTGAGCCCAGTTCGACCTATTCACATTGTATACTCTCTCACGCACATATCGTCTATCTAGGTCACTCTCTCCAACCCGTCTCACTCTTTCGATCGCACGGCGACCCTATGTGATCGGTTGACTTCCTTCCTCCCACACACAGAATATATCTACACTTCTATGACTGGATCATCTCTCAAGCTCTATCTTACAGCCCTCACCCTTGCCAAAAGCTCAATCGGACAATATCTCTCTAGAGCATATATATTTGTTCAATGAATGTCGGACCACACTCACTTTGCCTCTCTATCTATATGTCTCTTGATTGACCTCGCTTTCTCACACCGTATCTTCCATGCGTTGAAGCTACTACCTCTCCATCCCTCGCAAAGCCGGAGCTATTTACATTGCGAGGGGCACTCCAACCTTGGATTAATTTGTGTAGGCATTTATTCCGGTCAGTTTAGATTATATTTTCGTAGCATTCGGCCCACAACTACTGCAAACACTATTGCAACCCACACAACTCCCCTAGTTGATTTACCTCTGGCTCGGTCATCGCTCTCTCACACGTCCTTTCTCACCTTCAACATCGCACCATGGTATTATTGAAAAACTATGTTGTTCTCTTTAATTATTATAAATAAGCTACAAAAATACACACCGATAGTCCACTTGGAATGGAACAAATTTCGACCCACAAATTAAAGTGCTACAAACTACACACTGAGGGGCCCACATGTCATGAAACAAATTTGGACCCATATAAAAATAAAAAACTAAAGGACGAGGATCGAACATGCGACCGGGCCTTCAAGCCGCACGTCAATAGGCAACATACATAGAATATCAATGTTTGTTGTACCACTTTTGTTCACATAATGTTTTTATATTACCACAGCCTAATTAATGGATAACATGTAATGTTATTTTTAGTACTATTCTCCTTCACTTACTGGTGGGTTCCATGTGTGCTCTCTCTCTCCTCCCCTTCCGCGTTTAGACGCACGGGCAAACAGGAAGAACTCGCGGGCAATGTTGCCGTTGACCATATCTGGACGCGTTCACAAGTCACGGCACCAGTTTCACGTACTAGCAGCACTAGTCAGTGTGTACGTGCAATGCATGTTAATTTGGAAGTATATTAAGTGCATGCGGATATTAACTACTAGGATATTATTTGCGTGTTGTCATGTGATTAGCATTATTTTTGGCATGAAATTAACTGCACGCTAAACGTGTTGAGCGCTCGACATTGAAGGAGTCTAGGTCGTTGGATGACAAGGAATACATGTGGCTTGATGACGTTTTATATTTAATTTGATACGGCTCTAGCAGAACATTCAATCGAGCAAACCATACATTTCGTTCAGTCTGACTCCGACTTTAAATTATACGACGATCGATATAAAATAAACGGAAATGATAAACATTCGGATTTTAAGCATGGCAATCCGAACGTTTTTCATGGCAAATTTAGATTAGGCGGTGGCGGCGGGGGCGTCTCGCGGTGGGAAGCGGCTCCTCTGCCGTGCTCTCTGTGTCGTCGGGCCACTGACCGACGGCGACGGCGATGTCTTGCGCCGTTGTTGGCGTACTCCTGGACGTTGGCCTGGCTTCAAAGAAGGCCAAAATGTTCTAGACTTCGGAGCGAGTTAACTGGCGGGAGGAGGCGACTGGCGTTGGTGCAAGGAAGCGGTCGACGGCGGCCATCCATGCCGCTGAGGGGGCACTGGCACCCGCGCGGGGACAGGCGCTGTCAACGGCATGGCGGAGACATTCGTGTGCACAGGCACCGGCACGGGCGCGCACGTCAATGCACGCGCAGGCGCATGGGCTGGCAGGTGCACGGGCACCGGCACGGGCGTGCGCATCAGTGCATGCGTAGGCGCATGCGCTGGCAGGTGCACGAGCGCGTGAAAGTCGGCAGGGACCTCGTGGAACCCCGTGGGATCAAGCTCGGCGATAATGTGCGGCTCCCAGCCCATCAATGCCACGGGGATGGGTGCTGGCGTAGTCGGGGCAACGGGAGCCAGAACGGGAGCAGGGACAGGCGCGGCGTCTTCCCGCAAGGCCAGTTCAAGCTCGTCCCAAAGCGCCTTATGTTCTTGAGACTCCGGCTCGGTGTCTTCCTCAGGAAACTGGAACACTAAGGGCAGACCATCGTGATGTGGCATGGCGTACGTTTAGGTCAGGCTAGTTGGAGGTAGATGACAGGAGAATCGGAGAGGAAGAGAGAGGATTGTAGCAATACCGGGTAGTGCGGGGTTGATTTTAAACTGCGGCGCCGGCGATATTAAAAGTGGGAGCAGTTGGGACGACCGTGGGCGGCGGAGCCTGGTCAAAGGGCTCGCCTCCCGGTGAGCCTGCACAGCGGTCTGCTCGCACGCCTCCCTGACAGCCGGTGCAGCGGTCTGCTCGCACGCCTCCCGTCGACTCACACGCTTGCTCGGATGGCACCTGCCGATGAGAAGCGGGGATTCGTGGCGGCACGTAAACGCCCACGGTTTCAACAGTGAAAGCGTTCGCCTTAACGTGACAGGTCTTTGTTCGAAAATACCTTGGCTCTTCATTTGTGCAACTTGTCATAAGCAGCTTGTCTCAAATTGAAAAAAAACTTACGAAGTAATATTTGTGCCATATCACGTGACCATGCTTAGTTTCAAGAATTTATGCTCACTTTTGGATTTTCTGAAATTTAAGATCCAGGATTCAAAACAATATCATAACCTGCATCATGCAATAAATTTTCAAGCCGTACATCTGTCCTGTTGTATTTCTTAAGAAAGGATTTGGTCAAAAAAAATTCTTAGTTAGACTTCAGACAAGTTATATATGCATAGTAAAAGGATAATACCTCCGTACCAGTGCATTGCCTGATATATTAACTCAAGTACTAGGCACGAACAAACGGGCTCAATTCTATGCTCATCCTGGTGTAGTAGTAGTAGTACTAGGCAATGCAGCTGACGGGTGACCTTCATGAGCGGCGACCGAGGGAATTGAACCGTGTTCGGCACGGTAGGTAACGTTGTCTAGTTACTAAAGCATCCCTCCATTGTTCATCGGTAGTCATTATGGACCGGGGACATGAGGGGAATTTCCTAGGGCTGGAATTCTGGCCGCCAGATATTTCGACTTGAAACGCTGAGGCTCGACTGGTTGGAGTTGCCTAATGCGCGTACCATGCACGCCACCGAAGGACACGAGCCCGGTTTTTTTAGGATCAACACGAGCCAAGGTCTGGCTGGTACGCCGTTGGGTCCTACCATTCGAGAATACGAAAGGAACCTTTTAAATTGCCGAACGAATCTATGTGTATTAAAATACCCGTATTTTCCTTGCAAATACTAATCTCAACGTGGTAATTGATTTATGACGAGTTGTTGAATTAGAGTGAGTTTGTGATATAGTCATCTCAACGTGGATTTCACATTTCATGCTATCCCTAGTAAGTTTTCCAATGCAAATTCAAATTTAAAAGATGAACAATATGGAGGTGAGAAAACTTTGTATGTATCAAGCATATGACCACACACACACACAGAGAGACACACATGCACGAACACAATAACAATCCAATAAGTATAGTGCATCTATTTTTCCAAACCATGCATGTATGACACGAATTCAAAAATACTCCTTCTATTCCTAAATATTAGTCTTTTAGAGAGTCCAACAAGTGACTACATACGGAGCAAAATGAGTGAATCTAGACTCTAAAATATGTCTATATACATTCGTATGTGCTAGTCCATTTGAAGCCTCTAAAAAGACTAATACTACCTCCGTCCAGGTTTATTGGTCTCCATTGTATTTCGTGCCAAATTTTGACCATAGATTAAACTAACAAAATGTTCACGCATGTCACCAAACATTATATTTTTGAAAACTATGTTCAAATACGAATCCAATGAGATAATTTTTCTTGACATGCATTAACATTTTGTTAGTTAAATCTTTAGTCAAAATTTGACTCAAACTACAAAGGGGACCTATAAACCAGGACGGAGGTAGTATTTAGGAACGAAGGGAGTAAAATGTAAGACATCCATGGTCCTCAGTTCAATATTTAAAATGAACATGAAACTGAAACATGAATATTAAGTCTAGTACTACAGTACATGCAAATGTTGTGTTTAGGCGGAGCTATGATTGTCGGGGGTCAACCCCTCGACCTTAGATAAAATTGTGGAGCTCTGTTTAGGGTTGTTTAGATTATATTTGTCCCTACCCTCCCAACCACCGATTGGTTGTGCACCCCCACCCCTCCTCCCCGAGAGAATATCATGTGCCCCCATACCTTAGATGCTATATGCCGATACGAGTTGCTTGGAGCTTGTAGATTTGAGATATAGCAGCTCACATGACGTGTCTTAATATTTTTGCAGGAAACCTTGATGAGTTTGAGAATTGCACACAATTTGTACAAAAACTACTTAGATGCCCTTTGATCCCATATCCAACGACCTCGAAGCTCGTATCACCGTAGCATCTAAGATGAAGGAGGACATCATATTCTCCTGTATGTAAGAATATCATGTGCTACCACACCTTACATGCTTTGGTGATACAAGCTCTTCGGAGGCGTTGGATTTGTGACCCAACACCTCCTTGGTGGTTCGAATGTTTTTTTTGCAGAAAAGCCCCAAAAGAGTTTGGCCACTGCTTACAAGCACAAAGACTGCTCAGATGCCATTGGATCTCAGATCAAACGACCTCCAAGCTCGTATCACCGTAGCATCCAAGCTGCGATAGCACCTTATGTTTTCTCGCACGGGAGAGTATGAGGTGCTCCCGCACCGTAGATTCTATGGTGATACGAGTTCACTGAGATCTAACGGCCCACGGTAGTAGGTTTGAATGTTCTTGCAATACACGACTGATAGAGTTTGGGAAATGCGCAGAAAGTACAAGTACTACGCATGTGTCATCTGATCCCTGATCATACGACCTAGATGCTCATATCACCGTAGCGGGTAATTAAGCTACGGGGAGCACCTAATATGAGCACTGGGGAGCCGTTGGATCGAAGATGCAGCAGCATACATGAGGCCTGAATGTTTTATTTGCAAAAAAACCTTTGGAGAGTTTGGAAATTGCGCATAATTACAAAGACTACTCCCAAGCCATTGGATCTCACTTCCAACGGTGTAAAAACTCGTATCACCATAGTATCTAAGCTGCGGGGTGGATGTGATATTCTATGCCGCTGTCATTTTTGCTCGTAAACTTGCAAAATACGTGTAACTCATGCCGTTACTTGTCTAGCCGCGCAAAGTGTTTGTTCAAAAAACCATCCTACACTGAAATATCGGAACAACACACGTGGGTCCCACTTGTCATTAATCAAATTTGGACCTAAAACTAACAAATCTGAAAGACGAGATTCGAACTGGCAACCTGGACTACAAAGGGTAAGTCGATAGCCTGAAAAAACGAACGGTTGTTGGCTTTGTCCCATAACTTGATTTTATACATTACTTGCGTTGAGTAGAGTAGAGGGAGTGCCTCGTCAACACGTGCATGACCGTTGTCTCACTTACTGGTGGGTCCCAGGTATGTGATCTCAATCTCTCTTCTCTCCATTGTCTAACCTATGCACGGTCACACACGAAGAGCGGCGCTAGCTTGCCGTGGTGTTATTACAACTAAAAAAAGCTTGGAAAATAGAAGAATCGCCTAGAACAAGAGACATCATGGCTGGTCGAGACGGAGCTAACCACATCTATCCTCCGTGCCACGTTCGCATGATGAAGCTGTGTGGCTAGTGGGGTGTTTTCGACTGACTGGCTGGGTCCCGAGGTCGAACCATAGGTACTAGTACGTCTGATACAGTATATTTTTACACGCACATTATTGCTCCGTGCCGAGACGTGGCACACCCTACCGCGCGGTTTCGGGGTCCTCCCGGGTGGTGCACGCATATATTCTTCCTGACGTGGGACGCCCTACCGCGCATTTTCTGGGTGCTCCTCGGTCGTAGCGCCGAAGCAAGTAAATGAATCGTCAAATCACGAAAGACCACCTTTCCCGCCGAGTACATCAGTGAAGCATGGTGGCTAGCTAGTTGGGCTAGTTTGACCGATTAGCTAGGCCGCCGCCACATTTGTTTTTCACCCCTTTTTTATCTACTTGCCGGCAGGTAAATTTAAATATCCACGGCGTTGCTCTGGTGTTGGGGTGCGGCAGGATTTTTAATTTTTTGATTGACGGGAGTAGGCGCGACAGCAATTAGTCACGATGACTCCGCCTGTAAAAACCCACTGCTCCCTGATGTGAGAAGTCGTCGAATGGTGTTTTACCATGGTGAAAACCAAAAGATTCCCCGCTCCCTCCGCCTTCCCGTAGATTGCATTGCCTTTCATCCGTTTTCGCCCCCCTTTGCTTCCTCTCCCCATTGCTTCTACCTAGTGCCATGGCGGCGCAGCAGGTCACGGAGTCCGAGGTGAGGCGCCTGACACAGGAGCTCCATGCCAAGGATGCGGAGCTCGGGGCCAAGGACGTGGAGCTCCATGAGCTCAATGAGGAGAGGCGTGGCATGCTCCTCCGTTATGTGCAGGAGTTCACAAAGCTTCAAAAGCGGCAGGCGTCCACCACAAAGATTGAGGGAGTCCTGGATTAGGGGGTGTCCGGACGGCCGGACTATCACCGTTGGCCGAACTCCTAGACTATGAAGATACAAGATTGAAGACTTCGTCCCATGTCCGGATGGGACTTTCCTTGGCGTGGAAGGCAAGCTTGGTGATACAGATATGTAGATCTCCTACCATTGTAACCGACTCTGTGTAACCCTAACCCTCTCCGATGTCTATATAAACCGGAGGGTTTTAGTCGATAGGACGAACAACAATCATACCATAGGCTAGTTTCTAGGGTTTAGCCTCTTTGATCTCATGGTAGATCTACTCTTGTACTACCCATATCATCAATATTAATCAAGCAGGAGTAGGGTTTTACCTCCACCGAGAGGGCCCGAACCTGGGTAAAAACATCGTGTCCCTTGTCTCATGTTACCATCCGCCTAGACGCATAGTTCGGGACCCCCTACCCAAGATCCGCCGGTTTTGACACCGACATTGGTGCTTTCATTGAGTGTTCCTCTGTGTCGTCACCTTTAGGCCCGATGGCTCCTTCGATCATCAACAACGACGCGGTCCAGGGTGAGACTTTTCTCCCCGGACAGATCATTGTATTCGGCGGCTTTGCACTGCGGGCCAATTCACTTGGCCATCTAGAGCAGATCGAAAGCTACGCCCCTGGCTATCCGATCAGATTTGGGAGTTTGAACTACAAGGATGACATCCGCGGAGACTTGATCTTCGACGGATTCGAGCCACAGCCAAGCACGCTGCACTGTCTCGATGGGTATGATCTAGCTCTGCCGCCGGACAGTACCCTGGAGGCCGCACCAGCGTCCGCTCCGACCCCTAGCTCGGAGCCGACTTCGCCGGTCGAGGACGAGAGGCTGGACACCACCTCGGGGGCTATGATCTCTACGGCGATTGAGCCGAACACCATCCCTGTCCTTCGCAAAGCCTGTGACTCTGAGGTGCCGGACTCCTCTCCGGACTCCGCACCTCCCGCGCCCCTGCCTATCAAATCCGATTGGGCGCCGGTTATGGAGTTCGCCGCCGCAGACATCTTTCAGCAATCGCCCTCTGGCGACGTCCTGAACTCACTGAAGTCTCTCTCTTTATCAGGAGAGCCCTGGCCGGACTATGGTCAGGAAGGTTGGGACACGGACGACGAAGAAATTCAATGCCCACCCACCACCCACTTTGTAGCAACTGTCGATGATCTAGCCGACATGCTCGACTTTGACTCCGAAGACATCGATGGTATGGACGACAATGCCGGAGACGACCAAGAACCAGCGCCTACAGGGCACTGGAAGGCCACCTCAACTCACGATGTATATATGGTGGACACACCTAGAGGAAGCAATAATGAGGAACAACGGGATGCTGCTAAGGATAATTCCCTCGAAAACCAACCAAAACGGCGACGTAAGCGCCGCTCAAAGTTCCGCCTCGACAAAGACGGCGGCCATACAGACCCAGCCATAGAGCCAGTCGCACCAGTGCACGACGAACATGCCATCAAACAAACATCCGAACAGGACAACTTGGATAAACAACCCGCCCCCGGCGAAGATGACAGTCCGGACGATCTCACACCGGACAAGTTGTTGGAGCAGAAGAACCTCCACAAAAGGCTTGTCACAACTGCGCGTAGCCTAAAAAAGCAGAAGCAGAAGGTCAAAACAGCGGAAGATGCACTCAGAATCAGATGGAGCAAAGTATTCAACACCGCAGACAAATATGGCGATAGTCGCCAAACAAAGAACTAGCCGAAGCGCAAACTACTGCCCGAATTCGACGAGGAGGCCGTAGAGCCCCCACAATCAAAGAACAAAGAGGCCGCCCGGTCGGATAGACGACCACATGGCAAACATAGAGCGGCAAGCAGCGCCGCACACAAGCCGGCACGCGATCCGCATAAGGATTCGCACCAAAAGGATGGCCCAGTCAGGTCTATCTATGGGCCAAGAAAGCAAGCTCTAGAAAGCAATGCAACACGTCGAGTATTCGAACATCACGGCACACCCAAATACAGGGGCGCCGCACACCCCCTATGTTTCACCGATGAGGTGCTGGATCATGAATTTCCAGCGGGATTTAAACCCATAAACATAGAGGCATACGACGGAACAACAGACCCGGGAGTCTGGATTGAGGATTACATCCTCCACATACACATGGCTAGAGGAGATGATCTCCACGCCATAAAATACTTACCCCTCAAGCTCAAAGGGCCAGCACGACACTGGCTTAAAAGCCTCCCTGAAAACACCGTTGGAAGTTGGGAAGAGCTCGAGGATGCTTTTCGGGCAAATTTTCAAGGGACTTATGTCCACCCTCCGGATGCAGATGATTTAAGTCGCATAAGTCAACAACCCGGAGAGTCAGCCCGCAAATTCTGGAACAGGTTCCTCACCAAAAAGAACCAAATAGTCGACTGTCCGGACGCCGAAGCCTTAGCAGCTTTCAAACACAACGTCCAGGATGAATGGCTTGCCAGGCACCTTGGCCAGGAAAAGCCAAGAACAATGGCCGCACTAACAAGCCTCATGACCCGCTTTTGCGCGAGAGAGGATAGTTGGCTTGCAAGATGTAGTACCAGCGACCCAAGTACATCCAAAGTCAGAGATGGAAACGGGAAAACACGACGCAGCAAGGACCAGCGCTGGACAAGGGGAAACAATCCGAAGAGCATGGCGGTCAACGCCGGATTCAAAAGCTCTCGGCAGAATCATAAAAAACTGCCCCTCAAGGATAACAGCCACGAGCTATCCAACCTAAACAAAATCTTGGACAAAATATGCCAAATCCACAGTACCCCCGGGAGGCCTGCAAACCATACCCACAGAGATTGTTGGGTCTTCAAACAGTCCGGCAAACTCAATGCCGAACACAAGGGGCTCGACACACCAAGCGAAGATGATGACGAACCCCACAAGCAGAGCACAGAAAAACAAAAGAATTTCCCACAAGAAGTCAAAACAGTAAACTCACTTAAAGTGACAAAAGGGAAAATCAGAGCGGCGCCCATTGAAATATGCACCGCACGGCCAATCCCGGTGGAGTCCCGACATTGGTTGTCAAAACCAATCACCTTTGATCATCAGGATTACTCCGGAAGTATCCGGAACGCAGGATGGACTGCCATGATATTAGATCCTATAATCAATGGACTCCAATTCAGAGAAGTCCTAATGGACGGCGGTAGTGATCTAAACCTGCTATATCAGGACACAATCCGCAAAATGGGGATAGACCCAACCAAAATTCACCACAGCAACACCTCCTTCAAGGGGGTAATGCCAGGCCTATATGCCCATTGTACGGGCTCCCTACTACTTGAAGTTGTTTTCGGCTCATCCGACAACTTCCGCCGTGAAAAGTTAACCTTCCACATTGCCCCATTCAAAAGTAGCTATCAAGCACTATTGGGACGTGAAGCTTTCGCCCGCTTTAACGCAATACCGCATTATGCATCTCTTACACTCAAAATGCCCGGTCCACGCGGCATCATCTCACTAAAGGGAAATATCAAGTGTTACTCGAGCACAGAAGGACGTGAGACTGCCTGGACAGTCACACACTAATCCGGCTCCGCTAACCAAGCACCCGAACAGGTCATTCGAACCCCGAACACGGCTAGACGAGTCCAGCGTAAACATATAAAGGCCTGCTACCCGCACACCCCCGTACAAGGGGTTGCATGCATGTACAACAAGAGACAATAAAGCTCAATTTTATTCGCTTTTCGAATCGTACTCTGTTTATTTAATATAAAGTACATTTTTCGCACGATCTTTCTTCAACTAAGTTCTTCTCTTTTACAGATGAACACCGTGCTACACCTGTCCAGGATACGGCACAACGGAGACACAGGCGCAGACGTGCAGTAGGGACCCGTTGCAAGGATTCTTTTCAGATTAAGACCCTGTGTAAACCTTTTTTACTATCTCTTGTTGATACACATCCCCCGGTTTCTTGCTATAACCGAGGAGGAGGCTGGCATTTTGGCATCGGCCGCGTCAGAAATTTTTGCACGTACCTGGACACCAGGGGCTTAGGTCGTTGTTCTGCCCATTTTCATAAAGACCGAATACCTTAGGGAGTGTTCGGCGTCTCAAGTTAGGCCTTATATGCATCAGCTCCGAATCATGTCTTTGGTCAAATGTTGGGTTTGCCCAGCTCCTGTGTTTTGCTGCCTTACGTTCCACTCCATCGGCTAACGCGGCACCAGGAGAACTACTGCGATAGTGCCCCGGTTAGGCCTAGTGAGCACCTCAGTAGAGAAAGCCGAAAACTGACTGTCATGATATAGTGTGAGACTGGTCAACCACTCGATGACCCACTGGAATGTTTAGAATTCCTCCGCATTAACGAAGGACCGTTTCCCGGTCAGGCACATACGCGCCCCGTGTTCGGGAGAGCGCGGTGCCCCTAGGGGCTATATAGTAGCCCCACCATCGAACTCCTATGGCTAAGTGAAAGTGATAAAGCATTATAGTCTGGTTGCCCAGTTTGTTACGCTATCACCTCCTTCACAGGACCAAGACGTTGGATTAAGTGTGGAAATGCGCCTTTTTTGCAAACACCCCCACACTATGTGCGTGGGGGCTGAAGCCAAAGACTGCCATCTTTCAGGTTATATACACATATACATTAACGGCCGCACAGGAGGCGTTTTAATACTTGAACGCACAAGTATAAAAATCCCTTATATTATATTGAAACATTGTTTCACAAATCATACATGTCATTAGAACATAATATCCTTTGAGCACTGCGTCTCTATTAAACGAGCGCCCTGCAGGACTTCCTAAAAATAGTGCTCGGCAGGTACTCAGCTTCTGTCCGAATCTTGGGATGCAACGGCAGTGGCCTTCATCTCCGCCCAGTATGTCTTGACACGGGCAAGAGCCATCCGTGCACCCTCTATGCATGCCGACCGCTTTATTGCACCAATATGTGGCATCGCACCAAGGAACTGCTGCACCAAGCCAAAATAACTCTTCGGCTCGGGCCTGTTCGGCAACAAATGAGTCACGACATCCTTCATGGCAAGTCCAGACTACCTATTCAGTTCATCCCATTTGGCCAAACGATCGGTCAATGAAAGCGGACGCCCTGGACTATGGAACTGCGACCAAAAAAGCTCTTTCATTCCGTGATCCTTTTGGCCTCGGAAGTGTGCAACCGCATCTGCGGCACTCGCCGCCAAATCCAGATAAGCTTCCTCCGCACCCCATAGCTGGCCCAAGTGAGCATACTTAGGATCCGTAAATTTCCTCCGCAGCAGAAAAGGCTTTCCAGCCATAATATCTTCGGCCTGACGCAACTCCTCTTTCATAGTTCTCATTGCAGAGCGAGCATCCTTGGCCTCTGTAGTGGCCTTTTTCAGGTCCTCTTGTTCCGCTCTCCCTTCTTTTTCAAGAAGCTCGCAACGGTCGGTAGCATTCTTCAAGTTTACGGCCATCTCGGCCATTTCTTTCTTGCTTCGGCAGTGAGCAGCCTGTTCGGCTCTCAGCTCTTCGACCGCTTTTAAGGCAGCCGCATCACTTTTTCGGGCTTGCTCCTTGGTTCGGGAGAGCTCCGCCCGAAGGTTCTCCATGGCAGCGGCACCATCTGCGTCAAGCATACATGTTGTAAGGCACAGACATTAAGCTACCTTACCGGGTGTCCGCGGAGAAGCTGCATACCTTGTGACTCGTCAAGCCGCTTATTGACAAGCGCGATGTCAGAATCCGCCACGTCAAGTTGCTGCTTTAGTTCGGCAAATTCATCAGTCCGGCTTGCCACCGGACGCTTCGCCACCTACATAGGAAGAGCGCATATTATACCTGGGATTATGATCCTTGGCGCGCTGTCATTTTTGACAGCACATCGAGTCTCAGGGGCTACTATCTATACAGGGCGCATTCTATATGCAAAACTGTCAGAAGGTACATCATTTTGCGTACCTCAAAACCTGTCAGTAAACTTATGACGGCTTCATGCAATCCACTTTCAGCGGATGAAATCCTTTCAATCACCGTACCCATTAGCGCACGGTGATCTTTCGAGATAGACGCTCGCCCGAGCAGATCTTTCAACTTCTTCGACCGTACAATGGTCGTAGTCGGACTCGTCCGATGGCCTTTTTCGAAGGCCGGACGCGGAGGGCTTTGAGGGGACCTACGACTGCCTTCGGGCCCCGCTGGATTCGGAGAAACCCTCCACGACGACACCTCAGGGTCGTCCGCCTCGCATGACAGTTCAGCAGGCGGAGGTGTTTCGCTCTCCATCATCTCCGGATCAAGATCCCCCGAAGACGAGCTCTGCTGAGAAGGGCTGAGATCCGAACTGCAAGAAAAATTTCAGTTATCTTCAGAAATAAAACAGGGATGTCTCTCATTCTAGGAAAACGCCCCTCTTTACTTATGGCTCGCTGGAGGGCTGATCTCCTTGGGGAAATTGTGCGGCCGGGGCATCTCCCGGCGCAGGACCCTCTGGCGAAGATTTCTTCCCCCGCTTCGAGGCCTTGGTCTCCGGATCTTCAGAAGCGGTCCTCTTCTCCCCTTGGAGGGAGGGATTATCGATCCCTCCTTTCTTGATAAACTCCTCCACGGAGGTAGTAGCTCCCTTGTTCCCCCCTTCACCTTCTTCAAAAGGCGCAACCTCTAGCATCCTCGTTAACACAAGATCCGGCGTGATCTCTGGGAGGGGGGCCGGACACCAGATCAGTTTTGCTTTTGCTATCCACTCCTGTTCAAGGGACGGCTCTTTTAAAGGCAAGCTTATGATAGATATACGGATGGCATGTTCGGGTACATGACTACTTACTTGAGTATCTGGGCGATTGCAGCTCAGACCTGCGTCCTCGGTCAAGTCCGGACACTTCTCTTGTGATCGGAAGAATAGTTTATACATCTCCACGGGCGTCGCGCCAATAAAATGTTGGAGAGCTCGTGGTCCCTCTGGATTAAATTCCCACAGGCGGAGGGGGCGACGTTTGCAGGGCAGAAGGCGCCGAATCAGCATGACCTACGGCACTAGGACCAGATTGATCTCCCTCTCTTGGAGGTATCGAATACGGCCCTGCAACAGAGGTACGTCCTTGGACGGCCCCCAGTCAAGCCCTTTGTTGACCCATGACGCCAGCCGCGGTGGAGGACCCGGGCGGAAGGAAGGTGGCGCCACCCATTTGGTGCCCCTGGGAGCGGTGATGTAAAACCACTCCTGTTGCCATAAACCGAGCTCATCTTGAAAAGAGCCCTCGGGCCATCGAGCGTCAACACTTTTGCTTATAACAGCCCCTCCGCACTCTGCCTGCTGCCCCTCGATCATCTTCGGCTCCACTTTGAAGGTCTTGAGCCACAATCCAAAGTGAGGGGTAATGCGGAGGAAGGCTTCGCATACGACAATGAACGATGAGATGTGGAGGATGGACTCCAGATCGAAGTCGTGGAATTCCAGCCCATAATAAAACATGAGCCCCCTCAGGAAGGGGTCCGTCGGGAAGCCTAAACCCCGAAGGAAGTGAGACACGAACACCACGCTCTCACCAGGCTCGGGAGTAGGAATAACCTGCCCTGGGGCAGGCAACCTATGCGAAATTTCGCCGGTTAGATACCTGGCGCCTCGCAACTTTAGCACATCTTCTTCCGTGACAGAGGAAGGCATCCACCGGCCGTGCAGGTCGGAGCCGGACATCGTCGAAGGTCCGAAGCGCCTGAATCTGGAGCTTTAGGTGTTGGAACTCGAGGCGAGAGGCGGATTCGATTGAGATTGAAAGAAAGGAGCGGGCCTTGGTCTCGTTATAAAGAGGTTGAATACCAAGAGCCCTTCCCGTGACCATTCGGGAGTCGCCTTCGATAGAGGGGGCGTGCCAATGGGCACGACCGGGTTACCCACGCCCGTGTTGATGAGAATCCCGGAATAAGAGGGCACGATCTCCGCTTTGATAAGACGTGCCAAGGAAACCGCCTCGCTAAACGCGCTGAGGTGGGACAGTAAAAAACGATTCGAATAAAGGCCTGGCCGTGGTGTGATGTCACACCGCAGAATACGTCAGCGGACCTATGAAAAGATTATTCTCTCTACGGTGGTATGTGGAACTTATTTTGCAGAGCCGGACACTATCCTTGTGTTCAAAATCTTCTATGAAGTATTCGGAGGAGGAACCCGCCTTGCAATGCCGAAGACAATATGCGCGCCGGACTCGTCGTCATTGAAGCCTGGTTTAGGGGCTACTGAGGGAGTCCTGGATTAGGGGGTGTCCGGATGGCCGGACTATCACCGTTGGCCGAACTCCTAGACTATGAAGATACAAGATTGAAGACTTCGTCCCGTGTCCGGATGGGACTTTCCTTGGCGTGGAAGCCAAGCTTGGCGATACGGATATGTAGATCTCCTACCATTGTAACCGACTATGTGTAACCCTAACCCTCTCCGGTGTCTATATAAACCAAAGGGTTTTAGTCCATAGGACGAACAACAATCATACCATAGGCTAGCTTCTAGGGTTTAGCCTCTTTGATCTCGTGGTAGATCTACTCTTGTACTACCCATATCATCAATATTAATCAAGCAAGAATATGGTTTTACCTCCACCGAGAGGGCCCGAACCTGGGTAAAAACATCGTGTCCCTTGTCTCCTATTACCATCCGCCTAGACGCACAGTTCAGGACCCCCTGCCCGAGATCCGCCGGTTTTGGCACCGACAAAGGTGCTCGAGGCGTCGGCGGTGTTGCTGCAGAAAGTGGGAGATATGATAGGCCATCAGGGGAGCCGGCTGGAGCGTGAGCGGGCCGATCGTGACGAGGTCCAGGATCGCCTCAGCCACTTGGTGAACCAAGTTGCCACGCACGTGTTGCGGCTGCGCGATGCCTACCATCGTGCCAGCGCGACGATGTCGGCCGTCGGGCTAAACCCGTTCGACCACCCGGTCGACTTCAATGAGCTGCGGCTTCCTGACCTGATCTCCTTCTTCACCTATATCTCCGAGGAGTTGAGTCGTCTCCGCGCGATGGTGGGGGCTGAGCTGGACAAGGAGGGGTTGCGGGCTGCCGTCGCCGTTGCCGGGCGAATCCTTTCAGGGCTCCGTCACCTGAATCCATTGGTGCCATTGGACGCTGTCTTTGACAAGCTGGCTCCCGTCGACCGGGAGCGGGCTCTGTGGGCGGTTCCACCCTGCATCACCAACGTCGTGCGCCTCGAGAAGCAGAGGGACTTCGGTGGTGTTTAGGCGCCCTCTGCATGGGCTTGTCCATGTCTCGGCGCAACGTGACCGTTGGATCAAACTCAGACGGTGCATATCAGTCACTGTAGCACAAAGCGTGTGGGTGTGTTTTGTTGCATTCTCATCTCAATATAGTTGTTTCCTCTTCGTGTATTTTTGTCAACCTACTAGTGTGGACTCATGCACCCTTCATGCACTCTGCCAAACACCCAAAAGTGGGTCGAGAAGGGAACTTTTGCTCCACTCCCGTGCGCCCTTCATACACCCTGCCTAACACTATTCGTGCTTCATATGGTTCATTTTTTGTGGAGTACTGTAGGACCGTACTCTCCGTGCGCTGTGGACCTAGTTCTGTTAACATTGATCTCACCGTTCATTCTTGACCGGGTAGTCGAAAAAGCGGTTCTATGTTACATATAGGAGTAGTTGACATGCGCACAACATCATTTGTTATCGTCATATCTTAGTACACTAGCAACAAGATTGTGTAGTACTCACGTACTCCCTCCGTCCGGAAATACTTGTCGGAGGAATGGATGTATCTAGACGTATTTTAATTCTAGATACATTAATTTTTATGCATTTCTTCGACAAGTATTTTCGAACGGAGGGAGTATGAACCACTGCACATGCCTAGTAGTAGGAGCACTGTGTATGTTCAAGTGGCTGCCGTGTTTTGCACTCCTCCGTCGTAAGAGTGGAAACGCTTGCTGTAATCATTTTTTTCTTCAGAAAAACAGTGGACACGCTCTACCGTGCGGATCCTCCTCCAGCCATGCACTAAATTACTCACTTTCGCCGACGTGTGGGACAGCTAGCACCTGGGTCCACCAGCCATGCACTAAATTACTCCGTAGTAGAGTGACGGTAGACTACCCCGATTGAACCGCCGCAGTAATGCCCAATGAGCTGTCAAATCACAAAACCCCCTCCTTTCCAGCAGTAAGTTGGACGGACGAAGCAACCATCATTTCACTCTTCTCTCTCAGCTTCCTCTCTTGATGAAAACCCCCACTCGCTTCGCTTCTCCCTCATCTCGTTCCTCCTTTCACTCTTCTCTCTCAGCTTCCTCTCTTGGATGGACGCCGGAGCACCGGCCGACGTGATGTCTATGGCTCTGGCCAAAACCGTCGAGGCTCATGGTACGAAGAAGCGCAAGCACCCCGCTGAGACTACCACAGACAAGCTCAAAGCCATCGCCCTGTCCAAGCCCCCTTCTTCGGGATCCCTCATTAAGCATGTCCAGGTAATGACTCTTGTTGACGATCTTTTTCTCGATCTTGATCGTGTTTTTTCATCTAACACGCAGTACTAGTACTGGTAGTACAACTTTTTGGGTGATCTTGCATGTGATTTTAGTGTGCCAAATGACGGTTCTAAATTCCTCTTTTGACCAAAAAATGCGTGAGGTTGACACTGATTTATTATAGATTACTTTCAACTACTCCCTCTGTCCCAAATTTCTTGTCTTAGATTTGTCTAGATACGGATGTATCTAATACTAAAATGTGACATGATACAGCCGTATCTAGACAATCTAAGACAAGAATTTTGGGATGGAGGGAGTACTTTATGAACATCAATGCTACCTTTTAATATGGTATATTTGCCTCAATAACTTGTGTTATGGATATTGCATGTAATCCCTCTACTCTCATGCCTTTGAAGACATGTTCTAGTGTCTTTGTTCACTCATTTATGTGTGTATATGTAGTCATATATGGAGTATAATATCGAAAATCATCTTATATTTGTGAACGGAGGTAGTAATAAAATATGGTTTCTGTTTGAATTAGAACTAGGTCCGCGGTGGAGATGAAGTTCTCAAAGTCATGCCGTGTGAACTGGAAGACCTGATGATGAGTTCTACTGCTAAACTATCCAGCTGATGTGTCCTTGTCGCCACGTGTCCTGAACTAGTGTTTTCCTGTAGCATTGTTGTCAGGCGTGTTCTCGAGGTTGTACTTGACCACAACAATTTCCTGGCTGTGCCTTCGATTACGAAGGGTGTGGTTCTTGTAAAGCTTCCCAACAAATCTGATGCGGCCTGTCTTCATCATCATGTTTATGAGTGGAAAGACCACTCTGTTAGGTTCTCCAAGGTTGACAAGATGGTGATGGTGCATGTAAACATCTCACATGAAGTCCATGGCCTAGTCAGTTATGCGGGGTTCATCCCGTAGGTCGGTGGCAAGAAATAGTATGCAGAGTTTAGTTAGTGCAACTTTGCTTGTCTATAGTAAGTACTATTGTTCAGTACTTGATTTGTGTTTGTGAACCCTGTATTGTTTATTAGTACCGCCGCTTTTGGTGTGTGGTCAGTCCTGAGAACGGTCTATGTTAATGTCTGTCCACTCAATTCAGTCTGTATATTTTGAAGTATCCAGATCATATTTTTTGTGAGGACGGTTTATCAATTATGGTTACACTCCAATATCTGTATGCATTGCAGGGTTTATCACACCCACCAGGATTTCTAGTCCCATGGATGTTCGGTCCATATGATTTGTCACGACCTTTGGACTGTCCTGCTTGTGGGAGTAGGCGGGGCCCCTGCATGCCACGCGTAGTTGGACGATCAACCTTCTGTTTAGTACTTCAACATAGTGATTTCCTGGTAAGGATTCACTCATGTCACATCAAGTAAATCTTATTGATTTACTGTCTAAATCTTATTGATTTAATGTCATGTTTTCTTTCTTTTCCTGTAATTTTACGATGCAGGTTTTGCCATGTGACATTCATCACAGAGTAAATGTCACACCCTGCATTTTGTAACACTTCATTTGCATGAATAAAGCATGAAAATTTGGACCAATAAAAACTTTTGCATTATTTGGCTTTTATTTGGAGTTGGTTTTCTCTCTGTGCTTCTTTTCTAGTGCTCTTTAAAGTCAACTACTCCACCATCTATATTTCATCTCCTTGCCCCAAACTTCTGCCCAATGACCATGCCATGTGTATAGTGCAATATAGAATTTTCTTACAAAAATAATTTGGCCAAAAAGTATTTTCTAAAATTAGTTTTCCAAAAACCCTTGAATTAAGATTTGCATTGCAAGTACTTGATTTGGGTTATGAAAAATATTTCAAAAGGTATATTTGAATCCTATTAGGTGTAGGACTCCCATAAACCACAAAAATATAATTTTAAAAGTTGTTTTACTATTTTATTTAAAAGCTTTTTCTTAAGGCCAGAAATGGTCTTTAATAGGGAAAACTTATTTTATTGTTTTAAAAATATTTGACAAAAATTAGGGAAACTCAGTGGACATATATTTTCCATATATAAGAGTTTCAACACATGGTCATGTTCAAATTATTGGTCAAATCCCTCTAAAACCCTTTCTGGATATTTCAAGCTTTTGAAATATTTACAAAGGAAATATTCTCCAAAAATTCCAAGAAAAATCTATCATCTCACATATGGCATACTTGATGATCTTGACAAGTCTCATGTCATGGAGAATAGTATAACCCCATTAAATCCCCTCAAAACTATCTCTGTCCATTTTGAAGTTTGAGCAACTTTACATTGCCAAACATGACCAAATGTTCTCAAACTTGGTGCACATGCTCCAATGGTCTAATGATGCATCTAGACCAAAAGGCACAGGTTGGAGAAGAAGATATCTTGGTCAAAGGGCCTCAAAACCCATTCTGCCAAGAATCAAATTTGAACTACCTTGTACTACCAACTTTTTCTCCATGGCCCCAGCTTTTGTGAGCCTGATCACATGACCAAATAAGGCCACCACACCAAGTGGTGCATCAAGGAGAAGTGATCTACTCAACTGGATGTACACAAATCCATTTCTGCCAATTTTTAGGGTTTGCAAAAGTTGCATTGGCAAATTTGTCCAAATAAGCTCAAAATGGGTGGGAGGCCCTAATTATATGTGGCATCTCACCCTGTGGAGTCTCATGGCTAGTGGAAGTCATTAACTTGCCCAAAACATCATCAAACACCTTCTGGCAGAATTTTAGAATGCTCATTCCATCCCCTTCCACTAATCTCCTTGAGCCCATCTTTTTACCACAACCCCTCCTCGTTCCCCTCTGCAACTTGGATGCTTTTCTGCCCGAGGAAGCAATGATGAGGGAGGGGGAAACTCCATTTGTCTTCTCTGGATAGCAGCTTCTCCTCTCTCTCTCTACCTCCTTCTCTCCCCTCGGCCCTCCAGAGCATCCAAGGCTCACTCCTAGTTTTGCCCACACCCCCTGCAGCTTCCAGACACTAGTGGACGCGTGCGGACGCGGAAAAACCGCGGATGCCGGCCTAAGTCGCGCTCTGGAGCGCCCGGCAGGACACCGACCGTTGACGCCGCGCCTCCCGACCACCTCGAGCTTCCCCCGCGCGCCAGTCGATGCCCCTCGACGTCCGCTCCACGCCAGCAGGCCGCCCACTTGCTCCCGCGCCCTCCTCTCTCTCCTGCAGCTCGCGCCAGAACGCCGCCCCACTCGGCCAATACTCGCGCCACTCCTGTGGCCCGCGTGCAGCTCGCCCCGCTCCTTCTCTCTCTCCCTGGCACCCTACACCACTCCCACGAACACCCCCGAGCTCTCCATTCCTTCTCTAACGGCCACCTGAGCCGATCCCGCGGGCACCCGTAGGCCACGCCTACGGTGGACCTCGGCCAGCCCATATAAGGCGACCCCGAGCCCCTCTTTTGCTCCCTGTCGCTCCCCCACACTCCAAATCGACCTCCCGCACCACCCATTCATCTCCAGAGCCGCCCGAGCTCGAGATCGAGCTCGAGCTCCGCCGCCTCGGCTCGTCAGCGTTCGCGCGGTACAGGCCTCCTCCGCCTCCGTTTCTTCTCGATCTGGAACCGCGCTGCCATGCTGACCTTTTCCCCTCTCTTTCCCCCTCTTTTTGCAGCCGGGAACGGCCGGATTCATCGACGCCCGAAGCACCTCCGCCGCGTGACCTCGTCGCCGGCGAACCAGGCTGCTCCGGCGACTGTCTCCACCACCACCCGAATGGCGACTCCGCCCCGAGTCCAACGGTACCACCCGCGCACCTTTCCGTGCTCTGTATCGCCGCCGGCGAGCTCGTTGCTGCCTCTGGCCGGAGGTAGACGACGACGGCCGTGGGGCCAGCCCGTCAGCCTCACGCCCTGACGGGTGGGATCCACCCGTCAGGTTTAAAACGCGCGCGCGCGCGCGCACCGGTTCGCCCGTCGGCTGAAGGCGTATTTCGCCTTTACTCCTTCTACGTGGCGGCCCGCGTGGGCTGGTTTCCCCTCTGGGCCTGCTGCCCGTGGCCTCTCTGGCCCAGTGGCACAGCGCCACTTTTCTTTTTCTTTTTCTGTCCCCTTTCCAAAAATCCCACAGAGCAAAATATTTGTCCAAATGAAATAATTCCAACTCCTAAAATCTCAGAATAATCCTACCTATTTATTGATTTATCTTTGATGCACATCCATTACACTTTTCTGCTCTGTTCAAATTTAAATTCAAATTTGAACAGAAGAATCTCTGTTTAAAAATCCACAATTCTGTTGCCCTAACTCCAAATCCAAAACCAAGAATTTTCCCCTTCCTAGTTTTCCTCCTAGTATTTTACAAAAATAAGTTGACATTTTTCTGAGCACTTTGACTTTTCTGTTTTTATTATTGTCTTATTTTCCCGCTATTTTCTTGCAACGTTAGATCCCGTGTTTGACGAGGTAGCTGAAGAAGAAGGAGGAGAAGGGCCTGAAGACTTTGAAGACCAAGCCAACCAAGGCAAGCAGCCTTTGACCATGTCTATGAAACCCTTTTTATCCATGTCATATAGCTCTTTATTATTGTTGCTTCGGAATCATGATGAGGTGGTAACCACTTGATGGTTTGCCACCGTAATTTCTCGTTGATACTTGCATTGTGCATGGCCCTGCCTTCTTATGAGGGTTATGCCGGTGGGAGTAGATAGGATGCTAAGGCAGTGCTACGCAAAAAGGGACGGGAATATGCATGGTGAAGGAGGCAAAGTATTTTCAAAAGACTTTTTCGAAAACCCCGTCGGGTGCCACTTATGCCCGAGGGAGATGATGAAATGGGTAACCACTTGATGACGAAGTGGTGTACCGAGGCAAGTGTGTGTGTTGTTTTCGAAAATGGATTAGATTTAAGATTTGTCGACTGACCCAACCTTACATGCGCAACCACTCTACCCTTATATGGGAAAGGGCATTATTGATTACCTAGGCCGATGCTAGCTTGGAGCCCGCATTACTAGTGACGGGGGAGAGTTGGTGCTCTCTCTCGGGACGGGGTCGTGCCAGGTAGGGCGGCCATGACTGTTTTCACAGGGCACTGGACACACCGTTGGTACCCCGTGCCAGTGGTATGTGATAAGTATGGGAGCGAGGCTCCAAGAAAGTGTTATGTGAAATGTTGGGCACGGGGATTACTACCAATCGTGTGGACTCCATGTTAGTGTCGTCTAGGGAAAGGTAGTGATCGGGTGCTTACCCCAGGTACTTGAGGTACCGCGGGTCGTGGATGACACGGAAGTTCCCCGGATCTAGTGGGTAAAGTGTGCAACCTCTGCAGAGTGTAAAACTATTCGAATAGCCGTGTCCACGGTCAATGACAGTTGGGAGGTGCTGCTTAAACTACGTCCAGAGTTTTCAACCGTGTGCGTGTGTGTCGATAAAACTACTTGGGTCAAGTCAAAGGACTTGACATGTTTGAGATGGGTTGGTGCCCACTCTATTTATGTTGGGTTGGTGCCCACTCTATTTATGTTGATATCTGTAACCTGTCCTCATGGTTACTTGAATTCTCTTGATGCATGTCTTACAAGTTGTTGAACATGTCATTGCACTCAAAACTAGCTTTCTGCAAAAATCTACCTATATCATGCATTGTTACATCTTGAACCAAAACATGGGTTGCTTGCGAGTACATTCAAAGTACTCATTGGCTTGCCACTGGTTATTTAATTGACCAGGCATGGAAGAACCGGAGTTCGAAGAAGAGTTCTTTGGAGACGAGCATGCGAACTAGGACGTTTCCCAGTTAGAATGCCTGTAGGGTTAAGGCAGATGGCATGGGTTCTACTTATCGACGATGATTTCCGCTGCTTGTGTTTCATTTGATGTTCAGCCCTTAAGGCTTTATGTAGGATCGAAAGTATGTCTAGAGGGGGGGTGATTAGACTACTTGTCAATATAAAAATTCTGCCTTTTGACAAAGAACAGTTTTTGGCAGATTCACAATTATGATCAAGTCAAGCATCACCCTACACATGCAATTCTAGAGTATAGGCAGCGGAAAGTAAATTGCACATGTAGTAAAGAGAGGTGGAGAAGAGCAAACGCAATTTTGGAGACGCGGTGATTTTTCTCGTGGTTCCGATAGGTGGTGCTATCGTACTTCCACGTTGATGGAGACTTCAACCCACGGAGGGTAATGGCTGCGCGAGTCCACGGAGGGCTCCACCCACGAAGGGTCCACGAAGAAGCAACCTTGTCTATTCCATCATGGCCTACGCCCACGGAGGACTAGCCTTACTCGGGGTAGATCTTCACGAAGTAGGCGATCTCCTTGCCCTTACAAACCTCTTGGTTCAACTCCACATCTCGACGACGGAGGCTCCCAAGCGACACCTAACCAATCTAGGAGGCACCACCCTCCAAAAGGTAATAGATGTTGTAGATGATGATGAACTCCTTGCTCTTGTGCTTCAAATGATAATCTCCCCAACACTCAACTCTCCTCACTGATTTGGCTGTGGTGGAAGAAAGGATTGAGTGGAAAGCAACTTGGGAAGGCTAGAGATCAAGCTTCATATGGTGGGAGTGGAGCAACTTGATCTCAACACAAGGGTAGGTAGTTCTCTTCTCAGAAATGTAAGGTAGGAGTGGTAGTTCTTTCTGATGGCTCTCTCCACGAATGAAGAGGGGGTGGAGGGGTATAAATAGCCTCCACACAAAATCCAACCATTACACACATTTGAGCAATCTCGGTGGGACCGAAGTTGACAACTCGGTGAGACCGATAGTTCAAATAATGTGAACGTTGGGATTTTCGGTGGGACCAAAAATACAATCTCGGTAGGAGTGGTAGTTCTTTCTGATGGCTCTCTCCACGAATGAAGAGGGGGTGGAGGGGTATAAATAGCCTCCACACAAAATCCAACCATTACACACATTTGAGCAATCTCGGTGGGACCGAAGTTGACAACTCGGTGAGACCGATAGTTCAAATAATGTGAACGTTGGGATTTTCGGTGGGACCAAAAATACAATCTCGGTTAGTCCGATTCGTGCAATGACAAGAGCATGCCAGTTTCGGTGGGACCGACTTCATCATCTCGGTGACACCGATTTGATGACAGAAGGTTACAGAAGCTTGGCAACTCATATTTCGGTGAGACCGAGTTCAGAATCGGAAAATCCGAGTTTACTAGGGTTTGGCTTATGGCTGAGGTGGTTCATCTCGGTGTGACTGAGTTTGGAAAATCGGTGGGACCGAGACTACTTATGAGTGTATATGGCAGTGAAAGTTGCTGATAGTTTAGGAGATGTATCACTAAGCACTTGAGCAACCAGATCATCATCATAACCTCATCCCCTTTTAATAGTATTGGCTTTTCCTATGGACTCAATGTGATCTTGGATCACTAAACCAAAAATGGAGTCTTGAGCTTTTGCCAATGCTTGCCTTAGCATTTTGAGGGGTCCACTTCTTCAGTCCTTGCCATACCCATATCACTGAACTCTCTGAAATGATTCTCAAGTAACTATTAGTTCAATGATATATATGTTGTTATTAATTACCAAAACCACCCGGGGATTAGGTGCACTTTCACTTTATCAATGTAAGACTTGACCATAATGGTCACAATTTGTGTAAGACGTTATGTATGGATGTAAGACTCTTGTTATTCAGATTCTGTGTGTTCAGTGAGCATTGATCTCTGGGATCACTGTACACGTGCATTCGGTGATCTCGACTTATGAGTCGGGGTCCCCACAGTAAACCGTTTGGTTTGCCATACGATGGCTATTTTTGCAGGTTTCACTTCTTATGTCGTGTCAGTAACGAAGGCACTATCCATCACTAACATTACTAGAAAAAATTGGATCAGTCTGTTGTCTGAGTACAAGCTGAATCCCTATGATGAACAGCAGTTTGGTTTAATAAAAACGCCACAATTAGTCCTTCTCGTGTTTAAAAGAAATGAAGAAAAAAACTGGATCAGGGTCACGGATCCTAGTCAAGTTAGAAAGCTGATCATAGCAGACCAGACACGATCGCCGCTGTCTCGCATAGATCGAGCACTGGCAGTTGCTCTAGCACTGATAGTTTCTCTAGCACTGATAGCGGCAGCAGCTCATTCTGATCCAGCTGAGGATTGGGCACCGACCACGTCAGTGGATCAGTCTGATCTACCGGAGGATCGGGCATCGAGACCGGCACCTGCTCCAACACCGGCACCAACTCTAGAAGGAGCACCATCTCCTGCAGCGGCAGCGGCTTCGGCACCTGCACCAACACTTGCACTTGCATCTGCTCCGGCCCGTGCAGTTGCACCGGCAACAGACTGGGCTGCAGTTCGCACTTCATATACCAAAGTCCGTACAAAAACCGACATGTCCACCTTCTTGGTAAGCATTGGCCGCCCAAGTGCTTCGTTCTTTTTTCTTTCCATGTTGTTTCACATGATTCACTGTGTTGATCTAACTATTTGGGTATGTCTTCTTGTTTGCAAATAGAGAATTCCTAGAGCAATGAGGGAGTCATTCAACAATCCGGGCGACTGCGGCCAAGTTTCTCGTACCATGTGCAGCATTGGTGTGAATGAACCTGCCTAATATACCGTAAGTACAAAGGATGGTCGCATGATGATTGATGCTAAAGGATGGTCAAGGTTCAAATCTAAATCATATCTTGCGGTAGGGGATGATGTCAAAATCGAACTTTCTCGGCAAGGAGAGCTGGTCCAAATCAACTTTGAAATTCTTTAGTAGCAGCACGCAACTGCCGAACTGATCTATCCTCCGAGAGATTTTGATGTAATAATCTGGCATGGTGAAACAAGTGTCCTATGTGTATAAGTAGTACGACAGTATTATTTATCACATGGTATATCATTGATAGAATTGCAACTCTGATTGCTGGTTAGGAACTACCGTTCGATTTCATTCCAACAGCTACCGTGCTTTATTCAATTTTGTGTATTTGCCTTGCGACAGCATCTAAGACCAGCGCCATACCGATCGCTTGCCATAAGCGCTGAGGTAGAGCACATGGCCCCCCAAACATGAAGGGTCGGCCTGCGGCCCAAAGTCCAGAACTGTGAACCAATCAGAATATTATATTCTCAGCTGAACCCCCATAAAAAAAGCTGAACCCCCATAATGCCCGTGCATTGCAGAGGGAGTATATTTCTCGACAAGGTGAGCCTGTGATATAAAAGATTTGTATATTTCTTTACAGAGAGAGTATCTCTCTGTCAAAAAATATATTTTTGTGTAACTAGTTACTCCTGTCTTTCTACTTCCTTTCGCTGATATGTGGGGAAACCGGCAACGGGGTCCCCGTGACATATGCACAAATTAGAGTGCCCAACTTCACGGTAGACACACCCCGGTCGTAGCGCCACAATAATGCCCAATGAGCCGTCAAATCACAACCCCCTTTCCAGCTTTAGCAGTAAGCTGGACGGACGAAGCGGCAATATTTCACTGGGCCTGAATCCCCTTCTCCCTCATGTTCTTGTTCAGAGAAAACCCCCTCTCGGAGATTGCATAGGGTTTTCTCATGGAGAACCAGGTACGAGTTCTTCATCCATCCCCGATAAATCCAAGTCCCATGGTCGCAGGTAATCCTAGGATGGCAGCCGCCGCCGTTGATGCATTTTTCTTCCTACTGAATCTAGTGTGTTTCATTTGCAGTGCCCAAAGTGCAAGTACCCTATAGGTTTCTGCGCCCTCGGCGAGACGCCACACTTGTTCCTTCTCATCCTAACACAACATTTTGAAACGCGCATAGTATGTTCCTAGAATCCTCTTTTCTATCTGGGAGGGTGGGGTTTTTTTGAACATGCTGTGTTCTCATATTATTTTTCCTGCAGTGTATTATTTGCTCTGCCAGAACACATGTACTCAAGATGCTTGGCCTTGCCATAACTGAATACACTAGTTTAATGGTCACAGTGAAGACAAGCCATGGATATAAGTTCCGAGTTGGTTTCATGAACCAAGAAGATCGCTGCCTTTTTTATGGCCGAACTTGGATAAACTTTCTCAAGTGTTACGGACTGAAAGTTGGCGCACGAATGTTGATGGAAATAGCAGAACCTGGTCTCATCTTCACTGTGATCTTCCACCCCGACGTCGTTCCAATTGTTCATCCATGTTAGTTTTGTATCTGGTTCTTGCTTGTTGCCTCGATTACTTCTTAATCCACCTATTCTGTCTAACTAATCACAATTTAACTTTAGAAGTAGCAACGAATCTCTCACGAAGATGCTACTTCTAACTAATATTTTCTTATAATTGGTGGCACGTGTAGGTTTTTTCAGAGTTAAGCAGTCTGCTCGTTTGTTACTCTGTAATAAGTCGGCTGTTACTAATGGCACTGAAGTTGAGTGGATCGACATCCACAAGTTCCTACACTTTATTGATCATCTTGAGGTCCTTGTGGGGCGTTTCAATGGTGGAAGGCCACGTGGGATATGTGTGCCACTGCTGCACTCGTTGAACAGGTCCAACTGTGTCGAGAAACATATGGTATGAGCTGTTTTCTGTTATATATGTTGTTCATAAACTATTGCTTATACACAGTTTTACAGCTGTGATCTTCTTGAAACAGGAACTGCCGAGTTCTATTGTTCCTATACAGTTGCCTGACCATGGTCAGGTCAGATTTGCGCTTGGTCACAACATGATGTCGACCTACTCAATTCCCCTTGGAGGTGAAAAGATACTTATTCATGGGTGATCTCAAATAATGAAGGCCCGTCCATCTTGGATAATAGGACAGAAGATTATGTTCATACTTTTCCATGGCTCTAAAGCAAATATCCTGTTTATTGACCACGTTGTGAGATGAAACCGCTTTCAGAAGGTTGTGGATGCGCGGGGTGGCGCCTGGGCCTTGTCCTGGGGCTTGGCGGCCTCACCCTTGGTTAACTGTAGGCAAAGTAGCACTGTTCGAGGCGTGCTTTGTACGGTTGAACCTGTATAAGTACTCATACTGCTTTCAGCTTTGGTTGTTAAGTGCCCCTGCTGTTTTCAGTTAAGGTTGTTAAGTACTCCTGCTGCTTTTACAGTCTGTCGTGTTACTTCATTCCTGTCTTCTTCCAGCCGCCAAAACCAAACTAGCGCCGGCGGGGCCGCCTGCTTTCGCCTCCCATGGCTGGCTGCGCCTCAGCGCATCACCGCCCCACCGTCTCCTAAATCGTTAATGCCGACGTCCTCTGTGCGCTTTGGTGCGCTCGCCACAGTGCCGCCCTCTCGCGTTGTCAACATGGTCAACAAACAACAGGAATTGGCAGAAGTACGTGGAGAGGATGACAGTAGGGGCCCACCACGTCAGCGTATGGAAAAATAAAATGCTTCCTCCTAGTGTTTTCCTGACATCTGGGACCCACAACATTGTGAGCGTATATAGTCGATAGACAAGAGAACAACACAAGATCGGCTGACACCTGGGACGTAGCTACTCGAGCAGTATTTTTTTGTTTGGTATTGTTGAGATGGAGCAGGGTTTGAACTAGGATGTGGCCCGTCTAGCCCAGGCTTATATTTTATGTTCACCATGTAACCAGCCCAGCTATTTTTTCTTTGTGAAAATGAGCCCAGTTTTTTTCCTGAAGAATACCCAATCCAGGCCTACTTATTTTTCTATGCCCTGATGGGCTGCAACTCTTTCAAGACACCTGCAAATCTTGAAAGTAATAAGAAATGGGTTGTAAATATAAAAACAGATGACAAATTGGCAATTACTTTATAATTTCTGAATATTTTCACATTTTCAGATTCCTATTTCATTGGGCATTAACCTAATTTAAATATATCTTCAAAGTACTTCAAATCTGGCTCGACATTTCGGTATTAAAATAGTTTTGAACCCACAGAAATATGCGAAATTGGCCCTGTTTAACCAAAAAAAAGACTGCAATAAATTGCATAAGAAGTTGCCAAGAGCTATATATAAATTATTAAAAAAAGAGGGAGTGGTCTAACTTGTGGGCGTGTTTAGTTGATGCGTATGCAAGATTTTTTTAGTTATTATATACATCAACAAACGATTCTAGCAGACGTAACCGTTGGATGTCAATCCAACGGCCGTCTTGTTCGTCAATCTCTGATCTTCTTGCTCCAGCCACCAAAGCAGCACCGGCGGGACCGCCTGCTCCCGCCTCCCGTGGCCGCCTTTGCTGCCGCGCAGGCCTCAACGCCCCCTACTACTCCCACCACTGGCCAGGGCATCCCTCTACTCACCCACACCCCCTGTTATTCTGCGGCGACGGCAGCCTCACACCGCAGCCGAACTGGTGAACCCTCGTACTCCTCTCCGCGCGGGCTTACCCTCCCGCGTCTTCCCCGGCTCCGCGTCGTCCCCTTCCTAGGCCTCGCCGTTGTCCACCGTCATGGTGCTCTCGGCGCGGCGTGGTCAATGTGATCAACGACCGACTTCCATCGTAAGAATACTGTACGTGGAGAGGCTAACAACTAGGTCCACGGCAGCCGCAAGGAAGTGCCTCCTTATTACACGGAAAATAATTATTCCTCCACCTGACAGCGGGGACCCACCGGACGGGCCACCGTATTTCGCGAAAAAACGTTTCCCCCTGACAGCTGGGACCCACCAGCTACATCTTCGCACACAAGGAAGTGCGTCCCAAAAAAACGATTCACCCCCCTGACTGCTGGGACCCACCGGCTACATCTTCGCACGCAAGAATGTGCGTCCGAAAAAAAACGATTCACCCCCCTGACTGCTGGGACCCACCAGCTACATCTTTGCACGCAAGGAAGTGCGTCCGGGCAAAAAAACAAAACGATTCCCCCTGACTGCTGGGACCCAGCAGCTACACCTTCGCATGCAAGGAAGTGCATCCGGGCAAAAAAAAAAAAACGATTCGCCCCCCTGACTGCTGGGACCCACCAGCTACGTCTTCGGAGGCAAGGAAGTGCGTGACAGTCGGGACCCACCTGGTCGAAGCGTACATAGCATTGTCATTCTGGTCGCGAACATGTACGTACATATTGGTCATTGTAGAGGCACGCACGTGTCGTAGTATAGGTGCGAACGTAATACATGTATGTACAGCGGCCAGGGTGCGAGAAAGAAAATACGGCCACGTATGTGTACATACGGGTGGGGTCTCGAACGCCTAATCGCGCATATGTACGGCCAGGGCTCTTGTACATGGCTGGGTCAGAACGGAGAAACAACATCGTCGTCGTGTTCATGGGGAGGCACCAGAATGCGTCGTGTTCATGGGGAGGCAACGAAATGCGTCGTGTTCATCGGGAGGCAACAGAACGCGTGGGAGCCAACCGGCTGGGTCAGAACGGAATGTGTCGTCATGTTCATTGGGAGGGCTTGGACGGAACAGGCGACGGAAACGAGGCCTGGCGTAGCGTAGAACGGAGGAAACGGACCTCCTACGGTCGAAACGGGGGTCCTGTTGATCGGGAGGGGTGTGCGTACTGCAAAACAGAGGAAACGGACCTCCTATGGTCGAAACGGGGGTCCTGTTGATCGGGAGGGGTGTGGCGTACCGCAAAACGGAGGAAACGGACCTCCTACGGTCAAAACGGGGGTCCTGTTAATCGGGCGGGGTGTGGCGTACTGCAAAACGGACGAAACGGACTTGTGTTGGAGCGCTACGGCCGAAACGGCTGTTCATCGGGAGGGCTGTGGCGTACCGCAAAACGGGACTCCACGGGATACTGTTCATCTCCACCGTCGACCTCCTCCAGCCTCCACGGGCTCCCGTCAACCTCCTCCAGCCTCCACGGGCTCCTGTTCATCCAGCCTCCACCGCGCGCTACTCCACCGGCTACTGTTCAACCACCCCTCCACGGGCACCCCTCCACCGTCTACTGTTCATCCAACCCTCCACACCACGGGGTGCTGTTCAACCACCCCTCCACGGGCACCCCTCCACCATCTACTATTCATCCAGCCGTCCACACCACGGGGTCCTGTTCATCTAGAGGCAACGCCACCACTCACTGTTCATCCAAACCCCCACCCCCGCAACGCTTACTGTTCATCCAATCGATTGGCTTCAGTTAGCAGCAGTAGCGAAGGAATCGCTCGATCGGGTTCTGTCGTGGATCTGTCACGGCAGATGTCCTAGCGAAAGGACTTAGTCGTGGAGCCATCGCCATGGGTTTACTTGAATGGGGTTAAGGCGGACACAAAGACACGAGGGTTTTATACTAGTTCGGCCCCTTCGATGAAGGTAAAAGCCTACGTCTAGTTGTGATGGAATTGATGTGGTCTCGATGGCTAGGGAGCAAACAAGCTTCGCCTAGGCTCGAGTTGTGGTTGTCTGTCCTTGAACCGTTGCCGGGTCGTCCCCTTATATACACGGGTGACGCCCGTCGGTTCATAGAGTCCCAACCGGTTCATACTCGTATCCCGGTTGGTATCTCTCTATTCCTAACTTATAATACAAGCTATACATCAGGCCGGTTTACGGCTACAAGTTCTAAACCGACTACAGGCCTTGGGCCTTTCTCTGCTTATACCACTAACGGAGTTAACCCGGCCCAGGCTGGCCGGTTTACACCTAGTGGTAATATCCCCAACATTAGGCCCCAGATTGATTTGAACTGGTTCATGTCAATCCTTCACAAAAACTTGCATCTTGGACATCTTCTAGTGACTGGTAAACCACCATGTCGTCATCACTTCTGGTTACTGTAAACCGGCATGACGTCATCCTGAAATTTTATCATTTATAACGCCCTCTTTTAATAGCAGTTCCTGGATCCACACGCTTGACCTGGCTCGGTTGCTTTATAAATAGGACCGAAGGGTCATTTCTTTCTTTCCCTTCGTCCCCTCTTCTTCGTCTTCCTCGCGCCGCTGGTCTTGGAGCTCCACCACCGTCGTCGACTTCTGCCTCGTCTTGGGCCGCTGCATCGACCTGCACGTACCAGAGCATTGCGGCCTCTTTCCGCGTCTTCTCCGTTCCTGGTAAGCTTCTTCCCCTTCTTGACCTAGATCTGTTCTTTAGGGTTCCAGTTTCATGCTGTGTTCTTCGCGCGTTCATATCTGTTCTTTTGACTTTGAATGAATCAATGAACCTGTGCTGTATTTAATAGTGATCCTTGCGCATCCGCTGTAGTCTCTCATCTAAGCCCACAGATCTTCCGCATATACCTGCTCCATAGTTCACTTCTGTTTCTGCTTTACTTCTCGAAATATTTTCTGTTTTCTGTAAACTTCGCGTTTGATCCGCAGCCGTAATATGATTTTGCGAAACTTGTTTCTGCATACTTAGTTATCCACAACTTCAATCACTTCCAATGCTTAGGTCAGGCGGTTTAACTTACCAGAAAATAATCGCTAAACCGGTATATATATATCATTAGTCCCCTGGTTGAACCGCCAGAATCCACATGACACAGTATCACAGAAAACCGGTTTATAAATACTGCCTCCGGTTTATCGTAGTTTAGATCAACACCTTGTACCAAGCATGCTCTTGAACCGGATCAACTATTTCTTGTAGATCTTACCATGGCCAAGCAAGTGTATGAATGCAACTGGGTTCCTTCTCGCGTCACCGAATCACAGCTGGATGATCTAGTCTCGATTGGCGCTTTAGATGATAAAGATACAATCCACTGGAGGGTCCCTGGAGAGGAATGTCCTCCTACACCCCAGGAAGGAGAAGTTGTGGTCTTCGCAGATCACCTGGCCCGGGGCTTCAAACCGCCCGGTTCTAAATTTTACCGGGACGTGTTAGCCAATTTTCAGCTCCGTCCATAGGATATTGGCCCCAACTCCGTCACCAATTTATGCCACTTTCAAGTACTATCTGAAGTATATCTTCAAGAGGAACCTTCTGTTGAACTGTTTAGAGACCTTTTTCACTTAAACCGTCGCACTGAATTCACCGACGGCCCCAATACCGAATTGGGTGGCATGGCTATTCAAAAGAGGAAGGAGATCACTTATCCCCACGTCAAACTCCATACTCACCCCAAGGAATGGAATGCGACTTGGTTTTATTGCAAAGATACTTCCCCTGAAGATGAAAATCCCTTACCTGGCTTCCGTCCAGAGCGGCTGAGCAACACTCATCCTTTTCCACAAAGACTGAGTGCCAAGGATAGAAGCAAATATGCCCCGCAACTGTCCAAGCTTCGAGCCTTTATGGCCAACGGTTTGACAGGAATAGACCTTGCACGCTACTGGATATCATGGAGCATACTGCCTTTGAGCCGGCGCTCCGGTTTGATGTGCCAGTATACTGATAGTGTCGACGACCCACTCCGACACACCAAAATCCAACTCTCTGATGATGAAGTTACAGACTCGGTAAAGAAGATGTTGAATGAACCGGAGCATCTCTGTGCTCAAACCGGTCTGCCTCCTTACTGCACCACCAACAAACCGCCAGCGGTAAGTGTTTAGTTGCTCCATCATTAAACCTATTACTGCTTTATGTGTCTGACATTTAATTATTTCTGATCCAGGGTGATAATCCGTTTTGGAGCAAGAAACTTTCACAAGATAAAGCGGAGAAAGCAGGGCGGCCAACCCGGCCCAAGACCAAAGTTGTTAAGAAACCAGCTCACAAGAGAAAGACCACCGCTTCATCTGACCCAGCCATTGACGATGATGTGGGTAATCCGGAGCTTGAGGTAGAACTTGATTCTCTTGGCTTGCTTTTTACACGCCTTATTGATGATGATGCTTGTTAGGATGACGCTGAGGCCAGCAATGCAGGATTCGCTGAGGTAACTATTCTCTCTTCCGATTCAGAAAATTTGCCTTTGCCAAAATTTCGCCAGGCAAATCAGAAAGTTAATTTTTCTCACCCTCTTGCTTATTTGGATCCCAAATTTCTTATGAAGACGCAGCAACATGAAGCTCGCCGCACAACCCGGCACAGTGGTCAGGTAGTTACCTCTGCCGGTTTACCAAACAGCCCGGTTTGAAAGCGCCGCTCCGAGGTCTCCGACCTTTTTATTGCTTTAAATTCTAAAGCGGGTTTCTTCTGTCAACCTCTTAATCCGTCCGACTCCGATTATCAGGTCACTTCCCATTCATCCTCTAGTGAATCATCGGCCACTCAGTTACCACCATTGAAGATAGCTGCCTGGTAAGCCAAACCGACCATATGCTTCTAGTATATTGTGTAATGGCTTATGCTTTTCCCTGACTCTTTGTTTTTTTCTCTTAGAACCAAACCGAAACCAAGCAAGAAGGCCCGTTTGGATAAAACGGCTGAAGAAGATGCCGCCTCAGATCATGAGAGAGCGCCAGATCTTGAAAATTTTGCCTCTGAAGACATTCCCAATGATCCTCCGCTGCAAGATGATGTTATTCCCGAAGAAAGGCCTGTTAACACTTCAATCTCTGCCGATCCGCCTGCCCGCTCCGTCCGGTTTGATAAATCCCACAGTCCTGCTGATAAAACGGCCGTGCCCACACAATCCGTCGAGTCCAAAGATGATGACGTTGTGATTACTGGTATGGGCCGCTCTGAACCGCGGAATCCTACAACTTTAACCAGGCACACTGTGAAAGAAGATTTTTCCGCTTTGAATAAAGGAAAATGGGATGTTGAACTGGAGACATATGCTGCTCTGAGCGCCCAAGACCTTCATTCTGGCTACTTAAACCGGCTTTACACTAGCCATGACTGTGAAGCTGGCCTGGTCAAGATGATGAGGGATAAGTTTGAGGTAACCCACTCCTGTACTTACTGCCATTATATCAGTCCTTCTAGCCCCCAAGGGCCGGTTTGTAATCTTGATCAAACCGGGACTTGAATATATACCTCAACAATTTTGAAATCCACCTGCATAGCCCCCAAGGGCCGGTTTAACTTAGCATACTTAAACCGGGGCTTCAATAAAAACTGTTCTTGGAAACATTCGTAGATCAAATAGCCATTAGCCCCCAAGTGCCAAGTTGAATACTTGTATTGAGCTTGGGACTTTGCCATCTAGTAATATGTAGAAAAATTGAAGGTGCATTAGCCCCCAAGTGTTAGGCATATAACTTTGTTATGTGGTTGAGACTTCATTTTCTTGAACTGCTTGTTGAAAATACTGTCTATATGCAGGCTGAGGTGAAAATCAAGGAGGACCGGATTGCCGATTTACAAGAGGCGTTGAAAACCCAGCAGGCCGAAACAGACAAGGCCAAGAAAGAATTAACCAGTGCTTTAAACGCCACTGAGCAACTGAAGGAAGGCTTCAAGAAAGAACAGGCTGATTGGGCCACTGAGAAGGCCACTTTAATCAAACGAGCGGAAAATGCTGAAGCTGCCCTTAAACCGGTGGTAGATGATCCGACAGCCGTAAAACGGCAAGTACACTCCATGACCGCGGCGATCTTTGGTAAGCTCCTTTGAACATTTGTGATGCTTTGAACCTGCTGTAGTATAAACCCGGTTTGAGACTATCTCTTTATTGTTGTAGGCACACGCATCGGGCACTTAGGAAACGATGTGCGGAAGAAACTGAAGGCTGTCTACACCTTAGTAGAAAAGCTATATACCAGAGCCCAGCGGATCATCACCACAGCCTCTCATAACAACCCGGCACCTTCCTTACTCCAGGATACTCTGAACAGGTTGTCCATGCTTCCGGCCCGGATTGAGGAGGTGAAAAAATCTGCTGCCCGAACCGGAGCTATTAATGCTTTGATCCGAGCCAAGGCATGGGTACCAGATTTTGACCCTGTGGAAGCAGCTCAAGGCTACCCCAGTGTGACGGAAGATGATTCTGATTTTTAATGAAGAGGATTTACGGGCGATAAACCGTGCAGTGCGCCCTCTGGCTTGTCAGCTGGCTGAAGAAGCAGACTTGACGCATTATCAAGCACAGTACAATGACCAGAACAAGCGAGTGCCTGCCCCAACTTTTGAAGCGGAAAATCTGATCCCTCCAATCCGTAAGCATACTTACGCTCCTGATATTGAACCGTCTTCCCGGATCCATGAAGAGGCTGTTTTCCAAGCTTTAATGGGAATTGACTGGACCACTGTTGATTTCCAGCCAATGGGTAGAGACGAGGAAGCTGAAGCGGCGGAGGATGAGGAGCAGGCTTGAACCGGAGGCCGGTTTAAATAGCTGTCGTTGGCGGCTGTCCAAAAGAACAATGATCTTACTTGGGCACCGTGTTGCCTTGTAATAGCTTAGTTAATACTTCTATCTTGAATATGCCTTCGTGCATAAGTACTGAAGCTTTTGCTCGATTCGTACTTCCTGCAATCAGAAAAAATTGAACTTCGGTGGCGGTTATACCGCCAGCCGGTTTATGATCTTGAATATATGTATCAGTAATACAACAAATAGGTGACACAAATACCTGCCATGTCTGGGCATGAAGCTGGCGTAGCCAAGCTTAAAGCGGAGGCCTTAGAAACCATTACCGTCGGTAAAGCGGGGAGAGAACAGCTCCCATATAAACCGTGCTGAATCAACACAAGCCCCCTTGTTACTCGATGATGATAACAAGAAAAGGTAAACCGGGCATACGTCTCCGGTTTAAAGGGAAATCAAATCCATCGGCTTAACCGGAAAAAAGGGTGTTTTGTTGATAAAAGAAATCCAACAAATACAAATATCAAAGAAGCCATGAAAACAGCATGGAAACCAAGGCAATGATAAAACCTTTTTACAAACATACGCTATACTGAGCTGTTCAGATGGTATTACCATGGTCGGACAGGATCAAGCCCCCAATAGGTGTGACTATGATTCAAGTCAGCCAGGTCCCCAAATGACTTGTGGCATATATGCCAGATCAAGAGGCGTGGTAATGGTTCGGGTTTGACCATTCCCCCAAGTGATTCGATGGCCTTAGGCCGACCAAGAGGCGTGACTGGTTCAGACTTGACCATGTCCCCAAGTGATCTGGTGGTTATCGCCTATCAAAAGGTGTGCGTTGGTTCGGACGCGACCAAGGCCCCTAGTGATATATAAAAAGCAAATGTCAAGGGGTAAACCGGAGGCCGCTTTAAAAACAGAGTCACTCCATGTAACCACGCATGATGAGAAAGACAGAGACCCCGCTTTAGCTGAGGCTCCGGTTTTATTATATCGAAGATAATATATACATTGTCATGATATGTACATAAATAGAGCCGATGGCGCAAGTGTAGTAAGGCCGAAGATGAGCTATGTTCCATGGCCTGTTGGTGTAGTGATGATACTCCATAGCACAGATGGTAGCTCTTCAACCCAGCATCCTGGTGTCCTCTGTAATGGGACCATGAGCCGGGGTTTGATGCCTCGTAAGATTTCTTGATTAGCTCGTTCTGCCTGTCCGTTGGACTGGGGGTGAGCCACTGATGACACGTCAAGCCGGATGTGCTCATGTTCACAGAACTCTTTCATAGCACCCTTGGATAAATTGGTACCATTGTCAGTAATGATACTGTGTGGAAAGCCAAACCGGAAGATCACCTTTTTGATAAATTGCACTGCTGTTGCTACATCACACTTGCTGACAGGCTCCGCTTCAACCCACTTGGTAAATTTGTCTACTGCCACCAAAAGGTGGGTTTTCTTATCCTTGGATCGTTTAAAGGGTCCAACCATATCCAGCCCCCAAGTTGCAAACGGCCACGTTATTGGGATCATCCTCAACTCTTGTGCCGGTACATGAGCACGTCTTGAAAATTTCTGACATCCATCACACCGTTTAACCAAGTCCTCCGCATCAGTGTGCGCTGTCAACCAGTAAAACCCGTGACGAAACGCCTTTGCCACCAGAGACTTTGAACCGGCGTGATGTCCACAATCCCCTTCATGGATTTCTCTCAAGATTTCACAGCCTTCCACAGGAGAAACACACCGTTGAAATGCCCCTGATATACTGCAATGATGTAGCTCACCATTGAGAATCGTCATAGACTTGGAGCGCCGGACTATCTGTCTGGCCAGAATCTCATCTTCTGGCAATTCCCCTCGAGTCATATACGCAAGAAAAGGAATCGTCCAATCCGGAATAGCATGTAGTGCTGCCACCAATTGAGCCTCCGGATCAGGAATAGCCAAATACGCTTCACCTGGGAGCTGGACTGACGGGTTGTGCAATACGTCCAAAAAGACATTAGGCGGGACCGGTTTGCGCTGAGAACCCAACCGGCTTAAAGCGTCCGCCGCTTCATTCTTCCGGCGGTCCACATGATCCACTTGAAAACCCTTGAAGCAACCCGCAATATTATCCACTTCCCGACATATGCGGCCATGAGCGGGTCCTTAGAATCCCAAGTGCCGGACACCTGCTGAGCCACAAGGTCCGAGTCACCAAAGCACTTAACCCGGCTTAAGTTCATCTCTTTAGCCATCCGGAGACCATGGAGCAAGGCTTCGTACTCAGCTGCATTATTATTACAAGGGAACATTAAGCGGAGAACATAACAAAACTTATCACCTCGTGGGGAAGTTAAAACGACTCCAGCCCCCGAGCCTTCCAACTGCCTGGATCCATCGAAATGAATAGTCCAATACGTGTGATCCGGCTTCTCCTCTGGTGCTTGTAACTCCGTCCAATCATTAATGAAATCAACAAGTGCTTGAGACTTCACCGCTGTCCGTGGTATATACTTCAGTCCATGCGGCCCAAGCTCTATAGCCCATTTGGCAATCCGGCCAGTCGCCTCCCGGTTCTGTATGATATCACCCAAAGGAGCTGAACTGACCACTGTGATGGGGTGCCCTTGAAAATACTGCTTCAATTTCCGGCTGGCCATGAAAACACCATAGACTAGCTTCTGCCAATGCGGATACCTTTGCTTGGACTCAATAAGCACCTCACTGATATAATAAACCGACCGCTGAACCGGATATTCCTTGCCTGCCTCCTTGCGTTCCACCACAATAGCCATGCTAACTGCTCGAGCATTGGCTGCAACATATAACAACAGTGGCTCCTCGTCAACCGGAGCCGCAAGAACAGGCGGATTGGCTAATTGCCGCTTTAAGTCCTCAAATGCTTCATCAGCAGCCGGACTCCAGACGAAATTATCTGTCTTCCTCAGCATTTGGTACAAAGGGATGGCCTTTTCTCCGAGGCGGCTGATAAACCGGCTCAGCGCAGCGATTCTGCCCGCCAAACGCTGAACATCATTGATACACTTCGGTTTAGCCAAGGAAGTAATAGCTTTAATTTTCTCCGGATTAGCCTCAATTCCTCTGTTAGATACCAGAAATCCCAATAACTTGCCTGCCGGAACACCAAAAACACACTTGACCGGATTAAGCATCATCTTGTAAATGCGCAAGTTGTCAAAGGTTTCCTTCAAGTCATCCACCAGCGTCTCCTTCTGCCTTGATTTCACTACAATATCATCCACATAGGCGTGCACATTGCGGCCAATCTGTTTGTGCAGGCAATTCTGTACGCACCGCTGATAGGTAGCCTGAGCACTTTTGAGCCCGAAGGGCATAGATACATAGCAGAAGGCTCCAAAGGGAGTGATAAACGCTGTTTTCTCCTGGTCCTTAACCGCCATTTTGATCTGATGATATCCAGAATATGCATCCTAAAAACTCAAACGCTCACAACCTGCCGTGGCATCAATGATCTGATCAATGCGGGGGAGGGCAAAAGGATCCGCTGGATAGGCCTTGTTAAGATCTGTGTAATCCACACACATACGCCAAGTGCCGTTTTTCTTAAGGACCAGCACCGGATTAGCAAGCCACTCTGGATGAAACACCTCAATGATAAAACCAGCTGCCAAAAGCCTGGCCACTTCCTCTCCAATGGCTTTACGCCTTTCTTCGTTAAACCGGTGGAGGAACTGTTTCACCGGTTTATACTTAGGATCCACATTAAGAGTGTGCTCAGCGAGTTCCCTCGGTACACCTGGCATGTCAGACGGCTTCCATGCAAAGATGTCCCGATTCTCACGGATGAACTCGATGAGCGCGCTTTCCTATTTGGGATCTAAATTGGCACTGACAGTGAACTGCTTGGACGAATCGCCTGGCACGAAGTCAACAAGTTTGGTCTCAGCTGCCGATTTAAACTTCAGATCCGAGTCATGCTCTGTAGTTGGCTTCTTTAAAGGGGTCATATCTGCCGGATCAACATTGTCCTTATAGAACTTCAACTCCTCCGTGGCACAGACCGACTCTGCATGAGCTGCATCACCTTCCTCACATTCCAAAGCGACCCGGCGGCTCCCATGCACCGTTATCGTTCCTTTGTAACCCGGCATCTTGAGCTGCAAGTAGATATAACAAGGTCATGCCATGAACTTAGCATAAGCCGGCCGCCCAAACAAGGCGTGATATGGGCTCCGGATCTTGACCACCTCAAAGGTTAGTTTTTCAGACCGGGAATCGTGCTCGTCCCCAAAAGCCACATCTAGGGCTATCTTACCAATAGGATAGGCAGATTTGCCCGGTACCACACCATGGAACACCGTATTAGACGGTCTGAGATCCTTGTCTGTTAGACCCATGCGGCGGAACGTCTCATTGTATAGTATGTTAATACTGCTTCCTCCATCCATAAGTACCTTGGTGAACTTATAACCTCCCACCCGAGGGTCTACTACTAATGCTAGCTGGCCCGGATTATCAACCCGGGGAGGATGGTCCTCTCTGCTCCACACGATAGGCTGCTCCGACCAGCGTAAATAACGTGGCAAGGCCGGTTCAACAGAGTTCACTGCCCGCTTGTGAAGTTTTCGGTCGCGCTTATCCAAGCTAGTTGTGAAAACATGATACTGCCCATTGTTCAACTGCTTTGGTTGGCTCTGATAACCCGACTGCTATTGCTGCTACTGCTGGCCGTTCTGATTATTCTGATTATTGTGACCGCCCTGATTAAGACCTGAACCGGAAGCTCCATCGTGACCCGGCCCGTGGAAACCGGATCCTGAACCGCCACCTGACCCCTGGTCATACCGGAAAGCATTAGAGTTTTTGAACTCCTGCATAATATAACAATCTTTCCAGAGGTGGGTAGCTGGCGACTCCTTCGTCCCGTGCTTTGGGCAAGGCTGATTCAACAAGTAATTCAAACGGCTCGCATTAGGATTGGGACCCCCATTACGATTGGCCGCTTTACCTCTGCGCCGCTGCCCCCTATCTTGTGCATTAGTATTGGCCACAAAATCCATATTGCCATCTGCCTTGCGCTTGCCTCCGTTTCCATGACCCGCCAGTTTGTACTGTTGCCCCTTGGAGTTGCCATTCTTCTTTCCCTTCCCTGCTTCATCATCATCAGCCTCGGGATCCTTGGTACTGTCCGAATCAGCATACTTCACCAACGCGGCCATGAGGGTTCCCATGTCATTACAGAACCGCTTCATGTGCCCCAATTTCAATTTTAAAGGCTCAAACCGGCAGTTGCCTTCTAGGGTTCAGATTTCAGAGTCAGCGTTAATCCTGTCAGATGAGTGCAAAATCTTCGAAACACGGCATACCCAACGGGTCGTTGATTCCCCTTCCTCCTGGACACAAGCTGCCAGGTCTACTATGGACTTGGGCTGCTTACATGTATCCTTGAAATTCTGGATAAACAGGGCCCGCAACTGGGCCCATGAGCTGATAGAGTTGGGTGGTAAGCTCTTCAACCAAGTACGAGCCGTGCCTTCAAGCATCATGGTGAAGTATTTTGCACACGCGGTCTCATCCACGTCTAGCATCTCCATGGCCATCTCATAACTTTCTACCCACGCTTCAGGGGACAAATCGGTGGTGTAATTCGGCACCTTGCGCGGACCCTTGAAATCTTTAGGCAGGCGTACATTACGTAAAGCGGGGATCAAACAGGGCACCCCTAAAGCGGATGCGACTCCTGGTCCGGCGAAGGTGGTAGGGCGGACCGGTGTAAGTTGGCCTGCGTCATCCTGCGCTGCTAATTCGGCCTCCCTTCGTGCCCGGGCCCGGTCCACCACCTCCTGAGCATCGCGAACGCCACCTGTCGGGTTATTGCCACGGGCCGCTTCACGGTCCCGCGCATTGCTTGATATGGCCGGTTCATCCATGCGCCTGCTATAGCTCCGGCTTGGACGGGGCGTAGAATGAATCCGGTCACGACTGTATGAATATGCTTCCTGCTGAATCAGTGCAGTCCGGAGAAGCTCCTTAACCCGACGCGTTTCGACCGCTTGCGGTGAGTCCCCTTCGACTGGGATAGCCTCCAATCGTGCGGCGGCTGCGACAAGGTTGTCCATAGGATTAGAATAATGGCCTGGGGGTGTCTGAACCGGCGGGGGAAACACGGTATTCTGCTGAGGAGGCTCCATCAGGCGAGGTTGGACCGTCGCCCCTGGTCCGGTGCCTCAATCCGGTTTTCCTCCCGGTGCTGGGGCGGATTACTGGGTCCAGCTCCTGGGGTCTGAAAGAGATTTCTGGGATCAAACCCTAATGGTAGGCGTGATCTATACTTCCGCTTCAACACCTCCTGCGACGCACTCTGGTCAAGCATGAGTTTGTAGGCTTGGGCGTCCAGAGCGGCCCGCTCTACAGCCATCCGCTCCTTTTCTGCCGCTAGATCCGCTTTGGCTTGCGTGATCTGCTCTTTCACCTTCGCAATTTCTGCATTATGGGCCTCCTGATCCGCCAGGTTGTCCTCTGCCATAAGCGCAGCCAGTGCATCAAACAGATCTGATAGAACTTGAACCGGCGGGCGCTCCGGGCCTCCTGCCACTGCCGCTGCTGATCCGGAAAGCATCGCTGCAGCGGTTGAAGAGTGATTCGCTGCCTGCGTACCGGCCATGAATATTCCAACCCGGTTGATCTGGCTTGGGGGGTCCGGAATACTATCGCCATCGGAACAGCCCCTGATCATGTCGTCCTGTAACTGGTACAATGATTCAGTTTCTCCTATCGAAGATTCGTCGCCGGAATAGACGACGGTCTCACTACCGTGTTCTGAACCGTCCTCGCGTTCTCCTCCGTGGATGACTCCAACGAAGACACGCTTCACAGCCGGTTTAGCCTGGGTAGGTCTCGCACACTGAGCCGTCTCGATGAGGTCGGTGCAGATGTCCGGCTCAGGCCCAGGCTCCCCGATCTTGCCGATGAAAACGTGTATGCCGCCAAAGGGGACCCGGTACCCATACTCAGGCCTCGGGACCCCATCCTGCGTCGTCGATGTAGATCCGGCCGCGACGACTCTTGGTCATCCGGCCCACGACGTAGCCTTCGAGTCCTTTGAGCTTGCCCTCCAAGATCGTCAAACCATCATGCGATAGCCCCACGGTGGGTGCCAACTGTCGTGGATCTGTCACGCCAGATGTCCTAGCGGAAGGACTAGTCGTGGAGCCATCGCTACGGGTTTACTTGAATGGGGTTAAAGCGGACACAAAGACACGAGGGTTTTATACTAGTTCGGCCCCTTCGATGAAGGTAAAAGCCTACGTCTAGTTGTGATGGAATTGATGTGGTCTCGATGGCTAGGGAGCAAACAAGCTTCGCCTAGGCTCGAGTTGTGGTTGTCTGTCCTTGAACCGTCGCCGGGTCGTCCCCTTATATACACGGGTGACGCCCGTCGGTTCATAGAGTCCCAACCGGTTCATACTCGTATCCCGGTTGGTATCTCTCTATCCCTAACTTATAATACAAGCTATACATCAGGCCGGTTTACGGCTACAAGTTCTAAACCGACTACAGGCCTTGGGCCTTTCTCTGCTTATACCACTAACGGAGTTAACCCGGCCCAGGCTGGCCGGTTTACACCTAGTGGTAATATCCCCAACAGGTTCAGTTAACAGCCATCGATCGATCGCTCGGGTTCAGTAACGCGTAGCCTGCAGTGCAATCACTCGGGTTCAGTTAGAGCCCAACGCCTCGATTGGGTTCAGTTAGAGCCAACGCCTCGCACACACGCGCGTACCTGTACGAGAGAAACGCGCATCGCTCGGCCCCCGACCTCCCACCGTAACCGGCAACTCCCTGAAATTTTCCTCGCCCTCGCTTCTACCATGGTTTTTCCCGTCATGGACGGCCCAAAGAATGTCATGCAGCTGCGTCTCCGGCCCGCCCAGGACTAAAAGCCCATTTTCTGTCATGATTTTTTGTCATAGAAGTAGGAGCCCACCACATCTATGATGATACCGGGTTTGGTCACAATTATCATCGTAGAAGTGTCATATGTATGACAGAAAAAATATTCGTTCGGCCCAAAATTGTCACGGATGTGTCTTTTTTTGTAGTGCATGCAGTAACTATCACACACTACTGGGGGAACCGCTTTGGCTCGATTCAATGCGGTACCACACTATGCATATGGCAAGCTTAAAATACGCAGCCCAGGTGACGTGATCACAACTATGGGCAAGGCCGAACTCCACCTCGGCGCCGAAGAGTATACCTCCACTTTAACGACAGAAGAAGCGAGTTGCGCCTTTTAGTCGAACCTTGATTTGACAGCCAAACTCCCGAACACCGATAAAGGAGTCCGAACTACTTCACGGCATGATAGCTCGGCTCGACCAGGGCTCAATTAAACACTCCGGCATAAGTTGGGAAGGGCCACACCCGCGGCTCAACCGCTCCGTGGCACACAAATGTCTCTAGCATTTTCTTTGCAGGTTCGCTTTTGCACAGAACAGGACTGGCGACATGGAATCAGCTCGGACGTGCAAAGGGGGAATCTTTAGACATCCCCCCCAAAGACAACCCGGATATACTTCGGATTCGCACACAGCTCCCTCCCGCTCGGTCTCAGCAGGTTCCGCCATCATACCTCTTTTTATAATATCAACTGTACTCATACGCATAGACGTATTAGTCGAATACAACATGTAGAGTTATATGACGCTTATCTGCTATCATTTCTCATTGACACCTTTCGTCATAACGGCATCAGTACGTCGTGTCATGCCCTAATACGCCAGGGGCTTCATCGTACCCATACTATGGCAACAAAGTCCAACCACCTTCTCGGTCTCTCGTCACCCCGAACTTATAGCATTATATGCATCAGCTCCGAATCATGTCTTGGGTCAATAGTTGGGTTTGCCCGGCTCCCATGTTTTGGTACCTTACGTTCCGCTATATTGGCTAAGGTAGCGCTGGGAGAACTACTGCGATTGTGGCCTGGTTCTTCCGGCCGAGCACCTCAGTAGAGAAAGCCAAAAACTGACTGTCATGATACGGCGAGAGCTGGTGAGCTGTTCGAGAGGTTGTAAAATCTTGAACAGTTTATTCCGCATAATGCCATAACAAATGCAGCGTGTGATGGATCGGCCTTCTGATCAAGTGCTGATAGAGCCCCTCGTACGGTCTTCCAAACACCAGGGGCTGCGCCTACCTTACTCAAACTCCTATGGCTAAGTGAGAGTGACAAAGCCCTATAGTCTGATTGCCTGGTTCGTTGTGCTGAACACCTCCTTCAAGGACCCAAAAATGGGATAAAGAGTGTTCAGGTTTATCCCGAACACCCTCGTACATCCTACGTGGGGTCAGAAGCCGACGACTGGCCAACTCTCAGGATTAATATATAAAACGGCCGCACAGGAGGAAACACTTTCACATAACAGGCAATACATAATAAAAGTGACTTTGTTCCGCCTTACAAAGGACAGCATGACTGCCTTCATGGAAATACAATGTCTTTGGTACATTGCTCCGCCACAAGGAGGGCTCCTTTCAGGACACTATCATAATATAATTCGGGCTTGCGGTGCTCCTTCCCCTCCGGCGGTCCCTCGGTCATCAGCTTTTCAGCATCAAGCTTCCCCCAGTGCACTTTCGCGCGGGCAAATGCCATTCGTGCACCTTCTATACATACCGACCGCTAAATGACTTCGAGCCGAGGGCAAGCACTCACAATCTGCTTCACGAGCCCGAAGTAACTACTTGGAATTGGCTCAGCGGGCCATAGCCGGAAAACTATGCCCTTCACGGCTAGTTCGGCCGCCTTGTGCAGTTCGATCAGCTGCTTCAGCTGATCGACAAATGGCACCGGATAATTCGGTGCCAAATACTGCAATCAGAAGAGCTTTTCTGCAGTATTCTCCTCCTCAGCTTGGTAGAATTGAGCGGCATCAGATATGCTGCGTGGCAGCTCCGCAAACACCCTTGGAGAAATAAGAATTCAATTTGTCACCTTGAATTTCTCCTGTTACGACATAAAAATCGCTTTGAATAAGAAAAAGCCTTACTAGCCGCAATCCTCCTCGCCTCCTGAATGTCCTTCAGAGCACCTTGGGCTTCCTCCCGAGCATCATTTGCGGCTTGGAGAGCTTGGGCGAGTTCGGATTCTTTCCCTGATAGACTCTGCTCCAAAGTCTCGCTTTTCTTCACGGCCTCCTGGAGTTCTCGTTCAGCTTCAATGACCCTGGCCTCGTGCTTCTCACGAAGAGACTGCTCCGCGGCTGCCTTCTTTTCGGCTTCAGCCACAGCCTTCTTAAGCACCTCAATTTCGGCATTTGCCCCTAGAGCTCACAATATAAATACTTTCATCAGGCACCTACTCATTTGTGCTAAACTTAACAAGGTTTCGACATACCTCGATTGTCCTCCAACTGCTTCTTCACTCGGCCAAGTTCTTCTTTGGCTCGCTCCAGACTCTGCTTCAGTCCGGATACTTCCGCACTATGAGAGGCGGTAGTCCCTATAGACACCTGTTTATAAAGGAAGAGATATATGTCATCATCTGAGTCTCCTGCGAACGGAAATTTGATCCTCTGTCTGGTTCTTTCTTTCACCGGACAGTGTATCACGGGCTACTATCCATACTATGACAATCTTCAAAAGCTCCTAAAACATACCTCAAAGCCTTTTATAAGGCTAATGCAGGATTCATTCAGTCCACTCTCAGCGGACTGAATCTTTTCAATCACCGCGCCCATAAGGGCGCGATGTTCATCGATGATGGAAGCACTCTTTAGCGCTGTTGATAAGCTGCCCTGCACCTCTACTTGGACAGAGGTTGTCGGCGAAGCAGGCTCGCCCCCTCCAATCAAGGGGGCTGCCTACCTGATCCTGGATCCTCAAAGGTCTCCGGGACTGTATCTGGCTGTGGGCCAAATCCAAGATCACCCCTGCCGTCGACACTCATGGGAGCCTTCGCTCCCGTATATCCGGCCCCTAAGGTGTGCCCTCCCTGGTCTGGGTCCTTCTATGACGACACCTCGATGTCATGCTTAGGCTTCGGGGAAGGGGCCTTCGGAGGTGTCTCGCTCTCTAGGGCATCTGAGCTCAACGAATCCTCCGATGAGGACTGTTCGGCGCGAGACCTCACCAGGCTGCAAAAAGTGTGGCGCGAATTAAAATATTACACCTTAGTGATCCTGGACGCATAGGAGTGTTCGGATTTCGTGTACTCACGAGTTTACCAGGGGCTGGGCCCTGGGATCCCACTCCGGGCTGCTATCGGTAGCCGTGGTGGACGCCTCTGGAAGGGGGGGGGGGGTTTCCCCTCTTAGGCAATTCGGTCTCCAAGGATGAGTAGGCCGTCCTTTTCTTTCCTCCCCCCATGGGGGACTCGTCTTCTTCCTCCTCCTCGTCCTCTTCAGAGGAAGGATGGGCATTGGAGTCTTCGGATTTTGTGTCCGAAGGACTGCAGCGACGGAGGCTGCCCCTGGTCTCCTTGGCCTCTTTGTAGGCCTCTTTCTTCGGCGCCTTGTAAGGCGCTGGGACCAACATCTTCGTCAGAAGTGGTCCAGTAGGTTCTTCCGGCAGCGGGGCCGGACAGTGTATCCGCCCCGCCTTCTCTGTCCATCCCTAGGATAATTGTGGAAAGCATGTTAAAGCATCTTCCTCGCGATATGCCAACGAAACACATGGATGGATAAAACATAGTGATGACTTACCGGACTTGCAGGGCGGGACAGTTGGTACCCAGGGTCCTCGGCGGAGTCCTGCCACGGTTTGCCGGACTTGAAGAGCACCTTCCAGATATCCTCGTGCGAGGAGCCATAGAGCTCCCGTAGGGTCTGGTGCTCGGCCGGGTCGTACTCCCACAAATTGCAGGCCCGGTGCTGACAAGGAAGAACCAGGCGAACTAACATCACCTGGACTACATTGACAAGCTGGATGTCCTTGTCTACCATACCCTTGACGTGCGCCTAGAGCACCGACAGTTCGTCAGATGAGCACCAGGCAAGGCCCTTCTTGGGCCAGGACGTAAGCCGCAGGAGGGCTCCGGATCAAAATTCGGGAGCAGCGGCCCACTTTTTGCCGCGCGGCTCAGTGATGTAGAACCACTGCTGCTGCCACTCCTTGATGGAATCATTGAAAGTGCATGTCGGCCATGTGACCTTGGGCATCTTGCTCACCATGGCGCCTCCGCATTCGGCGTGGTCGCCGTTCACCACCTTGGGTTTCACATTGAAGATCTTCAGCCATAAGCCGAATTGTGGAGCAATACGGAGAAAGGCCTCACATGCGACGATAAACGTCGAGATGTTGAGAAAAGAATTAGGGGATAGATCATGAAAATCAATCCCTTAATAATACATGATGCCGCGAACAAATGGGTGAAGGGGAAACCCGAGCCCGCGGACAAAATGAGGGAGGAACACAACCCTCTCGTGGGGCTCCGGAGTAGGGACGATCTGTCCCGCCGTCGGAAGACGGTGGCCAATTTTCTTGGCCAGGTACCCGGCCTCCCAAAGCTTTTTGATATCCTTCTCCTGGACGGTAGAGGCCATTCATTTGCCTCCTGCTCTGGATCCGGACATTTTCAGAGAACCTCTTTGGGTGGAGAAGACAAACGCTTGGGCATTGGGGCTCGAGCGAAAGGGAATGGACGAGCGTGGGTGAAAAATAGGATGCCTTATCTCTTTATAGAGGCAATAAAAACTTTGTGCCTCCTCGCTTGCCTAGTAGAACCTGCTCGTTCCCCACTCGCCGCGATTGATGGCACTGCTGGGTTACCCACACCCGTATTGATGAGAATCCCGTGATAAGGGGACACGATCTCTGCTTCGACAAGACGTGCCCAGAAAACTGCCTCGCAATATGCGCATCAGCTGGTTAAGAAACGGTTCAGATAAGGACCGGGCCACAGTGTGATATCAAGTTACGAAAAAATTTCAGCAGATTCGATTCGTGAAAAGCTATGCTCTCTATGGTGGCATGTGGAAATTATTTTGCAGAGCTGGACACGATCCTTGTGTTCGGAATCTACCTTGGAGTATTCAGAGATGGAACCCGCCTTGCAATGCCAAAGCCAATCTGCACGGCGGACTCATCGTCATTGAAGCCTGGTTCAGGGGCTAATGAGGGAGTCCTGGATTAGGGGGTATCCGGACAGCCAAACTATATACTTTGGCCGGACTGTTGGACTATGAAGATACAAGATTGAAGACTTCGTCCCGTGTCCAGATTGGACTCTCCCTGGCGTGGAAGGCAAGCTTGGCGATTCAGATATTAGATCTCCTTCTCTGTAACCGACTCTGTGTAACCCTAACCCCCTCCGGTGTCTATATAAACCGGAGGGTTTAGTCCGTAGGGCAACAACAATCATAATCATAGGCTAGCTTCTAGGGCTTAGCCTCTACGATCTCGTGGTAGATCAACTCTTGTAATACTCATATCATCAAGATCAATCAAGCAGGAAGTAGGGTATTACCTCCATCGAGAGGGCCTGAACCTGGGTAAACATCGTGTCCCCAGCCTCCTGTTACCATTAGCCTTAGATGCACAGTTCGGGACCCCCTACCCGAGATCCGCCGGTTTTGATACCGACAGCAGCAGTGAAAGAATACAAAGCATGGGAAACTACACAGCACAACAAGATTTCAGATGGGTACCACGCTTCTACATGTACAACAACACTATTGGCTCTGTTGTGATGCTAGTAATGTGCATGATATGAGAAGTCAACTGTATACACAATTGAATTTGAAATCAACAGAGCTATTGATAAGAGCAAACCTGTTAAAGAAACATGCGTGAACATACCTGCTGTGCCATTGGAGTTTTGATTGGACCCTTCAATTTAAAATTAGTTTGTATGAGTAAATACAGTGATACAAGAGCAAAGCTGTATGCACGATAGCAATGGAATCTTAAATTAGAACAGTTGTTCTTCAGGTTTAAGCACTTGTTCTACATGAATAGGGTACAATAAGATGCAAGAATATAGTACTTAAAAATAGAAAATGAGCTCATAGACCTTATCCCATTCTTGGTTCGGGACCAGTACAGAACAAGGCATACCCAGTCATCGTCCAGTAAATGTGTCTCAGGACAACGTAAGGGGATTTTATGAGTTTCTTTGCCAGTGAAGTATGTTTTCTTTAGGTAATTCCGATACTGCCACCAAGCATTCTTGAAGATAGTAGAGGTATTAGCACAGGTTACCTCATCCTGAGTTTCCAAATCGGTCCTTCTCTGTAGAGAAAAATGGGAAAATTTGTTGTATTATAACCATCATGGAGGTAGAATGTATGGGACAAAGCAAAGTAATTGCCATGAATTACATTACTTACACATAACTCCTGGACAAACACCTGCAACTGGCATTTTCCTTCATCTTCAGTATAATATTTCCAAGATGGGAAGATACGCACATAGGATTTAACAACATCAAATGCGATAGATGCTAAACTACGACTGGATGGTTGTGCTTCCTCCATAGGAATAGGCGTACTAACTGGTGGAGTTGGGGTTCGCCGTGGTAGTACTAGCCCTTTGGGCACTGGAGCTGCCTTACTAACTGCTCTTGTTTGGGAGCTCTGTGGTGGAGATGGTGTTGTGTCAACAGGAACTGGGTTACTATCTGCTGGGCTTGGGGTTAGTTTTGGTGAAGCTGGTTCTGTGTCCATCGCAGTAGGGTACAATCTGCGAGAGTCTGGGTTATGTGTGGTAGTGCTGGTTCTTGTGCATGTACAACCGGGGTGCTATCTCCGCCAAGATGTAGCACTGTTTTATTTGAAGACCGTGTTTTTACTCCGCTAGATACTGGCATCACCCGCTCCAATTCAAATGGCTGATAAACAGGAAACATAGTTGAATGTACAGACATTGTATGAGAGACAGATGCAATAGATAGTGTGGAATAAAGAAGGCATGAAATAGTTGACATCTATATTGTTTAACTAAAACGGATAGCATGACATAATTTCACATATATGATGTCTATCTAAACTGGATAGCATAGCATAACATAATTCAAAGATATGTGAATAACTAAACTGGATCGCATGACATAATTCACATACATTTTATCTAAGAAATCAGGATCGCATGATTTAATTCACATATGTGATTTATATGCTAAACAGAGGGCATTCTATATGATGTCCGAACTAAGAACATGGTGTTGAATATTGTGTATATGATGTCTAAACTATGCAATGCAAGACACCATGTGCATGATATGAGCAGTATAACCGTGCCAAGTTAGAGCATACACCTCGATGGGGGAATAGGACTGGTCATCTGTCTCGGAATCCATCTCTGAGGAGCTATCGGGACCCAACAAGAGATCTGCTTCGACATGTAGCACTGTTTGCTCTGAAGGCCTAGTTTTCACTCCAGATTTTTCCATCTCCCACCCAAATGACTGATTCACAGGAAGAGTAGTTTAATGTACAAACATTTTCGACAAATGGAAATGTAATGAAGAAAAGGATGTGCAAGATATCATTCAAATATATGATGCCTGGTTAAACAGGATGGCATTGCACATTTCACATATATTATGGCTGGCTAAAAGACATGAGACTGCATAATTCCCATATATAATATAGAAACTAAACAAGTGGCATTACAGAACATGTCTAAACTAAGCAGATGACATATATGATGTCAAAAGTGGGCACTGCAAGGCAACATATGCATGATATGAATAACATCATCATGCCAAGGTAGAGCAAACACCTTGGGGGTAAATAGGAGTGGTCAGATGTGTCTGAATCCGCCTCAGAACAGATATCTTCCTCTGGATTACAATCTGGAGAGGGGGTAGGGTTTTCCATTGAACCCACCATGGAGCGATGTCTGCATGACATTGTATTGCTGCGCAAAACTCTTCTCTTTTTCTCTACATGTTCATCATGACTGTGTACAATATCTGACATGCATACGAAAAAATATGGTGAGATTATGTAAGGAGAGCATGCAGAAATCTAGAGTGATTGTAACAACTAGTGGATGGATCCAAAAATAATGATAGCAGGCTGATGATTGCTTTAATTTAATAAAAAGACAGATGCTGATTCCTTTACTATTGTTTCCCACCCAAGATGAAAAACATAGGCATACCCGGTGAACCAGATATTAGACAGAGATACTATTCATTGCTGCCTCATTATGTGCCCCACATTTAATTTAGAATTCAAGTTTGAACATTAATTTGGACCTGACTGTCAGGACCCCGACTCAATGGCACACCGATCTAGCATGTAACACCTGATATCACTTTGTGGCCTCACGCACGGTATTCCCACGGGTGTCGCATTACCAGGCCCGGGACCGTTTGCGCCTTTTGGCACACGTATATGATAGTGTCGCTAGCATCCATATGACAAGGAGCCGGGCTGACATGGCTAGTCGTGAACCCAAAGTGGCACTAACTTACAGGGACAAGCATACATGACCCAGCAACGAACGTGTCAGTCATCAGCGAGTGAATCCGGGCTGTAGCAACTGGGCTAGCAGGACTCCGGTAACCCGGGCTGTAGCAGGCTAACAGGACTCCGGTAGACACGGCGTGACATTTCCCTGAAGGGACAGACACAAGAACGAAGAGGGACACATGCCGGCCAGCCTAAGTGTTCTGGAGCCGTAGCAAGCTACCAAGGCTCAGTGGAAGCACTAGAAGACATTTCCCGGTAAGAGAGGCTACCAAGGATAAACAACTAGATAGTCAGATCCCAGACATACCAAGCATTTCAATAACATACACACAATATGCTCGATATGTGCAAATACAACATGGCATCACAACATGACTCTACAACCCAAGTATTTTATTCAATAGGATCCGAGGAGCCAAGTATTACAAACATGGGTCTCTCGACCCAGCATTCAGAGCATACTAGTCAAAGCACAAGCGGAAGCTTAACAGGTCTGAGTACAGACAACTATAAATGAAAAAGGCTGAGAAGCCTAACTAACTACCAGATCCTGCCGAGGGCATAAGATCGTAGCTGAGGTAACAAGCTAAACGTCGAAGTCCACATGGAACTACTAGCGAGACTGAAGTCTCTCTGCAAAAACATAAATTAAGCAAACGTGAGTACAAATGTACCCATCAAGACTTACATCAGAACTATGTACATATGCATCGGTATCAATGAAGGGGGTGGTAGAGTTTAACTGCAGCAAGCCAGCTTTGACTCGGTGGCTATCCTAAACTATGACTGCAAGTAACTCTTTTGAGGTGGCGCACACGAGTCCACATATTCACCAATCAATACACCACTATGGATCCGCTCCCGTCTACCTATGAGAACGCCATCCATAGCACTCACGCTTATCTTGCGCATTTTAGAGTATGCACTTCAAGTTATCTATGAACTGTACAGGCAACCCAGAGGTCCTTTACCGCTGACACGGCTATTCGAATAGATGATGTTAACCCTGCAGGGGTGTTCTTCTTCACACACGCTCTCGCCACTTACCACCATGTACACATCATGTATCTCGGCAACCTTCAGGCGGAAGCCTGGCGAGGGAGTCGGCCACGACCTTACTAACCACACAAGTCTCTAGTCCAGGTTTATCGCCAATGCGGGTTCCATCCGCAAGGAGATCTGGACGGGGTGTCGCTCACGGCCCCAAACGATGTGAGCAGGGTTCCCAAGCCCACCATCCGAGTGCCACTGGGTACACCATGCCACTGTGCCTAGTCTGTCCCAAGCCCACCTGTACCGAGTGCCACTTGGTAGACTACTAGCACTACCTACAAACACCAGAAACTAGTTGCAACTTCTGGACAGAGATCGAGTTGTTAATAACTCGAGAGGGTCACTTAAGCATTCCAATGTGTGGTAGTAGCTGTTCATGGATCACAAACACAGAACTCAGTTCCTGAGGACGGTTTCAATGAGACAACCCACCATGTACTCCTACATGGCCTCTCACCGCTACCTTTACCAAATCGTGTTCACACACTTAGCTCACACATAGTAGGACATGTTCACGCACCTCCAATTCATCCCGCATGAATCAGACCTGACTCGACTCTAACCAGTAGCAGGCATGACACACACGCATGAATGAGTAGGCACATCAGGGCTCAAACAACTCCTACTCATGCTAGTGGGTTTCATCTATTTACTGTGGAAATGACAGGTCATGCAGAGGAAAAGGGGTTCAACTACCGTAGCATGTAACAGATGAATCATTGTTGTCCTAATGCAATAAAAGAGGGCAGGAGCGAGAGAGTGGGATTGTATCAGAATGAACAAGGGGGATTTGCTTGCCTGGCACTTCTGAAGATGATATAGCTCTTCATCGGTGTCATCGAACTTATCGTCGGAACACGTCTATCGAGAAGGAACAACCACCGGCAACTGAGAAAGAACACAATTAATGCAATGCACAAGATTATGCATGATCATGACATGGCAATATGCTATGGTTTGAGCTAGTGCAACTAGCAACAAGTTAAATGAAGTTGGTTTGAATCCAAGATTCAAATTCAATCTCCACATGTGGTTATTTAAATACCATTGATATGATTTGTCCTAAACAGTAGCTATAAGTTGTTCTAACATGATTGAAAACAGCACAAATGGGTAGATTGGATTTTTCTGATCATTTTTCATATATAATTTATCTCATTTGGAGTTACGGTTGAATTTATATGATTTTTTGAACTTTAAAGCATTTTCTGGAATTTCTGAATTATATTAAATCCAGAAAATGACTTATTGCGTCAGTAGTGCATCAGGGTGACGTCAGCGAGTCAACCACGGCTGACCAGGTTAAACCTGCCAGGTGGGGCCTACCTATCATTGACTCAGTGCTAAACAGTGGTTCATTAATCCTAAAATAAATTAAGCAGGGGTTTAATTAGAACATGGGGCCCAGTGTCAGTGGCTGAGGGGGAGGGTTAGTGGTTAACCAAGCACGCCACGTCGGCGTGGCTGGGGGTTAGCCTCTGGCGGCCACCCAGTGTGGCGGGGAGACGCCGGAAACACGCTACGGCGTTGGTTGCATGTGCCGAGGGCACCAGGGCGTAGCCCTTGCTTGCCCACATCCAGGAGCAGGGGAGTTGGACGTGGGGGTCACCGGAATCATGCCAGTGACGAGCTTTGGCGGCAGCGGCGATCGGGCTCGGTCGGGCGCGGGGCTGCAGCTTGCAAATGGACAAGCTAGGCGGCTGGGAAGCATCTGCGGGATGTGTCGAACTCGTCCAGGTGCTCTTCCTGGTCAGCAGGGGTCGCTAGCAACGGTGAGCTTCACGGCGGCGGCAGTGAGCTCTCGGCCATCATGGAAACAACGGCTATGGGATGCAATCGATGGTGGGGAGAGGGGGAGAACAAAGAGGAGCTCACAGCAATGAAGGGGAGCAACTCGGTGTAGCCGGGGACATGCTGAGGCGGCAAATTGACCGGAGGGGGCCGTCGGATTCGGAGGTTGAAGACGACGCGATGGCGGCGATGCAGGGCCTCCCGCGATGCGTGGCTCGGTGTAGAGGACGGGAGGGACTTTGCGGAGCTCGGGGAAAAGGTGGAGCAGCGCTGCGTTGATGGTGGCCTCGCGGGCGAGCTGCGGTGGCCGGCGGGAGCGTTCGGCTGGGAGCAGAGGAGCGAGGGAGAGAGGGGCCAAAGGGGGATGCTCAAGAGAGATAGAGCGGGGATTCAGGGGGGTATCGTGGCATCCTTAGCCGATCCAGGGCGGGGTGGCAAGCAGGAGGTGGCTCGGGCGCGTGCGTGCGCCGCGGCCACACGCTCGTCCTTCTGTCCGAGGTGGAAGACGACAGGAGGAGCTGCGGTGGTGGGCTGGGCCAGCGCAGCTGGCCTGCTAGGTAAGCTCCAGGTAAAACTCTGTCTCTATTTTAATTTTTGTTTCTGTTTTCTATTTTTCTGTAAACTTTAGGGCTTTTCTAAAAATACCTAGACCCTTTCAAAAATCACCAAACTGCACATGCCCATTGTATAGAATATATCCAACATGGAACATTTCAGTTTAGGATTATTTGGACATTTAAAATATTTTTTAGCATTTAAATGCCCAAATTCAAATAACATATGGTTTAATCGAGTGACCTTTGGATGACCTAGAAATTTGTGCACCATTTTTGGGAGAGGTTCTATACCAATTCAAAAATGATGAACATTTTAGAAGGGCATTTCAGGTTCATTGAAAATGATTTTAGGTTGAACCTATTTGAATTCCATTTGATGCTAGGGTTTGAACATCCCCATTTCAACTTAAATAGAATTTAAACATGATGCAACAAGATGCAAAACACCAGACAGTACCAGAAGCTAGGGATGTGACACTGACTTGGAGTCTAAGAGGTGAACAGGACGCTAAAGTAGCAGGTAATTTTAAGCAATGCATAACATAAGCAGAAATAATAGAGTGCTACCTCTCTTGTGGACCCATGTACTCCTCAAGTTCATCTGTTGAGTCGATGATGGTGACGCTGTTGCGGTGGGTGCCGGCGGCAGGGAAGGAGATCTGAGGCGGCGAAAGACGGTCAAGAGTCATGATGTCTGGTTTAGTGGATGCTTCTGTCGATGGAGCAGCTCAGGTGAGGTGGTCGACGTCGTGGCAGGAGCAGGACAAAACACACAAGGTTTCCTTCGACACCTACCTGTAACTGAAGTAATTCTGTAAGGGCTCATTTGGCTTGCATGATTCCAAAAACACAGGGATAGGAAAAACACTGGAATAGTATAGGAATGCACATGGTAGACAGAGCATTTGTAAACACATGATTTCTGCAACTTGGGTGTTTGGTTCATAGGAATTGGAAGACCAGATGAATGCAAAGAAACATGGCCAAAATAAAGTGAAACCATATGAAAGCGTGTACAGCTAGAATGTTATTCTGCCACTAATGCACTTGGTCTTGTTTTCGTGCATAGGATTTTGAAAAGTAGATCCAGGTGTATGTTTTGCTCCATTCCTTTCAACAAAATGCATGAATAATTGAATACTAGAGTGCCATAGGAAAATTTCCGATTGCTATGTAGAGTAATAAGTGATGCAACAAGTGTACAACCTCTTTGCCGTAGCCGAGTCAACCTCAGCATCATTGGGTTGGTCGCTGAAGAAGTTGAGGCAGAGGTGACTGTCGGAGGTGTGGAGGAAGATCTGAGGAATCTGTAGATGTCATCCAGGGCACTTCTCTGTTGTGATGGATCGTTCTGTCGTTGGAGCAGCTCCGGTGAGCCGTAAGACATCAAAGCTGAAGTAGCACAAGACAGACATCGTTAATCTCAAGTGGGATTCTAACAGCATCTCCAATAGATGGTGTAAAATAGATGTAAAATTTACGTCACCAAAAACCACCTGACTACAATAGATGAGGTAGAAACTATTGACTCTGAACTTAACTATCAAAACTGAAATTTACTGTGGAATCTGAATGTTACTGTCGAAACTGAACGCAATGGTAGCAGAGAGGCACTTGACATGTAGTTTAGGGAGAGCCTGCAGTTCATCATCAACCTGCACCCCCCTAAGCCGCCAGCCACCACTGGCTGAACCGCCGGCCCCCGCGCCGCCTCGCCGCCCTGAAACAACTCCCCACCGCCGGTCCGCTGCCGCCCCACCGCCCCAAAACAACTCCCCACCACCCGTCCGCCGCCGCCCCGGCCAACCCTCTATCCCCCCCCGCGCCGAGATTTTTCTCCAGAGATCCCACACCAATGCCCCACCGCCGCGCCCCTCCGCTCTAGGCGCGCTCGCTCCCTTTGTGGAGCTACAAAGGCGCAGAAGACGACCTCCGGCTACGCCCGGACGACCTGTCCGACGAGGAGCTGAGCAAGGCCATGCGCACCCTACTCGAGAAGGACCCGGGCGGCCTCCCAAAAGCCTATCTCCAACTGTACCGCCGCGACAACGGAGAGAAGGTAGATGCCGCCATGCCTGTCTTCAACGAGCGGGTGCTTGTGCCGCTGAAGCCTTCCCAGCCCCTGAGCTCCCCGGTGCCGGTGTCCTCTAGCGAGGTCTCCGGGGAGGAGGGGGATGGAGACTCGGAGGCGACCTTGGAGGGCGTGGGGGAGACCTCTCCCCCACGGCAGAGCGAGCTCCTTCGCGCCTTCTCTGATGATGACGACGCCGGTGAATACTTGGCCGAGCAGTCGCTGTGCTCCACCGGGGTTGCCACGAGGTCCATGGGCACCCCCCTGAGGAAGCTAAAGCAGGGGACCCGGAAGAAGGGTGAGGCCGTGGCACTTCCCCGGGGCGGCGCCTCCACCTTGTCACCGACCGCTGAATCGACTTTTGGGTCAGTCGATTTTCAGGGGGGGGGGGCTCGCCGGAGTTAAGGAAGAACCACCCACTGCGGGGAGGGGTGCTCGCTGGAGAGGTACCGCACTATGTATTTTAGGGTTCAGGGTGGGGGCGGTGGTCGCGAGCGGTGAGTTGACTGAAGTGTAGCTAATTCGGAGCAGAGCAGCAGCACGAGCGACGGGGAGAGAAGCAGCAGTAGCACGAGCGAGAGCCGGAGCAGCAGCAGCACAAGCGAAAGAGCGAGAGCCAGAGCAGCAGCTGTTGCGCGAGCGAGCGAGCGAGAGCCGGAGCAGCAGCAGCAGCACGAGCGAGCGAGCGAGAGTCGGAGCAGGAGCAGTAGCACGAGCGAGCGAGCGAGAGCTGGAGCAGCAGCAGCAGATCCGATTGGTATGGATGCCGCCACCAAAGGGGCCTCGCACTGGGGGAGAGCCACAATGTAGATGTCGCCTGCGGCACCGGCTTCGAGGTAGCGGCTCCCTGGGGGTGCGGGATGGAGCACCGTCGGCGCCAGGAGGTCGAGTTAAGGAGAAGGTGCGATGCGATGAGTGTACGACCTCTTTGGTGGCACTGAGTAGGCGCCGAGTAGGTCGAGTTAAGGAGGATGTTGCAGTTCCGGTGGAGTAGGTTAAGGCGGCGCTGTGGGGGATGGAGCAGCCGCGATAGACGAGGCGATCATCGGAGCAGCTTCTTGGAGGTGGAGGACGAGGCGACTGAATTGGCAGGACGTCGATCTATTGCGGTGGACGATGTCGTCGGGGAAGAGGCTCCGGCTGGGTAGCGGTGAGGTAGCAGATGGAGAAGGGTGGGGTTTTACGGCTGGAGCGGAGAGGTTATGGCGGCCTGGGATTTCGAATGGTGAAAAGGAGGCGATGGGAGGGGGAACCATGACTTAGGGACGCGCTTGTCCAAAATGTAGGGTATGTTACAAAAGTACCCACACCGATTTGAACTAGCGGCCTTTTCGGCTCAGGGTTAGAAGGAGGATTTCGCGTGTCGGGATTTGGAAGCTGGAGGGAGTTTTCTCCCGCGTTGTAATTTCGGGATAGCAAGGCGCGGGTTGTGATGTCACGCCCAATATGCGACCCTATCCAAATGGAACTCAAAGGTTCCACCAAGGATAGACCTGCATATTGAAACGCTTTTGGAAGGTGGATATCATTACATCAATATTACATAATAGGTGGGGATACATACAAGAGGCATACAATGCCACACGAATACAACATCATCTTACATAAGAGCGCCATCCGACTATGGATGAAACACAAACAGAAACTCAAACGACATCCACCCTGCTAGCCCAGGCTGCCAGCCTGGAACCTATCCCCAGATCGAAGAAGCAGAAGAAGAACTCCAAAACAAGCAAACATCGCTCTCACGTCATGATCATCGCAAAATCTGTACCTGCAACTGTTGTTGTAGTAATCTGTGAGCCACGAGGACTCAGCAATCCCATTACCATGGGTATCAAGACTAGCAAAGCTTGATGGGAAAGGAAGGGGTAAAGTGGTGAGGTTGCAGCAGTGTCTAAGCATAGTATGGTGGCTAACATACGCAAATAAGAGCGAGAAGAGAGCAAGCGGAACGGTCGTGAAGCTAGCAATGATCAAGAGGTGATCCTAAACTCCTACTTACGTCAAACATAACCCAGAAACCGTGTTCACTTCCCAGACTCCGCCGAGAAGAGACCATCACGGCTACACACTCGGTTGATGCGTTTTAATTCGGATCTGGTGTCAAGTTATCTACAACCGGATATTAACAAATTCCCATCTGCCACATAACCGCGGGCACGGCTTTCGAAAGTTTATACCCTGCAGGGGTGTCCCAACTTAGCCCATGATAAGCTCTCGTGATCAACGAAGGATATACCTTCTCCCAGGAAGACCCGATCAGTCTCGGAATCCCGGTTTACAAGACATTTCGACAATGGTAAATCAAGTCCAGCAAGACCGCCCGATGCGCCGACAATCCCGATAGGAGTTGCACATATCTCGTTCTCAGGGCAAGACCGGATGAACACTACGTACAACTAAAACCAACCATCAAGTTTCCCCGAGGTGGCGCTGCAAGTGGCTCTGGTTCGGACCAACACTTAGACAAGCACTGGCCCGGGGGGGCTAAAATAAAGATGACCCTCGGGTTGGCCGACCCAAGGGAAGGGTATAGGTGGTGGTGAGGCAAATGGTAAAACCAAGGTTGGGCCTTGCTGGAGGAGTTTTATTCAAAGCGAACTGTCAAGGGGGTCCCATAAATCACCCAAGCGCGTAAGGAATGCAAAATCCGGGAACATAACACCGGTATGACGGAAACTAGGGCGGCAAGAGTGGAACAAAACACCAGGCATAAGGCCGAGCCTTCCACCCTTTACCAAGTATATAGATGCATTAATTAAATAAGAGATATTATGATATCCCAACATAATCCTGTCCACCATGGAGCAATCTTCAACTTCACCTGCAACTAATAACGCTATAAGAGGGGCTGAGCAAAGCGGTAACATAGCCAAAATAATGGTTTGCTAGGAAGGGTCACAAAGGTTGGAGGTTCATGGCAATTTGGGAGGGTTGACGAGCAAATGATAGGTAGCGCAGCAAGCGATAGAACGAAGCAACTAGCATAGCATTGATAGTAGTGAGATCCAAGGTGACGGTCATCTTGCCTGAAATCCCGCAAGGAAGAAGAACGAGTCCATGAAGAAGACGAGCGGACGTGGTCGAACGAATCCTCACATTTCCGGAACGAAACCAAAGCTAACGACAGAAGCAACCCGGAAAGAAGCAAACAACATGGTAACCGCACAAGCATAATCATGGCATGATGCACAATCAAGTATGATGCATGTCCGGTTTAATGAGGCATGGCATGGCAAAGTGCAACAAACAATACTACAAGTTAAGTGTTGACGAAACACCACATTCAAGTATTTAGTTCACTCTCATTTAGGTACACAACAATATTAAATGTTGTAAACATGGCAAGTGGTGAAGCTTATGAAAAACTACCTATCTAGACAAGTTTAAATGAGGCCGGAACAACAAACAACAATTCCAGAAAATCCTCATGTCCATATTTTGAGTTTGGTACTGTTCTGCCCTAAACACAATTTTAATGATGTTAAACAGGAGAATAAAGTGCACCATGTTAAACTAGGCATTTTTCCACCCCATTACATATAAAGTTTAATAAATTTGGAGCTACGGTTAAATAGTTACGAAATAAATCATTTTAACAAAGCATTTAAGCAAATTAAACAAACATCAATTTAAACATTTTTAACAGGGATGAAAGTGGCATATTATGAAACTAGATAAAATTCTAGGCATTTTACATATATAAATCATTTTAATCCGATGCACCATTAATGAGTTATTTATTCATGAATATGGAGGGGTTTTCTATAAATCAGTAAATCCTGGATAATTGCTAAAATCGCAGATCTAAAAAAAAGGTACATGGGCCAAATCTAGCTGGGCTCTGGGCGCTCACGTTGGGCCTTGAGGCCTGCGGATCTGGTGCTGGGCTGGATCTGGAGGCGAGCGGGTCAGCGAGGCAGGGTCGGTCAGCGCGAGTGAGGCGCTTGTCCACCTCGTACAGGGGCGAAATAGAGGAGGTGAGCAGGGCGCCGACGCAGCAGAGGGAACTTGGCGGGGCACCCCGGCGAGGAAGATGGCCGGTGCGGGCTCTCGGGCATGGGGAGGCGACGCGGAACCGGCCGGATCCAAGGCGGAGCGACCGGATCAGGCGGCGGAGCAGAGGGGGTCCTGTCCAGAACGGGGCCAGACGCGAACTTGAACGCCGGCTTGACGAACTGAAGGAGGCGGCCCCCTGGCTCCTGTAGGTTGCGGTGGTCAGCGAGGTAAACGAATCCGGGGAAGGAAGAGTGCAAGGAGGAGAGGGCGGGACACGTAGGCGACCTGCTTGGGAGACGACGACTAGGTCTAGCGGGGTACGAAGTTGTGGTCGTCGTCCTTGACGCGGCAGAGGAAACTGGAGAGAGACCCCGTGAGGAAGATGGCCCGCACGCTCGCGGGAGGTGGTCGCCAGCGACGAGGTTCGCCGGAACGGCGGGTAGCGAGGTAGAGGAGCGCTCGGGCGTTGCTGCTTCTTGGGGTGGAGCGTCGAGCATATCCCGCGCGGGTGCTCGGGCGGAGGAGACAAGGGCGTGCGAGGAGGCGCGGCTCGATTGGGCTAGAGGGCGGCGGCGGATGGCCCAGGCGGCGCGATGGAGGGCGACGGTGGCGAAGCGCCAGCGACAGAGACGCGACCCGGCTACGTGGCGGATCCGGGAGGCGCGGGGGCGCGGCTGGCGACGGAGGGCACGACGGCGCGATCGTGGGGTCCGCGACCACTGTGCGGCGAGCGCCGGCGGGGCCGGTGGCGGAGGCGGGGGGGAACACCGGCCGGAGGATGACGCCGGCGGCGGGGCGCGCGAGGGAGCAGGGACGCGGTGGCGGGGCGCTCGGGCTCGGGCGGGCCCGATTCGGCCCACGGCGGGTCGGATCCGGGCCCCGACGGGCCTGGTAGCGTGGGATGGCGGCGGGGACAGGTGGCGCGAGGAGAGTGGCTGCGGGCGGCGGCGCGGGCGTGTCCGGCGGCTGGCGGACATGTCCGGCGGCTGAGAGGGAGAGATGCTAGGGTTTGGACCCGGATTTGGACGGGGGAAGGCATATATATAGTTTCTGGGAGCTAGGAGAGTCCAAATGGAGCACGGTTTTCGGCCACACGATCGTGATCGAACGACCGAGAGCATGGAAGAGACTTAGATGGGTTTTGGGACACTTTGGAAGCAGTGTTGGGCTGCAAACAAAAGAGGCTTGTGCGGCTACCCCGGTTAACCGTTGGAGTATCAAACGGACTCCAAATGGCACGAAACTTGACAGGCGGTCTACCGGTGCTATACCAAGGCCGCTTGGCAAACCTCGGGCCATTCCGAGAAAGTTTAACACCCACTCACAACAGGAGACAAAAGGAGGACGCCGGAGGACATAGGAGTGCCGGATTGCAAAACGGACAACGGGGAAAATGCTCGGATGCAAGAAACGGACACGTATGCAAAATGAGATGCACATGATGACATGATAAAATGCAACACACAAGCAAATGACATGGCAGCGATGGCGAATAACTAGCAGACACCTGGCGGATCGGATCCGGGGCATTACAACACTCCTCCACTAACGAGATGAGGTGAAACAAGAACTCAAGAGAAGAAGCAAAGAATCGAGAGCACTCGATAAGAAGAGAGGAATGACGAGAATGCCAAGAATCGAAAGCTCACAGAATCAGAAAGACTATAAAACCATTCCGGTTAGAACGAGATAAGAAATGAATAAGACTGAAAGGATTTAGGCAGCACTCCGGCTGAAACATGGAGGAATAGAACACGAGCTTGAGAGGACTGAATGATACATGATGAAGACATGACACAAAACCTCCGGAAAGAATTGAAATAGTGGAATGAAAAGAACTGAGAGGGAAGGATTGAAAGGAGTTGTTGAGAAAATCAACAACGGAAAAAATAAGCTTGTTTTGGACTTATCCAAAAACAACTCAAAACTTGAGGTGAAATTATACCACAACCAAAAGTCTGAATAGCTGAGCGGAACAAAGAAAATGCAAAACTCCACTTCAAAGAACATGGAGAATTATATGCGCTTCGAGATGCGAGAAGAAAACATACTTGAACTCCTCCAACAAAATCTTGATGAGCTTTTGAAGAATGAATTGAATCATGCAGAACCACTATGAAGAACTCTGGTGACAAAAGGATGATGAAATAGAACGAAGGAAGAAAGAATAAGATGAGCCTTGCGATGATTTAGATGGAGGTTCCGATGAAATGACCGAGGAAAATTTGAACTCCGGAAACAAAAGATGAAAACACTAGGAACTAGAATTTATTCACCAAGAACAAACTCGGAAGGAAGGGATTACTCCCTTGGATGAAATAAGCATAAGATTTATTGTATGCTTATCCTTCATCAAATTAAATTGATGATAAGCAATGGATTTTGCATACTACTTATTCTTCTTGAAAAGGATTGAGAAGTGACATATCGCAAACTTGAGAAGGTCTTCATGAACCACCGGTAGGTTTTAAAAGAACGAATGGATTAATATGATAAACAAGGAAAAGAATCTTGAACGAACCACCGTAAGAATTCGAAAATGACTGATGAAAGAGAATGAATCACTGGGAAGAATTAGAAGAACAAATAAGCTAGAGGGGATTTAGATGCAAAAGAACGAAGAGATCCTGAGCTGATTAAAGAACACTTGAACGAAGCACCGGGATAATTGGATAACGGTAACTGAAATGTGGGGACGAAGAATTCTTCTGGAATGATGGCCTCCAGTGAAAAGAAACGGGAAAACAACTTCTGACGTACTCCGGATGGGTAAGAAAAGAATATCTGACAAATGGAATAATTCGAGAGAATAATATGAAGCTTGAACCACGAATCTTCGAGAGAACATACAAGGTTTAGAGGAAAAACTCTTCTTCGATCTTCAAATGACGCTGAGAAAAAACACCACCAAAATTACTGAGATACTCCGGGAGAATGAAAAGCGAAGGGGGTTGAGGAGTAAAAAGAATCCTACTCTCTGATATATATAATCCTAAGACTCAAAATAGTTTTCTTCTAGACTCAACAACGGCCAACAAACAAGGGGGCTCCTATGGTCGGAACCTGGCTCTGATACCAACTTGTCACGCCTAGTATGCGACCCTATCCAAATGGAACTCGAAGGTCCCACCAAGGATAGACCCGCATATTGAAACGCTTTCGCAAGGTGGATATCATTACATCAACATTACCTAATAGGTGGGGATACATACAAGAGGCATAAAATGCCACACGAATACAACATCATCTTACATAAGAGCGCCATCTGACTATGGATGAAACACAAACAAAAACTCAAACGACATCCACCCTACTAGCCCAGGCTGCCGGCCTGGAACCTATCCCCTGATCGAAGAAGCAGAAGAAGAACTCCAAAACAAGCAAACATCGCTCTCGCGTCATGATCATTGCAAAACCTGTACCTGCAACTATTGTTGTAGTAACCTGTGAGCCATGAGGACTCAGCAATCCCATTACCATGGGTATCAAGACTAGCAAAGCTTGATGGGAAAGGAAGGGGTAAAGTGGTGAGGTTGCAGCAGCGTCTAAGCATAGTATCGTGGCTAACATACGCAAATAAGAGCGAGAAGAGAGCAAGCGGAACGGTCGTGAAGCTAGCAATGATCAAGAGGTGATCCTGAATTCCTACTTACGTCAAACATAACCCAGAAACCGTGTTCACTTCCTGGACTCCACCGAGAAGAGACCATCACGGCTACACACTCGGTTGTTGCATTTTAATTCGGATCCGATGTCAAGTTATCTACAACCGGATATTAACAAATTCCCATCTACCACATAACCGCGGGCACGGCTTTCGAAAGTTTATACCCTGCAGGGGTGTCCCAACTTAGCCCATGATAAGCTCTTGCAATCAACGAAGGATATACCTTCTCCCAGGAAGACCCGATCAGTCTCGGAATCCCGGTTTACAAGACATTTCGACAATGGTAAAACAAGTCCAGCAAGACCGCCCGATGAGCCGACAATCCCGATAGGAGCTGCACATATCTCGTTCTCAGGGCAACACCGGATGAACACTACGTACAATTAAAACCAACCCTCAAGTTTCCCCGAGGTGGCGCTGCAAGTGGCTCTGGTTCGGACCAACACTTAGACAAGCATTGCCCGGGGGGGGGGGGGGGTTTAAAATAAAGATGACCCTCGGGTTGGCCGACCCAAGGGAAGGGTATAGGTGGTGGTGAGGCAAATGGTAAAACCAAGGTTGGGCCTTGCTGGAGGAGTTTTATTCAAAGCGAACTGTCAAGGGGGTCCCATAAATCACCCAACCGCGTAAGGAACGCAAAATCCGGGAACATAACACCGGTATGACGGAAACTAGGGCGGCAAGAGTGGAACAAAACACGAAGCATAAGGCCGAGCCTTCCTCCCTTTACCAAGTATATAGATGCATTAATTAAATAGAAGATATTGTGATATCCCAACATAATCCTGTCCACCATGGAGCAATCTTCAACTTCACCTGCAACTAATAACGCTATAAGAGGGGCTGAGCAAAGCGGTAACATAGCCAAAACAACGGTTTGCTAGGGAGGGTGACAAAGGTTAGAGGTTCATGGCAATTTGGGAGGCTTGACGAGCAAATGATAGGTAGCGCAGCAAGCGATAGAATGAAGCAACTAGCATAGCAATGATAGTAGTGAGATCCAAGGTGACGGTCACCTTGCCTGAAATCCCGCAAGGAAGAAGAACGAGTTCATGAAGAAGACGAGCGGACGTGGTCGAACGACTCCTCACATCTCCGGAACGAAACCGAAGCTAACGAGAGAAGCAACCCGGAAAGAAGCAAACAACATGGTAAACGCACAAGCATAATCATGGTATGATGCACAATCAAGTATGATGCATGTCCGGTTTAATGAGGCATGGCATGGCAAAGTGCAACAAACAATATTACAAGTTAAGTATTGATGAAACACCACATTCAAGTATTTAGTTCACTCTCGTTTAGGTACACAACAATATTAAATGTTGTTAAACATGGCAAGAGGTGAAGCATATGAAAAACTACCTATCTAGACAAGTTTAAATGAGGCGGGAACAACAAACAACAATTCCGGAAAATCCTCATGTCCATATTTTGAGTTTGGTACTGTTCTGCCCTAAGCACAATTTTAATGATTTTAAACAGGAGTATAAAGTGCACCATGTTAAACTAGGCATTTTTCCATCCCATTTACATATAAAGTTTAATAAATTTGGAGCTACGGTTAAAGAGTTATGAAATAAATCATTTTAACAAAGCATTTAAGCAAATTAAACAAACAGCAATTTAAACATTTTTAATAGGGATGAAAGTGGCATATTATGAAACTAGATAAAATTCTAGGCATTTTACGTATATAAATCATTTTAATCCGATGCACCATTAATGAGTTATTATATTCATGAACGTGGAGGGGTTTTCTGTAAATCAGTAAATCCTGGATAATTGCTAAAATCGTAGATCTGAAAAAAAGGTACACGGGCCGAATCTGGTTGTGCTCTGGGCGCTCATGTTGGGCCTTGAGGCCTGCGGATCTGGTGCTGGGCTGGATCTGGAGGCGAGCGGGTCAGCAAGGCAGGGTCGGTCAATGCGAGCTAGGCGCTCGTCCACCTCGTACAGGGGCGAAACAGACGAGGCGAGCAGGGCGCCGGCGCAGCAGAGGGAACTTGGCGGGGCACCCCGGCGAGGAAGATGGCCGGTGCGGGCTCTCGGGCATGGGGAGGCGACGCGGAACCGGCCGGATCCAAGGCGGAGCGACCGGATCAGGCAGCGGAGCAGAGGGGATCCTGTCTAGAACGGGGCCGGACGCGAACTTGAATGCCGGCTTGACGAATTGAAGGAGGCGGCCCCCTGGCTCCTGTAGGTTGCGGTGGTCAGCGAGGTAAACGGATCCGGGGAAGGAAGAGTGCAAGGAGGAGAAGGAGGGACACGTAGGCGACCTGCTTGGGAGACGACGGCTAGGTCCGGCGGGGTACGAAGTTGTGGTCGTCGTTCTTGACGCGGTAGAGGAAACTGAAGCGAGACCCCAAGAGGAAGATGGCCCACAGGCTCGCGGGAGGTGGTCGCCAGCGACGAGGTTCGCTGGAACGGCGGGTCGCGAGGTAGAGGAGCGCTCGGGCGTTGCTGCTTCTTGGGGTGGAGCGTCGAGCATATCCCGCGCGGGTGCTCGGGCGGAGGAGACAAGGGTGTGCGAGGAGGCGCGGCTCGATCGGGCGAGCGGACGGCGGCGGATGGCCCAGGCGGCGCGGTGGAGGGCGACGGCGGCGAAGCGCCGGCGACGGAGACGCGACCCGGCTGCGGGGCGGATCCGGGAGGCGCGGGGGCGCGACTGGCGACGGAGGGCACAACGGCGCGGTCGCGGGGTCCGCGACCACCGGGCGGCGAGCGCCGGCGGGGGTGCCGGTGGCGGAGGCGGCGGGGCACACCGGCCGGAGGACGGCGCTGGCGGCGGGGCCGAGCAGCGGCGGGGCGCGCGAGGGAGCAGGGACGCGGCGGCGGGGCGCTCGGGCTCGGGCGGGCCCGATTCGGCCCACGGCGGGTCGGATCCGGGCCTCGACGGGCCTGGCGGCGTGGGACGGCAGAGGGGACAGGTGGCGCGAGGAGAGTGGCTGCGGGCGGCGGTGCGGGTGTGTCCGGCGGCTGGCGGACATGTCCGGCGGCTGAGAGGGAGAGAAGCTAGGGTTTGGACCCGGATTTGGACGGGGGAAGGCATATATATAGTTTCTGGGAGCTAGGAGAGTCCAAATGGAGCACGGTTTTCGGCCACTTGATCGTGATCAAACGACCGAGAGCATGGAAGAGACTTAGATGGGTTTTGGGCCACTTTGGAAGGGGTGTTGGGCTGCAAACAAAAGAGGCTTTTGCGGCTACCCCAGTTAACCGTTGGATTATCAAACGGACTCCAAATGGCACGAAACTTGACAGGCGGTCTACCGGTGCTATACGAAGGCCACTTGGCAAACCTCGGGCCATTTCGAGAAATTTTAACACCCACTCACAACATGAGACAAAAGGAGGACGCCGGAGGACATAGGAGTGCCGGATTGCAAAATGGACAACGGGGAAAATGCTCGGATGCAAGAAACGGACACGTATGCAAAATGAGATGCACATGATGACATGATAAAATGCAATACACAAGCAAATGACATGGCAACGATGGCGAATAACTAGCAGACACCTGGCGCATCGGATCCGGGGCGTTACGTGTGAAGGCGCCAGTTTTGGGAGCATGATATCTGAATTTTCGGGATATAACAAGGCGTGGGTTGTATTTTAGGGACAAGCCTAACATGTAATATTGTACTTGTATGTACCAAATCATTCGCACTTCCCTCAACGAAAAATCAAAAAAATAAAACTATTCACACCACACAAAGAGAGAGCCTTGTCCCGTTTTACTATACAAATGCTATTCAAAGCTACTCCCTCCTTCCTTCTATATAGGGCCTAATGCGTTTTTCGAGGCTAACTTTGACCAAATATTAGAGCAATAATATATGGCATGCAACTTACACAAAGCACACCATTAAATTTGTGTGTGAAAGGAGCTTTCAACGATATAATTTTCACATTGTGCATGTCATGTAATATTAATCTTGTCAATAGTCAAAGGCGGTCTTAAAAAACGCATTAGGCCCTATATAGATGGAAGGAGGGAGTATGAATCCATGTTATGTCCAATTAATTTTTTTGCTAGCTGTATAATGCATGTAACCTACTCATACCAACATTTTAGTCCATTCCAAATGTCTATACTACCGCTGCAATTCAAACTGAATTTGTATTCGTTTCTCTATTTCAATAAGAATCTACAATCATGATTGTTGCCAACTTCAACCATCATTCGTGTATTACCTTAATAACACGCCACATGATTACTGCAGAGATAGATATGAAGAATGTTCACTATATGAACTTGAATTCTATTTTTTGAATACACTTGATGTTGATTCCAAATAATAGTACATTTGATGTACTAACTATATATTCATAATCTAAACCATGTTCCATGCATACACCGTGTTTATCACACAAAGTATAGTGACCCACCCCCTACATTATGACAAGTATTCAACCCTGAGCAGCAAAGGACACACATCAGCCCAAATTATAATCAATGTTCTACATTATGATATCTTCTTCAAGTATCCGTATCCACTTTTTTATAATGAATTATGATCTTTGTTCGTCTTTTACACCTTCACGATCCTCTTCTCTTTGTAGCTAGCTAGCGCTAACTCTATCGTGCATGCACACACCTGCCCTCCTCTCACCCTCCCTCAGCGTCCCATCCATCGCGCACGTTCATTATTTCTCTTTAGGTCGTAGACCCGCAGTGTGTATAGGCCCCCCGGCTCCTTCTTTCCAGCACACACCGGTCGATATACCTCTCTAGCCACGTGTGCCTACCACAAACACATACTTCCCCTCTTCTCTTCTCACCGTCCATGTCCCCCTATGTCCAATACGGTTCCACGCAGGTGCACACTCTCGACCCTCTTTTAGTTGATCTCATACTTGCACATCCTTCCCCCTCGACATGGTAGGCCTCTGTAACGCCCTCGATGCGGCTATATCTCCCACGTGTCGAAGCACGACTTAGAGGCATAACCGCATTGAAAGCAATGTCGCAAGTGAGGTAATCTTCACACAACCCAGTAATACATAAGGGAAAAAGATACATAGTTGGCTTACAATCGCCACTTCACACAATTACATGAATAAAGCATTACATCATCCAGATACAATCAAGGTCCGACTACGGAACCAAAATAAAAGAAGAACCCCAAATGCGACAAAGGTCCCCGATCGGCCCCAACTGGGCTCCACTACTGATCAACTAGAACGAAACAACACAAAGGACAAGATCTTCATCGAGCTCCTCCTTGAGCTTGGTTGCATCACCTGCTCGGTAACATAGGCACCTGCAAAGTGGTTTTGGAAGTATCTGGTGAGTCACGAGGACTCAGCAATCCCATTACCATGGGTATCAAGACTAGCAAAGCTTAATGGGAAAGGAAGGGGTAAAGTGGTGAGGTTGCAGCAGCGGCTAAGCATATATGGTGGCTAACCAACGCAAATAAGAGCGAGAAGAGAAACAAAGGAACGGTCGTCAACTAGCAATGATCAAGAGGTGATCCTGAACACCTACTTACGTCAGACATAACACAGAAACCGTGTTCACTTCCCGGACTCCGCCGAGAAGAGACCATCACGGCTACACACGCGGTTGATGTGTTTTAATTCGGATCTGGTGTCAAGTTATCTACAACCGGACATTAACAAATTCCCATCTGCCACATAACCGCGGGCACGGCTCTCGAAAGTTTATACCCTGCAGGGGTGTCCCAACTTAGCCCATGACAAGCTCTCGCGATCATCGAAGGAATAGACCTTCACCCAGGAAGACCCGATCAGTCTCGGAATCCCGGTACATCAAGACATTTCGACAATGGTAAAACAAGACCAGCAAGACCTCCCGGCGTGCCGACATCCTGATAGTAGCCGCGCGTATCTCGTCTGAGGCCACGACCGGATGAGCAATCCGTACAACTAAAATCAGACCTCAAGTTTCCTTGAGGGGGCGCTGCAAAGGGCTCTAGTTTGGACCAACACTTAGACAAGCATTGGCCCGGGGGGGCTGAATAAAGATGACTCTCGAGAGAGCGACTCCCAAGGGAAAAAATAGGTGGTGGTGAGGCAAATGGTAAAAGTCAATGTTGGGCCTTGCTGGACAAGTTTTATTCAAAGCGAACTGTCAGGGGGGTCCCATAAATCACCCGACCGCGTTAGGAACGCAAAATCCGGGAACATAACACCGATATGACGGAAACTAGGGCGGCAAGAGTGGAACAAAACACCAGGCATAAGGCCGAGCCTTCCACCCTTTACCAAATATATAGATGCATTAATAATATAAGAGATATTGTGATATCCCAACATAACCCTGTCCACCTTGGAGAAATCTTCAACTTCACCTGCAGCTAGCAACGCTATAAGAGGGGCTGAGCAAAGCGGTAACATAGCCAAACAGTGGTTTGCATAGGAAAGGTGTTAAAGGTTAGGGGTTCATGGCAATATGGGATGGCTGGACAAACAGGTAATAGGTAGCGCAGCATAGCGAAAGAACGAGGCAACTAGCATAGCAATGATAGTAGTGAGATCCAGGGTAGCGGTCATCTTGCCTGAAATCCCGCTAGGAAGAAGAACGAGTCCATGAAGAAGACAAACGGACGTAGTCGAACGAATCCTCACAACTCCGGAACGAAACCGAAGCTAACGAGAGAAGTAAACCGGAAAGAAGCAAACAACATAGTAAGCACACAAGCATAAGCATGTCATGATGCACAAACAAGTATGATGCATGTCCGGTTTAATGAGGCATGGCATGGCATGGCAAAGTGCAACAAACAACACTACAAATTAAGTGGAGCTCAATATGCAACGAGTTGCATATTGACAAAACACCACATGCAATTATTTAGTTCTCTCTTGTTTAAGCTGCCCAACAATATTAAATGTTGATTAACATGGCAAGGGGTGAAGCATAACAAAACTACCTACCTAGGCAAGTTTAAATGAGGCCGGAAACAACGAACAACAAGTCCGAAAAATCCCCATATGCATATTTATGGATTAGGTACTGTTCTGCCCTAAACACCATTTTAATGTTGTTAAACAGGGAAATAAAGTGGACCATGTCAATCTAGGCATTTTTCCACCCCATTTACATATAAAGTTTATTAAAATTGGAGCTACGGTTATTTAGTTATGAAATAAATCATTTTAACATGGCATTTATGCAAATTAACACAAACAGCATTTTAAACATTTTAGACATGGATGAAAATGGCATATTATTAAACTACACAATTTTCTGAGCATTTTACATATATAAATTATTTAAATCCGATGCACCATTTGTGAGTTATTAGATGCATGAAGTGCAAGGGGGTTTTCTGTAAAACTGGCAACAACTGGATAATTAGCAAAATTCGCAGAACCTGAAAAAAACTACATAGGCCGAATCTGAATAGTGCAGTGGGCGGCTGGGCGGCTGGGCTGCTCACCTAGCTGGGCTCGGCCCGGGTCGGTGGGGGAACGGGCCAGGAGGGCGGTGCGCTGGGCCGGCCCATGTGGTCGAGGGGAACTCGTCCTCTTCCTCGTGCCCGCACGAGCACGCAGGGAGGCGCCATGGCATCTCGGCGGCGCGGGTGGGGGTCCGGCGGGGCTAGCGGGGCCGGCGAGGCCCGGATCCGGCCAAAATCGGTGAAGGCTGACGCTGGGACTCCAGATCCGGTGAAGGGAATGGCGACGGGGCTCCGGGAGGCGCGGTTCCATGGCGGAGTTGCGGTCCTGCGGGAGAGAGAGGGATGACAGGTGAGGGAGAGAGGGCACCGGAGGAAGGAGAGGGAGGGCGGCCTCCACCTGCTGATGGCGGCGCACTCCGGTGAAGTCCGGCGGGCAGGGCCGGGAAGAGGCGGCGGCACTACTCCGGCGCGCCGAGGTGGTCGGGATCGGGATCCACCCGATCCAGATGGGCGAGGCAGCGGGGAGACGGCGGCGGGTACGCGGGCGCTCGGGGCCCGGTCGCGCCCGAGGCGGGCCGGTGACGGGCTCGGGGAGGGCCTGCGGTGGCGCGAGGGACATGTGGCGCGCTGTGGTTGGACGGGGAAAACGGGGCGGACATGTCCGGCCGTCACGGACGCGTCCGGCGGCGCGGGGAAGAGGAGGCTAGGGTTTTGGACCCGGATTTGGACGGGGAGGCACAAATATATAGGCATAGGGAGTTAGGAGAGTCCAAATGAGGTGCTGTTTTCGCCCACACGATCGTGATCAAACGACCGAGAGCATGGAGTGGAGCTTGGTGGGTTTTTTGCCATTTTGGAAGGGGTGTTGGGCTGCAACTCAAAGAGGGCTTTGCGGTTACCCGGTTAACCGTTGGGGTATCAAACGACCTCCAAATGGCACGAAACTTGACAGGCGGTCTACCGGTGCTATACCAAGGCCGCTTGGCAAACCTCGGTCCATTCCGAGAAAGTTTAACACCCGCACAAGCGAAGAGGCCAAAAGGGGGCGCCGGAGGGCATAGGATCGCCGGATTGCAAAACGGACAACGGGGAAAAGGCTCGGATGCATGAGACGAACACGTATGCAAAATGAAATTCACATGATGACATGATATGAAAAGCATATGATGACATGGTGAAATGCAACACGCAAGCAATGACATGGCAACAACGGCAAATAACTGGCGGACACCTGGCGCATCGGATCCGGGGCGTTACAGCCTCTCACACCACCTCCTAGCTGCACCCCTCTCCCCTTGTCTATCTCTCCGGACCTTATTTTCTTCTAACACATGCACGCATGTATACGTACTGATCTCCCTACATATAGCCAGGTCAACTATAATTCGTTTTCCCCACGCACCGATAGACTTACCTCACTAGTTATGTCTCTCCCTTTCTCAGACACACGACGGTTGATCTTCCTATGTAGTTACGTATGCTTACCACAACCATATCATCTCCCCTCATCATCCTTGCATACCTCATGACCCATCTCTCACACGCACGTGCATAGACAGACAGACATCCCCCACCCTCTCTTAATGATATTGCACTCGTACCCTCCGTTTGTCTAGCAGGCCTCTCCCACCATTTTTGAGACGCCACTCCACCACCAACCTTTCGGCACTCTACCTTTGTCTTTCTCCCAACCTTATTCCTCTGCTACACATATCCATGGATGCCGATCGATCTCCCTCAATACATAGCTAGGTCTCTCTCCTTCCCCACACATATACTAGTCGATCGGTCTCTGCCCCCTCCCCCCCCCCACACACACACCGATAGTCGAACGTTGTAGGTAGGTATCCATGCAACAGAGAAAAACTGCACCTCTACCCTATCAAATTCTAGTACGCCAGCCACCCTGTATCTTTGACGTTGGCAAACACAAATTCAATGGCACTCTTTATCAATTGCGCAGCCACACACTTCCTCCCTGTTTTCGATTCTATCGATATCTCACGTCCATGACTCCGTTTCACACACATTGCATATGTTACATTTTTTTGTTTGAGATATAATCAACACATTGCTTCTGTTTCGCACAAACCATCTCTCTCACACCCACCCACACCTAAATAAGAGGTGCACGTAGGACGCACGTACTCACGTCTCGTTCCCAGCCACACCCACGCGTGTACATGGTGGAGTTCGTATCTGTACGAAAAGGCGGCCCACGTGATAATTTGACGCATTTAGCGGTTGTTTACTCGAAGGAGGGTCGGGTACCACGCCTAGACGGAACAAAGTTTGACTTGACGCGTTAGTATTAAATAAAGTTATGTATTCCTCAATGCCACGTACAGAATATAAAACGATTGGCGTGGGGAAAATGGAAAAATCCGCTCCACTATATAGAACGGAGCATGCCTGCTGGGGTTTGTCTCTCGTCACACCATCTCACACAAGGCGCGGTGGCCTCTCTCTCTCTCATCGTTGGTCAGTGATCCGGATGCATCCCGTTCGCCGGCAGAAAGGGAGGATGTGCATCGTTTCTCCGTTCGACGACGTTGAGGCAGCACGTCCCGATCTACGGTACCCGCCGTTCTCTCTGACCAAGCTCTGGCGTGGTAAGGCCTTCGCCACTTGCTCGCTGTCGCGGTATAGGCATATCCCGGCCGCCGGCGCACTCCTAGTAACATCTCGACGACCCTCAGGTACAGCTTCCTCCGGCCTTGCTCCACTGCCCATCTTCCCATGTTGCTACATGTGGATCTTCTTTAGTTGTTTGCTTAAAACGTATCTCGGCTAGCATACATTCCATCTTGCAATCTTGTCCCCAAACCATTTTTGATAAACCACCATGCTACTATGTTTCCCTTATTACATGGAATATGCTTCTTTTTGTCGGCGTATGTGTCTGCAACTCGTGTTATTGGGCAGTAATTGTTTCCTTTCTACCTCCTTTTGCAAACAGGACTATCCATTTTCACCTTGTTGCTATAGCGACCTTTTGGTTAATTGCACAAATCACCTTTTTCTTAAAAGTGTTTTGTGCAGTTCCGCCAAAATGTCACACGGGCAACGTTTTTACATTTCTGTGGAACTACAGAAAGGGAGATTGGTTTTCCTATCCTCCTCATCAAACTCCGTGCCTAATCTTCTTCAACAAGTAGTTAGTCCTAAAGAGAGATCGCAGAGGTGATCGACTTCTATTCGTGTGTGTTATGTTTCATCATCTAGTTCCACTATTACTGTAATCACACTAACTAGATATCTTTGCAAACAGGGATGGTCCGCTCGATTTTAGTGGAGCTGCACAAAATGATCGGATTGTGGTGTCCTCCATACAACTCTTTTTTGGCTACAGAGCTGGGTGAAACTAGCTGCCAAGCAATGAACACTATGCCCAAGAAATGAAGCCATGCCTACAAACAACATCGATCAATTATATAATTTCTTTATTTGTACACCTTCTCACAACTTTGTCTTCAGTTGTGATATGAATATTGGCACTGATCTGCGAACCATTGAGATGCATTAGTAGCCATGGTAGTTTCATTTGTATTTGATGGAATGTTGTAACGAGATAATCTTGAGGCAAGACGTCACAAGAATCCTAAGTTGAAACCTTTTTTTCCTGTGGGAACCAAACTTGAAACATTCATAGCATCACAGTACAATTTCATTAAAATTATGTGTACATATAAACAAATTAATCATGAAGGATTGGTAGCAATGCCAGAAACAATTCTACTTCGTTTCGCCGACACGTAGGACATCCATCATGTGGCTCCACCTGCCATGCAGCAATATTGAGTGCACAACTGCAGGGAAAGATTCACCCCGGCCGTTGCACCACAGTAGTAATGACTAGTGAGCAGTCAAATCACAGAGCCCCACCTTCGCCATAGCAAGTTGCTCGGATGAAGCAACTATCATTTCTCTGTTCCATGAATCCGCTGGTACTCCCATATTCTCAGAGTAATAAGTTGCTCGGGCAAAGCAACCATCACTTCACCTTTCCCACAGTAAGTACTAGTACCTCCTTTTTTACTCTAGAAACAACCACACGCGAATATTGGCGGTAGCAGCACAACAGCTGAATCAAAAATCGAAACCAACCAATGAACTACTACAAATGGTGAGCGTTTGCTAGTATCATGTACTCCATCTGTCCATGTATATAGGGCTTGATGCATTTTCTGAGACTAACTTTGGCCCTATTTGGATCCATGGGTTGAATTTAGTTTGAGCTAGTTTGAGCTAATTGAGCCCCAACTAGCTCAAACTAACTCTAACCCATGGATCCAAACAGGGCCAAAGTTAGTCTCAAAAAACACATTAAGCCCTATATACATGGACAAACGGAGTACATAATACTAGCAAACGCTCACCAGTAGTAGTAGTTCATTGGTTGGTTTTGATTTTTCATTCAGTTGTTGTGCTGCTACCGTCCAATATTCGCGTGTCGATGTTTCTAGAATAAAAAAGGTGGTACCCCTACTTATGTTACTCCCACTATGCCTAGCCTAAGGTTAGTAGGTGACCTTGCGCTTGGCTCTACGCCTCTTTCGGAAGTCGAACAATAATGATGGTACTACAGTAGTACTTCTGGCAATCTGACACCAAATGAACTGCTGCACGTCCACCGCTTGTAAGCAAAAGTTTCTCCTCGTGCTGCTAGCCACCGCGCACGCGTTGGCGAGGGAGAAGGCGTAGTAAGCAAGCTTCTCGTCGTTCTACGAGTTGATGGGACACATCAAAGTTATTTAGTACTCTCTCCAAAAAAGGGCTGACCATGTCATGCCTACCATCCCGTGCTCCATCGTTGAGTATGTGCACTATTCATGAGCCATCGAGGAGAAAAAATATTGTGTAGTAGGTGCCATCGAAGTGCACGAATCACTCATGCACTGCTTATCTGATTATCTCCATTTTCTTGCATGACATGTGCACCTTGATGCTAGATGTCTCACGTGTTGGCAAAAGGATGAACAAAACTCACGTAAAAAAGTGTTGAAGAACATAGATTCCTGACGACCGAGAAGGAGCAAGGAACCTCGCGGTGGAGCATCTGCAAGGAACCTTGCATGTTTTCCCTTGTTTTTTGCCGCCTGCCCACCTATAAACAAATAAAAGAACATGAACTCTTCGCTAACCACTAGAGACGATACATCAGGATGCTAAGTTGAAGATGTTTTATAGTTTATATTGATAACCACGCAAGAAGCCACTCATGTACAGGACACATGCAGCCACGCATGTACACATGCCAACGCACTAACTCATGCTGATCTAGCTCATGCACATACGCGCATAGCACGGAGCACACAACGCACGTACACAACACATGCATGCACACACACTCGGCCGCAGAATGCACGTGAATAACACATGCATGCGCACACACTCGGTTGCATGGAGGCGTGCACCATCTGCGGTGACGTCCGGTTCGTCGTGCTACGGCGAAGCTCGCACACAACAGGGCCTACGCATCTCTTGCAACACCTCTTTGCCATTGTTGCTCAACAACTAGTCGGAGACGAAGACGACCGCAACCTCGGCCTTAGAGCTAGTACCGATGGAAAATCATGCACGCTGCACGCACACGAGCACGTACGGAGTGACCACGATGTGGTGCGTCCCCAGTTGTCTCTACTCCTTCTGCGCACGTTTTCTATCAAGGCGGCTGCATGCCTAATGATGATGTGGGTGAGATCTTCTAGGACTCAGATGATGACGAGGAAAATTATGAGACTACCCACAGTGGGAGTAACATAGGTAGTAACATCACACATGTCTAGATAAAGTAGATGATGTGACAAGCAATAAATGAAGAAAGAGAGGAAAGTAGTAACATCACACATATCAAGGCAAGATGTGTCTATAGCCTAATAAATGAAGTGTTGCATGTTACCACACATATGTTACTATATAAGTAGTAATTAGACTAGGAACATGAGCATGTTACTAGTCTATATTACTACCCATTGTGGCTAGTCTGAGGGGGGTGTCTCCAACATTGTTCCTTGGCTCGCACCGCTCGCACCTCATGCATCACGGTGGTCGAGCTTGGAGTCATTCATCTGGTACACGTGGCATCTCAGATCTGGGCACAAGGTGACGTACACCGTCAAGGTCCACGGTCAAGGGGGTCAGGGCGGATGCGACCTCTCACCACGTCCGCCATTTGAAGCGGCGCGCCGGCCCAGGGCGCCGCCCGCTGCACCCCCAGCTATACCCGCCTCCTCGCCGCATTCAAAAACCTACATTTGAAACCGCGTGGAATGCGAGCAACCAACTCCGGCCACACACATCCATTCAGGAACAGGACGCCGGCCAAGCTCCTCCTTCCACCATTTTTTCCACTCTTTCGGCGGCATACGACGAGCAGGAAGAGCAGTTATCCGGCGTAAAAGTTGTCTGGGTGGCCCGCCGAGCCCGACAGTTACGAGCGAGGCAGCTCGCTTCTCCACCTACCTCACCTAGCCCGTCGGAGGCAGTTGCAGCACTAAGCCGGCACGTGGTTCCGCAGCTGGCCTCTCCAATACAGCTCGAGAAAGAGTGGCGACTTGCTCCACGCCGGCTTCTCGGGGAGCACGGCGGCACGGGCATCGTCGCTGCCCTTGACACGGCCGCGTCGTAAATAACCTCCAGTGTCTGCGATTGCGCCATCCGCCGTCGACGAGCTCGTAGCCGCGACATGCAGGCAGAGAAAGAAGCCGCCGCGGATGTCGACGAGGTGATGCGGCTATACGGATGTCGACGAGGTGACAGGCAGCACGTCCCCGCCCACCGCCATCATCGAGGAGAAGTACAACACGGGAGGCCGCCGCCGGTTGTATCCCATGAAGGCCACCGCCGAGGCGACACCGGTGAATACAACAAGTGTCTTGCACGATTCTTCTTCTGTCGGATGCTGGAGGAGGACAAAGAGATCGGGCAACGACCATTTAGATTAGGTATTTTAATTCTACCAGGCTGGTTGTAATGGGAGTATTATAAGTAGTATCATGCATGCCAATTACTAGTAGTAGGCAAATTTGATGAGGTGGAGTAGAATTAAATGAAGAAAGAGAGAGTTGAGTATCATATTATGATACCGTATGGAATTAAGACCACTTCCAATGCAAATGTGCTTAGATGAGGTGCTAAGTGCATTAAATGGCTTAGCAACTCAAGTCTCCAATGCATAGGTGCTTAGTTTGTTGTTGTTAAGCTTGCTTCATTTCATTAGCTATAGACTCAAAACTGTCTTTCCACCGTTTCTTCCTGGGGTCACCAAACTAGTCGCTCTCTTCTTAATTAACTTGCCACATCATATTTTATGCCTACGTGGCAGGCTTAGCAGCTATACATGGTGGATCACTGGGAGAGGCCAAGGCTGGTCATAGTGGGGAGTAACTTATACTGTAACATATTACTATATTACTCTAAACATCTCTCTCCTCATTAACTACGTGCCACAAAAGCAAAGTTTTCTTGGAGTGTGCTATGTTACTACTTAAGTTACTCCCACTATGAGGCGGGCGACGAGCCGACGAGGTAGCCCGATGACCCCTTGAGATTGAAAGGCACCCGCATGATCTCCTCTCCTCGTCGGGAAGGTCGGGGTCCATTGGGTACATCTCCGACGACATCCGTGGCTTCCAACGGTATTGTTGCCATTTCATTAGTGTAAATAATTAGTCAATTCATAGTCAACAATCAAAACCGCCTAAACTCTAACATGTGAACACTAAAACCGCTCAAGGGGGTGATATACCTGGTTTTAGATATTTGAGGGTAAAAATCATACCGAAATTGACTTTGGGGGGTTATTTGTCCATCAACTTACATTTGAGGGTAAAAATATACTTCATTGAATGGTCCGCTGGTCAGAGTATTCTTTTTAGATTTATAACATGTGGGACCGATTGTGTGCGAACCGACCTTAATCGACAGCAAAATCGCCTGTCAGACGCACTTTGAGAGAGATGAGGAGCAAGAAGCGATATGGGCTGGTCGTGTCATGCAAGAAAATGGCTGGTCTCATGTTTAAAACTTGTTGTACTATAGTAGAGGTATATGTAGATGTAGATGTAGTGTAGACGTAGATGCAGATGTAGATGTGCATGTTGAGATGTAGAGATAAGTGAGACTCACCAACGGTCATCAACGTAGGCCGAGTACGTGCACGAATCACCCACACAAAAAGGAGTACGTGCACGAAGAGAAAAAATGCACGCAGGGACGCACGTACTATGTGCCTCATTCCTTAACACACGCACGCGGGTACACGGTGGAGCTCATTTCTGGATGAAGAGGCAGCTCACATGATAATTTGACGCGTTTGGTAGTTGTTCACTTAGTGGAGGGTCGGGAACCACGCGTGGAGGAATCAAAGTTCGACCATAATGCGGTGGCGTGTTTGTTTTCATTTTTTCTTCAATGGAACATACGCAGTTTTTTTCTTGAATGGCACATGAATCGTGCACATACTCAATGACGGAGCACGGGATGGGATGGTAGCCATGGACATGCTCGGCCCTTTTTGGAGACTACTACACTGGTACTTTGATGTACATTTTGAAGAAAAACTACTACTTTGATGTGTCATGTCAACTCGCAGAATGATGAGAAGCTTGCTTACTACGCCCTCTACATAGCCCTCACTTTATATGGCTAGTTATAGTGGGAGTCACTTAGCGCACTCCAAGAAAATTTTGCTTAGGTGGCAAGTAGTTAATGAGAAGTGGTAACATACTATGTTACTATAGTAACATAGCGTTTCCCTCTACAAGGTAAAAAATGAAGTCATCATAACATTACTGTACTACACCCTCCTTTCCGGTTTATAGGGCTCCCTCCTTTCCGGTTTATAGGGCTGAATTCTAAAATCTCACCAACCAAGGTAGATGATGAGTGGTGGAATACTTTTTGTAATTTGCAAAATCACCCAATTAATGCTCTTGTTTTCCTCAAAAATTTATGTTTACCATTGTATTAATTGCAATGCATGCATGCATAAAGTACATGCATTGGTCAATTTTCTCTTAATACTTGCATGCAATTATGTAATGCACCTTGAAATCTAAACTTGTGATGGGGAACAACCAAATTGATCCTTATAAAATGGAAAAACTAAGATTTTGAGATAAGCCCTATAAACTGGAAAGGAGGGAGTAGTAACATAGACTAGTGCCATATGCGTGAAACTACTAGTGAGTATGGGGGCACATGATATTTCCCCATCCAGACCGATCCCCAGTTGGCTTCTCACCTTCTTGGCCCAATAAAAACACCTCCCCCTCCCGCACGCGCTTCCTGCCCGGCGCTAGCTGAGCACGCCGCTCGACATTGATGGCAAGTCAGGGCTACGCGACCTCTCACTGCTTCCGCCGTTGAAGCGGCTCGCCGACCGAGGGCACCGCCCGCTGCATGCCCGACATTACAGACTACACAGTGGAGAGTAACTTTAGAGCAAGTACTACAATTAGATGACATAAGCAGGCTATAAGTATTTAAATATAGTATTTGTGCTTAGTTGAAGGAGAGAGCAGAGGAGAGAGAAGAGAAGCGGGTTGTAAACTTGTAGCCGGTTGTAGCAGGAGCTCCAACATACTTTGTGGGACAAAAGGTGGGGCTATTATTAATGATATAGTATTATACTAAAGGGACTAACTATTGTACTAGCAGGCTATTAGGTTGGTTCTTGATGATGTGTCAACTTCATATAGCCGGATGTTGGCTATACTATTAACCACGCTCTAAGTGTGGTGTGAGTGGGACTAAACTTTACTCCCATACTGCTAGATGAGTGTGAGTTGCACTACTTTATAATGTGATCTATTTTAGAATTTGCATGAGCATGAAAATAGGAAACCTATACATGCGCTCTTCGGGAATGAGCCTATCCAAGGACAAAAGCTATCCACGTGGTCTATATTTTTGTTGGTCAGAAAATTTATTAAGTCATTAAGTAATAATTAACTGACGCCTTAATTACTCAGCCGTTTCTGATTCTTTTGGATAGTGGGGCTATTATTGACTTGGAAGTGGGGTTTGGGCCAAAGGCCTACTATTATACTTGGTCTTACTCGCATGACCGACCTGACAGGCTCTACCCTAGCCGCCGCTGTATCATATGGTTTCGCACCGTTCCAGATCTTAGCACCGCCACGCAATTCTTCTCCAGCCCTCCTTCCGGCGTGCACCGTGAGAAGGGACATCAGTCCTCTGAACCCCACCTTTTGTGATCCTGTACAGGAGAGGGGCGATCAGGTTTTTGGGGAGCACACTCGTGTGACTGCTACCAGCGACGACTTCCTCAACGACAGCCTTCTTCCCCGACCACGGGAACCTCTTCATCAATGACATGAGTGACAACATCAACCACAGTGGTTCTGCTCCCGCAGTACAATATGTGATACTGTCCTCTTGGTTTAGTCCGCATCATTACTTTAATCTTTGTAATTGTCGTCATGATCTATTTATTGTTGATTCGGATTAAATTTCATAGTAAATTGCTCATATATTCAACAATCCAATCCAAAAACCTGATTATAGGCAATTTACTCCGAGTGGTTTTTGCTGCGCTTTTGAAGCCACCTACTTTTAAGGGGGCGCAATATAAAAGGTGGCCCACAAGAGCAGTATATTGGTTTCAGATCATGTACTGCTATGACGCCACTAAGGGTAAGCCTGAGGGCGATCTTAATCCTACACAGCAGGAAGCTTTTGAGAACATGGATACCCTCTTCAAAGCCGCCCTACTGAATGTTCTTGACGATTCCATTGTGGATTCATATATGTCATTTGACAGCGGCAAAGACATGTGTGCTGCGCTCGAGGCCACGTTTGGGGCCTCGGGCACTAGCAACGAGTTGTACATCATGGAGCAATTCTGTGACTACAAGATGACTGATGAGCGCTGTGTTGTTCAGCAGACTCATGAGATACAGTCACTCACTAAGGAACTTGAGTACTTTAAGTGTGTGTTGCTGGACAAATTTGTTGCTGGAACCATCATTGGAAAGCTTCCACCTTTGTGGAACGATTTTGCTACTTCTCTGGAAAAAAAGAGACATGAGTTTTTGGTTTCGGATCTCATTAGCACCCTTGATTTTGAAGACAAGGCAAGAGCAAAAGACACACGTGCTGGGGTCACTGAGGGAGCTTCTAGTGCCCACATGGTACACGAGAAGAACTTCCAGCCCAACCAGCCCCAAAACAACACGAACAAATCTTAGGGGAAAGGCAAGTTTGATGCAAAGAACAAGCCGTCGCATTCTACCAACTTCAAGAAGAATTCTCATAACGGGAAGGGATACAAACCTCAATTTTGGTAGCACCGCACAAAATTTATATGGCTGCATCTACCTGCTGTCAGCTAACCTCATGGTGCTCTAGGTATTCCTACATTCGTAACTAGGTACAATGACCACCACAAGATGAAATAAGCTTATTCATACGTTGACTTGCTGATTGTAGTGCGGAACGATCCTGTCATGCGTGGAGGAGCAAACAAGCACTGCAGCCGAAGGTGGAAATCAACCAAGGACTTATGAAATTATATATAATCTTCCTCAGGCAGGTCAGTATCCCCTTCGTCCAGATGATCGTGTTTTTTCATGCCGAGCTATTGATATGTGCTATTGTTTTGCAACATCGTTTAAGTATAGCTATTGTTTTCCTATCTTTTCAGATCCAGGACAATGAAGATGATTTCAGGGGAACTGCACAATATGGACTCATGTTGAGTCATCTCTATTGCCTCATGTGTTTGCTGTAAATGTGTCAGCATCAACTGCAAGATGAGGCAGCTAGCTAGCTGTGGAGTTGCCAACATGCTCAAAGTGCTCGCAACAATGAGAAGAAACAAACATGCCCAGGAAATTAATGCGTGCATAGGGAGGCCCTTTGCTCAGAGAAGCATCGACCGATTTTCTTTATTTCCACACCTTCTCATAGCTTTGTACTGGTTATAGTATGGTTAATCATTGAGATGCATAAACATGCTGAACTTTTGTTCTTCTGAATGTTAGTATGCATACCGTATCTTCTGAAGCTTAGTTTAATGTGAATGTTGACTAGCATGTGAACCTTCACAATCTAGTAAGTATATTGTTGGCCTGTTATTTGACACCTCACTTTGCTGCGCTATGCGACCAGTGTGAGTGTCTGCAGCCAGTAGCGCATCCTCTAATTTGGTGGATGCCAAGTTGAAAAAGGTTACTGATGAGTAGCCATAAGCTGGAAATGTCTTTTTTCTTTCTTTCGAATGGGCAATAAGCTGGAGAGTGTCACGGGTTGCCTCTAGCACAAGGCCCTCCAGTACGAAACACGGGCGGCTGACTGGGCCGATACAAAAGCCTATCCATCTTAAAGCCCATTTGTTTTTATTTTTTGCAAGGAGAAGCCCATATTTCTTGAAGAGGGGGCAATCCCGGAAAAAACCCTCCTTTCTCCTCGTTTCCACTTATACTGCAACTCGCTCTCCCGCTTCCGTCTCCCCACAACCCCCCCCCCCCCCCCCCGCTCCCGATCTTCCTTACTCTTCCAGAAAACCCCCGCTCACCTTCTTCCTCACATGTACAGAAAATGCCTGCTCCTCTTTTTCCACTCCTACAGAAAGCCCCATCCCTCCTTCTTCCCCACTTGCACTGCCACTAGGCTCATTCTCTGGCTACTCTGCTCAAACCCGTGAGCTCGCCGCGACGCACACAAGGAAAATGGAGTCGGCTGGCCCCAGCGGCAAGAAGATGAGGCTCCCGCCAGTGGCGACGTTGGTTGTAGATCCTGCACCCGGCAGCGTGGGGAGAAGCGGCGAGCCCCCCCCCCCCACCCGGTTCTGAGGAACCGGTAGAATCTCTGGTGGAACGCATCAGCGATCTCCCGGACGTCATCCTTGAGGAGATCATCTCGCTTCTCCCCACCAAGGATTGCTGCCGCACACAAGTCCTCTCAACTTGGTGGCGCCCTCTATGGCGCACCGTGCTCCTCAATCTCGACTGTCGTCAGATATCTATCCTTCCTGAATTTTATCTCCTCAGAGCCATCGCTTCCTCTCACCAGCAGGGCCCCGTCCAACGCCTCTGCATCCCGACACGCTACCTGCTGTCCATACCCGGCATGGTGGATGCTTGGCTGACATCCCCTGAATCCAAAAAACTCCAACAGTTTGAGTTCTACCATTACCATGAAAGTTTCATACCAAGAACACACCAAGAATTCGTGCCCACACCACCGTTGTCCATCTCGCGGTTTTCCTCCTCTCTCCACACCACCACCTTTGCCCGGTGCCATCTACCAGATGATCTGGTAGAAATGCTTTGACTCCCACTGCTAACTTTTTTCGCTTGTGGTGGTTTATCTGTTGGAGGCCTCACTGCACAACATCATCCACTCCAGTTGTCGTGCCCTGGAGCGCTTGCTGATTATTTTCGAAATAGAAATCCCTATCAGTTGTCTCCAAATAAAGTCGCCTCACCTTAAAAGCATTGGAATTTGTTTTAAAGGACAACAACTCATCATCAAAGATGCGCCTTCACCTCAAAGGTTGCTCCTTGATAATTGTTAAAAACCTTCGCAAATGACCGTCGCCTCTACGCCCAAACTGGAGACCTTGGGTGTAATTCGTGATCCGTTTAATGATCACAGGAAGTTGGTGTTTCGCTCCTCACTTTTTCAGGTACCGTATATTATCATCTACACATTTGTAATCATAAGCTGCATTTTTCATTTGTGCACATAAGTTTTATATCATCTTGGAGTACACTTTGGGTACTAACATTATGTTATATGATCAATAAGTGTTCGTCCATGGATAGCCTATCAATGCTGCTGGATTTTGTTAAGATCTTATATATTAGAATGTCTAGTTTTGATCTGAACATAATTATTGGATTACTGTGATGCTTTCGATCTCTGGAGAATTTATATATGGAGGTGATGATTTCATGCACATTGAAAGCCCGTATATATTGTACTAGAATTAACCGTTCAGTTTTCTCTCTTTCGACATACTCTTTTTTAAGACCTTATCTGTTTTCAATCTTCATGTCTACTTAGGTACTGCGACCACATGGAGAAAAACGTATAACCAATCGGTGGCGTAATAAGCACCAAGATTTTCTTAGTTCTCACGACATTGGTTTGAGGACAATAATGATGGAAAGATATGCATCCAACCAGGAAAACAGAAGCTTTGTCACATTCTTCCTGTTGAATGTGAGGTTACTATTGTCCATGAGGCTTAAGTTTTACAGCAAGAGATTTCACACGGACGGGCTGTCGGTGTTTTGGGAACGGGGGTTCTCAGGGGTTGGGTTCAACATATGCCAATGGATGGCTTATCATGGTGGGAGCGAGTAGAACGTCGCCGGTGCCTGTAAGCGGGATAAGGCGTAGACACGAACGCTGGCGTACTTTACCCAGGTTCGGGGCTCTCCTAGGAGATAACACCCCTAGTCCTGCTCTGCGGGGTCTCCGCATGATCACTAAGGCACAAGTGATACAATGGCGCTCCTCGAGCTGTATGCTAGAGGCAGAGGGAGGCAAGGCTAGCTCTCTTCCTGCTCTAGGGGGTGGCTAGTTCTAATGGGGTGGGAACCCTTTGCATGGGTGGCCTAGGGGGTTTATATAGGCCTACCCCACAGGGGTACAATGGTAATCTGGCCGGTTGCTGGGCCCAGCTGTCAGTGTCTCCAGCCTCCGGCTTCCCCGCGACTGCTGGGGCTCGCTGCCTTGTGGGCCCCGCCGACTGGTTGGTGGCTGCTCACTGTAGCCATGTCGTTGGTGACGGGGGCTTGGTCATCCTAGCATGGCTACAGTCCTGCCGCCTGGTGGGAGGACATTGTAGCCACACCTGGTCTTATTAGCTTAATGGCGTGCTCGCCTTGGCACAAGGGACGGCCGCCTGCTGGAGGCCGGCCCCTCTCTAATCCGCCTGGTTGAGCTTCCGTCGTCTTCCTTGGGGTCACTGCCCGATAGGGCCCGCCTCTGGCTGGCCGTACCGACAGGCCATCGTGGGGAACAGGGCTCCGCTTGCCAGGAGCGACGTCAGGGTAGATACGGCACAGTGCTCCGTCGTGCAGAGATCTCTGTCTGTACGGGGCACTATAGCCATGTCCGTCTCGAATGTGGGAGGCGTCGTTCCACATTGTAGACACGCTTTGACTTGTACTCACGATGGTAGCTCGGCCGCCCCGTAGTCGTGAGGTGGCCACCTGCTTGTTGCCACCCTCTCTAGAGGGCGGCCGCCAGGAGCCGGCCACCCGGAGCGCCGCAGTCTTGGGACGGCCGCCCTCTAGCAGCCGGCCGCTGAGCCTGCCGGCCCCAGAGGGCGGAGCTTCAGCTTGGGGCCCAGCTAGGCGGAGCTGGCCCAAAGTCTTGATAAATCCAGGGACTCGGGTGAGCCTACCCATGGCCCATTACTCCGACAGTAGTCCCCGAAGCCGGTGAGGCACCGCGGTCGAGGGGCGGCGAAGCCTCAGCGGCTTCCCTCCTCACCGGGCTCCGGGAAGGTGCCGGTCCGCCGTGCGGTCGGCCGGCTGCTGAGGCCGACCTCTTCCAGGCGGAGCTTTGCACTGTTGGTTTTTGAATCTTCAAGGCGGGAGATAGGTGGCGTGCCTGCTAAGCTTCCTAGGTCGCCGCCCGCCACGGACGCGCCACGCAGCGCACGTCAGCCCGGTCGGCCTGCCACCCCACGTTTGGACGGGACGTGACACTAGGCCGGGCCCGCCACTGCCGTGCCTCTTCAACCGGGCGGATCCACTGCGCCAAAGGGGACGGTTGCCATTCCCCACGATTACTTATGACGTGGTAAATGCATGCGGGAAACGGGGGGTCGTGGGGGCGTGGGTGCAGTTAATCCCACGTCCTCACGTCCCGTCCCCTCTGCTACATAGCCTGGGCGCTATAAGTAGGAGGGAGGAGAGGTGCGGCAAAGCTCCTGCGCCCCCTCCCACTCTTCTTCTTCCTCTTCTCATCCTCCGCCGCTGCCGTAACGCTGCTGCCGTCGCTCACCGCCGGTGCATTCCTCCTCTCTGCGCCGCCAGCCAGGGCCATGGGCGACTGGGATGGATCGAATGTGATCGAGGATCACATCTCCTTCCTCCACGACACGCGCCAGATGCCCAGCGCGGCCTTTGTCAAGGCGCGGGTGCCGCCGGAGACGGAGATCTCACCGGTGCCACAGGAAGGCGAGCGGGTCGTCTTCCGCTTGCATTTCCGGCGCGGCTTTGGCCTCCCGGCGAGCGACTTCTTTCGCACCTTCCTCAACTTCTACAACCTTCAACCTCACCACCTCACGCCCAACGCCGTGACCCTGCTCTCTGCCTTCGTCACGGTGTGCGAGGGCTACCTCGGCATCCTCCCCACAATCGAGCTGTGGGGAGCGTTCTTCTATGGGAAGCTCGGCACCTCCGCCAAGGAGACGGCGGCCGAATGCGGTGGCTTCGTCGCCGTGCACCGGCCGGCGAAGCGAAACGCCTTCCCCATCATCAAGCTGGCGCAGTCGGTGAAGATTTTGCAGCAGTCCTATTTCTACGTTGAGAACGTGGACCCTGCTGCTGAATTCCTAAACCTGCCGGCCTACGAGGCCGGCCCCCCCACCGGAGGTCGCGTCTTCTGGAAGTACAAGCCGAAGCCGGTGTCGGTGGACGCGGCGGCCTCCATCGTCCGACTCCGAGTGCTCCAGGAGTCGGAGGGCCTCGTGGCCTCCGACCTCCTCGTCGCCTTCGTGGAGTGTCGGGTCCTCCCACTCCAGAGCCGCCCTCATCCGATCTTCCGGATGGGCGGACACTGCGATCCGTGCCGGCTGTGCACGCAGTGGATGCCGCCTGCTGAAGTCTCGCGGATGGTAAACGAGATATCCGACCTCAAGATGTCGGAGAAGGAGTGGCGGTACGGGAAGCGGCCATGCTCTCACCACAACCCGCCTCCCACTGTAAGTTTCTTCTTTTTGTCCTTCGAACTGTTTCCTTCTGCTTCGTTTCTCTTCGTGACTCAATTCCTTCTTGGTTGCAGATTTATATGTCCGAGGCTACGGCCGCCCTCCTGGGGCCGGGTGATAACCTCCAGGCGGACAAGGTGGAGAGTGATTTGGACGACCCCGACTTGGGGGCGGCCGCCTTGGCCGACGACGCGACAGGCGGCGGTGGCGGAGCGGACGGTGATAGTGGAGAAGGCGGCTCCGAGGGAGGCAGTGGCATGGAGGCTTGGCCTGACGACGACGAATACGAAGATGAGTCGCGCTCTGCCCGGAGCTCCGCCACCACCGGCGCCGGCCCCTCTTCTTGACCGCCCACCCCAGGCGGCAAGCGCAAGCGGAAACAGGGCTTGACCCTGTTCGGCAGCGCTCCAAAGAAGCCCAAGAACCCGGCCGCGGTGACCAGGCGGAAAGAGACCGCGGCCAAGGCGGCCCAGTATCAGAGGCAACCGAAGGTGCCTGTTATGGTGTCGGCGTAAGCATCATTCCCTTACTCCTTGTTTTTTCATCAATCTATCGTGAAAGTCTTCTGATTTGTCTTCTTGTTTCAGGGCCCGGCTAACCCTCGAGAAATCGGGCGCCAGCTCGGTCCTCAGGTCGGCAGCGACCTCCACGACCAGTCGGCGCATCGACCCGTCCGCCGACCTCCGGGAGGCAACGGAGCGGAATGCGCGGGAGGCGCGCGATGAGGCGGAGGCCGACCGCCTGGCCAAGGAGCAGTCGGCCTTGTCTGCCGCGTCTGCCGAGAGGGCGCTGGCGCAGGAGGAAGCCAAGGCCGCAGAGAAGGAGCGGCTCGCGGAGGCCGCCCGTCGCCAAGAGCCGCTACTTGTGGCCCCCCTGAACACTGCGCCGCCTCTGCCTGATTTCGAGACGACGGCCGGAGGAGCTGGCGGCGACTACCCGATCCGGGAGCAGGGGGCAGGGACGTAGCCATGCCGGACGTCTTTGTGCCGCCGACCCCGCCCCACCACCTCCGCTGCCTCCACCAGCCAGCGAGCCGCGGGACGAACAGCCAGTGGCGCCGCCGGTGCCACCGGTCGAAACTATGGTGGCAACGGTCCTGGTTCTTGCGGTCCGCATTCCCACGCGCCGCTATCTGGAGAAGGCAGCCTCAGCACCACGGCCGTAGGAGGTCGGCGCCACAAGCTCGTCGGCCCTTGACACCAAGGCGACCAGGGCCGCGCTCGTGGGTTGCGTACACGGGGGTGGGACTGGTGCCCTGAACGAGGCGTCTCTTGACGTCCAGGCCAAGCTCCGGGCGGAGGCAGTGGCACTCAAGCGCTGCAACGAGGCCTACTTGGAGTCGTGCACCGCCATCCAGGTAAGTTGTCTTGTGGTTTCTTCTTCGGATGATCTTCTTTGCTTCTCTCGTGGGAGGGCGCAAGCGCACCCACTGGGTGTAGTCCCCAAGTTCCGGTCCGGCTGCTGAGCAGGCAGGTCGGAACTTTATCTTGCAATTGTTCAACTGCTGATTTAATCCGATGCCTCTTCTGCGGATTATCACAACCTCCGCGCGACCGCCTACAACTCCAAGGTTCAGGAGCTGGAGGTGCAGACGGCCCATCTGGGCGAAAGCCGGCATAAGTTTCTTTCTTCTTTCTTCGCGGGGGCGCGCTGGTGCACCCGCGGGCTGTAGTCCCCGAGGTTCGGGCAGACTGCTGAGCAGTCGGGCCGAATCTCCTCAGTTGTCTTTTTTCCTTGTCGACTACTTCTTTTCCGCGGGGGCGTGCTAGCGCGCCCATGGGCTGTAGTTCCTGACGTTCGGGCCGACTGCTGAGCAGTCGGGCCGAATCTCCTCGGTTGTTTCTTTCTTTTGTCTTGTCCGCTTGACTGATGCCCTCTTCTTCTCTTTATTTCTTCACAGGCTAATGCCGCCCTGCAGCAGTAGCTGGGCGAAGCCAAGACCGCCCTGCGTGGCAAGGAGGCGGAGTGCAGCAAGCTGACGGAGGAGCGGGACCGCCTGGTAGCCCAGCTTGCCGAACAGGCAAAAACCGTCAAGGCGGCCCAGCTAAAGGCGGAGATGGCGGAGACCAGCCACCTTGCCGAGTTTGAGCTCGAACGCTCTGCCTGGGCCGACAAGGAGACCCAGGTGACGGCCTACTTCAGCAGCATCGAAGACTTGGTCGATGGTAAGCCTTGCTCCCCTGGTTTCCTGCTTTGAGCTGTCGGTCCTTGCTTATAGTCTTGGCCTTTTTTCTTCTTCTGCTCGTACAGACTTCTTCCCGGGGCATTCCGTAGCCGCGATCCAGATGATCGAGGCCCAGCGCGAGGAGCGAAGGGTGGAAGGTGCGCAGATCGCCGCAGATGCCCCGCGGACTCTTGGCGAACAGGTCCTCAGCATTCAGACCCGGCTTCGGCCTGCCCACTGCCTGATGTGCCGCCTCCAGCGCGCCAGAGCCCAGGCGGTCTCCGCCCTCTGGCCAGGCCTGCCGGCTCCGTGCACCCCAAGTCGGACTGCCGACTGGCTGGAAGTGGCGACTAGCCGCCTGGAAGCCTGGAAAGGCTCAGCAGCCCGGGCAGGGGCGCGCCAGGCCTTGGAATTTGTCAAGGCGTGGTACCCTGGGTTAGATCTAGCCCAGTTGGCCACGTTCCGACTGGAGGCGCAGGAGGAGCTGGTGGCGGTGGAAGCTGAGCTTGTCAGCAGGGCAGCGGCGATCGCCGACTTCACCGACACCAGCGTCTTCGTCCCGGAGGTGGTCGAGGAAGGCGGTGTAGCTCCGCACGAATGGCTTGGGCTAAACCTAGAAGACAGCGAAGACTAAGCTGAAGTCATCGACTCCACCGACAAAGGGGAAGACGGGGAGGAGGTAGAGGAGGAGGAGGAGGAGGAGGAGGAAGACGAGAGCGACGTCGACCTGCCGGACGTCGGGGCGGACGGTCAGGCCCAACCTGATCGGGCCTCAAGCAACGATCCGCGCACCAAGGAGACGGCTGCTACTGGAGACGGCCAAGCGGGGACCGACCAGCCACCCGTTCCTCTGACGGATGCCACCAACTCCGTCCTCCAGTCCTCTGTCGTCCCGCCTACTGCTGGCGATCCCTCTACTCAAACGGAGCCGCCTGCTGCGCCAGGTGGTGCAGCTGACTCCAGCGTTCAGCCGGAGCCCTTGGCCACGCCATCCGGCACCGTCCAGCCGGATCCTTCTACCGCGCCATCCGGCGCCGCCCAGCCGGAGTCCTCTGCTGCACCAACCGGCACCGTCTAGCCGGAGTCTTCTGCTGCTCCGTAGGATTTTATCTGTTTTCTACTTGCTACCCTGAACACTTTGGTTAAATTCGCACAATTCCACCCTCGGGGTGTATATCAAACTCTGTTTGAATGCCGGCCAGAGGCCTCTTATCCATGTAAATATTTTATCACTGCTTATGCTTACTGTGCTGACCTCCAATCTTTTTTCCTTTTTCTCCTTGGTTTTTTCCTCTGCCGCTGACCCTTTGGCTTTGCTTTCACCAGCCAGGCAGCTGCTCTGCGGACCGTAGCTGGTTTGAGCACTCTAGCCATTTGTGAGGGGGGCTAGGACTTAGCCATTCAGAGCTTTGGGTAGTAAGGTGGAGGCCGGCCGTCTGGCTGCCAAGCAGCCAGACGGCTAGGTGCGATGCCGCCTTCTACTATATGCGCTTTCTTCCTTAGTCATTTTTTCGTGTGGGGCACTTCTTTGCAACCTTTGCACGCCATGCAGCCGCTCTGCAAGCTGTGGCTTTTGAAATAGGAAGTTTTTGGTGCCGGCACACTACTTGTCCGGCTGCAGGAGGCGACATATTGTAGAAGGCGCCGAGGCTCTGGGCCGACTGGTCGAACCCGGTGCCAGGCGGAAGAAATAGACTATACATTCTCATAGGCATGACACTTATCATATAGATAAAAGAGGGCAGTCCTCGAGCTCTTCTCGGGGGACCCGGAGTCTTTATACATAGTACAAAAGGTAGCGTGATACATACTGCTTTCAACTGTAAAACCTTCGGAGGAGGTTTGCGTTCCATGGCCTCTCCGTCTCTTTGCCTGAATCATCCCTCTTATGCGCTCTGGGCTTCTGGGCATCGATCAGATAGTAGGAATCGTTGCCCAGTACCTTACTGATGATGAAAGGGTCTTCCCAAGGTGCCGAGAGCTTGTGTTGTCCGGCTGTTCGCTGGATCAGCCGGAGCACAAGGTCTCCCTCCAGGAAGGATCTTGGCTTCACCTTGCGGTTGTAGTATCGGCGAAGACTCTGCTGGTAGATGGCTGACCGTCTGACAGCCAACAGCCGGCCCTCTTCCAGCAAGTTGACGCCGTCTTCTCGTGCCTCCTTGGCGTCCGCCTCGGTGTACATGGTGACTCTTGGGGAGTCGAACTCAATATCCGTCGGGATGACCGCTTTGGCACCGTAGATGAGGAACAAGGGCGTGAAGCCCGTTGACTTGTTTGGAGTTGTGCGCATGCTCTAGAGGACGAGCGGCAGCTCGTCGAGCCAGCAGCCGGCCAAACGCTCCAGAGGCTCGACCAGTCGGGGCTTGAGGCTGGACAAAATTAGGCCGTTTGCACGCTCCACCTGTCCGTTTGACTGTGCGTGGGCAACAGATGCTAAGTCCAGGCGGATGCCCTGTGTTGCACAGAAACGAGCCAAGGCTCCCTTGGCGAAGTTGGTGCCGTTGTTAGTGATGATGCTGTGTGGGATGCCGTATCGCGTGGTGATGTCGACGATGAAGGTCACAGCAGTCGGGCCGTTCAGCTTCTTGATTAGTTTTGCCTCTATCCACTTGGTAAACTTGTCCATAGCAACAAGCAAGTGAGTCATGCCACCGCGGGCCGTCTTGAATGGTCCCACCATATCCAGTCCCCATATAGCAAAGGCCCAGGCTATGGGGATGGTCTTGAGTGCAGAAGCCGGCAGGTGTGGCTTGGAGCGGAACCTCTGGCACCCTTGACACTTCTGAACTAGCTCTTTGGCCTCTTCCAGGGAAGTCAGCCAGAAGAAACCGTGGCGGAAAGGCTTGGACACAAGTGATGTTGAGGCCGCGTGGTGGCCGCACTCACCCTGATGGATATCTCTGAGTATTGCTTGTCCTTGGTCCGACTCCACACACCGCTGATAAACTCCTGTGACGCTTCGTCGCACCAGCTCTCTGTTGACTATGGTGTAGGCTGCAGCTCGCCTCTGTACTTGTCGGGCTAAGATTTCATCGGTTGGCAGCTCCTTATTCACCAAGAACTTGAGGATCGGCTGAGCCCATGAGGGCGCCGCAATTTCTTTGACTATGACCACTGCAACTTGTACGAGGGCGGTTAGGCCGGGAGGCGGCGGGTTGGCAGCTGCTTCCGCCCGCTGTGCTAAAGAAGTCCCCGGGCCGGGCTCCGAAGTCCCCGGGCCGGGTTCTGAAGTCCCTGGGTCGGGTTCTGAAGTCCCCGGGCCGGGCGCGGCTGTAGCAGTCCCCGGGCCGCCTGTCGAAACCGCCGTGCCGGCCTCTGGGGTCGCCAAGTCGGATCCGACTGCTTCGGGGGGGGGGGGGGGGGGACAAAGATGGAGTCTGAATCAGGAGACGGCTTGACAAATGGCTTCAGAAGGCGGCATAGGGCAACGCCGGCTGGTATTGCTTGTCGGGTAGAGCCAATCCGTGCCAAGGCATCTGCTTGCTCGTTGTCATTTCTTGGCACGTGAAGGAACTCGCACCCATCAAATTATCCGCTGAGTTGCTGCACGAGGAAGCGGTAGCTTGCCATGTTTGCATCCTTGGCTTCCCAGCCGCCTGACGACTGCTGGACCACCAAGTCGGAGTCACCATAGCACAGGATCCGGCGAATGCCGAGTTCCTTGGCAAGCCGGAGCTCGTGTATGAGTGCCTCATATTCTGCTACATTGTTGGAGGCGGCGAAGTGGACTTGCAGCACGTATTTAAGCTTGTCACCCTTGGGAGAGGTGAGGACGATGCCGGCTCCCAGACCGGTGCGCATTTTTGAACCATAAAAATGCATCCGCCAATGAGTGGAGTCTGGTGCACGCGGCAAATATTGGGTCTCCGCCCAATCGATGAGGAAGTCGGCCAACACTTGTGATTTGATGACGGTGCGAGGCTGGTAGTAGATGGTATAAGGGGCCAGATCAATAGCCCACTTGGCCACTCGGCCAGAAGCATCCCGGCTTTCAATGATCTCAGCAAGCGGGGCCATGCAGACGCTAGTTATTGGGTGCTCTTGAAAGTAAGGCTTCAGCTTCTTGGCGGCAAAATGCACGCCGTAACACATCTTCTGGTAGTGAGGGTAGTTTTGCTTGGAGGCGGACAATACTTCGCTCAGGTAATACACTGGTCTTTGGACCGGCAATGCTTTGTCCTTCTCCTTGCGCTCCACTACCATGACTATGCTGACAACCCGACTGGTGGCTACAATGTAGAGGAGCATGGGATCCTTCTCAGTCGGAGCCGCCAGGACAGGCGGGGTTGCCAACATCTTCTTGAGTTGGAGAAATGCTTCGTCTGCCTTGTCGCTCCACTCAAAAAAAGTGGTCTTCTTCATGAGTTGGTACAGGAGAAGGGCCTTCTCGCCCAGCCGACTGATGAAACGGCTGACCGACGCAAGGCAGTCGGTGAATTTCTGCACATCCAGCAGTCGGGTGGGCACTTTCATCATCTCAATTGCCTTGATCTTCACGGGGTTGCACTCTATGCCACGCTCTGAGACCAGAAAGCCGAGAAGCTGGCCGGCCGGAACTCCAAAGACATATTTCTCCGAGTTGAGCTTGATCTGGAATCGGCGCAGGTTTTCAAAGGTCTCCTTGAGGTCCTCCAGCAGCGTGCCACGCTTCTCCGTCTTCACCACCACATCATCCACATACACATGGGCGTTTCTGCTGAGTTGCTTGAGGAGGCACTTCTGCATGCAATGCTGCAACGTGGCGCCGACATTTCTCAAGCCGAACGTCATGGTCAGGTAGCAGAAGGCTCCAAACGGCGTGATGAAGGCGGTCTTCAGCTTGTCGGCCGGGTTCAGCTTTATCTGGTGATAACCTGAGTATGCATCCAAGAAACTCAATAGCTCGCATCCGGCTGTGGAGTCTATCACTTGATCAATCCTTGGCAGAGCAAAGGGATCTTTGGGGCAGGCTTTGTTGAGGCTGGTGTAGTTAATGCACATGCGCCACTGCTTGGTCTTCTTCAATACTAGGACTGGGTTGGCCAGCCACTCTGGGAAGAATACTTCCATGATGAAACCGGCTGCTAGAAGCCAGGCTACTCTTCTCCAACAACTCTTCTCTTCTCCTATGACTGGCGGCACAAGGGCTGCCTGACCGGCTTGGCGTCAGGTCGGACATGTAGCTTGTGCTCGGGGAAATCCGTCGGAACACCCGGCATGTCTTTGGGGGACCATGCGAAGATGTCCTGATTCTCATGGAGGAAATCGATGAGCTCGCTTTCCTATTTGTTGTCAAGGCCTGTGCCTACGACAGCGTGCCTCTACGGGTGCTCCGGGTCCAAGGGTATTTTCTTTGTTTACTTGGCCGGCTTGAACGAGCCCTTAGCCTCCGACTCCTTGGGTGTGGGCGACATTTCCGGCTTCTTGCCTGCCAACGCCACCACCCGGTCAAGGAGCCACTTCTCGGCTGCAATCACGAGGGACTCGGCCAGCCGACTGCTATCTGTGGCGCAAGCGATCGACTTCTTGTAGTCTCCGACCACTGTCAGGATCCCCTTGGTACTCGGCATCTTCATCTTGAGGTAAGCGTAGTGGGGGACTGCCATGAATTTGGCCAGAGCAGGACGGCCTAGCAGTGCATGGTAGGGGCTCTGAAGGTCCACCACTTCAAACCAAACTGGCTCTCGGCGGAAATGATTCTTGTCTCTGAAGAGCACATCAATCTGGGTCTTGCCGGTTGGTGAGCAGGAAAGGCCAGGGACTATGCCATGGAATATGGTCCGACTGGGGACGAGCTGCTTCTGCTTGATTCCCAACTTCTCCATTGTGTCACGGTACAAGATATTGATGCTGCTGCCGCCATCTATCAAGACTCTGGAGAAACGGGCTGCTCGCCCCTCCGTTGCAAGGGTTTCTTCTAGGACCAGGGCATACGAACCAGGGGAAGGCATCACTTCCGGGTGGTCGGCCCTGCTCCAACTGATAGGCTTCTCGGACCAATGCATGAACTCTGGAGTGTTGGAGGCCACTGCTTGCACTTCTTGTTGTTGTTACCGTCTGCTGCGTCTGTCATCGGCCACGCTGGTGAACACAACATAAGCTCCGTGCTCCTCCAAGTACTCGTCTTGTAAGGTGCCGACTGGTCGGGCCGCCGGCTGCTGGGGCTGAGGAGGCGGCGGTCCGGCTGGCGGAGGAGGCAGGAGTCCATCTCCCTTGGCAATTCTGGTGAGCCAGTGACACTTCCGAGTGGTGTGGTTGGAGGGCTTCACGCCGCTATGGAACTTGCAGGGTGCATCTAAGGTTTGCTCGTAAGAGAAGGCGGGCAAACAATTGAACTTGCCGCCCTTCTGCCGCTTGGGGGCTGGCTGCCCTTCTGGCTGCTGATCCTCGACCGTTGCCACCTGCCGGCTGGTGGAAGCCAGCTGGGTGGCCTTCCGCTTGTTATCACCTGGTTGCTATCGCCGACTGGTGTCGCCAGCCGGAGTGCGAGGGGCCTGAGGTGCCACCTTGTCAGACGCATCTACAAGGATTTCTGCTTTCATGGAGGAGTCGGCCGTGGCATGCTTGTCAGCGATGACCAGCAGCTCATCGAGGGTCTCGGGCTTGTCGCAGAGGTGAAGGTGCTTGAGGAGGGTGCCCTATCGGCACCCAGCGGTGAAGTACTCGATCGCCTGCACCTCGTGCACGCCCTCGCAGGAATTGTGCAACTCGGTCCAGCGCGTGAGGTAGTTGCGAGTTGACTCCATGGGCCCTTGGACGCACAAGGAGAGCTGTCGGGGCTTGGGAGCCTGCTTGTAGGTGCTGGTGAAGTTGCGGATGAAGACCTCAGTTCATCGCGGATTCGGGGGCCGAAGCAGGGCGGGCCCAGTGCATCTTCTTCTTCAAGCGCCAGGGATCGGTTGAGACGATCGATCCGATGGCGAGCATCATTCTCTCCGACTACCTCTCGTCGTCCAAGGTGGTCGCTGAGTGTCGGGTGCGTGACAAGAGGCGGAGTGGGGTATCTCGCTCCATGAGGCGGGGGAGGTGGCAGGTCGCCTCGCCGCTCTACTGCACGAGGGCGGCCTTCCTCGTCTCACTCGATGGAGATGCGTGTCCGACTGCGGCTAGCAGCCGGCTCATGGCCCTTTCCTCCGCGGGCGCCGCCAGTCTGCGTCCGGGAGGTCGCTCCATGATCTCGGCGTGGGGGCGGCTCGTTGTTTCGTCCGGCTGGGACTTCAGCGCGGCAGGCGGCCTCGTGCTGCGTGGCAGCCGCGTCCAGGAGCTGCTGGACTCGCTCCATCATGTGGTGGAGCTCGTCGCCGTTGTACTTGTTCAGCTCATCCTTTACCGCTTGGGCGGCCCGGATGTTCTCTGCAGGCATGGCGTAGACGGGGTGCTCTGCCCCAAACATGCTGGCGATGGTCGCGCCACACTGCTAAACCGTGCCGAGGCGGCTAGGCCCCCCAGGAGCCGGCGTGCCGCCTATGGCCCGGTCCATCTCGCGTCGATAGGCATCCGACCGCCGGCGCATGCTAGCCAGCCGGCCAGCACTCTCGATTAGCTAGAGGCGGCGTGCCTCCAGCACCTCAGCATCCGCGCCCTCGGGAATGGGCGTCGTGAGGTCGCGCAGGGTGGCCTCAAGGGGATCTTGAGCACGCCCGTCCGAGTGCTCCTCGCTGTTGATGACGAGCACCTCCGTGGCGATGCTCCCGCCGCTGTACTCGCGAGGAGGCGGCTCGTCGTAGACCACCACGTTGGTGGGAAACGCGTCGAGCGACGCCGTGTCAGAGTCGACGATCATCGGATCGGTCGAGCCGACGGACTCCAGGTCCACAGCAGGCTCGCTGGTGACATGGAGCTGGTCGAGGAGGCTGACGAGGCGGCTCTCAGGGCAGCTTGTGCCCGCGTCGGAGGCCAGCTCGTCGGAGAGGTCGATCTCGCCAACGAGGTCAACAAGGCAACTCGTTGCACAGGCGATCTCTGCGCCATGCAGCGCGTCGAGGCTGACGCTGTCGGGCGTGCTGGGCTGGCTTCGCTCGCCAGAAAGGAACAGGGTTCCCGTCCAGAGCAGATCTCCGGGAGACGGTGCACCTCGCCCCATGGTGGGCGCCAAATGTCGGGGGTTTGGTGCGACATATGCCAATGGATGGCTTATCATTGTGGGAGCGAGTAGAACGTCGCCGGTGCCTGGAAGCGGGATAAGGTGTAGACACGAACGCCGGCATACTTTACCTAGGTTCGGGGCTCTCCTAGGAGATAACACCCCTAGTCCTGCTCTACGGGGTCTCCGCATGATCACTAAGGCACAAGTGATACAATGGCGTTCCTCGAGCTGTATGCTAGAGGCAGAGGGAGGCAAGGCTAGCTCTCTTCCTGCTCTAGGGGGTGGCTAGTTCTAATGGGGTGGGAACCCTTTGCATGGGTGGCCTGGGGGTTTATGTAGGCCTACCCCCAGGGGTACAATGGTAATCTGGCCGATTGGTGGGCTGGGCTGTCAGTGTCTCCAGCCTCCGGCTTCCCCGCCGACCATTGGGGCCCGCCGCCTGGTGGGCCTCGCCGACTGGTTGGTGGCTGCTCACTGTAGCCGTGTCGTTGGTGACGGGGGCTTGGTCATCCTAGCGTGGCTACAGTCCCGCCGACTGGTGGGAGGACACTGTAGCCACACCTGGTCTTATCAGCTTAATGGTGTGCTCGCCTTGGGACAAGGGACGACCGCCTGCTGGAGGCCGGCCCCTCTCTAATCCGCCTGGTTGAGCTTCTGCCATCTTCCTTGGGGTCACTGCCCGATAGGGCCCACCTCTGGCTGGCCGTACCGACAGGCCGTCGTGGGGAACAGGGCTTCGCCTTCCCGGAGCGACGTCAGGGTAGATACGGCACAGTGCTACGTCGTGCGGAGATCTCCGTCTGTACGGGCACTGTAGCCACGTCCGTCTCGACCGTGGGAGGCGTCATTCCGCACTGTAGCCACACTTTCCCTTGTACTCTCGATGGTAGCTCGGCCGCCCCATAGTCGTGAGGTGGACGCCTGCCCATTGCCGCCCTCTCTAGAGGGCGGCCGCCAGGAGCCGGTCACCCGGAGCGCCGCAGTCTTTGGACGGCCGCCCTCTGGCAGCCGGCCGTTGAGCCAGCCGGCCCGAGAGGGCAGAGCTTCAGCTTGGGGCCCAGCTAGGCGGAGCTGGCCCAAAGTCTTTATAAATCCAGGGACTCGGGTGAGCCTACCCATATCCCAGTACTCCGACAGGGGTCCTCATACTTGCCTCCCCGCGGCTTGCAGCGCGACTCAACTAGTGGCCCGGTACGGCCCGTCTTCATCAACCCAAGTTCAAGACCCTTGCGAGGGGCCAAGCCTCACGGGGCGGACGACGCAAGGCCTCCTCAGGGGCGGCCTCACTAGGCAGGCTCGCGAGGAGGTGGAGAGATCAAGGCAAGGGGTGCCTCGCGAGGTGCTCATGATGCAAGCCATGACGATCAAGACTAGGTGGGCGCCAGCCTACGCAGTGTCCTCGTTTCCTCTTTGGTGCGAATGGGGCAAGCGCAGGCGTGGAGTACCGAGGCATCAGGCAAAGGTTTCAATATTGGTGCAACGAGACAAAGACCAGCAGGACCGCATGATGGAGGTCACCGTGGAGCCCAAGATGGCGTCATCGCCAGCACCTTTGGAAGTCGAAGACCACCTTTAGTCAGGATAACTTGTACTAGCTGTCCCCTTTCGAAATGGCCGTTGTTGGCTCCCTTCCCGCTCAATATTTGGGAAGAGGACCAGGGCCTCTATAAATAGAGCTAGCCACCGTCGTAGAAGGCATCTCATCTAGAGCCAAGAGAGGTGGATCGATTCCTCCTCAAGCACACCACCACAAGAACACCTCTCCTCGCGAGGCGGTTCTTCCTCTGTACTGTTCATCATCAGCCCAAGAGGCAATGCACCACACCACACAATGGATTAGGGTATTACACCACAACGGTGGCCCGAACCAGTATAAACCTCGTGTCTCTTGTGTTGTTCATCGTGCTAGCTTAGAATATCGGCGAGGTTGTGGGCATGTTTTGGTAGGGAGGAGATCTTCGTGCGCACCCCAGAGTTCGAGCTTTAAGGGTTTTGCCGGAACCCGATATCCGACATTTGGCGCGCCAAGTAGGGGTGCGCCAAAATCTACTTTTCGCTTATCTGTGTTCCACCGCTTCGTCGCATCCATGTCCGGCGACCTGACGACCAACGCCGACCGCTGGGCGGCATGGCCAGCCCATGTCGTGCCGCCTGCCCAAGGTGACCTCAACCCCGCGCCTTAGGCAGCCTGCGCTCCGCAGAACGCTGCAGGGCGCGGGCGATGTGGTCAAGCGTTGCCTGCCCTCACTCCGTGGCAGGTGCGATCAGTCGCGAGGGCCTCAAACCACACCGCGGCCACGGCGTCGCACACCCGGCGGGAACAAGAAAACATGAGGGCCGCGCTCACTATGGTTCGAGAGCTGCTGCGGTGCAGGTTGCAGGAGAGCGGCCGAGACGTGTTGCTGGAGTGCGTTGCTGAGCTCCTGGATGCTGCAGCTTCGGGGGGGCCTCTCTTCTGCATCCAGCTTCCACCCCAGGCCCCGGGCGGATCACGGGGTGGGCCCATCCACGCTCGTGCGCCCTCAGGTGCGCCCCAAGGCTTCATCGACACCAGCTCAACCATCGGCGCTAGGCATCAGGCTGCACCAGCACCACCCCCGGTGAGCTAGGGCATGCGCATCGCCGCGTACGGCCCGGGCGGGCCGCCGCCCTATCATCCCCAAGACGGCACGTTGGGCCAAGCCACATGGAGCATGGGGCACTACGGCGAAGTCTTCGGGGCGGCGACCTCGGAGGCTTATGTGCCCCACATGGTGGATTGGGAGTACGCGCTGGAAGACGACCCTGGCTCGTTTCTCAGGTCAGGTTGGGAGGAAGAGACGCTAGAAGACGAGCCCTTTCAGGAGCCCCAAGGAAGCCTCACCAACCGCGCCGGCAGCAGCAGCTATCGGGTACCACTAATTCCTTAGGAGCAAGGTTATGCTAACCATGGTTCGCTGGAAGTTCAGGTCACTGTAGTGGAAGGCTGTCCCAGCTCAGCAGCCTCTCTTCTGCCAGGAGGAGCACACTGGGGGCTGCAGGAGAGGGGCCGGGACCCAGGCACCTCCACAAGGCACACGGAACAAGGCATTTCCCGGAGGTAGGCCCTCTGCCGGGGAGGTGTTGCAAAGCCTGCCCCCGGTAGAGGACCCGTGGTTGCCGCAGGAACCACTGGCGTCCCCTTTACCCATTGGTGTCGTCCTTGGTCTCTGGCCGCCGTCAATGGTGGTAGAGGGTGGCGCAAGGCGGGGCCCTCGTTTGGCGATATGAAGCAAGGCAGGTACCTGTGAAGAAGGCTCAGTGCCTGTGAAGCTCGCCGCCCATGACACTCTCATGTAATAATGAGTCGGGGCTGTACATGCCCCGGAGTCTCCGGAGATCCACCCTCGGGCTTCGGGGGCTCCCTCCCACGCCCAGTGGCAGCACTTAGCTCCGCGCTGGTGAGAAGACGTCGAAGACTAGACTAGGTGCCGGACGCGGCCTTTTGCATTTTGCCTCACTTTCAGTGGTCGAGCTTCCTTGCTTCGGATTTAAGTTGAAGTTGAATTTGCATTTGCGTATGCGGGCAGGGGAGTCTTGTCTCGTTCATGTGATTTCTCGTGTTCTGGTTTCTGCCCTAGTTGGGAATTTGCACTAACTGCCTCCCCCACGCGAGCCTCTCGCGGGCGGGGCTGGGCCAAGCGCACGCGCGCATGCCGTCCCGTGGCTGGCACTCGCTCTCGCGAGGCCCTCACCACTTAGCCAGCAGGTCCCCCAGAAGACCCTCAGAGGCTCACGGCCTCGCAAGCCTATTCAGGACTTCTCCGGGCTAAAGGTAAACTACAGCAACTAGCTCATCAAAGGCCTCGTTATATCATACAGGCGCACGTTCGGTATTGTTCCTAAAAGCATGCGGGTGATAATCTTTTTACATGAGGGGCTTCCCCTCCCAAAATGCTCTCACAACCTTCAGGGCCGTGCCCGAGCTTTTGTGTGCAAGATAAACAGTAGAGGAACACAGGATCAGTCAGACATATCGCTCACCGCACCCTCTTGGTCGCCTCCGGAGGCATCACTGGCGCCGCTGTCATTGTCACTGGCATCACCATCACCATCATTGGTGCCGTCTTCGCCGCCATTGACTACATCGCCTTCATCCGCACCAACTATCACCCCGTCATTGTCAGAAGCAAAGGCCCTAACAAGCGCATTCATGTTGTCCTCTACCCACCTCGCCAGGTCGCCCCGGATGGCCTCGGGCACAGGGGCGATGCCGACGTCGAAGTCGAAGTGGGGATCTGCGTTCTGAAGGTGGCTGAAGACGCAGGAGAATGCACGCCCAAGCAGGCTGCGGCTCCTCTCCTCGACAAGCTGGCGAGCTCTCTCGGAGCGGTTCTCCAGGTGCGTCACCACATCGGTGAAGAATTGGAGATGGCTGGCATAGTTGGTCACGTGGGGATGTAGGGCACCCACATCGCAGATATTGCCCAGGGCTATGTTGGCCCTGGTCCTGAGTTGCTCGAGCATGGGGCCGTGCATGTGCTCCAGCGTCTGTCGTTGAAGAATTTCTTCTCTATTCTGCCACGCAATGGACTCAGCATCATCGACCCGCTGTTGAAGAAGAAGAAGCTTGGCACGGGTGGAGGCCAACCCAGTCTGCGCCGAGGCCAGGGTAGCTGTGGCGGCCTCCGCGCATTGCTCCATTTCAGTCAGCTTCGATCGGAGGGCGGCAGTCCTGCCCGCAGCCTCGGCTTCAATCAGCTACAGCCTCTGGTCATACCTGCGCTCAAGATCCGCGCGAGCTTCCGCCATGCGGTGGTCGACCTCCTCCTGGATACGAGCCTCGCGCGCGCCAACCTCATCCTCTGCCTGGGTAACCTTGCGTTCCCTCGTCTCCAACCGCTCAAGGTCAAGATTGCGCTCAGCGGCCTCAGCGTCAGCACTTCCTCGCACCTCCGGAGCTCCTCCTACTTGACAGGCATCCCCTTCAGCAATGCAAGGCCGGCCTGGCGCAGCTCCACCTGCTGCTCCAGGGAAGCACTCCAGGCTTGGAGCTCCCATGCGCGCTTCTCCGCAATCTTGCGTCGACGGTCTGCTTCTCGAGCCTCCCCTATAGCTCGGGAGCAGGCCTTTCACGAGGCCGCAAGGAATGCTTCGGCCTTCGTGTTGTCAAGCTCGCGCTGATGACGTGCGAGGTTGACTGCCACCTTCACCTTGCATCGCTCCTCAATCAGTTGTAGGCCCTCAGCATCAAGACACATGTCCACGTCCACAGGCTCTCCACCAAGCTGGCCCATCGCGTCCATCGCCTTCCGGAGGAACTCTCGGCGAACGACGCTTCGCTCTCGCGCATGCTCGAGCACGCTGTCAATGTCGTCCTCCGTCGCCGGTACTGTCGGCGGGCCCTGAAGTAGTTCGCCCCCTCTCGGCATGGGACTGGGGGCTGGCGCCCCCACGATTGCCGGACGGGCTCCGCAAGGGACCCGGGCTGGCGCAAGTCCTCCCCAGAAGAAGAGCCAGGGACCGACGTTAACCACTCGCCGTCCACGATCAGAGGAGGAGCCCTGGGCAGGCAGGTCATGCCCCATTCAAGGTTGCGAAAGAAAGGCGGCAAGGGCACAGACTCAAGACACCCCGCAGGTAGCCTTGCTTCTCTGGGTGACCCCGCGTTAGGGGCAGCATGCAGGCTCGGGACGCTCAAGACCAGCAATGAAGGCAAGGACGGAAGAAGTTGCTTCTTGGGAGACTCCACAGGCTTCACATGAGGGACCCTGAAAAGCTACAGTCAGGAAAAGGAGCACAGTTGAAGAATTACAAGAACGAGGTACTTACTCATCTATGGCGAAGTACTTCTTGTGCTTCAACGGTCGGAAGGGTCGTCCACTTCAACTCGAAGACTCCTTCCTCTTATGGAGGGAAGCGAATTCCACGCGGAACCGACCCAGACGCTCAACATGAGGACCAGCGCATGGCGCGGATGAAGAAGCACCCAGGCAGCCAACCTTAGGGTCACCAAGCTAGGAGGAGTGATCAGGCACCACTTCCTGATAGCCTGCCGAGGCCTTGGGGGCTCCGGCCTCGGGAGCCGCGGGTTGCGTCCCCCCATCGACAACCGCCTCGGGGCGGGCTTCGCAAGCTCCAAAGGATAACGCTTCGGGAGCCCCGTGCGACATCAGCACCATGACACCCGAGCCTCCACCCTCAAGCGATGCTTTCCTCCCTGCACCCGCTCCTGGGGCAAGATCGGTGCTGGCGGCGAGGAATGGGGCCACTGCGACAGGGTTCTCATGAGGCCTCGCAAGACCAGCCAGACGCAACCCCCATTCGTCGAAGAGAGGCATCTATCTCGCGAACTCAGCCATGTTCAAGCAGAGATACAGGAGGCTACCCCCGTGCTGTATATCGCCCGGCGGGGGGTCGCCAGTCAAGACCTCAAGCACCTTCTTCAGTGTTTCGAGCGCCAGTTCCGTCTCCTAAAGTCTCATGCGGTCCAAGTTGCCCGGCAGGGCCCACATCAGCCAGGAGTAGCATTGAAGAGGAGCAACGCGACACTGGAGGAACTCCGTCACCACCTGGGGCGCAGTCACGCCAAGCTCTCTCAACCTCCTCAGTCGGTGCCAGACGAAGGAGAGCTGGGGGCTCACGAGTCTCTCATGGCCCCAGCCTAGATGGGGGACAGTAGGCAACGTCGGAGGCGCGAGCAGAGGGCTGAGCACTCTGACATCCACGTACAGCCACCACATCCGGAACCCACTCGTGGAAGGCGGGAGGCCAAAATCGATCCCCGAGGCGGCCGTCTCTACCACGGCCTGGAAGCTCACGCACCCCGAGCACTGCAAGGGGTCGGTCAGGCGCAAAGAGAAGAAGTGGCGCAAGAGGGCAATGGAAGGAGCAATGCCAACCATGGCTTCGCAAACAAAGGCGAAGACAGCAAGAAGGGTAACAGATTGAGGATCAAGATGCATCATATGGATCTGATAGTGGGAAAGCCCCGCATTGAAGAAGGCGGAGAAAGGGGGAACCAGGCCAGCCCACAGGGCGTCGACAAAGAATCAAACCTCCGCGACGGTCCTATCAATGGAGGCATGGGACGCGGGCCAAGCCATCATCTTTCCGCGCTCGTTGAAGCTGGAGGCAAGCACGGAGCGGACCTTGCCAAAGGCCTCCAGATTGAGCACCAGCGATCGGCCGACAGCGGGCTCGGTTGCCGGAGGCGAACTGGATGAAGATAGAGGCTTCTTCCCCTTCTCCTTGCTAGTTGGTCCCATGGCGATGGAGGGGGCAGAGTTCAAGTCAGACTGGAAGCGGAAACAGAGGCTCGAGGAAGAAAGGGGAACAGGAAGCACGCGGGCAGCAGAGAGGAAATAATTGTGTAAAGCTTCGTGGTCGCCTAGCCAAGCGGATATTGGGGGAGCGTGGGTGTTGGGGCCCGCAGTCCAATCAGTCGCCATGCGTCGACCAAGGCCGCAGGCTGTTGGGGCTCGCTGCGCTCCGCACTTGCCTTTTGGCTTTGCTGCTAAGCCAAGTCTGAGCACGTCTTGGGCCCGGGGGCTACTGTCGGCGTTTTGGGAACGGGGGTCCCCAGACATGCCTGCCTGCGGCTTGCAGCGCGGCTCAACCAGTGGCCCAGTACGGCCCGTCTTCATCAACCCAAGTTCAAGACCCTCGTGAGGGGCCAAGCCTCGCGGGGTGGACGACGCAAGGCCTCCTCAAGGGCGGCCTCACTAGGCAGGCTCGCGAGGAGGAGGAGAGATCAAGGAAAGGGGTGCCTCGCGAGGTGCTCATGACGCAAGCCATGACGATGAAGACCAGGTGGGCGCCAGGCGGGCGCCAGCCTGCGCAGTGTCCTCGTTTCCTCTTTGGTGCAAAGAGGGCAAGCGCAGGCGCGGAGTACCGAGGCATCAGGCAAAGGTTTCTATATTGGTGCGACGAGACCAAGACCAGGAGGACGGCAGGACAGAGGTTACCGTGGAGCACAGGATGGCGTCATTGCCAGCACCTTTGGCGGTCGAAGACCATCTTTAGTCAAGATAACTTGTACTGGCTGTCCCCTTTCGAAATGGCCGTTGTTGGCTCCCTTCCCGCTCAATATTTGGGAAGAGGACCTGGGCCTCTATAAATAGAGCTAGCCACCACAGTAGAAGGCATCCCATCTAGAGCCAAGAGAGATGGATCGATTCCTCCTCAAGCACACCACCACAAGAACACCTCTCCTCGCGAGGCGGTTCTTCCACTCTACTGTTCATCATCAGCCCAAGAGGCAATCGAGCACACCACACACTGGATTAGGGTATTACACCACAACGGTGGCCCGAACCAGTATAAACCTCGTGTCTCTTTTGTTGTTCATCGTGCTAGCTTAGAATCGCAGAGAGGTTGTGGGCATGTTTCGGTAGGGAGGAGATCTTCGTCCGCACCCAGACTTCGAACCTTAATGGTTTTGACGGAACCCGATATCCGACACGAACACGTTGAACAGGAAAAAAAGAAGTTTCAGGTGGACAAATGGGCTTCTAAACGTGCTCGGTTTCTATTTACAACAAGTTGTAGTCATCCTGAAATAAATTTGTTTGCACAGGATGTTGATTTTATGGATCAGACCTATCCATTTGTTTGTGACCGCAAAAAAGAGTGGTTGGGTTAGATGTTACTGCCATGTTCAATCTGGGTTTTGTCTAAAAATTTGATGAACAATTAATCCTTGGGCTTTTTCTACCGTTTGTAAGCTTGAGTTGCATGTTGTTGCCCTCGTACTCCCCTCCACCTGCCACTACACTGCCGCATCTTCCACGGTTGCTGTTCGTTCCCATCCGAGGCCTCGCCGCCGTTCTCCGCCTTGGTTCCCTTGCTTTGCTTGCCGCCTTCTAGTTTTGTCAACATGGTCAACAACCAAGTGGAATCAGGAGATGACAGTACGTGGAGAGGATGATAGTAGGGACCCACCAGGGTCATTGCATTACGCAAGCAGGTGCCTCGTTATTACAAGCCAAAAAAATACTTCCTTCTAATTGTTCGACAACTAGTTCCCACGCCATTGTCAATGTAGTCAATAAACGAGAAAACTACACAACGAGCGGATAACTCCAGGGACCCAGCAGCTCACCTAGTTGTTTTTTAGTTTCAGAGATAGAGCTCAAATGCGTGTTGTGCGAGGCCTGGGGCCCATCTAGCCCAAGATTACGCTTTTATTTAAGCACATGACGAGCCCAGTTGATATCTCTTTTGTTTCTGAAAATGGCTAGCCCAGTTCTTTTTTTAGAGAATACCAAAACCGAGGCCTACATGCTTTTCTCAGCCCTGCTGGGTTGCAAATCTTTCAAGACGAGGAGGGATGTAAGTAGTAAGAAATGGGCTTCCACAGAAAATGGGCTATAAGTTGTAAGAAATGGGTTGTAAAATTTTAAACCAAAGCCAACCGGCAATTATATTAAAATATCATTTTTTTTCTGGATTTATCTACTCTCTACTCTTATAGAAATCAAAGCCAACTAGCAATTACATTAAAATATCGTCTTTTCTCCCACAAGATAAACTACCCATACAAATGCATCTTCATGTTTTGTGCAACGCACGGGCATCTTGCTACTTAAGATTTTAAATTTCATTCATTTTTTTATAGAGAATTGTTTTTTGAATTTTATTTTGATATAATTTTTGAAAAAATATTTTTAACGTGAATCGAAATTTTGTGATTAAAAGAGTTCGAACCCCACCAAAATATGAAAAATTTTGTTGAAATTTTTAGCAGTGCCCAGAATATATGGTCTGTAATGCTAATAAAAGAATATGGGCTTCAAGTATCCTTAAGAATTTGCAAATGGGCTGTAAATTATTGAAAATAATGGCAAATGGGCTGTATGCTGTTTTCCACAGATTTGGAGGCTTACTTCTGGGCCTACTAGGTTGACGATGACGCTGTCCTAAATTTTTTTTGACACGTACGCAAGGCTTTGTCAACTTAGTCAACACAGAGCAGTGACTATTGGATGTCCATCCAACGGCCGCCGTGCTTCTTCAATCGCTGATCTTCCTACTCCAGCCGCCCAAACCAGTGTCGGCGGGACTGCCTGCTCCCTCCTCCCGTGGCTGGCTGTGCTGCCGCCAGGCCATCCCTCTACCCAACCGCACATCCTATTATTTTCCGGCGACGTCAGCCTCACCCGCAGTCGACCAGTCAGCACTCATACTCCCCTCAGCGTGGGCATCCACTGCGGTGTCTTTGCCTGTTCCAGGTCATTCCCTTCCTGGTCCTCACCCTCGTCCACCATGTTTGTGCTCTCGCCGTGGCGAGGTCAACATGGTCAACATACAACAGCCATCGGAAGAGGCTGACAGTAGGGGCCCACACAAGGAAATGCCTCCTTATTATGCACAAAATAATGATTCCTCCACCTAACAGCTGGGACCCACCGAAAGGGCCTCTGTATTTCGCGAAAAAAGTGTTCCCCCCGCTGTCAGCTCGGACCACTAGCTATATCTTCGCACGCAAGGAAGTGCCTCCTTATTACGCACAAAAAAAATGAATACCCCCTGCTAGCTGGGACACACCATATTGGGAGGCTGACTCGTGGGTTGACGGGGACGGAGCGCTTTGTCAACTTAGTCAATATGAACGATTTTAGCTCTAGTGTCCATCCAACGGCCGTAGTGCTTCTTCAACCTCCGGTCTTCTTGCTCCAGTCGCCCAAAGCAGCGCTGGTCATGCCGCCTGCTCCTGCCTCCCTGTGGCCGGCTGTGCTACCGTGGAGGCCTCACCGCCCTCTACTACTCTCACCACTGGCCAGGCCCTACGGTGACGGCAGCCGAACCAGTGAAACCTCTCGCTGCGTGGGCATCCACTGCTGCGTCTTCCCCGGCTCCACGTCGTCCCCTTCCTAGGCCTCGCCGTCGTCCACCGCCTTGGTGCTCTCGGTGCGGCGTGGTCAATGTGGTCAACGACCGACTTCCATTGGAAGAGTACTATACGTAGAGAGGCTGACAGCTGGGTCCACGACCGCAACAAGGAAGTGCCTCCTTATTACACGGAAAATAATGATTCCTCCACCTGACAGCAGGGACCCACTGGACGGGCCACCGTATTTCGCGAAAAAATGTTTCCCCCCTGACTGTTGGGACCCACCAGCTGCATCTTCGCACGCAAGGAAGTGCCTGACAGTCAGGACCCACCTGGTCGAAGCGTACGTAGCGTTGCCATTCTGGTCGCGAACGTGTACGTACATATGATCGGTCTGTCTGCAGGCTGCAGCGATGAACCGTGGCCGTGTAAGGAAGGGCACGTGTCGTAGTAGAGGTGTGCACGTGTCGTAGTAGAGGCTCGCACATAGCATGTACACGTATGTACAGCCAGGGTTCAAGAAAGAAAATACAGCCGCGTACGTACATACGGGCGGGGTCTCGAATGCCTACTCGCGCATATGTACGGCCAGGGCTCGTGTACATGGCTGGGTTGGAACGGAGAAACAATGTCATCGTCGTGTTCATGGGGAGGCAACGGAATGTGCCGTGTTCATCGGGAGGCAACGGAACGCGTGCTGTTCATCGGGAGCCAATCGGCTTGGCCGGAATAGCCGATGGAAATGAAGCCTGGAGTACCACAGAACAGAGGAAATGGCCTTGTGTTCGACCGACTACGGTCGAAACGGGATCCTGTTCATCGGGAGGGGTCTAGCGTACCACAAAACGGAGGAAACAGACTTCTCTTGGACCTCCTACGGTCGAAATGGGGTCCTGTTGATCGGGAGGGGTGTGGCGTACTACAAAACGGAGGAAACGGACTTGCGTTGGAGCACTACGGTCGAAACGGGGGTCCTGTTCATTGGGAGGGGTATGGCGTACCGCAAAACGGGACTCCATGGGATAATGTTCATCTCCACCGTCGACCTCCTCCAGCCTCCACGGGCTACTGTTCATCCACCGTCGACCTCCTCCAGCCTCCACCGGCGACTGTTCATCCACGGGCTCCTGTTCATCCAGCCTCCACCGCGCGCTCGTCCATCGGCTACTGTTCAACCAGCCCTCTCCACGGGGTCCTGTTCAACCACCCCTCCATTGGCTACTGTTCATCCAGCCCTCCACCAGCTACTGTTCATCCAGCCCTCCACGGGGTCCTGTTCATCCAGCCCTCCACGGGGTCCGGTTCATCCACCCCCCAACTGGCTCGACTGATCGGGGTCATGTTCATCCAGCGGCAACACCACGAGGTCCTGTTCATACAACCCCCCACCGGGAACTGTTCATCCAAACCCCCAACAACGCTCACTGTTCATCAAGAGGCAGCATCGATCGGCTTAAGTTAGCATCAGTAGCAAAGGAATCACTCGGGTTCAGTTAACAGCCATCGATCGATCGCTCGGGTTTAGTAACGCGTAGCCTGTAGTGCAATCGCTCGGGTTCAGTTAGAGCCCAACGCCTCGCTCGGGTTCAGTTAGAGCACGTCGCCTTGCACACACGCGTGTACGTACGAGAGAAACGCGCATTGCTCGGCCCCCGACCACCCACTGTAACCGGTAACTCCCCGATATTTTCCTCGCCCTCGCTTCTACCACGGTTTTTTCCATCATGGACAGCCCAAAGAATGTCATGCAGCTACGTCTCCGGCTCGCCCAAGACGAAAATCCCATTTTTTGTCATGATTTTTTGTCATAGAAGTAGGAGCCCACCACATCTATGATGATACCGGGTTTTGTCACAATTATCATCATACAAGTGTCATAGGCATGACATGAAAAAAATCGTTCGGCCCAAAATGTCACGGATGTGTATTTTTTTAGTGAACCTAACCCTCACTCATTGTGGGGATTTCTAGTTCAAAATCATAGTGCCACATCAAAGTTGTTCCATTGTGTATTCAAAAACACACCTCTCCATACATATGTTTGGGCCACACGCATGCAGTGGTTGTCTTCGGGGACTAGCTACATGCGTGATTATTGGCGAGCTAGCCCATCTCTGGGGTCGCATGGATGGCCATCACTTTGACCAACAACAAGAGAGAGGATGTACGACCAAGGTGGATTATTCTTGGTCCGTTTTATGATCCATCTTGGTGAGATGCCTCTCTGGCCTGCCGACTGAAAGTGTGTGTGTGTGGCGGGGGGGCTGCTACTTTGCACTTTGCTAGGTGAACCTTGGTTGGGGGCATGCATTCATATCTTAGGATTCCCTTCATGCCAACACGAGGGGGGTGGAGGGGCTGCTAGCTACTTCGCACTTTGCTAGGTGAACCTTAGTTGGGGGGGCTTGCATTCATAGCTTAGGATTCCCTTTGTGCCAATATGAGGGGGGCAAGCAATACCATGCGCTTTGCGAGATAGGTGCCACATCGAAGTTGCATTTGGTATTTGAACATCAAACCACCCTTTTCATACATACATTTGGTCCACATGCAAGCGTGTTCATGTTCGGACCCTCTCTCACGTCATTTTTCGCCAAATTTATGAACATTAGACAAGTCGGATGATGCAACAGACATGGTTCACTCAAACTAACCGTGTGCCACGTCGGTGCCCCTGTAACGCACACATCCGCATAGTACATTGGGCTCCAGGAGGCTTCCCCTCTCAAAAATATCTACCCGCCTGCAGATTTTTTTCTGTTTGATAACACATAGTTATTGTGTTTCAACCGTGTGTGATGTTTCTTGTTCCCAATTCCGCTTGCATCCCTCAAAAATATTTGCCCGCCTCGAGGGTTTTTCTGTTTCATAACACACAATTGTTATCTCTGGAACGTGTGCGATACACCATCATCAAAATTTTCAATAGCCCCGGCATTTCACCCCCATGTCTGACTGCCGCGTAGTAAAATTTTCAGTACCCGCATCATTTCCTCAAACACACACCCGCCCCCTCCCACCTCCACACACACAAACACACCGAAATCTCCTGGGGCACGCACACACACACACCCCTCCCTCGCTCGAAACTCTAGCAAGGTCCCCGCTGCCTCGACCGCTGCTGCAAGGCCTCCATTGTCAACATCTGCTGGTTTGCCCATGCTGCTTACCCACCGATCTCCATACCCAGGCCACCCTAAGTTTCTTAGATGACGCCTACCAAACGCCCCCTTCCCACAGATCCCCATCCCCATCCCCCACTCCAGAGCGTTGCAACCTAAGCCCGGCTACGCTTCCCATGGACCTCGAGGAGTGACTGGCCCAAAAGAGGTGTATCGCGGTCTCTTTGCCCGACATCGCCGAGGAAGATGACGACCATTACTGGCCACAGGCACTCAATCAGCGGGCCAGAGTATGCGGGTATGTCGTGGACGCCGGCTATGACATCGAGGTCATTGACATCAACGACATGAGGCGGGCTATGTCATAGGTTAAGTAGCCCTCCCCCAACCCCTCGGGTTCAACTGCCGACGATCTCATCCATGGCCCCGCTGCTGATCTCCTCTGGCTCGCTGTGAACAATTTGCCATCATGCATCGCCAACGAGCCCCTTTTGTCATTTGTGAAGGACACATTCTGTGACGCTGGCTTGGGATCCACAACTTCCAACTCAGACCTCATCGACGGCGACCACGAGGAGGGCACCCTCTCCGGCTCTTCCAAGGGGAAAGAGTCCATCTGCTCTTCCAAGGGGAAAGAGGTCGTCTGTGACATCAGGGAGGGCACCCTACAGTTGTGCTCTTCAAGGGGAAGGAGCCCATCTGCGACAACATGGAGTGCATCCAGGGTCCATGCTCTTCCCACGGGAACGAGCCCATCTATGACAAGTGATGAAACCCATGATTTGTTTTTCCATGCCTCTTCACAAGGGGAAACCCATGACTTGTTTTGTCGAGTCCCTTTTGTAGTGTAGTGAGAATATGTCCAGTTTTAATTGCTATATTTGGTTGTTTGCAGTATGCCTTGTTTATTTCAGTTGTTCACAATGTGATGCTCTTTATGTGTAATTATTTATTGTACAGTACATTTCATCAATCCAGTTTTAAACATACTGATAGGAATGCATATATATTTGCTTGTTGTTAAGCCTGTTATTGCTAGCATATGCCTCTTTTAAAGTTTTTTGATTGTTCGATTGTTTGTAGTTAGCATATGTCCAGTTTCAAATGCTATCTTTGGTTGTTCGTAGTATGACTTGTTTATTCCAGTTATTCACAACGTGATGTTCTATATGTTCAAGTACGAACTGTGCAGTTCAATTTCATCACTACCAGTTTCAACAATACCACTATGAATGATTACATTTGGTTGCTGCATCTTGTAGTTAACACGCCTTTCCATTTCTATTTAACAATAACCAGTGTACTCAGACCGGCACAATAGCAGTTTGAATGACTATGTTTGCTTGTTGTTAAATGTTAGGCCTGTTGCAGTTAACACACCTTTCCACTTGTTTTTCTTTACTAGCATGCTTAAACGTGCACACTGAAGCTATATTTTGGAGATTATTTTGTCTTCCATGGATAATTTTGGTTGATGTTTAGCCTGTTGTGCTTAACATGCCTCTCGATGTAACTACACAGGACAATTTTGGGAACGACTGCTGTTTTCCATCGAGGTTAGTTTCATCCCATGGCTTATATATACTCACTGTTCAGAATATCGGTAGCTGGTACCATATAGGTCGGGGCTGATAAGGGACTAATAGGTGAATCAGACTTTTATTTAACTGGATATATCTGTAACCCATTTATCGTTAGGTTAACTAGGGCCATATGTAATATATCTGAGGCTACATAGAAAGATGCACTGTACTTAATGTCTAAATATGCAATCCTAGGATACATAGCAACAAAGAAGAGTGTTCCCTTAATGTTCCGATGATCTCTAGATATACATAGAAGAGCAGCACAACAACAACAGCAACAACAACAACAACAACAACAACAACAACAACAACAACAACAACAACAACAACAACAACAACACATCCATGTTTGGATACTCAACTTAGATAGAGGTTATAGTTAGTTTCTAGCTCATGACTAACCCTGAACTAACTCCATCCAAAGAGGTGTTTGGATGACACGGTTAGATTGACAATAAATGCACTGGGAGAACTAGCCCCAATTAGCACCTCTTGGGTTGGATAGTTTTTTGGGTGGGTTAGATGCAACTAGCTCAAACTAGCCCTCATGTTTGGATATAATTTAGGGCTATTTGAGCCCGAACTAGCTCAAACGAACTCTTACCCATGGATACAGTAGCAGTTAATCAGCAGATAATTTGTAAGAATGCAATAAACTCCTTCCAGCCCATAATATAAGATGTTAATTCATCTAATATGTGAGTATATTGGATGTTATAAGATATTATAAAAGAATGTTGTACTACATCATTATACAATTGCTGTTTAGCTTCTAATATTAACTTAACTTGGTGCTTTTAGGTACATATGTCATTGGTAAAGATCCGCGCTTCGACCCTTTCTTCATATGGGGCAATGAGATATCGATGAACCAACATCAAGTGAGGAAGCTGATAAAGATTGTTAGTAAAATTGTTCAAAAGCTGGCAATTAAACTATTTGTTTACACTTTATCCAAGACAACAGCGAACTGCAGGATGGTAAGTAAGAACTCTGCAACCTTATTTTTACTGCCCATAATGAGTTGTGTTAGATGACAATGTCTGAATCTTTTTCCTTTGTAGTGGTTGCCAAAGCAGTTTACTCAAGATTACCTCTCAAACTACATGATTGCTGGACATGCAAAGGTTAAAGTATTTCTACCAGAACACGATGGTTATCTAGATGTTTTCATGAAGACCATGAAGGATGGGCGGTCGGCCATCACAAGGGGTTGGACTAGAGTCGTGCGTGCCTTCTGCATGGAGGAGGGCACAATATGGGTATTCCACTTCACCTTGTTCAGCAACCAGAATATATTTCACCTCTTTCTTACCGTATTTAATAGTACAAGTATACAATTGTGGTTCATCATTCTTTATTTGGTTCTTATGTAATTCTTGAGCATATGTACCTATGAATCGAATATTGCATTGCTTTTTTGAACCTGATGGATATGAATAAAGCTATATCATACATTCAAATTCAAATCTGGTACAATTTGAAATAGCAGTAATTAAACTACAGCGAAATTACGCTCTCCAGGTCATTACGGCACACACGGTTGGTAAAACACAAACATTTGCGATATACACCATAATCCGACATGGTTCACAGAGAGGAAACATGTGCAAGCATGCACACAGTTGTCGTTTGCAAAGCGTGTGTGATTTCAGACAATATCACAAACGGTGTGGGCAAACTAAACGTTTGTGATAGTTGCGTTATCGTACATGATTCGCAACCATGAACTGTTTCTGATGAAGTATGCATCGTAAACGTTGCACACTACAAATACACTTCCGTGATGATACGTGTTTGTCATAGTAGGTCGCGTTTTTTGTCATGCATGTACATCCATGACAAATTTATGACAGAATCAAGATAGTCATACATGTGCTATCGTAGAAGTGTTCGATGACATTACCACGCGTCACAGAAGTGCTTTCGTCAAGGGTGACCGACACGTGGCATCCACCGTAACGGAACGCCGTTAAGCTATCGGGTCGGGGTTTGGATCCGATAACCCATTAACAGCCCCGACCAATGGGGATTTTCCACGTGTAAAATCATCATTGGCTGGAGGAAACACGTGTCGGCTCATCGTTGGGACAGATGTCATCCACTCATTGGACAGAAGGCGCCTATGATACATCGACATGTGGCACGACCAATCAAGTTTAAATGGGTCGGCCCAACTAAAGGCCCACAAGATTTTGCGGCCCATAATGGGCCGGCCCAGTTAAAGGCCCAAGCGATTTTGCGGACTATAATGGGCTGGCCCAGCTCAAGGCCCACAAGATTTCGCGGGCCATAATAGGCCGGCCCAGGTAAAGGCCCGCAAGATTTTTGTGTGCCATAATGGGCCGGCCCAGGTAAAGGCCCATAAAATTCTTGCGGATCATAATGGGCCGGCCCAGCTAAAGGCCCACAAGATTTTGCCGACATTAATGGGTCAGCCCAGCTATAGGCCCACAAGATTTTGAGGACCCTAGTAGGCCGGCCCATTAACTGGCTGCCATGTTTTGGGCCAAATGCCGGCCCATAATTGATCTGGTCCATTAATGGCCTGCCACGTTTCGGGCCTAGTAATGGCCCATATAAGATCCGGCCCGTTAAAAGCCTCGCACTTTCTGGGCCAAATCATGGCCCAGATCAGGTTCGGCCCTGTAACGCCCCGGATTCGATGCGCCAGGTATCTTCCAGTTATTCGTCGTTGTTGCCATGTCATGTGCTTGCGTGTTGCACTTTGCCATGTCATCATATGCATTTCTATCATGTCACCATGTGCATTTCATTTGGCATACATGTTCCTCTCATGCATCCGAGCATTTTCCCCGTTGTCCGTTTTGCAATCCGGCGCTCCTATGTCCTCCGGCGTCCCCTTTTGTATCTTTGTGTGCGGGTGTTAAACTTTCTCGGAATGGCCCGAGGTTTGCCAAGCGGCCTTGGTATAGCACCGGTAGACCGCCTGTCAAGTTTCATGCCATTTGGAGGTCGTTTGGTACTCCAACGGTTAACCGGGTAACCGCAAAGCCCCCTTCTCTTTGCAGCCCAACACCCCTTCCAAAGTGGCCCAAAGCCCAGAAAACTCCCCTCCATGATCTCGGTCGTTCGATCACGATCGCGTGGCCGAAAACCGCACCTCATTTGGACTCTCCTAGCTCCCTCTACCTATAAATATGCCCTCTCCCCCGAAATTCCAGATCATTTCCCCCCTAACCCTAGCAGATTCGTCCCCGCCGCCACCGGACACATCCGGCCGCAGCCGGACACGTCCAAGTCGCCCCGCCGCCGCCACGTGGCACGCCGCCATTCGCCTGCCGCCGTCGTCCCCGCCACCGGCCCGCGCGGCCCGCTGCAGGCCCGTGCGCCGCAGCCGCCGGATCTTCGCCCGCCGGCACCGCCCCTCGCCGCCCTTCGCCGGTGCCCCGCCGCCTCGCCTCGACGTCGCCGGCGCCGGCCCGCGACTCCGCACGGCGCTGCCGGCCCCGCGGCGCTCGCCGCCTCCCGCGCCCCGCGCGCCTCTGCTGCGCCACCCGGGGCCCCGCGCGCCACCGGCCCCTCGCCGGAGCGTCCGCCCCGCTCGCCGCCACCGCCGCCCTCCGACGAGCTCCTCTCTAGCTCCGGCCCGCCGCCTCCGGCCTTCCCCTCGCCGCCGGGCTCCGCCTCCGGCCAGATCCGGGCAGGAGGCGCCCGGATCCGTCGCCCCGCCTCCGATCCGGCCGCCCCGGGCCCTCCCTCGCCATCTCCGGCGAGAACTCCGGCGAGATCCGCCGCGGTTGACTTTTCCCGGGAGGTTGAATATTTCTCCAAGTCCCAGATTTCTTGCATAAACATGCCACGTTCATCATGTTGTATATCTGCATCCGTAGCTCCGTTTAATGCGTATAATATGTCAATTTGTTCGTCTCGACGAGTACTTCATTTCATTCCATTGAATCATTTTCATTTAAGCTCATCTTGATGCCCGAAATGCTGTTGGAAGAGTGCATGTTGATGTTAATCTGCTGAAACTGTTATAACTTGCTCATTTGTCATTTTTGCCATGATTGATGTGTGCATCCTATGAGGTTGATGTCTACATGTGTTTTGATCTATGCCATGCCATATTTCCAGGGGTGTATGCCATGTATTTTTGTGATCAATGTGGTGACTAGCACAAGCATGCAAACTAGGCATCGTGATGTTGCTGATTTCAGTCCCTGTTCTGCTGTTATTTTGATGCCATATAAACTTGATGCTACAGAGAGATCCATGCATATTTTGAGATACTTAAGTAAGGGTGTTTTGAACATATGGTTATTGTCTATCCATTCATGCCCTTGTTTTCAATTATGGAGTAGTCTAGCATGTCATTTTGGTGCTCTACTTTTGCTTCAAAATGTTTCCTGGCAGATTGTTTACATGTTATTCAATTTGGCTAAGGTTGCTATATTTGATCCTTGCATGCTATGGACTTGTTCTTGACTTGGTTTGTTTCACAAACATGTCTTCTTGATGATGCTATGCTTATATTGTCATGCAATGACTTGTGGTGAGTGAATCGAGCTTGCTAAGTAGTGTACTTGCTGTTGCTGTTTCCTAGGCTGAATCTGTTATTTCGTGATGCTATATAAACATATTGCTACTGATCATTCTATGCATAATCTGGAGATGTTTACTAAACATGTTTTGATCTACATGTCTTGCTATATCCATTCATGCCCTTGGTTGCAATTATAGCCTGTTGTAGCATGTTGTTATCTTGCTCCAAAGTTGCTTCATAATGTTGCTGTCAGCCTGTTAACATTAAGTTCACTTGTTCCCATGTGTTTTGCTAGTGTTCCATGCATCCTATGACCTTGCTCTTGCCATGTATAGCTTCACAAACATGCCTTCTTACTGTTGGTTGCCTTTCCATGCCATGTATTGCTTTGTGGTGAGTGGTTCAAGCTCACCAACATGCCTACTTATTGTTGTTCCTGCCATGTTTAAATCTGTAATATAACTTGCCATGTTTACATGGGTGCCATCATATTTTCTGATCCTTTTTGGCTCATGGTCAGTAAGGGACTTTTGATCTATGCAATTAGTAGATTCATGCCATGCCTTTGTTTGCCATGATAAGTTCCTGAAACATGCTGTTTGATAGCTCTAAACATTGCAACCTGATGTTATTTCTGCAAAGTCTGAAACTGATATTATTTGCAATCTTCCCATGTCTTTTTGAGTATGTTCTAGTTGTTTCTGGACATAGCTCAGTGTTCATGTTTTGATATGCTTTACCTGTACTTCATTCCCATGCCTTTTGTTTTTATGTTGGGGTGTTGTAGCATATTGTTTTGATGCTTGCAAGATGCCTAGTGGCTGTTTTGGACAGATTGATGTTATGACTTGTATAGTGTGTGGGTGTTGAACCGTTGCTCCGTTTTGAGTGTGCTCTATATGAAACTTGCTTGATTTTGCATGTAGCTTCATAATACCATGTTGCATCCTTGTTTTGAGGTGTTTGCATGATGTTTGTATGCATTTTGCATCGATGCCATGTTTAACTTGTTTTGCTCATATCTTCTAGGCCGTAGCTCCGAATCTACTGAACTTTATATGTAACTTGACTAGAATTTCGTGTAGATCATTGTGGTGCATCTTAACTTGCTGTTTAACAACTTGAACATAAGGTTTATTCAGATCAGGACCAATTTCGAAATTTGCATATGAGGACTTACCGGAATTGTTATATGTTGTTCCCGGCCTCATTTAAACTTGCCTTGATGTGTTGTTCTTGTTTGCATCATCTCTTGCCATGAGTAGCTTCATGTAGCTTGGTCATGCATCATGCTTGTTGTGCATCATGCCTTGTTCATGTGTGGTGTGTTTACCTATGTTGTGTGCTTCTTCTTATTAGTTCCTGTTTCGTTGCGATCGTGAGGATTCGTTCGTCTACGGTTGGTTCGGCTTCATCTGTTCGTCTTCTTCATGGACTCCTTCTTCTTCCTTGCGGGATTTCAGGCAAGATAACCGCTACCCTGGATCTCACTACTATCATTGCTATGCTAGTTGCTTCGTTCTATCGCTATGCTGCGTTACCTATCTTTTGCTCATCAAGCCTCCCAAATTGCCATGAACCTCTAACCTTTGACACCATTCCTAGCAAACCATTGATTGGCTATGTTACCGATTTGCTCAGCCCCTCTTATAGCGTTGCTAGTTGCAGGTGAAGTTGAAGATTTCTCCATGGTGGACATGATTTTGGTTGGGATATCACAATATCTCTTATATTTTGAATGCATCTATATATTTGGTAAAGGGTGGAAGGCTCGGCCTTATGCCTGGTGTTTTGTTCCACTCTTGCCGCCCTAGTTTCCGTCATACCGGTGTTATGTTCCCGGATTTTGCGTTCCTTACGCGGTCGGGTGATTTATGGGACCCCCCTGATAGTTCGCTTTGAATAAAACTCCTCCAGCAAGGCCCAACCTTGGTTTTACCATTTGCCTCACCACCACCTATACCTTTCCCTTGGGTCGGCCAACCCGAGGGTCATCTTTATTTTAGCCCCCCGGGCAAATGCTTGTCTAAGTGTTAGTCCAAACCGAGCGATGTCCGGCGCCCCCTGGGCAACCAGGGTCTATGCCAACCCGACGTCTGGCTCATCCGGTGTGCCCTGAGAACGAGATATGTGCAGCTCCTATCGGGATTTGTCGGCACAGCGGGAGGGTTTGCTGGTCTTGTTTTACCATTGTCGAAATGTCTTGTAAACCGGGATTTCGAGACTGATCGGGTCTTCCTGGGAGAAGGTCTATTCCTTCGTTGATCGCGAGAGCTTGTCATGGGCTAAGTTGGGACACCCCTGCAGGGTATAAACTTTCGAGAGCCGTGCCCGCGGTTATGTGGAAGATGGGAATTTGTTAATGTCCGGTTGTAGATAACTTGACACCAGATCCGAATTAAAACACATCAACCGTGTGTGTAGCCGTGATGGTCTCTTCTCGGCGGAGTCCGGGAAGTGAACACGGTTTCTGTGTTATGTTTGACGTAAGTAGGTGTTCAGGATCACCTCTTGATCATTGTTAGCTTCACGACCGTTCCGCTTGTTTCTCTTCTCGCTCTCATTTACGTATGTTAGCCACCATATCATGCTTAGTCGCTGCTGCAACCTCACCACTTTACCCCTTCCTTTCCCATTAAGCTTTGCTAGTCTTGATACCCATGGTAATGGGATTGCTGAGTCCTCGTGGCTCACAGATTACTACAACAACAGTTGCAGGTGCAGGTTTATGCGATGATCATGACGCGAGAGCGATGTTTGCTTGTTTGGAGTTCTTCTTCTGCTTCTTCTTCGATCAGGGGATAGGTTCCAGGTCGGCAGCCTGGGCTAGCAGGGTGGATGTTGTTTGAGTTTCTGTTTATGATTCATCCGTAGTCGGATGTTGATCTTATGGATGATGTATTGTTGTATTCGTGTGGCATTGTATGCCTCTTGTATGTATCCCCATCTATTATGTAATGTTGATGTAATGATATCCACCTTGCAAAAGCGTTTCAATATGCGGGTCTATCCTTGGTGGGACCTTCGAGTTCCTTTTGGATAGGGTCGCATATTGGGCGTGACAGGCCCTTTAAGAGGCTTTGGGCTCAATTATGGCCCATATCAGATTCGGCCCGTTGACTGGACGCTATGCTTTTGGGCCCACTTGCTAAAGGCCCATTTAGTAATTTGGCCTGATATTAGTTTCGGCATTTTAAGGGCCCATTTAACATTTCGGCCCTATATTAATTTCGGCTTGTTAAAAGCCCGTCATATAGTTGGGCCTAACTACGGCCCGGTTTGCATCCGGCCTGCTCGTAGCCGATATCTGATTGGGCCAAACAAGGACCGAGACAACTTTGGCCTGTTAAAATCCCGTGAATTGATTCGCACAATCATGGGTCGGGGTCCATTTCGGGCTGCCACCGGCCTGTGAGCTATTCGGCACATTTCAGGCCCAGCCTACTTCTCAGCCTCCTAAAAGCCCATTGAGTTTTCTTGCGAAAAGAGGGCCGGGGGTTACTCGGCCTATTAAAGGCCCGAATCTACTAGTGGGCCAGTTTGACGGGGCCCATGATGCGGATCATACATTGTGATTGCATGACGGCCCGATTATGTACCGTAATTTTACGGTTTGGCCGGTTTACTGCGAAGACGGGAATATATATACAGTAAAATAACTACAGCATCGTGAATAAGAAAAAACCTAGACTATACAATAAAGAAATTACGGCATATTACATCCACTGGGCATCAAAGTTCGCCACTATGATAATAAAGCACAAGCAGACAGCAGATTACATACACTGGGCATCAAAGATCGCCACCAGTGCAAATAAACACGCCGACAAAATAATATACAAAACCGACAACACTTCAATAGAGTTCAAGAAAGGTTAGCCCTGCTGGGGAGCTACAGCGCAAGCAGCTGAGCAAGATGATGAGACTGCGCTTGTTCAACACTTATATCTTCCTCACTCTGAAAGATAAACAAGCAGATAGATGACAGGTTTTGCACATAAAAGTATCAGTGCTAACAATTCATCACATTTCTTACTGACGAATAAAGTGACACAGTTTAAAATTGCATTAACACAATATGGTATTGTTCAGGTCAAGACATGGCAGGAATTGACATTGTGAAGGAGTTGGCAGCTTCACGACACCACTGGATTACAGATCAAGAACTCATAAGTATCAATGGTTAGTGTGCTGTCAGTTTATCCCATTTCAGATTGGCAAATAAAGAGGCGGTTTAAATAATAGTAGAATGATATGACATTGTTCATAGTTAAGACATTGCAGAATATGACATTGTGCTGTAGTGGGTAGGTTCACCACACCACTGGATTACGGGTGAAGAAGAGAAGCATACATGCAGTGCAAAAGAAGATCACTTGCTCTGTATAGTTTAATTTACATGGTATGAAGAAGGAACTTGGTTATACAACTGAAAACTTAAATTGAGAAGGACAAACTTTTGTTTATGAACTACATAATAAACTTTAAACATGCAATTTGATGCAAACACCAAAAATAAACAGTTGTTGCAGTCATGCCTAACCAAATATACACAACAAAGTTTGAAGGCTTGAGAAGGACAAACTTACATTACTGGTGAAGACAGGCTCTATCAAGCCCTTGTCCATGCTGATGGGGGGCAATTCAAGAAGTTTAGCACAGAATGTTCTTCATAAGCATTGCCTTTACTCTACATTTTGTTAAGAGTAAATATAGATGTGATAATATACGAAAAAATGGAGAATATTTAAGATAAGATGAAGAGTGATGCTACATAACCAAGTAGCTATAAATGTATGTGCAATGATACAGGCAAAAGGCACAGCCAAGAGCAATGCACAGCTAAACTTCTTCAGTACCAACCTTATGGTAAGAGTAAATATAGATCTGATGTGTAGAAAATGGAGGGCAAAGGAAAATAAGCTGCAGAGTGATGGTACATGAACAACTACCTGTCAATATAAGTACACTGATAAAGGACAGCATGTACTTACAAGAACAATGCAGAGCTAAAAAAATTCATTGGCATTGGATATATTCTACACTAATGTAACCATTCATACACACACTACAAGAAATATGTCAACTTGTGACCCTCACTATTGGTTGCTGAAAGGTCATTGTTTTTCATTTGCGACCTTTTTTTGACCAAAATAGAAGGTCAAAAGCTAGCGGTCGTAAACTGAAATTAATGACCTTCTGTAAAAGGTCGTTGGTTCTTCGACCAAAATTTTGGTCACTAGCAGCCTCCCCAGACCACGTAGGCATCCAGCGTGGCAAGCTGATGTGGCACAAGAATCAGCCCGGTCCAATTCGGTTTTCTACATGGGCCTAGCCCAACAATTCGGCCTTTTTAATGTATTTTTTTCCTGTGCTTTTATTAGCTACATGGGTCTAGCCCAACAATTCAGCCTTTGATTTCTTTGCATGGGCCTTTTAACAACAGATTTTCTTTTTGATCGTGTATTTTTCTGAGCCATTTCTTTGCTGGGCCTCTCATGTTCTGAATTTAATTTTTTCAAAAGATGGGCCCACTAGTGAGGTGGGACCCAGTTGTCAGGTTCTAATAAGTGGGTCCCTTGTCACTGTTATATTCTTCAGATCTCAATTTTCCAATACATAAATAACAATTTTTAAATCAAAATAGAGAGAAAACAAAATGCTTCAAACAGAGCACCAGAAAAATATGGTTGACATCATGAATACAATCAAAAAGAGCCAAACTTGGCACATTATTACAATCAAACATGGTTCACATCAGTTTTACAATAAAAAAATGTTCACAACAGGAAATACAGCTATCACTGTATAACTAGCTCCAATGCTTCTCCGAATTTGTTCATCCTGGACCTCACGACAAAACATGAATGAAGGGCATCTGCAAGTTATCAAGCAAAATGGTTAGAACAAGCAAAATGCGGCATTTTTATCATTTAAGCATAAAAGGACAGGGTCAACAACATTTCGATGTTTGAAAAATGAACCAGGATTTCAATGTTTGAACAGCAAAAGATAATATGCGGCTTAAATCAACCCCTAAGAAGATACACGTTGACACATTCATTTGGCAACATCTATAGAAATTGAACCTCGTTAACATGCAATGTGGAATTTGTATCTCAAAGAACTATACAGATTTATCTAGTTTAATTACCATAGAGAAGCCAAATGCTAGTAAATCAGGATTAGTACACAAGACCTGATTCAGCAAAGTAAACAAGAAGGTCGCTACAATACAAAAATAAGCTCATCACAGAGAATAAAATGAGCGGAACTACAGTACATCCTCTAAATTGTCATGTTCACAAGATTAAAAGTAAGCTCAGCATAAGCATATGAGTTTTGTTTGGCACCACCACATCAAAAGACACTTAAACGTACGCAAATTGGACTAGCTACCAGAAGCACAAGATCAGGTCACGAACTTAAACTGTTATACAGGAGGATGAACAATCATGTACTTATTTCCTACAGAGCAGGAAGTTGGGCATGTTATTAGTGAAACGTGGGGCATAAAGCAGAAATAGACACCATGATTGTTCTACACATAATACAGATAATCAGCACACAATATGGAGGAGGGTTTTTTCCTACTTCAATCCAATATCTGAGATGAAGAGGGAGCAGGCATGCGGATGGGACCTGGAGGGCAGGGGCCGGCATGAGCCAGAGCAGCACCCGGGCCTCCTCGTGCATCCTCGGCCGGTCAATGGGGTGCTGCTTGGTGCACAGCAGGGCCAGTTGGAACACCTTCTGGACCAGCCCCATGTCTGTGCACGTCACCGACACCTCCGAGCCCACCGCCTCCATCACCGTGTTGGCATCGGCTCTCGACATTATCTACACACACATAGAGACAGGGTGGTCAAATGATCATACCATGACAGTATATAGAAACCATTGCAACACATCATGCATGTTGAAAGATCGTAACATGGTTGACAAAAGATAACTTCAATCTCACTCTTATTAGTGACTTGCACAATGCAATGAAAAGATAGATGTAATAAGATCTGATACTTGGGAGTTTAGTGTGAATGACTTACCAACTAGTGCAAATTGCAATCGTTGTCGACGGTCTTCATCCCTTTGAGCAACTCCAGAAGGACGATACCGGAGCTGTACAAATCGGATCGATGTAGCCAATGGTTCCAACATCCAAGCACATAAGTGGACGCGTGGGACTTGGCAGCTGGGAAGCTTGGCAGTGGCTGCAAATGAGACGCACGCTCGCACCTGCTGCATCCAAATCCAAGTTGGACAAGAACAAAAAAAATTAGGAATAGTTGCAAAATCATTCATTCTCTGGGATTCAATTTCAGGACTAATTTATGCATCCGGGAAGAGTAAATATTAGGCTCTATGCAGTCGCATAACAGAGGATACTTCAATATTACATATTCTAGATAAAACTAAACTAGAGCCTCATATCCTACTACACGACTACAACTCAATTACACCATCGCGTGCAATTGCAAGGCTAGTACAGCACTGGAGAAACTCATTATAAATTCCAACAATTTGAGCACTGGTGGAGAAACTAAAACTGCAGAACCATCCATTATTCTTATATACACAACTCAAACACAAATTCGTGGTGAGGTAGCCACATATTCATAGGCGACTCGATCAATTCAATGAAGAATTCCATACTGGGAGCCGGAGAGGAGAGGCGCTTGGATGGGTACCTTGGGTAAGGGAACATGCCGAGGATGTAGCCCTTGGGCCTGGAGGCGTCCGGGGTGCTCCTCCCAGCGCGCCTGCCACCTCGGCTCGATCTCGTCGTACGGGTACGCCCGCCTCGCCCACAGCTTACCCACGTCGGCGCCGGCGCAGCAGTGGCACGAGCGAGTGCTGCGCGGCGAGAGGAGCGCACAGTGCTGGTGGGCCGCGGCGACTGCGGGGGGGCGCGCGCGGAGCTGGAGTGGCGGGTGCGGTGTGAGAGCCATCAGGGGTTGGGGACGCGCGCACCGGATCCGAACTGATGGGAGGAAGGAGCGGAGCGGAGCAAGCGTGAGAGGATGCGGTGCCGGCCATGGAGCGCAGAGAGGAGGAGGGCGGCGCGACCGAGCGCGAGGATGGATCTGGGGATCGAGGGGAGAGGGAGAGGGAGAGGGAGAGGGAGAGGGAGAGGGTGGGTCAGCGGTGGGGGTGGAGCGGGGGTTGCCATGGCATCGATCTAGGGTTTCGGTGTGGAGAGATGGAGAGGGTGGATATATTCTACACTAATGTAACCATTCATACAGAGCAGATAATTTGGGGCGAACAATTGATAAGCAAGCTATCATGCATACTGCTGTCACATAATGAACCAGGTACGTATGCAAGTACAGTGATACAGGACAACAGGTACTAATAAGAGCAAAGCAGCGGGCAGCATATTTGCAATATCCTGTCGTTCTTTTCAAACCGGAATTCTTCTTCGAGCTAATTTCCTGCAAAAAAGATCCGTAAGGCACATGCGGAAAAGTAGAAGTTCAAATTGTCATGTGATTTCATAGACAGTACCTCATCCTGGGAACAAGACCAGTGCATAACAAGGTTTTTCCATTCAATGTCTTCTAAATTTAGCACAGGAGACTTCACCGGAAATTCGTTTATAGACTTGCCATCAAAGTGTGATTTCCTCAGGTAACACTGATACTGCTGCAATGCTCCCTTGAAAAGCACAAGCAAGCTTTTCTCGTCATGACTATCCAGATTGACCCTCATCTAGTTACAACAATTTAATGTAAATCATTGATGTGTTCGATCAGCAGAAAACAGGAAAACAATAACCATGAATAATAGCACTTACACGTAAGTTGGACAGGAAGATGTGAAAATGGTGTTTGTCTTCACAGTAATCTTCCCATGATGGGAATATATGCACGTAGTCCCTAACAACATTGAAAGCATTGTCTTTTAAACTGGGAATAAATGGAATGGGGTTCCATTCTGCGGGAATTGGCCGTCTCTGCAGTTGGGATAGGTCTTCGGCCGGTGGACTTGCTATACTTTTTGCTGGAGTGGGATTTTTCTGTGGTACAACTGGTGCTATGGCAAATGAAATCGGTATACCTTTTGCTGGAGTGTAGGTCCTGTGTGGTGGGGCTAGTGGTGTGGCCAGTGAAGTATGGGTACTTTCTGCTGGAGTCGGTCCTATGTTTTGTGTCACTGGTTGTACAGCCAATATAAGTGGGGCGCTGTCTGATTTCTCCGGCACCACCACATTTTTCAAGGACTCTACTGGTGCTCCTCGAGGTTAGAATAGTCATTAGAATGATATTCTGAACAAGAATCAACAGGTGGGGAGCGTACGAGTTTCATTGCTTCCAAAATGGCACTCAATGCCTTGGTGCCAATTTTGTAAGTCATTGCAGTGTTCCACAATATTCTTCTGATGCGAGGATTCTGATATTCACTGTAATTGTGTATAATATCTGAGAACCATGAAAACATAAATAGTTGTGAGATTATCTTTGTAATGCAGATGATATTCTAATATAGGGGCGCCCATGTAAACACGTATGTGCTATCACTGGATTGTGATGAGAGAGCTCATGTGTGCTGTAATATCGTGCGTGCATTTATATAATCTGGCACAAGTACCAAAAAAATAGGCTCCAGAAGTAAGGATAGCTGGCAGATGATAGGTTCATAATATACTGTATAGATAGTTTATTGCCAAACCATGATAACAAGAGCACACAGCAACTAGGCAGATCATAGTGTACATAACAGGGGTACACCATAACCACGATATATAAATCAGGAAAGTGGAACTGGCTTGAAAATACGGTGTTGTATTGCCGCTAGTAATTGAAAGCCTATCGATCACGTACAGGCCAGCTCTATCGAACATGGTAAAGAAGAGCAAGAAGATTTTGGATAATAAAATGTTGGTTGTGCAGTCCTCACACATGATGAACCAGAGCGCATTAAGAATGCAACTCCCAGATGTCTCTCGACCATTTCAGGTGGTTGGATGAAGATCCTACGTCTCCTAACCCTTCTTCTTCCTCGTGTGTGATTCTTCCCATACAGAACACCGCACGGGCCGCCGGCCGGACCACCAGACCCCACCGCCTGTGTTCCTCCGCGACCCCCACCCCCCACCCGTGTCGAGTTTTCTTCGTTCGGCGAGGCACCACAACCACCCGAGCCCCTTGGATCGCACCGGCGAACTCCGGCGAGCTCTGAAAAATCGACTGACCCAATTTTGAAATTTAGTCTACTGTGATTTAACTAGTGTGGAATATAAAAGGGGAAACCATAAGCATTGGGAGTATAGTGTTGAGCGTGCCATGGCGGATCTGAAGGTGCAAACCGGACAAAGGCAACTTCGCAACCAAGACAAGAAATCAGAGTAAAGCAGTGGCAATCTCTTTTCTTGCTGTGATAAATAAGTTGACCAGATACGAAAGAGTACCGCCTCTGGTGCGGCGTCGTGTACGCATATGGTGAGAATTTGATGGTGCTGCGGTAGCGATGGCTACCGGTGGCGTGGAAGCAGATCTAGGAGGGTAGACGGTGGCGGCGGCTGCGGTGGACGAGACGGTCGTAGGAGCGGCGCCGGCAAGGTGGACGACGGCGGGATGAAGCGAGAGGATGGGATGCAAGGATCGTGGTCCGAAGGCGTGGATGAGAGAGGTCGATCTCTTGTAATGGACGGCGGCATCGGGGTATCATCTCTGGCATGGTGGAGGAGGATGGCGGTGGATGGGGTGGCGGACGGTGGCGGACGGAGGAGGGTGGGGTGGAGAGGGTGTTTTGGCGCCCACAGAGTACGAATGGGGAAAAGGGAGGTAGAGAGGAAGGGGAGAACCATGTATTCAGGGTGCACTTGTCTCAAATGCGAGGAAATTTACAAACTTAGCCCCCGTTTCAAATTTCTACTACATCATAGCAACATTAGTCGGTTGGGGATAGGACGGTAATCTCGCATGCACCGAATATTTGCCGACAAGAGTTTGTTTTTGGCGCCCATCATGTATGAATATGAATCAGGGAGGGAGTCAATTTTGGCCGAGGGCACACTGTGTTTTGGCGCCCACCGTGTATGAATCCGGGTGAGAGGCTGTTACGTCACGTTTGGGTGAAATTACAAACCTACCCCTATCGAAACCTATAGAAATCCAGCAGATAGGCTTATCGCGGCAGGGATAGGCAGTAGTGATTTCCATCTCGCAGATTTTGGTTTCGGGCGGTTACTGCTACTTTCCCCACTTCGTTCAAATTTTGCACAGTGCACGTTTACCGTGCCAACTCAATTCGAATCCCGTTTGTATTCTACTATTTTTTTTCGGGCGGGATCATTTTCAATTGGAATTACATTCTATATACATCATTTTTACATGTATACTTTCAAAAGCACAACACCATTTATACATAAATATGGTTTACAAATGGCATGATCTCAGATTCATAAGGTTGTATCCATCAATTTGGATTTTCAAATATTTGAAACTACTTTATGTTGAAATCCAATGTATGCATTCCTCGCTAACTATCTCCAATTAATGTGTGTTTCATGCGGGTTTTTTTTAACTTCTCAATCATGTATAATGTGTTTCACACACGCAACATATAGTGTAATCCCGTTTAGACATTAATTGCATATAAACCATGCATTGTTTGTAATTGAAGAATCTATGGATCACCAATATTGATAAACTATATAACATTACACGTGTGCCCAAATTCAAATGAATATGCATGTTTGATACACCAATTTGCGTTATGATATTATCGATGTCGTGATCTCCAGTTTAAATATTTGAATCCCCTTTAATCCAGATATTCGTCTCATATAGCTATCACTCATGCTTATATAGGACTATCTCTCTAGACCTATACGCGTTCATCGTCTCTCAGGCATCTCTCATGCTACCTGTATGTCGACAATGATCTTTTATCTTCGTAACACACTGACGGTACTCTCTCCATCGACCTTCATCACTCTATCTCTCTCTAAGTATATCTCGCTCCCTGCTATGTGTCTCTAGCTATGATTCTCCATGTGGAATCTCTTTCCCTCACACAAACACAAAACTTTGTCTCCCGGGGTCTCATTTCTCTCAACTATTCCCATGTGTGCCACTCGCACACCCCTCATATAGAGATGTCTTTCGCTCCTTAGATATGAGAACCTACGACTCTTCCTCTTCAATATCTCTTTCTCACACAAAAACACAAACTCTGTCTCCCAGGGTCTAATATTTCTCCATTGTTCTCTTGTATGTCGCTCAAACACACCCTCTCTCCCTAGAGATATCTTGCGTTCCCGCATATGTCTCTCTAGCTATCACTCTCGTTGTGAAATATCTTTCTCTCTCGCAGACACAAAACTCCGTCTCTCTGGATCTCATTTCTCTCTAATATTTGTTTGTATGTGACTCACATGCACCCTCTCTCTATCTCTCTCACACCCACACACATAAAACAGCCTTCTGATCCACTCGACTCCTATCTCTAGCGCACACTAGCTAGCATCTTTATCTTTCTATTTATCTGTTTCTCCATCAACACTACTAGGGAAAAGCCTATACACAGAATCTTACCAGCAGCGCTCTTCAAAATACCACGCTACTGCTACTTAGCAGCAGCGCGTGTCGCCAAAACGCGCTGCTGACAGGGAAATAGCAGTAGCGCGTCCACCGCATACAGCGCTACTGCTATAGTTGCCATGACCTCGCCCCCCGCTAGCTATAGCAGTAGCGCACTATACTAAACAGCGCTACTGCTATTCAGGTTAGCTGTAGCGCGTTTGGGCAAACGCGCTACAACTATCCCTACCTTATCCCCACGTGCACGACCGGCCCTCTCACTCACACTCTCACACTCTCGCCCGCGTAACCGTCGTCGTGCGTCGCCGCCGCCGCCGCCTTCGTCCGTCCGCCGCCGAGGTACTCCCCTCCTTCCGTCCCTCCTCCATCCTCCTCGCACATCCTCCCTCTGCCTGCGGCCGCCCCTCCCTCCTCCGCCGCCGCCCTCCTCCCTCCGCCTGCGGCCGCCCCTCCTCCCTCCTCTGCCGGCAGCCCTCCTCCCACCGCCCTCGACCTCGCCGCCCCTAGCTAGCTACCTCTCCGTCGCCCCCACCCCCTGCCACTAGTTAGTACTAGATTTAGTAGTAGTAGATGTTAATTTAGGGTTAGCTAGTATTACATGTTGCTTTAGTTAGTACTAGATTTTTAGTAGTAGTAGTGGTAGTTGAACTACTTTAGTTGTAGTTGAACTAATTTAGTATGTAAATTAATAAACTAGTTGAACTAGTTGAATTAACAGAACTAATCTATTTTTAGTAAGATAATTAATATAACTAGTTGAACTACTTTATTTTTAGAAAGAACTAGTTTTTTTCTATTTATAGTAAGTTTATATTTAGTAAGAACTAGTTGAATTAATTAAACTAGTTGAACATGTCATATTTGTTGTTATTTTTTAGTTTAAGCAATTATTCGGGATGTATTAGTGATAACTTATATGGTTTCAGGTGACCTCCATTGTCCCCGTCACCGACCCCCTCCGACATCCCCGGCGTCGTCCCAGTCACCGACCCCCTCCGACATCGAGGTGAGACCAGCCAAATATCCTTGTATATCTTGTGTTGTTGCTCAAATAGGATATGTGGTTGCCCAAGTGGCCGTTCATGTTCAGTTTACATCTCCGAGTGGCCTATGTTTTGCCAGAGTGTTGATTAATTTCCGTTCCGGCAAATTTCAGGCGCTCGATATGTCCTTTTTTAGCAAAGGTCATGCCGGATTTTGTCGTGAATTCTGGCATGACTTGTGCTAGAATATGTACAAGTTTAATCTTTGAATTATGATTGTAGGAAATGTCGTACTCGGACTCCGACGGTCTCCCGGGGGAGTGTAGCTGGTGCCACGATGATCGAGGTATGTGCAACAGGTTCGTTCGGCTGGACGAAGATCGCGCTTCAGCATTAAGCTCGAGGAGACCTTCGATTGTGAAATGGTACGCAACAGCGACAAGTGTTTTTTTCGTAATTAAGCATGACTTCAACTATTTCAACGTCTAATTTTCATATTTTACAATTCGACCAGCTTATTCCATGCCATGCAAGACGCTATGTCTTGGAGAGGATGGGTTTTGAAGACCATGAAAATTTCGAAACAAAGAAAATACACCTAAGGACCCATCATGATATGGATTTTGAAGTAAATCTGTGCAATGCTCATAGCGCAACCCATTTTGGTTGCCAAAATTGGGAAGCACTTTGCAAAATGTATGGTTTTTATGAGGGTATGATTGTCACCATGGATCTTGGTGATCCTGACAGCTAGGAAGACAATATGGACATTTGGGTCCTTGTTGATACGCTTCCGATTATACCGCTATGTGAGTTTCTCAAACATAGTTATTAACTAATTTATATTGTTTATTTCAAAATAGTTGATAGCTTATTTCCATTGACAGCTTATTTTGATTCTTCAAAGACTGTGTGGAAGATGGTAGATAAAACCCACTACACCGATGGCACCGAATTAACGTATAAGGAGAAAAATTATCTGATCGCATTTTGTACACTCCTTGAGAATTACAATGACTATTATCGAACTCCTCCAAATTATGGTGAATACGTGCCACTAGTGCATCTGTTGAACCACGATAACTTCTCTGGAGATACCCTGGTAAGATTTTTTACTATTACGACATCCGTGCATCTTTTGCATACTTCTAAAACTAGTACATCATTGCTAACTATGAAGTTATTATTATGTTTTTCAACAGAAACTCCCGATGGATTGTGTGCCTCATATAATGTCTCTGCATGGTCGCCTCTCAGTTCTGAACATACTGCCAGGTAAATCTACGGAGCTCACCTGTGCATATCGGATTTCTAAAACCCGTGAACACATGATCATCAGAGAATGGAAGAAATGTATGGACATTCGCAAGGAGGTTCTTGGAAGTAACATTCAGCGAAAGACAAGAATTGGAGACAGGCTAATCTCCATTCTCCATAATGGAGAGTCAGGGGCTATCTTGTTTTTTGCTATTTTACCTTAGAAAATGTAGTAGGTCTTAATCGAATGTAATAGGTCGTATGAGGTACAATATGTTTATTATGTGCTAATGTGTTAGAGTTGATAATGATGATCTTGAGGAGGTGTTATGTGATGTCAATGATGAAAACGATGATCTTGAGGAGGTCTTATATGACAATGATGTATTATGATGCTAAGTTGTTAATGATATGATGATGATGATGATATTATTATATCATTGGGTGAAAGAACCGCGGATTAGTTTCAAGTGGATGGACATCCACTTGAAACTAGTCCACGGTTCTTTCACCCCATGATGTAATAACCCATTATGATGTAAAAACAATCTCTAAATTCCTTTTGTATGAAAACTTGTGTAAAGGTGTATGAATACAACATGAAAAAGAAAAGAAATAAAGTACTAAATAATAGTAGTAGCGCGGGTAAGGAGAAGCGCTACTACTAATTACTAGTAGCGATGTTGTGAAGAAGCGCTGCTACTAAGTCAATTTAGCAGTAGCGTGGGTCAAGACGCGTTATTGCTAAGCATTAGCTGTAGCGCCTTATCAGTAGCGCTCCTGCCCGCGCTACTGATAGGCCCAAAACCCGCGCTGCTGCTAGGCTTTTCCCTAGTAGTGCAACCTTCTTTCTCGCCCTCACTCTTGATTCCTATCACGCACACTACATATGTTTCTCTCTACATGCATGCAGTCAAGTGCCCTCTCACACACATATATAACTTCACCCTTTGAACCACCCGACGGTCATCTCTGACACCCAAACTAACGGATGTCTCTCTAGCTAGCATCTCCATCTCTGTATCTATCTGTAGTTTCTCCGTCAACATTTCTTTCTCGCACGGAGTCTTGCTTCCTATCACCCACACTATATATGGCTATCCATACATATGCATTTATAGGTTGATCTCTTTTGCACAATCGTTGCGCCTCACCCCCTCTGCTCGCCATAGATGCATGCTCCAGCCCACGCCACAATCTCTTAAAGACAAAAACACATGCTCAATTGTCGGGCCTTCTTCCCTGCATTCTCACATGCATGCATATTGTCATGTCGATCCGTCTCTCTCATGTCGTTGATCTTAGGACTTATGCCTTCTTTCTTTTATCTCGATCATGCGCGCGCACACACACACACATCCCACGTATACATGTATACCTCTCACACATGCACGTTCAAGGTCTCTATGTCTCCATACGTTGTTAATTACCCTCAATCCTAACACCACATCGAATCGTTCTCCTCTTTTGTGCACATAACTTCCGCCTGGATGGGCAAATCACACACTCACACTTAACAATCTCCTTCTAGCTACCCCCCCCCCCCCCCGCCCCGCGCGCCTCTCACTCTTCCCCTATATCCCTGAAACCAATAAGACCATCCCTTTGTTTAATTCCCGCCTACATGCACCATCGATATATAGTAGTCTTCCGCGGTGTCTCTCGAACAAACATGTTCTCTCGATGTCGACTCCTCTCACGCGCACGCACCTTCTCTTCCCTCCTACGGGCATTTTCTCTCTCGCACCCCATCGTTGGTGGCCTCTGCCATACACATCACCTCTCTATGATGAAGCCATGCACACTTAAATTACATCCGCCACAGAGGACCCCGGGAGACACACGCGCGCGCGCGCGCGTGCATGCACGCATGCACGCACCCCCCCCACACACACACACTTAGACTCCATCTCTCTCTCACACGCACACAAACACACCCACACACACTTAGACTCCATCTCTCTCTCTCTCTCACACACACACAAACTAAGACTCCATCTCTCTCTCTCTCCTCTCTCTCTCTCATTCTCTCTCTCTCTCTCTCTCTCTCTCTCTCTCACACACACCACACACTAAGACTCCATCTCACACACACATGCTCTAGGCGGAGCATTTGTTCCTACCACCCTTCATCCAACCTTACCCGTATGATAAACAATCACCTTTATTTACTTGCATAACATGGACAGATTCCACTTTACACTAGTAGTCAGCAAACTTATCATCTGTATACCCTTATAAAAAAATAAGTTGGCGATGATGGTACGCCTGCCATCTTGTAATACAAATCGTATGATCTATATCTGACGGATAGGAAGCAAACTATGATAATTTCACAAAAGATACCCGCACCTCTCTCCACATCATTATCTCCCGCAACCTCATTGCTCAGCAATTAAAAAAGGAATAAGTCTCTGGAACAATCTAGCATGCATGGTGCCCGCTGCCGCCTGCCGGCGCCGTCCATCCCCATGCCTCCGCCCATTCCGACCACCAGTCACCACCATGCTCCACTCCTCCTCGCCTTATATCTCATCTTTCATTTTTTCGATGACATTCTCGAGATACCAGTTTTCCGATAAAATTCTCGAGATATCATTAGTTTTTACACATGGGATTACTCCTGCATGGGTCAATCACAAGAGGTGTTTTGTAAAAAAAATGCATATTGATGTTCCGGGCAATGCACGAGAATCTTGCTTGTAATTATATAACGCAAATCACGAGCAGGAAGTGATATTTTTTTGACACAACCACGTTAACATGGCCACGTAAATCACGAGCAGGAAGGAGAAGGGAAGCGGGTTGTGGAGTAACGTTTTTTACCACAATTTCTTAGGAAACTGAGTGCAATAATTGAGTAGTTTTGCAAACTACCATTACTACTACACCTGAAACGGTTCAAAACCTATACTCCCTTGCCAGCGCGCGCTTCCCGCGTGAAACGGTCAGCGTCGCTTGGAGCGTCATTGCCGCATTAATGCCCGGCCAGAGCGGAGGTGACCTCTCACTGGCGTCGGCTTTGATGTGGCACGACGGTCGAGAGAGCACCGCTTCCCGGTGCACGCGACTGCTCCGCGTCGAGACTGGCCATAGGCCCTGTTTGGATCCATGGGTTAGAGTTAGTTTGAGCTAGTTGGGGCTCAAATAGCCCTAAAGTATCCAAGCATGAGGGTTTAAATTGGATCAAGTTGCACCGAACCCACCAAAAAAAAACTATCCCACCCAAGAGGTGCTAACTGGAGATAGTTCTCATTGGGATCACTGAAAAATCACTTTTCTCTCTCCATGAAGTGCATTTATTGTCAATCTAACACTGTCACCCAAACACCTCTTTGGCTACAGTTAGTTCAGGGTTAGTCATGAGTTAGTCTAACCTCTAGCTAAGTTAGAGTATCAAACAGGAGCAGTATAGGACATGCAAGTTGCTCAAAGCATATAGGCAAATTCGTACGTGAAAGGATTTTTTATTTTTGAAAACGGAACGTGAAAGGAATTTTTTTTGAATGCTCTTGGCATGTCGCTAACATGTGATAGTTAACCGACCTCAATAGACGGCAAAAACGCCAGCCCGCCGCACTTTGATAGAGACGAGGAGGGAGAAGTGATACAGGCTGCTGGATTACTAGAGATAGGTGTCGCACGGAAGCCAAGAAATATGGTGATAGCGTGTGTTAGCCATGTACTAGTATGATGTAACTACACTGGGCTGCCGTGTTTCGTACTCTTCCAGTCCACTGTGGAGATGATTGGTTAATTTTATATCGCTGAATAATATTAAATATTATGAGTGTAGACGCTCCACCACGAGTGAGGGAGTCCTGGACTAGGGGGTGTCCGGATAGCCGGACTATCATCATCGGCCGGACTCCAAGACTATGAAGATACAAGATTGAAGACTTCGTCCCGTGTCCGGATGGGACTTTCCTTGGCGTGGAAGGCAAGCTTCACAATACGGATATGTAGATCTCCTACCATTGTAACCGACTCTGTGTAACCCTAGCCCTCTCCGGTGTCTATATAAACTGGAGGGTTTTAGTCCGTAGGACGAACAACCATTACAACAATCATACCATAGGCTAGCTTCTAGGGTTTAGCCTCCTTGATCTCGTGGTAGATCCACACTTGTACTACCCATATCATCAATATTAATCAAGCAGGAGTAGGGTTTTACCTCCATCGAGAGGGCCCGAACCTGGGTAAAAACATCGTGTCCCTTGTCTCCTGTTACCATCCGCCTAGACGCACAGTTCGGGACCCCCTACCCGAGATCCGCCGGTTTTGACACCGACATTGGTGCTTTCATTGAGAGTTCCTCTGTGTCGTCACCGATAGGCTTGATGGCTCCTTCAATCATCAACAACCACGCAGTCCAGCGTGAGACTTTTCTCCCCGGACAGATCTTCGTGTTCGGCGGCTTTGCACTGCGGGCCAATTCGCTTGGCCATCTGGAGCAGATCGAAAGCTACGCCCCTGGCCGTCAGGTCAGATTTGGAAGCCTAAACTTCACGGCCGACATCCGCGGAGACTTGATCTTCGATGGATTCGAGCAACAACAGAGCGCGCCACACTGTCACGATGGGCATGATTTAGCTCTGCCGTCGGACAGTGCCCTGGAGGCCGCACATGACTCCGCTCCGGCCCCTAGTTCGGAGCCGACCGCGCAGATCGAGGACAGGTGGCTGGACACCGCCTCGAAAGCTGCAATCTCTACGGCGATGGAGCTGAATACTGACCTTGTCCCTCATAAAGCTCGTGACTTTGAGGTGCCGGACTCCTCGCCGGACTCCGAACCTCCTGCGCCCCTACCAGTTGAATCCGATTGGGCGCCGATCATGGAGTTCACCGCCGCGGACATCTTTTAGCACTCACCCTTTGGCGACATCCTGAATTCGCTAAAACATCTCTCGTTATCAGGAGAGCCCTGGCCGGACTGCGGTCAGGACGGTTGGGATGCGGACGACGAAGAAATTTGAAACCCACCCACCACCCACTTTGTAGCCACTGTCGATGATCTAACCGACATGCTAGACTATGACTCCGAAGACGTCGACGGTATGGACAACGATGCCGGTGACGACCAAGAACCAGCGCCTACGGGGCACTGGAAGACCACCACGTCATACGACATATACATGGTGGACATCCCAAAGGATGGGAACAGCGAAGAAGCAGCGGAGGTAGATTCCCCTAAGAAACAGCCCAAGCGCCGACGTCAGCGGCGCCGCTCTAAATCCCGCCACAGCAAGAATGGAGATTCCGGCACCATCCCAGAAAGTGCCGAAGACAACCCCCTCCAGCAAGATTCAGCGCAGGAGGACGGAGAAGCCAGCCCTCATGAGAGAGCGGCAGACGAAGAGGTTGAGGATGATAATTACATGCCTCCCTCCGGAGACGAGGCAAGCCTCAACGACGACGAATTTGTCGTGCCTGAGGATCCTGTCGAACAAGAGCGTTTTAAACGCAGGCTTATGGCCACGGCAAACAGCCTAAAGAAAAAGCAGCAACAGCTTAGAGCTGATCAGGACCTGCTGGCCGATAGATGGACCGAAGTCCTCGCGGCCGAACAGCATGAACTTGAACGCCCCTCCAGAAGCTACCCAAAACACAAGTTGCTCCCCCAATTAGAGGAGGAGGAGTATAAACCCTCATCACCAGCGCACAATACGGCAGACCGACCAACTCGTGGCCGCGACAGAGAGGCCTCTAGGCCCTCCATCAGGACCGTACCCCGGCATCGCTCGAAAAGTGCGAAGCCACGGGGGAATGCGCCGGACTTGCGAGACATATTGGAGGACAAGGCAAGACAATCAAGATCGATCTACGGATCACGTGGGCGCCCCACAATGCAAGACGACTACCATCGCGCCGGATACAACAACTCCGGTCGGGCCGAACACAGTAGACAAAGCTCTCTTGAGCTACGTCGTGATATTGCCCAGTATAGAGGCGCCGCACACCCACTATGCTTCACAGATGAAGTAATGGATCATCAAATCCCTGAAGGGTTTAATCCCGTAAACATTGAATCCTACAATGGCACAACAGACCCCGCGGTTTGGATCGAAGACTATCTCCTTCATATCCATATGGCCCGCGGTGACGATCTCCACGCCATCAAATATCTCCCACTCAAGCTTAAAGGACCAGCTCGGCATTGGCTTAACAGCTTGCCAGCAGAGTCAATTGGGAGGACCTGGAAGCCGCATTCCTTGACAACTTCCAGGGCACGTATGTGCGACCACCAGACGCCGATGACCTAAGCCACATAATTCAGCAGCCAGACGAATCGGCCAGTCAATTCTGGACACGGTTCCTAACAAAGAAAAATCAAATGGTCGACTGTCCGGATGCAGAGGCCCTCGCAGCCTTCAAACACAACATTCACGATGAGTGGCTGGCCCGGCACCTAGGACAGGAAAAGCCGAAATCCATGGCAGCCCTCACATCACTCATGACCCGCTTCTGTGCGGGGGAGGACAGCTGGCTAGCCCGTAGTAACAACCTCAGCAAAAATGCTGGCAGTCCGGATACTAAGGACCACAATGGCAGGTCGCGTCGAAACAAAAACAAACGCCGCGTTAACGGCGATAACACTGAGGATACGGCAGTCAACGCCGGATTCAGAGGCTCTAAACCCGGTCAGCGGAAGAAGCCATTCAAAAGAACCACTCCGGGTCCGTCCAATTTGGACCGAATACTTGACCGCTCTTGCCAGATACATGGCACCCCTGAAAAGCCAGCTAATCACACTAACAGGGATTGTTGGGTATTCAAGCAGGCAGGCAAGTTAATTGCCGAAAACAATGACAAGGGGCTGCATAGCGATGATGAGGAAGAGACCCGACCGCCGAATAGTAGAGGATAGAAGGGTTTCCCCCCACAAGTGCGGACGATAAACATGATATACGCAACTCATATACCCAAGAGGGAGCGGAAGCGTGCACTTAGGGATGTATATGCGATGGAGCCAGTCGCCCCGAAGTTCAATCCATGGTCCTCTTGCCCGATCACTTTCGATCGAAGGGACCACCCACCAGTATCCGCCATGGCGGATTCGCCGCATTGGTTTTAGACCCAATCGTCGATGGATTTCACCTCACCAGAGTCCTGATGGACGGCGGCAGTAGCCTGAACCTGCTTTATCAGGACACAGTGCGCAAGATGGGCATAGACCCCTCGAGAATTAAACCTACAAAGACGACCTTCAAAGGCGTCATACCAGGTGTGGAGGCCAATTGTACAGGCTCGGTTACACTGGAAGTGGTCTTCAGATCCCCGGATAACTTCCGTAGCGAGGAGTTAATCTTCGATATAGTCCCGCTCCGCAGCGGCTATCATGCTCTACTAGGACGGACCGCATTTGCCAATTTCAACGCGGTGCCGCATTATGCATACCTCAAGCTCAAGATACCAGGCTCTCGAGGAGTCATCACGGTCAACGGAAACACTGAATGCTCCCTCCGAACGGAGGAACACACAGCGGCTCTCGCGGCAGAAGTACAGAGCAGCCTCTTAAGGCAATTTTGGAGTCCGGCCGTTAAGCGACCGGACACGGCCAAACGCCCCCGGAGTAACATACAACAAGACCACCTGGCACGTTCCGAGCACGCGTAGCAATGCGGCCCCAACCCTAGCCCTCGCATAATTGCAAGACCAGTCCTTCGCGTACATCATTACGCTCGGGAGATACCATGGGCATAGGGGGAGGGGCACGACCACGACAGGCCGAGAGTGCGGCTCAACCACACCAGGGGCTCCCAAGTGTGTCGCTCTTTTTCTTTTTTCTTTTTCTTACCCACAGGACTCCGTTCACCAGAGGCCCTGTCCGGCAGCAGACCTGCCGAACTAACGATGCAACAGCCAGGGAAGGAGAAAGGCTACGACGAACACTCAGGTGGTCTCCATTACGAGCATTAAATCTGTTTCATACACCATTCCGCAGCCCACCCCTGGAGGGGGACATGTTTAAATAGTCCAATCCCTTGCTTACCGCACTATTTGTATCGCTCCGCATTCATGGCAGTATTTCTGAATAAACAATGCATCGCTTTTTTCTTATAGTTGCATTTCCTTTTATATATATATATATATATATATATATATATATATATATATATATATGTTCATTTACGACATCCTGCATCCGTACACTTTGGTACGGCCGAATACACCAGGGGCTTAAGTTCCCCGCATTATGGTGTGATAAGTCCGAACACTTTCCCAAGTGCGGCACCCCGAACTTATAGCATTATATGCATCGGCTCCGAATCATGTCTTGGGTCAATAGTTGGGTTTGCCCGGCTCCCATGTTTTGGTACCTTACGTTCCGTTTTATCGGCTAAGGTAGCACTGGGAGAACCACTGCGATTGTGCCCCGATTGAGCTGGGCGAGCGCCTCAGTGGAGAAAGCTAAAACTGACCGTCATGATAAGGCGAGAGCAGGTCGCTGTTTGAGAGGTCTTTTCGAGTCCCTAAAGACTTATGCGGGCTTAGAGCGAGGAACCGGATTTGTCCGGCCCAGGCGTGGATAGCGCCCCGAACTCGGTCTTCGAATACTAGGGGCTTCGCCGAAATTTAAAGTTATAGAATTCTATGGCTAAGTGAGAGTGTTCAAGCATTATAAGTCCGGTTGCCTTGTTCGTCGTGTTGAGCGCCTCCCTAGATGGACCCAAAAATGGGAACAAGAGCGCTCAAGTTTATACCGAACACCCCAGCACTCGTGGCATGGGGGCTGAAGCCGACGACTTGCCATCTCTCAGATTTTATAAACGGCCGCACAGAAGGTAATATTTTAAATTAATAAGCGTTGCTTAGCGCACATGAACAAAGTTTTCAGCGCACAGGATAACACATTGCGGGTCTACTCAAATATTACATCTTTGGAGCACTCATCCGCAATCTTGCGGGCACCCTTCAGGACACTCTTATAGTAAATTTCAGGCGTACGATACTCCTTGCCCGCCGGCGGCGCGTCCATGAGAAGCTTCTCAGCATCTAGCCTGCCCCAGTGCACTTTTGCACGGGCAAGGGCCCGACGGGCACCTTCAATGCAGGCAGAGCGCTTGACGACTTCCACCCAGGGACATGCATCGACCAGCCGCCGCACCAGGACGAAGTAGCTCCCAGGCATGGCCTCCTGAGGCCACAGCCAAACTATGAGGCCCTTCATGGCCTGTTCGGCTACCTTGTGGAGCTCGACCAGCTGCTTTAGCTGGTCGCTAAGGGGCACCGGATGTCCAGCCTCAGCATATTGAGACCAGAAGACCTTCTCCGTCGAGCTCCCCTCCTCGGCCCGGTAGAATGCGAGAGCATCGGACACGCTGCGAGGCAGATCTGCAAACGCTCCTGGAGAGCTCCGAATTCGGGTAAGTGACAGGTAATTCACTTTCACATGCTTGCTTTGCATGAAAAAAGCCTTACCCGCTGCTATTTTCTTCAAATCTTCGACCTCCTGGAAGGCCTTGTGGGCTTCGGCCTTAGCGGCTTTTGCACCCTCAAGGGCCGATGCAAGCTCGGACTCTCGAGTCCTCGAGTCGCGCTCCAAACCCTCATGTTTTTCCATGAGAGCCCGGAGCTCTTGCTGCACCTCCGCCACCCTCGCCACATGCTTCTCCCGCTAGGCTCGCTACGCGGCCGCATTGCGTTCGGCCGCAGACACCGCCTCCTTCAGGGTCGCCACCTCGTTCATGGCCCCTGGAGTACCCACGTTATCCTTGTTATTTTTCTTGCAACCAAAATCCTTTTCTGTAAGGTACAAATTTACCACGGTGTTACTCACCTTCCCTGTCCTCGAGCTGCTTCTTGGCACGGCCGAGCTCACTCTCGGACCGCTCGAGGTTCTGCTTCAAAGCACCGACCTCCGCAGTCAGTGCGGCGGAGGTTAGCAGTGCAGCCTGCAATCCCATATTGACATAATTTTTAGACCTCCTGCGTATATCTTTTTAGATCCTCAGTCCGGCTTTTCTTTACGAACACCGAACCGAGCATCAGGGGCTACTGTCTATGCGGTATTACATTATATATTTTAAATTTCTTACCTCAAAGCCCGTTAGAAGGCTGCTGCAGGCTTCGGTCAGCCCGCTCTTGGTGAGCTGAACCTTCTGAATCACCGCACTCATTATAGTGTGGTGTTCTTCCTCGATGGAGGCGCCATTGAGCGCCTCCAACAAGTTGTCCGGCACCTCCAGTTGGACGGAGGCCGCCGGTTTCACGGTCTTGCCCGTCTTACGAAGGGGCCGCCTGCCGGACTCCAGAACCACTACAGGTTCCGGTGCGGAGTCCGGTGCAAAGTCCGGGAGGCTGCCTTGCGGCACCTTCGGAGCCTCCTCCTCCTGATGGGTCCCCTCCAGGGATCCCACCTCGGCATCGTCAGCGTCACGGGGAGTTGAGGCGGTCGGAAGGGAATCCACATCCGACGGAGCCAAGGACCCGCTCGATGAAGCGGGAAGATCGTCCTCGGCCGGACTACAGGTTGTATGCGGCATTAGAAAGACACCGCGTGGCACAAAGAGAAATTATAAATCATTCAGGAATCCGGATACTTACAATCTTGCTGGGGGCTTGGCCCTTGAGGGCCACTCCCCGTCGCCGTCGCCGGCGTTGGCAGAGCAGTCCGGAGGAAGGGTCCTTCCTTTCTTGGACCCTTTGGCCTCCCCCGTTGGGGAAGCCTTCCTTTTCTTCTCTCCCCCCTCTTGGGGAGAGGCCTATTTCTCCTCCTCGTCTTCGGGGGAGGAGTCCGCCTCGGAGCCATCGGACGACGAGTCCGATACCACCTGGCACCAGGAACTTCTTCGGGTTCCCGTGGCCTTCTTCTTGGCCTTCTTCTCCGGCACCACATAAAGTGTCGGGACTATCAGCCCCGTCAAACGGGTGTCCACTGCGTCTTCGGGGAGGGGAGCCGGACAGTTAACCTGTCCGGACATCCTCTGCCAGTCTTGTTAAAGGCATGGGGAATTTTAAATCCCACATAGAGTCAAACTATGAAAGAAATGAATGTCCCATAAAGGATAACATAGCTTACCGCGCCGGCCGGGCGCTGCATGCTGAATCTGCGATCTTCAGTCACGGATGCGGGGGCTTCTCCGCCCTTGAACAGCACCCTCCAGGCAGCTTTGTACGTTGTGTCGAAGAGCCCGCTGAGGGTCCGGTGCTGTGCCGGATCAAACTCCCACAAATTGAAAGCCCGTTGTTGGCAGGGGAGAATCCGGCAGATGAGCATGACGTGGATCACGTTGACAAGTTTAAGCTTCTTGTTCACCAGGGTCTGGATACAGGACTGGAGTCCGGTCAGCTCCTCTGAACTGCCCCATAGCAAGCCCTTCTCTTTCCAGGAGGTGAGCTGCATGGGGGTACCAGATTTGAACTCGGGGGCCGCTACCCATTTAGGGTCACGCGGCTCGGTGATTTAGAACCACCCCGATTGCCACCCTTTGATGGTTTCCACGAAGGCACCCTCGAGCCAAGTAACGTTGGGCATTTTGCCCACCATGGCGCCTCCGCACTCCGCTTGGTTGCCCTTCACAAGCTTCGGCTTGACATTGAAGGTCTTTAACCACAAGCCGAAGTGGGGCCGGATGCAGAGGAAGGCCTCGCACACGACGATAAACGCCGAGATGTTGAGGATGAAGTTTCGCGCTAGATCGTGGAAGTCCAGGCCGTAGTAGTACATGAGCCCCCGGACGAAGGGATGAAGTGGGAAGCCCAGTCCACAGAGGAAGTGGGGAAGAAACACGACCCTCTCATGGGGCCTGGGGGTGGGGATGAGCTGCCCCTCGTCGGGCAGCCGGTGCGCGATGTCGCTGGACAAGTATCCGGCGCCACGCAGTTTTTTGATGTGCCCCTCCGTAACGAAGGAGGCCATCCACTTGCCTCCCGCTCCGAACATGGCTGGAGGAGGTTGAGGCGAGGTGTGCGGACTTGGGCGCTGGAGCTCGAGTGCGCGGAGATGGATAGGCAAAGGAGGAAGAAGGCGTAGGTAAAAAGGGTGGATCCTTATCCCCTTATATATGGGCGGGCGAAGACTATGCGTCCCCACCGGCCTGGTAAAACTCGCCTATCTCCCAAGCGCCACCATCAATGGCGCGGTTGGGTTACCCACGTCCGTATTGATGGGAATCCCGTGTCCGGATGGGACTTTCCTTGGTGTGGAAGGCAAGCTTGGCAATACGGATATGTAGATCTCCTACCATTGTAACCGACTCTGTGTAACCCTAGCCCTCTCCGGTGTCTATATAAACCGGAGGGTTTTAGTCCGTAGGACGAACAACCATTACAACAATCATACCATAGGCTAGCTTCTAGGGTTTAGCCTCCTTGATCTCGTGGTAGATCCACTCTTGTACTACCCATATCATCAATATTAATCAAGCAAGAGTAGGGTTTTACCTCCATCGAGAGGGCCCGAACCTGGGTAAAAACATCGTGTCCCTTGTCTCCTGTTACCATCCGCCTAGACGCACAGTTCGGGACCCCCTACCCGAGATCCGCCGGTTTTGACACCGACAGTAGGGTTAGATTGACAATAAATATTCTTTCTCAACCATTTGACTACTTTAGACCATGTTTGGATGGGAGGGGTAACTTTTTTTTACTAATTTTTTAGTGGGCCCAAGAGAACTAACCCAAATAAGCTCCTCTAGTGTGGGCTAGTTTTTTGGGGTGGGTTAGATCCAACTAACCCAAACTAACCCATCATGTTTGGATACTTTTGGGTTATTTGAGCCCCAACTAACCAAAACTAACTCTAACTTAGGGATCCAAACAGGGCCAAAGAGATGCCATTTGATGCATAGGATAGGAATTTTTCCACTTAGTCTAGGCTAATGTACTGGTAATTTGCTCTAAAAACTACAGTAGTAACTAGTAGTACTGGTACATGCTCGTACTCAGACACAGACACACACACTAACTACTAGTACTACTACTCCCTCCTTTCCGGTTTATAGGGCTCAATTCAAAAATCTCACCAACCAAGGTAGATGATGAGTGGTGGAATACTTTTTGTAGTTTGCAAAAGCACCCAATTAATGCTCTTATTTTCCTCAAAAAGTTATGTTTACCAATGTATTAATTGCAATGCATGCATGCATAAAGTACATGCATTTGGTCAATTTTTTCTTAATACTTGCATGCAATGATTTAATGCACCTTGGAATCTGAACATGTGATGGGAAACAACCAAATTGAGCCTTATAAAATGGAAAAACTTAAATTTTGAGATGAGACCTATAAACCGGAAAGGAGGGAGTACTTCTCACATGCTGGCCAGACGCCGTCGTGCTCCTTCCCGGCTTTGTCGGCGACACCCCACCGTGCTTGGATCTCTGCTGACCTCTCCGCAGCAGCGCCTGCGTCCTTTTCTTTCTTGCAGTGGTGGGCCTCTCTTTTCTTGAGTGCTTTCTGACTTTTCCGCTCCCTTTGTGCGGCTTTGGCCACCTCTTGCTCTACCGCCCATTCGGCCTTGGCATCTTCAAATTTCTCCTACATAGTTGTGAGGTCGCGAGCGGCGATGAACTCGGCACGGCGGGATGCCATCGCTTCCCTACCATTTTGTGTGCGTTCGTGGGCGGTGAGGAACTCGGCGCGGCGGGATGCCATCGCTGCCTTACCGGTTAGTGTGCGGCGCGGTGGCATGAACGACGCTTGGTGAGAGCTCTGGGGTGGAGTGGCCGGACAACCGTATAGTGCATTGGTTTGTCAAGAGCTCAAGGACAGAATATGAAGCAAATTAGGATTCCCCTTCAATCCTAGTCATTTATTACCGAGTAAAATGCATTGGCGGTCATCGAACTTGTCTTGATAGCTCACTTTGATCATTGTATACGAGATATGGTGATTATACGGTGGTTGATAGCTCCGGTCTTGAAAACCAGTCGCTGGCTCAGCGTATAGCTCCGTATTCGTATGGTTGACCAGTCAAACAGTCCGCATGCGCCTGAAATGGTCACCATCTCTCCAGAATGTCAATGCCGCATTCACTGGACTTAACTGCAGGTGCAATTGGTGTGTCACTGACATGCGGGCCAGACGCCCATTGGGCCCACATGTCAGACACCCAAACGCATCTATAGTTAAGTCACTGAAGCAGCGTCCACATTCACGCCCGATGAACCTACTCCGGCACCAGTTGTCCATCCGTCTACCGCGGCTCATTGCCATTCGCCCGCTATATTAACTTGAGCCCCAGCTCCCAGCCATAGCCCAAGACCCACACTTATTCTCCTCCGGTCCCTTCCTTCTGTCGGCACCACTTCAGCGATGGCCTCGTGGCGCTCCGAAGCACTCTTGGACGTACTGTCATAGGAGCAGACGAGGGACATCGGCGGCTCCGCTCCGGGCGCGCTCCAAAGATTTGTTTGACGTATTTTCGTAGGAGCAAACGAAGGAGATCGCCGGCACCCCCGGTCTGCCCTCCGCCGCCACGACCACGAAGCCGGCGCGCGTGCGCGGGTGCAGTCGGCAGCGAGGAAGAGTAGTAGTCAATATGCACGATTCTAGCTCCAGTGATCGTACGATGTCCATCCAACGACCGTGGTGCTTCTTCAACCTCTGGTCTTCTTGCTCCAGCTGCCCAAACCAGCGCCGGGCGTGCCTCGTGCTCCTGCCTCCCGTGGCCGGCTGCGATGCGGCGGAGGCCTCACCACCCCCTACTACTCCCACCGCTGGCCAGGCCATCCCTCTACTCACCCACACCCCTGTTATTTTTCGGCGACGGCAGCCTCACACCGTAGCGAACCAGTGAACCCTCATACTCCTTTACGCGTGGGCATCCACTGTCGCGTCTTCCCCAGCTCCGCGTCATCCCCTTCCTAGGCCTCGCCGTCGTCCACCACCCTGGTGCTCTCAGCGCGGCGTGGTCAACGTGGTCAAGGAATGGCTTCCATCGGACGTGGAGTGTACGTGGAGAGGCTGATAGCTGGGTCCACGGCCGCAGCAAGGAAGTGCCTCCTTATTACGCGCAAAATAATTATTCCTCCACCTGACAGTGGGGACCCACCGGACGGGCCACCGTATTTAGCGAAAAAAAAGTTTCCCCTTGTCTGCTGGGACCCACCAATTACATCTTCGCACGCAAGGAAGTGCGTCCGAAAAATGATTCGCCCCCCTGACTGCTGGAACCCACTAGCTACATCTTCGCACGCAAGGAAGTGCCTGATAGTCGGGACCCACCTGGTCGAAGCGTACGTAGCGTTGTCATTCTGGTCGCGAACGTGTACGTACATATATACTGGTGGATGTAGAGGCGCGCACGTGTCGTAGTAGAGGCGCGCACGTAGCATGTACACGTACGTACAGCGGCGAGGGTGCAAGAAAAAAATACGACCACGTACGTACATACGGGCAGGGTCTCTAACGCCTATCGCGCATACGTACATGGCTGGGTCGGAACGGAGAAACAGCGTCGTCGTCGTGTTCATGGGGAGCCAACCGGCTGGGTCGGAACGGAATGCGTGGTCGTGTTCATCGGGAGGCCTTGGACGGAATAGGCGATGGAAACGAGGCCTGGCGTACCACACAAAGGAGGAAACGGCCTTGTGTTCGACCGGCCACGTTCGAAACAGGGTCCTATTGATCGGGAGGTGCCCGGCGTACCGCAAAACGGAGGAAACGGACCTCCTACGGTCGAAACGGGGGTCCCGTTGATCGGGGGGTGTGGCGTACCGCAAAACGGACGAAACGGACTTGTGTTGCAGCGCTACGGTCGAAACGGGGGTCCTGTTCATCGGAGGGGTGTGGCGTACCGCAAAACGGACGAAACGGACTTCTGTTGGAGCGCTACGGTCGAAACAGGGGTCCTGTTCATCGGGAGGGGTGTGGCGTACCGCAAAACGGGACTCCACAGGACACTGTTCATCTCCACTGTCGACCTCCTCCAGCCTCCACGGGCTACCGTCGACCTCCTCCAGCCTCCACGGGCTCCTGTTCATCTAGCCTCCACCGCGCGCTACTCCACCGGCTACTGTTCAACCACCCCTCCACGGGCACCCCTCCACCGTCTACTGTTCATCCAGCCCTCCACACCACGGGGTCCTGTTCAACCACCCCTCCACGGCCACCCCTCCACCATCTACTATTCATCCAGCCCTCCACACAACGGGTTCCTGTTCATCCAGAGGCAACACCACCGCTCACTGTTCATCCAACCCCCCCTCCCCCCGCAACGCTCATTGTTCATCCCAGAGGTAGCATCGATCGGCTTCAGTTAGCAACGGCAGCGAAGGAATCGCTCCATCAGGTTCAGTTAACAGCCATCGATCGATCGCTCGGGTTCAGTAACGCGTAGCTTGCAGTGCAATTGCTCGGGTTTAGTTAGAGCCCAACGCCTCGCTCGGCTTCAGTTAGAGCCAATGCCTCGCACACACGTGCGTACCTGTACGAGAGAAACACGCATCGCTCTCCCACCGTAACCGGCAACTCCATGAAATTTTCCTCCCCCTCGCTTCTACCACGGTTTTTTCCGTCATGGACGGCCCAAAGAATGTCATGCAGCTGCGTCTCCGGCCCGCCCAGGACGAAAAGCCCATTTTCTGCAATGATTTTTTGTCATAGAAGTAGGAGCCCACCACATCTATGATGATACCGGGTTTTGTCACAATTATCGTCATAGAAGTGTCATATGTATGACAGAAAAAAAATTCGTTCGGCCCAAAATGTCACGGATGTGTCTTTTTTTTGTATTGGCACCATAGAATCACGTGTGCGATAGTTGTCGTGTATGATGATGTTATGACGGTCCGACGTTTTGTAATCCTGTCTGACACTCGAATGACGATTAGCTAATATTCTTAATTAGTTATAGCATACGGTTTGGGAAAAGCGAATGTGTGTGATTGTATGCTTATCATACACGTTCTATAATAGTGAACCGTTTGTGCTGGGCCGCGCATCATAAATGTAGCACCATAGAATACCGACTGCGATGGCAATGCGAGCACACACGAGTAGGAGTACTGTATATGCATCTTCGCTCCCTATCCCCAACGGTTTCTGGGTCGTGTGGGAAGGACCCCCTATCACCCACACTCACTTGGCAACAGTTCCAAATGCCGTTGCGTAAAGGGGTTAAAAACCGTTGGTATAGCACGGACACATACCAGTGACAACAAATGCACTAGGAGAACTAGCCCCAATTAGTTGGGTGGGATAGTTGTTTTGGTGGGTTAGACGCAACTAGCTCAAACTAGCCCTCATGTTTGGATACTTTAGGGCTATTTGAGCCCAAACTAGCTCAAATTAACTCTAACCCATGGATCCAAACAAGGCCAATAACTAGAGTACTTAGACCCGAACAATACAAGTTTGAATGACTATGTTTGCTTGTTTTTAAATATTAGGCATGTTGCAGTAAATAACACACCTTTCCACTTCTTGTTTTCTAAATATTAGGTTTTTAACAATTTGGTCTTGCACATGTAGGTCCCGCTGTCAGAGGTTTTGACCCACTGTTCGACCCTTTTTTGCATATGTGGAAATGATTTGTCCATGAATATCAGTCAACTCAAGAAACTCGTAAAGATTGTTAGGATAAAGAAATTAGCGACAAAAACAACAAGATCTTTTTATGCACAATGAAGAAGACATCAGTTCACTACAAGATGGTACTAACTGTTATACCTTGTCTTTTTAATACCTTTGCGCCATTTCAAATCTAGCGAAGATATTTATGCATATCCTTCTTTTCAGGCCTTTCCAAAGTAGTTCACTGATGATTACCTCTCAAACCACCTGTATGGTCAAGAGGCGAGGAAGGTATTCATACAACACCCACGGTTCAATATTGAAGTCTTCCTAAAGAGGACAAAGGATGGACGGTCAATCATCCACAGGCACTCGCCTAAAGTTGCAAAGACCTGCAGCATCAATGAAGGCTCAATATTCGCCTTCCGCCTTCAGTAGTTTTCCAGATGAGATTCATCTGTCTATGTACCGTCTGTGATGCTAATTTTGAAAGGTTATAGGTGTTGCATGTGAAACTTGGTGCTGGTGCCGTTGTGTAGTGCGGTAGCTGAGTGCTGAAGCTATATGATGTTGTACTCTGATGTATTTCAATAATGAAATCCTGCTTCCTTAATACGAAAATGAAATATATTGTGTGCTTAATATGAAATGTCAATTAGATTAATAAATGGATTATTAATAATAGGCTAATTAGCCTACTAATTGGGTTTATATTGCAAACGGTTATTGAGAACACACCATGGGCGATGACCTCAGACAACGCACATAGTTTCTAGTAATAAAGCGTGTTGGATCAATGAACAATCACACATGACTTCCCCTTGAAAACTGTTTGTGTTATGTCACTATGCTCAAATGTTTACCACATAAAAAGTGTGTGTGATGGACAGCCGATGTCACACAGTTTCTTCTACGCACCGTGTGTGATGCATTCAATAACGCAAATAGTAAAATTGTTTATATCATCTGCAATGACAACGCTATCACAAATGATTTACTGGGAAAAATTGTGTGTGATGTATGTACAAACGAAAACGTTTTCCCTGGATTTCCTGTGTGGGATGTACATATGAACAGAAACATACTTCTTGGATTGACTGTGTAGGATGTACATACGAATGAAAACGTATTCCTTGTATTGACTGTGTGGAATGTACATACATACGAAAACGTTTGTCTGGGACTGACCGTGTGGAATGTACTTACGACCGGAAATTATTGGGCATGTATAATTGTATTTTTTAACACAACTGTATGTATAACCGTATTTGATCGCTCGCCCGTCACACACGAGCTCATTTTTTCCAACGTGTGTGACGGGAGGTCCTATCCCCGGCGGTTTTTGGTTTGTGTGGTAAGGACCCCCCCCTATCACACACACTCACTTGGCAATGGTTCAAAATGCCGTCGCGGAAAGGGGTTAAAAACTGTTTGTATAGCACCTCGTTGTACCAGTGGGATAACTTTCTTTAGCCATGATAGTTTGAGAAGACATGATTGCTTTATTAGTATGCTTGAAGTACTATTATTCTTTTGTCAATATTAAACTTTTGTTTTGAATCTTATTGATCTGAATATTCATGCCACAATAAGAAACATTACATAATAAACTTGTTAGGTAGCTTTCCACATCAAAAATTCTATTTTTATCATTTACCTACATGTGGACGAGCAGGAATTAAGCTCTGGAATGTTTGATATGTCTCCAACGTATCTATAATTTTTTATTGTTCTATGCTATTATGTAATCAATCTTGAATGTTTTATATGTATTATGGTGATATTTTACATCATTTTTGGGACTAACATATTAACCTAGTGCTAAGTGTCAGTTGCTCTTTTTTTCCTTGTTTTTGTCTTTTACAGAAAATCAATACCAAACAGAACGAAACTTTTTGAGGATATTTCTTGGACAGGAAGACACCTAGGAAGCTTCGGGAGGAGGCCAGAAGGGCCACATATGGGCCACAAGCTCACAGGACGCGCCCCAGGGGGCGCGCCCCCAAGCTTGTGGGCCCACCATGGCACCCATCACCCTAATCTCAGCTCCACAAAAACGCAAATATTCCCGTACACTAGAGGGCACACTAAAAATACTTTTCTGCTGCCACAAACTTCTGTTCTCGTGAGATTCCATCTATGCGCCCTTTTTTAGCACTCTGCCGAAGGAGGATTCGATCGCGGAGGGGTTATTCATCAACCTTACTGCCCTTCCCATGATGTGTGAGTAGTTTACCACAGACCTTCGGGTCCATAGCTAGTATCTAGATTGCTTTTTCTCTCTCTTTGAACTTCAATATAATGTTCTCCTCGATGTTCTTGGAGATCTATTCGATGTAATCTTCTTTTGCGGTGTGTTTGTTGAGATCCGATGGATTGTGGGTTTATGATCAGATTATCTATGAATATTATTTGAATCTTATCAAAACTCTTCTATGCATGATTAAGATAGCTTTGTATTTCTCTCTGATCTATTGATTTGGTTTGGCCAACAAGTTTGATTTTTCTAGCAATGGGAGAGGTACTTTGTAGGGGGTTCAATCTTGCGGTGTGTCCTCACCCAGTGACAGAATGGGTAGCGAGGCACGTATTTGTACTGTTGCCACTAAGGATAAGAATATGGTGGTTTTACCATATTGATTGGATCTATCCATCTAAATCATGTCGTCTTGCTTAAAGCGCTACCCCGTTCTTGTTAACTTAATACTCTAGATGCATGTTGGATCGGTCGATGTGTGGAGTAATAGTAGTAGATGCAGGCAGGAGTCGGTCAACCTGTCACGGACATGATGCCTATGTTCATGATTATTTCCTTGGATATCATCATAACTATGCGCTTTTCTATCAATTGCTCGGCAGTAATTTGTTTACCCACCGTATGTGTTCTTTCAAGAGAGAAGCCTCTAGTGAAACCTATGGCCCCGGGATCTATTTTCTATCATATTATTTTCAGATCTATAAAACCAAAAACACAAAAATACCATGCTGCAATTTACTTATCTTTACCTTATTTTTCACTTTTATTTATCTTTATATCAGTCTCTATCAGATCTCATCCATGTAAGTACCGTGAAGGGATTGGCAGCACCTTTTTCGCGTTGGGTGCAAGTATTTGTTTGTTTATGCAGGTGCATCTATTGGGGACTTGTGTGTTCCTCCTACTAGATTGATACCTTGGTTCTCTAACGAAGGGAAATACTTATCTCTACTTTGTTGCATCATCCTTTCCTCTTCAAGGAAAACACCAACGCAAGCTCAAGAAGTAGCAGTTTCCGCGGGATGATAGTGTTACAAAGATCTTAAAAGATAGGTGTAATTAAGAATAAAAAATAGTTAAAAATAAAAGAAAATTGTTTGTAGTGGCATGAGTTTGTTCACCTCTAGTTACTAAAAAAAGAGAGGACTCGAGAAAATGGCTTGCATATATAACGCTCTAATCAGCCTACGCAAGGCAACCTATTTTGTGGCCAAATTTTTACATGATCTTCACAATTATTGGATGATAAAATGTCCTTTGTTGATCGCAATGGAAAGAGGACAATGCAACTGATGTGCTAAAATAAAAATATTAACAAACCAAAAATTATCAAAATAAATAAAATAAATAAATGTTTGTAGTTGCATGAGTTTTTTACCTATCGTTAATAAAGCATTAGAAAGTGAAGAAGATGGCTTGCATATAACTCTCAAATTAGCTTAGTTAGGACAATATAGGTTTAGTGGCCAAAATAGTGCATAATCTAAGTATTTATTTTTCTGGATACTGGGAGTATTTTATTGGATGATCGAAAGTACTCTATGTCTGTTGATCACAATGGAAAGAGGACGTGCTACCTGATGTGCTAATAGGAAAGTATTAGCAGATAACAGTTTGCCTAAATAAATACACTAATGAGAGAAAGGAAATAAACAATAAAAATCACATGTGTACACACCTTGAATGATGTCCCATCTTTAATAGTGTTAAGAATTTATTTAAATCTCTTATCAAAGATAATGAAATTAATTACATGACCAATCTTAAAGAATTGTAAATTTACGAGCTTCTTGCTGGACACATGTGGCCTTACACACCGTAAGTATGATCTAAATCATACCAATTGCATATGATACTACTTTACCCTTGTAGTAATTACGTGGAAATCAACAAAATATTTCCCATCTACGATAATTCGGTTACATACTGATATCACCACTCCAGCATGCATCAATGGTCCCTCACAAAAAATTAGGGATCTGCGTAAGTAATAACAATTTAACCTTCAATCAAAATTATTCAGAGCCCGTATGTTGATTGGATCGGCAGTAAGGATATTTTTCGACATTAGGGGGGATAAGTACCACAAAGAATGCGGAGAAATAAATTAGAAATGTTATTGACATTTAATCCTTATATCCACGTACTAAACGAATCTAAACTAGAAGTTTATAGAATCATATATTTGCAACACATTGCAAATCTGCCACATACATTTACTGATGACAAGGTGTCACTAAATACTATATTCCTGCAGTAAAGTGCCAGAAAGAGTGGACGTACCTGATAAACCACTCTTCTCCCCAAATGAGAGCAAGAGGGGGAGAAAATCTGACAACAGGAGATATATCTTCTCATATGCTTCCGCGTAAACAGGGGAAACCAAATCCTCAACCATTAAATGTAATTCAACATCAAGTTGAAAGATATCTCTCTAGATGCTCATCATCCAAAGCCCGACATAAATTGCACAAATGTTTTGGTGCCGGGACATCGAAACACCTTGACTCCAGTTGTTGTGGGGAATCGAGGAGTTAAAAAGGAATAAATATATTATCCACAAACTTCAATGATTTCATCAAAAACATATAAACTAAAGACTACATTTGTCAACACATAATTCTTCTCAAATTGCTAAAACCTTTTGGGCCCTGGACCAAAATCCATGGTAGAGTGCGTCTTGCACTCATATTGGTTCACATAAAAGGAAGCAAGTAATGAAGAATAGCACTCGCTATACAAACGAGTGGTATTTACCGCAGTAATACCTACTCCTCATAAGTATCTTCCTTATGGAATACTAAAAACTTTTCATTCATAGACAAAGTCAATGAGGTGGTGAGAAAGCGAGGATTGTAGCAAAAGGGTTCACGTAGAGACCCGACATCGATTACGATGTAACATAACCTCTTGGTATGCGTGGAATTATGTTTCGATACTAAATATCATTGACAATAAAAATAATAATAATATCCATGCAGTTGATGGATGAAGTGGCTGAAGGAAATATGCCCTAGAGGCAATAATAAAGTTATTATTTATTTCCTTATTTCATGATAAATGTTTATTATTCATGCTAGAATTGTATTAACAGGAAACATAATACATGTATGAATACATAGACAAACATAGTGTCACTAGTATGCCTCTACTTGACTAGCTTGTTTATCAAAGATGGTTATGTTTCCTAGCCATGGACAAAAGAGTTGTCATTTGATTAACGGGATCACATCATTAGGAGAATGATGTGATTGACTTGACCCATTCCGTTAGCTTAGCACTTGATCGTTTAGTATGTTGCTATTGCTTTCTTCATGACTTATACATGTTCCTATGACTATGAGATTATGCAACTCCCGTTTACCGGAGGAACACTTTGTGTGCTACCAAACGTCACAACATAACTGGGTCATTATAAAGGAGCTCTACAGGTGTCTCCGAAGGTACATGTTGGGTTGGCGTATTTCGAGATTAGGATTTGTCACTCCGATTGTCGGAGAGGTATCTCTGGGCCCTCTCAGTAATGCACATCACTATAAGCCTTGAAAGCAATGTAGCTAATGAGTTAGTTACAGAATGATGCATCACGTAACGAGTAAAGAGACTTGCCGGTAACGAGATTTAACTAGGTATTGAGATGCCGATGATCGAATCTCGGGCAAGTAACATACCGATGACAAAGGGAACAACGTATGTTGTTATGCGGTTTGACCGATAAAGATCTTCATAGAATATGTGGGAGCCAATATGGGCATCAAGGTCCCGCTATTGGTTATTGACCAGAAACATTTCTCGGTCATGTCTACATAGGTCTCGAACCCGTAGGGTCCGCATGCTTAACGTTTCGTTGACGATATAGTATTATATGAGTTATGTATGTTGGTAACCGAATGTTGTTCGGAGTCCCGGATGAGATCATGGACATGAATAGGAACTCCGGAATGGTCCGGAGATAAAGTTTGATATATGGAATAATAGTGTTTGATCTCCAGAAGGGTTCCGGAATTCACCGGAAGGGGTTCCGGATGTTTCCCGAAATGTTTGGGTACGAGAACACGTTATTTGGGCCAAAGTGGAAAGCCCACAAGGTTTTTGGAAAGGCAAAAGGAAGTTTTGCGGAGTCCAGGGGCCAGACGCCAGGGTCCCTGGCGTCTAGGTCCAGACGCCAGGAACCCTGGCGTCTGGCCCTGGAGTCCGAGAAGGACTCTTGCCTTTCGGGTGAAACCGACTTTGTGGAGGCTTTTACTCCAAGTTTCGACCCCAAGGCTCAACATATAAATAGAGGGGCAGCGCTAGCACCAAAGACACATCAAGAAACACCAAGCCGTGTGCCGGCAACCCCGTCCCCTCTAGTTTATCCTCCGTCATACTTTTCGTAGTGCTTAGGCGAAGCCCTGTGGAGATTGTTCTTCACCAACACCATCACCACGCCGTCGTGCTGCCGGAACTCATCTACTACTTCGCCCGTCTTGCTGGATCGAGAAGGTGAGGACGTCATCGAGCTGAACGTGTGTAGAACTCGGAGGTGCCGTGCTTTCGGTACTTGGATCGGTCGGATCGTGAAGACGTACGACTACATCAACCGCATTGATAAACGCTTCCGCTTAGCGATCTTCAAGGGTATGAAGATACACTCCCCCCTCTCGTTGCTATGCATCACCATGATCTTGCGTGTGCGTAGGAAATTTTTTGAAATTACTACATTCCCCAACAGTGGTATCAGAGCTTAGGTTTTATGCGTTGATGTTATATGCATGAGTAGAACACAAGTGAGTTGTGGGCGATACAAGTCATACTGCTTACCAGCATGTCATACTTTGGTTTAGCGGTATTGTTGGATGAAGCGGCCCGGACCGACATTACGCGTACGCTTACGCGAGACTGGTTTTACCGCCGTGCTTTGCACATAGGTGACTAGCGGGTGTATGTTTCTCCAACTTTAGTTGAACCGAGTGTGGCTACGCCCGGTCCTTGCGAAGGTTAAAACAACACTAACTTGACAAACTATCATTGTGGTTTTGATGCGTAGGTAAGAACGGTTCTTGCTCAGCCCATAGCAGCCACGTAAAATTTGCAACAACAAAGTAGAGGACGTCTAACTTGTTTTTGCAGGGCATGTTGTGATGTGATATGGTCAAGACGTGATGCTATATTTTATTGTATGAGATGATCATGTTTTGTAACCGAAGTTATCAGCAACTGGCAGGAGCCATATGGTTGTCGCTTTATTGTATGAAATGCAAACGCCCTGTAATTACTTTACTTTATCACTAAGCGGTAGCGATAGTCGTAGAAGCAATAGATGGCGTAATGACAACGATGCTACGATGGAGATCAAGGTGTCGCGCCGGTGACGATGGTGATCATGACGGTGCTTCGAAGATGGAGATCACAAGCACAAGATGATGATGGCCATATCATATCACTTATATCGATTGCATGTGATGTTTATCCTTTATGCATCTTATCTTGCTTTTATTGACGGTAGCATTTTAAGATGATCTCTCACTAAAATTATCAAGAAGTGTTCTCCCTGAGTATGCACCGTTGCGAAAGTTCTTCGTGCTGAGACACCACGTGATGATCGGGTGTGATAGGCTCTACGTTCAAATACAACGGGTGCAAAATAGTTGCACACGCGGAATACTCAGGTTAAATTTCACGAGCCTAGCATATAACAGATATGGCCTTGGAACACGGAGACCGAAAGGTCGAGCGTGAATAATATAGTAGATATGATCAACATATTGATGTTCACCGTTGAAACTACTCCATCTCACGTGACGATCGGACATGGTGTAGTTGATATGGATCACGTAATCACTTAGAGGATTAGAGTGATGTCTATCTAAGTGGGAGTTCTTAAGTAATATGATTAATTGAACTTAAATTTATCATGAACTTAGTCTTGGTAGTATTTTGCAAATTATGTTGTAGATCAATAGCTTGTGTTGTTGCTTTCATAAGTTTATTTTGGTATGTTCCTAGAGAAAATTGTGTTGAAAGATGTTAGTAGCAATGATGCGGATTGGATCCGTGATCTGAGGTTTATCCTCATTGCTGCACAGAAGAATTATGTCCTTAATGCACCGCTAGGTGACAGACCTATTGCAGGAGCAGATGCAAACGTTATGAATGTTTGGCTAGCTCAATATGATGACTACTTGATAGTTTAGTGCACCATCCTTAACGGCTTAGAATCGGGACTTCAAAGACGTTTTGAACGTCAAGGACCATATGAGATGTTCCAGGAATTGAAGTTAATATTTCAAGCAAATACCCGAGTTGAGAGATATGAAGTCTCCAACAAGTTCTATAGCTAAAAGATGAAGGAGAATCACTCAACTAGTGAGCATGTACTCAGATTGTCTGGGTACTTCAATCGCTTGAATCAAGTGGGAGTTAATCTTCCAGATAAGATAGTGATTGACAGAATTCTCTAGTCACCATCACTAAGTTACTAGAACTTCATGATGAACTATAGTATGCAAGGGATGACGAAAACGATTCCCGAGCTCTTTGTGATGTTGAAATCGACGAAGTTACAAATCAAGAAAGAGCATCAAGTGTTGATGATTGACAAGACCACTAGTTTCAAGAAAAGGGAAACTTCAAGTAGAATGGCAAACAAGTTGTCACTCCCGCGAAGAAGCCCAAAGCTGGACCAAAGCCTGAAACTGAGTGCTTACACTGCAAAGGACTGGTCACTGGAAGCGGAACTACCCTGAAAATTTGGTGGATAAGAAGGATGGCAAAGTGAACAAGGGTATATTTGATATACAGATTATTGATGTGTGCCTTACTAGTGTTTATAGTAGCCCCTGAGTATTTGATACTTGTTCGGTTGCTAAGATTAGTAACTCGAAACAGGAGTTACAGAATAAACAGAGACTAGTTGAGGGTGAAGTGACGATGAGTGTTGGAAGTAGTTCCAATATTGATATGATCATCATCGCACACTCCCTATACTTTCGGGATTAGTGTTAAACCTAAAAAAATGTTATTTAGCGTTTGCGTTGAGCAATATGATTTGATCATGTTTATTGCAACACGGTTATTCATTTAAAGTTAGAGAATAAATTGTTATTCTGTTTACATGAATAAGACCTTCGATGGTCATACACCCAATAAATATAGTTTGTTGGATCTCGATCGTAGTAATACACATATTCATAATATTGATGCCAAAAGATGAGAAGTTAATAATGATAGTGCAACTTATTTGTGGCACTGCCGTTAGGGTCATATCGGTGTAAAGCGCATGAAGAAACTCCATAAAGATGGATTTTTTGAATCACTTGGTTATGAATCATTTGATGCTTGCGAACCATGCCTTTTGGGCAAGATGACTAAAACTCCGTTCTCCGGAACAATGGAACAAGCTACTGACTTATTGGAAATAATACATACCGATGTATGCGATCCAATGAGTGTTGATGCTCCTGGCAAGTATCATTTTTTTTGACCTTCACAAGATGATTTGAGCAGACATGGGTATATCTACTTGATGAAACATAAGTCTAAAATAGTTGAAAGGTTCAAAGAATTTCAGAGTGAAGTGGAAAAATCATCATAACAAGAAAATAAAATTTCTATGATCTGATCGCGGAGACGAATATTTGAGTTACGAGTTTGGTCTTCAATTAAAACAATGTAGAATAGTTTCACAGCTCACGCCACCTAGAACACCACAACGTTATGGTGTGTCCAAACATCATAACCGCACTTTATTGGATATGGTGCGATCTATGATGTCTCCTACTGATTTACCAGTATTGTTTTGGGGTTATGCATTAGAGACAGCTGCATTCACGTTTACTAGGGCACCATCAAAATCCGTTGAGACGACGCCTTATGAACTGTGGTTTGGCGAGAAACCAAAACTTGTCATTTCTCAAAGTTTGGGGCTGCGATGCTTATGTGAAAAAGTTTTCACCTGATAAGCTCGAACCCAAATCGGAGAAGTGCGTATTCATAGAATACCCAAAGGTAACTATTGGGTACACCTTCTATCACAGATCCGAAGGCAAGTTATCCATTGCTAAGATGGATCCTTTCTAGAGAAGGAGTTTCTCTCGAAAGAAGTGAGTGGGAGGAAAGTAGAACTTGATGAGGTAATTACACCTTCTCCCTTATTGGAAAGTAGTTCATCACAGAAATCAGTTCCAGTGATTCCTACACCAATTAGTGAGGAAGTTAATGATGATGATCATGAAACTTCAGATCAAGTTGCTACCAAACCTCGTAGGTCTTCCAGAGTAAGATCCGCACCAGTGTGGTACGGTAATCGTGTTCTGGAAGTCATGTTACTAGACCATGATGAACCTACAAACTATGAGGAAGCGATGATGAGCCCAGATTCCGCGAAATGGCTTGAGGCCATAAAATCTAAGATATGATCCATGTATGAGAACAAAGTATGGACTTTGGTGGACTTGCCGGATGATCGGCAAGCCATAGAAAATAAATGGATCTTCAAGAGGAAGACAGATGCTGATAGTAGTGTTACTATCTACAAAGCTCGACTTGTCGCAAAAAGGTTTTCGATAAGTTCAAGGTGTTGAATACAATGAGATTTTCTCACTCGTATCGATGCTTAAGTCTGTCCGAATCATGTTAGCAATTGCCACATTTTATGAAATCTGGCAAAAGGATGTCAAAACTGCATTCCTTAATGGATTTATTAAAGAAGAGTTGTATATGATACAACCATAAGGTTTTGTCAATCCTAAAGGTGCTAACAAAATGTGCAAGCTCCAGCGATCCATCAATGGACTGGTGCAAGCATCTCGGAGTTGGAATATACGCTTTGATGAGTTGATCAAAGCATATGGTTTTATACAGACTTTTGGAAAGGCCTGTATTTACAAGAAAGTGAGTGGGAGCACTACAGCCTTTCTGATAAGTTTATGTGAATGACATATTGTTGATAGGAAATAATGTAGAATTATTCTGCAAAGCATAAAGGAGTGTTTGAAAGGAGTTTTTCAAAGAAAGACCTCGGTGAAGCTGCTTAGATATTGAGCATGAAGATCTATAGAGATAGATCAAGATGCTTGATAAGTTTTTCAATAAGTACATACCTTGTCAAGATTTTGAAGTAGTTCAAAATGGAACAGTCAAAGAAAGTGTTCTTGCCTGTATTGCAAAGGTGTGAAATTGAGTAAGACTCAAATCCCGACCATGGCAGAAAATAGAAAATAGAATGAAAGTCATTCCCTATGCCTCAGTCATAGGTTCTATAAAGTATGCTATGCTGTTAACCAGACCTATTGTATACCTTGCTCTGAGTTTGGCAAAGGAATACAATTTTGATCTAATAGTAGATCACTAGACAGCGGTCAAGAATATCCTTAGTGAGGACTAAGGAGATGTTTCTTGATTATGGAGGTGATAAAAGAGCTCATTGTAAAAGTTACATCGGTGCAAACTTTTACACTAGTCCAGATGACTCTAAGTCTCAATATGGATACATATTGAAAGTGGGAGCAATTAGCTAGAGTAGCTCCACGCAGAGCATTGAAGACATAGAATATTTGCAAAATACATACGGCTCTGTAACTGACAGACCCGTTGACTAAGCTTCTCTCACGAGCAAAACATGATCATACCTTAGTACTCTTTTGGGTGTTAATCACATAGCAATGTGAACTAGATTATTGACTCTAGTAAACCCTTTGGGTGTTCATCACATGACGATGTGAACGATGGGTGTTAATCATATACAGATATGAATATTGGTGTTAAATCACATCGCGATGTGACCTAGTTTATTGACTCTAGTGCAAGTGGGAGACTGAAGGAAATATGCCCTAGAGGCAACAATAAAGTTATTATTTATTTCCTTATTTCATGATAAATGTTTATTATTCATGCTAGAATTGTATTAACCGGAAACATAATACATGTGTGAATACATAGACAAACATAGTGTCACTAGTATGCCTCTACTTGACTAGCTTGTTTATCAAAGATGGTTATGTTTCCTAGCCATGGACAAAAGAGTTGTCATTTGATTAACGGGATCACATCATTAGGAGAATGATGTGATTGACTTGACCCATTCCGTTAGGTTAGCACTTGATCGTTTAGTATGTTGCTATTGCTTTCTTCATGACTTATACATGTTCCTTTGACTATGAGATTATGCAACTCCCGTTTACCGGAGGAACACTTTGTGTGCTACCAAATTTCACAACGTAACTGGGTGATTATAAAGGAGCTCTACAGGTGTCTCCGAAGGTACATGTTGGGTTGGCGTATTTCGAGATTAGGATTTGTCACTCCGATTGTCGGAGAGGTATCTCTGGGCCCTCTCGATAATGCACATCACTATAAGCCTTTAAAGCAATGTAGCTAATGATTTAGTTACGGAATGATGCATTACGTAACGAGTAAAGAGACTTGCCGGTAACAAGATTTAACTAGGTATTGAGATACCGACGATCGAATCTCGGGCAAGTAACATACCGATGACGGAACAACGTATGTTGTTATGCGGTTTGACCGATAAAGATCTTCGTAGAATATGTGGGAGCCAATATGGGCATCCAGGTCCCGCTATTGGTTATTGACCGGAAACATGTCTCGGTCATGTCTACATAGTTCTCGAACCCGTAGGGTCCGCACGCTTAACCTTTCATTGACGATATAGTATTATATGAGTTATGTATGTTGGTAACCGAATGTTGTTCGAAGTCCCGGATGAGATCATGGACATGATGAGGAACTCCGGAATGGTCCGGAGATAAAGCTTGATATAAGGGATAATAGTTTTTGATCTCCAGAAGGGTTCCGGAATTCACCGGAAGGGGTTCCGGATGTTTCCCGAAATGTTTGGGTACGAGAACACGTTATTTGGGTCAAAGGGGATAGCCCACAAGGCTTTTGGAAAGCGCAAAAGGAAGTTTTGCGGAGTCCAGGGGCCAGATGCCAGGGTCCCTGGCGTCTGGGTCCAGACGCCGGGAACCCTGGCGTCTGGCCCTGGAGTTCGAGAAGGACTCTTGCCTTTCGGGTGAAACCGACTTTGTGGAGGCTTTTACTCCAAGTTTCGACCCCAAGGCTCAACATATAAATGGAAGGGCAGGGCTAGCACCAAAGACACATCAAGAAACACCAAGCCGTGTGCCGGTAACCCCGTCCCCTCTAGTTTATCCTCCGTCATAGTTTCCGTGGTGCTTAGGCGAAGCCCTGCTGAGATTGTTCTTCACCAACACCATCACCACGCCGTCGTGCTGCCGGAACTCATCTACTACTTCGCCCGTCTTGCTGGATCGAGAAGGCGAGGACGTCATCGAGCTGAACGTGTGCAGAACTCGGAGGTGCCATGCGTTCGGTACTTGGATCGGTCGGATCGTGAAGACGTACGACTACATCAACCGAGTTGATTAACGCTTCCGCTTAGCGATCTTCAAGGGTATGAAGATACACTCCCCCTCTCGTTGCTATGCATCACCATGATCTTGCGTGTGCGTAGGAATTTTTTTTGAAATTACTACGTTCCCCAACAGTGGCTACATACTCATATGAGTCACTCATTTCATAAATCTCTATTAAAGTCCCAGAAGGGCATATACTTCGGAATCCAAAAGCAAATCACAACAAGTTTTGTGTAAAACTTCATAAGTCACTTTATAACTTGAAATAGTCGGAAATCATATGGTACTACCGACTAAACGAGTTTCTTCTTCAAAAGGATTACTCGAATAATGATGATTATTTACATATTTAATAAAGGAATCAATTTGATTTCCTTTCATCACCTCAGTGTATATTGATGACCTCATAATCAATGTCTACACAAGACCTAAACATACACAAAATCATTTTAAGACGGAAAATTTGTATTTAACCAAATTTAGCTTAAGCTTACAACTTGAGCATTGTCTCAAGAATACATATCAGTCTACATATATCCAAAATATATACGAGAAGTTCAATATGGATATATCATAACAATAGAAGATATGTATGGTCGTACTGCCTTGGCTTGGTACAAATCCATTCATACCTAGGGGTGATAGTGAAGTGACACCAGGACCTGAAGTTTTATATCTCACTAATGTTAAAGCACTTGTATAATTACAAACTACATCAGGCCTAACACTATATTTTCTATCTTTGTTCGGAGTGCAACCCCCAACAAAAGGTATATGGCTGACATAAGAAATATTAGCTTATATCTCAAGGTCACAACAAATCTTGGACAATTCCATCTGGAAAATCAAGATATGACCATGATATGATGAAATTATATTGGCTCTCTATTTGATCCCAACAATGCCATATAAATGACTGAATTTACTGAAATAGTCTTCTCAGGGAAGTCATCTAAATAGACTCTAATGACTACTTCCACTTATCCTTCTTACATAATTGCTTTATGTAAAAGCATTGCAAAATATGCATGACTCGGCAGAATGATTAACATCACTCAAAATCATGTGGTTGCGATTCATCAGAATCACATAACTTGATTTATCAAGATACTACCACTTGTGTTACTAAATAACAACATGTTATATGAAGAGCAATGTCATAATCACAATGCTCTGAAATTACTTATGCTCACGATTTTATTGAAAAGTGAGGTAACAATTTGCAAACAGAATATTGTGAAAATCCAACAGATTATTCACAATGGTATGATCATGTCAATGGAATTGGTATGACACATCCTTCATATTTACAAAGTTCAGGGGGAGTAATCTCCCAAACTATAACATGTTATCAATCATCAGATTTCATATATTGTGCTCTTTTTCCCTTCATGAGTTTTCCCCTAAAGGTTTCTCATAAAAGGTTTTAATGAGATAATATAAACACAAGTGTCTCGATATGCCATATCACTTTCTCCTTATATTTTCCTGTTGGGTTTTAAAGGAGTTTTCAATGGCATATCAGATTGCACTCTTTTCCTTATGAGTTTTCTCTCAAAGTTTCTCATAACGGTTTTTAATGAGGCAATACCATTTTAAGATCATATGCTATACTTTCAAGTTTTTCCTCATCGGGTTTTTTAAAGGAAAGTATACAAAGAATATATATTGTTCTCTAAACTCACTATAGAGTTGTTCTCCTTCCTCAAAGTTTTTTCTCATATGAGTTATCAAGAGACAATAATCAGTATATGTTGCCCACTTGGTTAAAAGGAGTTTTGGCAACATATCTATACTATTCTCCACATATTTTGCCCACAGGGATTTTAGAGGAGACTCTCAATTATACAAATGATTTCTAAAGATGAAGATGATGAACAATTCTCGTGAGCAAACATAAAAGAGGAGGAGTCTATCAAAATGATGCATATTAAGAGTCAAGCATAGATTAGGGAGAGTGTTAAGAATTAATTAAATTCTAACAATTGATGCTTAAGTCGGTTGTGAATTTTAGGAAATGTCACTTACCGCCTATGTAATTACCGCCTTCATACAAGGGTATAAATACCCTAATCTTCAGACAATAAAATTACTATTCATTCATACATCCGTTTCCATTCGCTCCTCTCTCTCGTTTTATCTTTACAAATAGTTCTGACTTTCTTGTCTAGTAAGGAAGGGGAAATGATGGATTTGAAGAATATTGGGCCCCTCGGTCACATACTGTTCTGACTTTCTTAGTAAGGAAGGGGATGGCTACATGTGTGTGTATGGCTTAAATGCACTGCTTAGTGGGACTTTGATGTGGACACATTGCATGTTGAGAGAATTGGGACCAACTTCTTAAGAATGTAAATGGAAAGAGGATGTGCAACCTGATGTGCTAACAGGAAAGTATTAGCAGATAACAGTTTACCTAAATAAATACACTAATCAGAGAAGGGAAATAAACAATACATACCACATGTGTACACACCTTGAATGTAAGATATGAATGGACTTCTTTCGCTTCTAACATTTTTCTTTGGCGATTCCTATTAGTCAAGATGCAACTTGGAATGTCTTCTCGAGTTTCAGCATGCTATTAATCGGGATGTGCATTGCACATGCATGCTTACTAGTTCATGTCAAAAACACATCAGTATATCCAAGTGCTTACACTAACATTTATCCAAATTTAAATAGTTATTGTTAATGTAATATCCCAAAAATTTGAATTTTGGAATGTTAATTATTTAAATAGGAGTAATTCAAAACTTTCTTGTGTTGATTGATCTTTGATAAATTCTTCTATGATTTAAAACTTTTGCAGTTTTTAAAACTTAAAATTATTTTATAGTTGTATTATAATGCTCTTTATATGCTTGTATTGCATAATTGTTTTGTTTTTAGTTCATTTGTGTTGTAAAAAAATGTTCACTGTTTTCTAATATGGATATAATATTTTACTCTGTGTTTTTGATATTTTATAATTTCTTATTGGTATGTTATTTAGCTTTATTTTACTTTCTGTAGTAAGGTTTTATTTTTAAAGAAAAACTGGCGCACTGTGCACTGGACTGCACAGCCGCGGCCCAGCTATCCCTCGCCGTGCGCGCAAGGCAGCGCGCGCGCCCAGTTAACAGGCCGGCCCAGGTTCGGCGCAGTAGAGCAGCCCACACCCCGTAGCCTTCCCAACTTTGTTTTTCCTTTCTCTGTCTGCCGCTGACACCTGGGGTCCACTTGTCATCCCTAACTTGGCGCCGTGTTCATCAGGAACACTGAGCCCGATCCAAATCCACCTTGAATCATCCGATTCGTTGGCCTAGTGCACGCCAATGGTCCTATATAAAGTTCATCGATCCCTTCTCTACCGGATTTTCGCAACATCTCGTATTCCCATGCCCGTTTTGGCCTCTTTCAGATCTCGCCGGAGTTCCGTCGCAGAAGCTCCTTCGCCGGTCGTTTCCGTCGACGCAGAAGGTTCCCAGCGCCCCCTTACCCTCGGTTGTCTTCGCCTTGATCTCCTCTACCTCCCTCACCTACTAGTTCTCGCAGGGGAGCACTAGAACGAGCGCTAGGACCTCCACCCGAAGCAGAAGCCGCCGTCGCCGCCCCAGCCGGACCTCACCGACGTTAGCAGAAGCCCCGGCCGTTCCCGATGACGGTTTCGAGTTCGCCGCCTCTCTCTGCACATCGTCCCTTCGTCCGCGAGCTCGGGAGGCCTCTCCAGCGAGCGTACGCTCCAAGTCCGAGCCGCGCCGCAAACACTGCGCAAACACTGTACAAACACTGCTCGGGAGGCTTTATCAGATTCGGGTCGTTACAATTAATTTGCACAAAATAAATTTTGAAAATTTTAATTGTTTCGAGATTGAGCGAAATTTTCTTCATTTAGAGATTCCCAAACACTGCACGAGCAAAAATGCTAGACATACAAAGACTTACACGCTTTTACACGCTCCTTTCATCTAACAACCAATCACAAACCTCTCCCCCCTGATTTTCAGGGGGGTGGGCCGCCCCGCTCACCTATTGACCAATCAAGATTAACCATCCTGTAAAAGCCTGTAAATTGTTTGTACGTGTAGCATTGCCGCTGCACGAGGGACCTGCGGAGGAGTCGCACTCTGCCTGTAATTTTTTTTGGCTTCTAGCACATTCCACACCACAATGACAAACATAATCTCCTTTTTTTGCGGGGGAATGACTATCATAATCTAGTCTTAACATCCCAACTACCGAAAGTTACAGATGATAATTAATAAAAGGTTGAATTTGATAACAACAATTTACTTAAACGACAACATGATGGCTACTAAGAGTTCAACAGAACGACGAATCCTAATAAACTTCTGGCTACTCCGAACATTTCCTTTGATGGAATGACCAATGAGCGTTCTTAAACTAATTCTCCTTTCTTTGCAAGCCTCCTCATTTGTGCTCCCTCTTCACTTCTTCACGGACTTGCCACCGTAGCTGTGAATATATTAAATAACCCGATGATGGGTGTGCAAAAGAATAAAGAATGTGAAGCAGAGCTAATGATAACAATATTCTTCAATGTGACACATGCTAGGCTAATTAAGATCCGTAAAGCTACTCCATAACTGACCAATATACATACCTTCTTCGATTAGAGTACTCAGCGTTGAAAGCATGTGCTCGATAGTACCATCTTCACACTAAAGAAAATGTGAAAACAGAAAAATGTTAACTAGAAATGAAGATTGAAATTATATATGCAAGAAAGTAGAATGAATTTTTTTACTTCCTACACGCTTTTTTTTTTCTTCTGAAAAGAAGATAACCCCCGTCCTTCCTACGTGCCTTCTTGATTATTTACTCTTTTCTTTATCACATTTTCAGGATAGGTGAAAAAAAGGTCGCACAGATAACATGTAAATGACTAGTACTGCAGTTCGAAATATATAAATTTGACCTTTTTGTAGAGCTCACTAAGAGTTACTACCTCCATCTCTAAGACGTTTTCGTAGACTAGTTTAGCCTAAAAGACGTTTGACATTTTGAGACACGGGTAGGACAAATATATCTTTGCATGTGCACAGTTTTTACCATGTTTTGCGCCCATGGATATGGTTACATATATTCTAAGTGCCAAATGGAGTTTTAAAATAATGAGGCATTGTGGAATGTAGTTGTGTTCATAAGCATATAATAGAAAGTAATAGTGGATTTTTGGCTCCGAGGGGTACCTTCTCTTTAAAGCGAGTGATAGGTTGCATTTCCTTAACCCATCCTTTCATAATTTGCAACACCGTATTAGTGGTAATAGCATCTCTCAGATCTTTGTCAGCCCCACGATGAACACCAATGACTTTGCCATTTTGTAGCACAGGAGAACCAGACACCCCTTTTGTGGCTTTGCAGTTATTGTGAATAGTCTCACAAAAGTACAGTTTCATATTCTGATCGTCTTGAGAAAGATTGTAACTAGCAGGATATGGGGCTTGAGATGGGCCAACCCTGCATTTCAAAAACAGAAGGAAACTAATGTTATATGGGAACAACTGTTACTTACATTCACACAAAAACTATGCATGACAAGAAATCATAGTGATAACTAAACTCTTCTCTAATTTCTATATGTGTACTGCTATACTTACTCAATCCTGCCTGTTAAGGGTGATGGCACATTAACCAGCATACGGTCCATAATCTGATCTCCAATTACTGCATCTGGGCTGCCATATCCAAGTATTCCAACCTCGTCAAATTGCTCCGTTGGAGCAGTACTAAATTCCAAACAGTATTGTTGTTCCGTTTTGGATGGGATATTCTCAACTGAAAACATTAAGAGATCACGCTCGGGCTCACGAAAATGTATTCTCAGCGGGTGATCAATATTTTCATCAACGAATCTCATAAACAGGCGCTTCAACCTCTCTTGGTACTCGATCATGGTCTCTCCGGTTTCTTGATAGGGGAAGTTATGATCAGCGGTGAGGAACAAGCTTCTCATCTGACCCACAAACACCAAGAAAGCTGTCCCCGTACCAACAACTTCCCTCATTTCTGCATCCTCAAATTTCTCAAGCACCCTCACCACACTTGCACGTAGCTTAAGTAGTGACTCCACCCTTTGTTTGTGCTTATTCTCCAACTCGAAAAAATAGCCTACAAAGAGAGGGAATAAAGTATAATATATTTGTAAGATGCTCCCAACTTTCTATTGACCATTCAAAAATAGCCTACAAAGAGAGGGAATAAAGTATAATATATTTGTAAGATGCTCCCAACTTTCTATTGACCATTCATTTTACAAGATACTTTCTCCGTCTCATAATGTAAGATGTTTTTGACACTAAAAACAAGGAAAGTACAATGTTTGGTATTCCTATATTATCATCGAAAGGGAGGAGACCATTACCAATCAGTCGAGGGTACCGAGGGCCTTTGACTTTGCATTACATAAGGAAATTATAGATATTAAATAAAGTTAAGCTTCTATACAATGCCTTGGACGCGTGCATTGCTGTATAGCCGTGTTAATAATTAATTATACACATAAAGAATGAGAGGAATTAAATTATATCATGCGGCAGAACACAAATGCTGCAACCTGTGGTCTCCGACGCTGCCACGAGGGCACAGCCGTCGCCATGAGCGAAGGCGACGATTCTGCTGCAAGGAGCCGTCACCGGCTTACAGGCCCGACCGGTTCTCTCACCTGCGTGACGCTTCTGCTACCCTCCCAACTGTGCCGCTGCCCCAATCGAACCGACGAGGCCGACGGCTCGCTGTTCCAACGCCAGGACGCGCTGCGAGGCGTTGCGAGCTCCGTCTCCCCGATGTTTGGTGGACCCAATCCACAGCCACCGGCCACGCAACAAGCCAGGGTGCTGCAAACGCCGGAATGTGCTGCGAGTCCAGCGGCGCTCGCTGGGGCTCCCACTCCTGCAAGACTGCGTGGTGGTGATGTGAGCGGCGCCGCAGCGCTGCGAGGCGCCGTTGCAGCAAACAGGTGCTGGGCGAGGCGGCGCCATGCTGCGAGGCGTGCTGCAAGGTGGTGCTGCGTGTAATCGGTGGTGCTCTCACGGAGCACCGCCGGGTCGCGAGGTGCTGCGATGGAGCAGCAATGGAGTATCGCCTAGGCCGTCGGTGCTGCGATAGAGCATCGGTGGGCCGCCGGTGCTGCGATGACGACCTGCTGCGAGTGAGAACTGGCGCTCCCACAAATATGGCGGCGCTACACTGCTGGCCATTGTGGAGAACGCAGGACTACAAGTACAAAGGTGAGGCTCAAGTGGGGTCCTGCGAAGAGACGAGGCGTGCGTTGCGTGGGCCCTTTGCGTCGGACGAGGCGCAAGGCGACGCCTAGCGTGTAGCGTCTGCCGTAAGAATAACGTTTTTGGCCACAACTATCATGATTAACTTCCTGTTCTAAAATAAAAAATTAAAAAGAAAGTAATTTTTAATGCTGGAAAAAGAAAGAAGAAATTATTACCGCAAGAATAATACTAGAATAGAAGAAACAAAAAAAAATGATGCAGGAGTTTTTCTGGAGAAGTAGGAACAAACAATTTTGTGAAAAGGAACAAAGTGTTAATTGCTCGAACAAAGTATTTGTTGGAGGTCGAACCAAGAAGATTGGTTATGGGTACAAGAACAAATAAGCAACAAAGGTTCAAGTACAGAAGCAAATCCCCCGCAAGAAGAAAAAAGTACAGAGGCAAAATAATTTATGAAAAGTTTAAATAGAAATCATAAAAAGAAACTAGCTTGTTGCTGGAAGAAAACATATTTCAAAGCTGGAAAAAAACTGAGATCTCCAGGTAAAATATGACTGCAGGAACCATTTTGTGTGTGAATAAAAACCAAAATTTTGTTAGAGATGAAACAATGATAGAGTCCCAGAAAAACAAATTTCTAGTAGTGCGTGAACAAAAAGACGGAGGGAACACAAAACTCAGGAAGAAACCACCGTTTTAGTACCGCAGGCATAAGTATTCATTAGCATGGGAAATGACGTAGATGGAACAAATGATTACATTCGCCGACGGTAGATCACTGTTTGTTAGCGCCGAAACAGAACACTCATGCTATCTTCAGTCTAAAAGATGTAAGATCCATGGATGTTCCCTCCACGGAAACATTTTCTACACACCTTGAAAAAAATTAGGACGAGAGAAAGTAACAGCATATACTTACGGTTTCGACTCCCAGCTCCTCTCTGTGAACTCTCAGCAGCAGCCCCGCTACCTCCTGCTCCCTCGGCAGCAGCCTCTCCTCCTCCTCCCTCAGCATGGCCCCTTCTTCCTCCTCCCTGAGCAGCAGCGCCTCTTCCTCCTCCTTGTGGACTCCCACTCGTAACTCTACCTCCTCCTTGCATACCGAGGCTACCTCGAACCTCCTTCAACAGCAGCCCCTCTGTTTCTACTCCGTGTGAACTCCCAGCACTGGCCTCTCTCGCTCCCCTTGTGAACTCCCTCCTAGCGTTAGCTTTTCTAGCCGGTCGAACCCTCCTTCAATTTATCTGAACAAGATGTGATGTGTAGTAATGTTAGAGCTCAGTTGAATAAATGAGAGTTTCTATTTTTGGGTGCAAACCAGCTACCTTATAATCGCCCGTTGGAAAACCTTTCTCAAAACAGACATTGCAATGAAGTGTGGGTAGGCACGGCAGCGCATATTGAATCGTTTGTGCTATTCAATTCTCAGAGTCGATGGTATAGAACTGTTATAAATATGTTATATCACTGGTGGAATAGATATTTTTAAGCGCAGGAAGTCCGGAACAAAACACAAATCGCTAAGAGCATCTACAACCAGAATTGCTAATATGAGCCCCATGCACTTGCGGACACGTCCGGACACGCCGTTGACAGTGACCGGACAGTGCCCATTTTCTGCTGTCCACAACTGTAGTTCCCATATGCCCACACCAAATCCACGCAATCGATGCAAGAACGTAAAGAAAAGAACATAGAACAACATCGGAGGGGTCGCGAGTCGGACTCCGCCGTGGTCAGCGATCGCGGCATGACCTCTTGGGCGGTGATGGCGTCGGAGGGGAAGGGGAGACACACGCCCAGCTCCGGATCTGGAGCGGCACGGAGTTGGACGGGAGGGCACAACCCGCATTCCGCCGACGAGATGTGGAGGAGCTGGCGGTAGACATGGCGGAGCTTGAACTCCCGCCGTTGTCCACGCGCTAGCGCTGGACAGTGATGCGGATCATGAGCTCATCCTGGTCAAATGCGTCGTTGTAGTTGGACGGGAGGGCACAACCCGCATTCCGCCGACGGGATGTGCAGGAGCTGGCGGTAGACATGGGGGAGCTCGAACTCCCGCCGCTGTCCACGCGCTAGCGCTGGACAGTGATGCTGATCATGAGCTCATCCTGGTCAAGTGCGTCGTTGTTAGATTCGTCGCCCTCCTCCTTCATGAGACGGTCCCGGTCCTTGGTATCGGGCTCACCGACGGAGTCCTGATCAGACTTGGGCATGGCAGAGGGGAGGGGATGGATTTGGGAGGAATCAAAGAAGAAGAGGGAAGCAAAGAAGCCGAGTGAACTGAGAAAGCGAGGGTTTGACTATGGTTCATCCAATGGGGTAGGGTATTTGTGAGGGCATCGGTGGAGGCAACGTGGGCCCTAGCGAACCAATCCGACGTGGCGCACACGTCCGGGTGTGTCTGAGCGTCCCCATATCCGCCCCAAATATGTCGGCTATGGGCAGAGTCTGTAGTCCGGTCGTTTGGGCCGAATATGGGCATCAGGTTGGGTGGCGTTTTTTCATCGGGCGGTGACCGGGCAGCCCGCCCGGACATTTGGGGCGGAAATGGGGTCACTTTTAGATGCTCTAAGATACTGTAGGACATAGGTGTTTGGCAGTGATTCTTAGCCTGGAACCAAATGCAAATTTAAGGGACAAAAAGTTTTTGTCCATAGTCGGAACCACCCCACGGGGATTGCCCTTACTTTTTGGCTGCTCAGTTGTGCCCTTAGATTCGTCTCTCAGGTCCTCCGAGTGCCCTTTGACCGTTTGACCAATACTTTAAAAATTCAAAACAAATTCATATGAACTAAAAATGGAATAATATATCAAAATGTTTAGAATACCATTACAGTTATGTCCATGTCATTTGCATACATGAGGAAAGTAATGTTTAATCTACCCAAGGTTATTAATGTCATCACCTTTATTAAACATAAGAAGGCATAAACAATACAAAATTTCATGAATAAAAATGACCTGCAAATGTAGGTGATGTTTCTGAACATTCTGATATCTTATTTGCATTTTCTGATTTCATATTTGTTATGAATTTTCAAACATTTGACTATTGCTTTGAAAATTCATAACAAATTCATATGAACTCAGAAAATGCAAATAATATATTCAAATGTTAAAAAACATCACCTATATATTAATGTTATTTTATTCATTCAAATATACCTTTTATGTTTAAAATTTTAAAAGTATTAATTAACTTAGGTAGTTTAAATAGTACTTTTTCCTGAATGCGAATGACATGCACATAAGGAAAATGTTTTTTCTGAAAATTTGGACATCTTATTTGCATTTTTACGGGTTGATATGAATTTGTTTTGAATTTTCAAAGTATTGATTAAATGGTCGGAAGGGCACTCGGACGACTCTTGAGACAAATCTAAGAGCAAAACTAAGCAGAGCCAAAAAGAAAGGGCCAAACCCACTGGCACAACTAGGGGCAAAAGTGTAATTGTCTGCAAATTTAAAGGAACACCTTTGTAGATAATTTAAAGGAACAACTTGTACAAAGTTCCAACAAAATAAAAATAGTTTAAGAGTTGCCAGAACAAAATTTGAAGTAACATATATAAATAACATAACATAATGAAAATTCTTATGCATTAAACAAGGGATGATCATTTAGAAAATTTAAAGGAACAACCAATTTTTTGGAGATGTGTTCACAAATAACTACTCGACAAGATCCATTTCTCTGCTTGCCCCACTATGCTATGGTTAGGGGACATGGGAAACGCCCCTACCGCCGCCACCGCTGCCTGGAAATGACCTTGCATTCGCCGACGTTGTCGCCATGTGCCCTCACAAGGTGTGCTATGGTCATGTTCGAGCTTCGTACACCCCTCCTCCGCTAGGGCTTCTGGTCTGTGGCAGTCTCGGGTTGAAGAAGTATCCAAAGGAATCTATAGGGAATGTGCCACCTACACAGCGAGAAGAATCCGGGGATGACATGAACCCTAAATATTTCTACAACGAAAGGGGCAGACGATATTGTCTAGTGCGTCCTAGGGTTGGGGCAGTTGAGCACCTCAAGCCCAGAGATCCGACTGACTTCGTTCGGCCGCCAGATCGACATCCCACAACGATAGCACAAGACCTTCTGTGTCTGACTTGATTCCCTTGGTGGCCTCGGTTGAAAGGCGCCTCTTCACTTCCACCACCCTACTAGACTATGGGTCCAAACTGACTTTAGTGAACTCTATGATCTCATTGTTGATGATCTATGCTATGTGCTCAATTATAATATCGCCTACGATACTTGAGCATCTCGACTGCTGAGAAGGCTATGTTTGTGGTCCAAAAAACTGAAGATGGGTATAAAGCCAACTCACTTGCAGCGTGGGAGCTGGTCTGCAGACCAAAATCAAAGGGGGGGGGGGCTTGGTATTGTAAACCTCAGAGTCCAAAATCAAGGCCTGCTACTGAAACAACTGCATAAATTCTTCAATCAGGCTGACGTTCCATGGCTTAAGTTGATACGACACACACTACAGAGACACAATTCCTCATGCTTCAGATGCGTGTGGGTCATTTTGGTGGAGAGACGTGATTTAGTTATCACCTATATATCGAGGAATCACCAGAGTAATTGTTGGCGATGGTAGCTTAGTATTATTCTGGAAAGATTTGTCGCTGCAAGATGTTCTTACTGACAACCATCCTAGGATATTCTTATTCGCTAAAACTGAAGACATCTCGGTCAAAGCACTCTTGACATCGCAGACCCTGGGACAGAACTTTCATCTACCCCTATCCATGCAAGCTCGAGATGATCTCATTGATCTTCAATCCCTCACTACGTCGACAACACTCACTAATGGGGTAGAAGATCGATGGAAGTGCATATGGGGGAAAGGTAACTTCACTTCTAAGGGATACTATCTCCACTGTTTTCGGGAGGTGCAAGTTGATGATGCATTCAAGTGGGTCTAGAAGACCAAGTGCACCACGAAATGGAAATTCTTCGCGTGGCTGCTATTGGTGGACAGACTAAATACTCGTAATATGCTACATAGGCAAAACTACACACTCCAAGATAACAATTATGGGTGCTTGTTGTGCACCAATCCGCCAGAGGAGACCTTGGAGCATATGTTCTTCAAATGTACATTTAGTGCATCCTGCTGGGATAAATTGGGCATCCATTGGGGGGACATTGATCTGCAAATGCTACATGCTGCTAAAGGTGTCTGGTCCAAGCCAATGTTCATGGAGGTCTTCATAGTGCCCGCATGGAGTATCTGGAAGGAGAGGAGCAATAAACTCTTCAGGGGTGTGACCCCCACCCATACTGCTTGGTTGGATCGATTCAAGAGTGATTTTCTACTGCTGAAACACAGAGCCAAGGAGAGTCTAGGACCCTTCATCACCAACTTTGTTGACTCCGTGTGACATCCCCCGCCCCCGCTATTGTGTTGTCTCTCGGTGTCGTACTCCTAGTAACTAGCTAACACTCCCCTCTCTTTCTTCTTGCTAGCCCAACTAACACATGGCTGACAGACTTTGTACTTTATTACTAATCTAATTTAAAAGTTAGTGGGGGGCTCCCCCACTGTCATTGGCCCCTCAAAAAAATAACATGAACTGTAGCATTCACTAAGCTGTTGCGGCCATCAGTGCGTGTGTCAGAGGCGACCAAGGTGAACCCAGAAGTTTGTGGGGGCTATCACTGGGTTCCCTATCTGCGAACGCTGCACGCCCGAAGCTCACTAATAGTAGAACTGAGGCTCTTGCGACGGTAAACCCGTATGTGCTGGCAATCATCGTTGCGGATTTGTGCAAGTAAGAGGAACAAGTGGTTGTCACAGAGAATCCTGATAACAAGGAATGATACCGGCTCAAAGTGGCCTTAACACGCTGGGTGCATCAGATGGGTGGATCTGATTATTTTACATCAGAAGCAGAATGTGTGCTTGGGAAACGCTATGAAAGCCAACATGAAGAAGTTGTTGCTGATATGACCAACAAAGCTTTGGAACTGTATGAGGATGCTACTGATGGTGTTTTGCAAAAAAATGAAAGAAGCAAACGATAGTGATACATTGGAGATGCCATAGGAAGGAGTATCGATGGAAGGAGTGGATGACATGGAGGTAACCATCCTTATGGCCAAACTGGCGGGGCCGAGTGTGGCGGCCCATCAGGAGCAATGGATATGTTTACTTGGAACCATCGAGGAGTGAGGAGCAAACCAAAAGTTTGAGATTTGGTAGCTTTGTCCCGAGCTACCAATGCAAGTTTTATTTTCTTGTGTGAAACCAAATAGAAAGCAGAAAAAGTCTGTCGTTGATAGTGCCACGCACCGCGGGAGCCTAGCAAGCACCTAGCGGAGGGACCCTCGGGCCCACCAAGAACACAAAGATAGGAGGGGGCCCAAGGTGACCTATAGGCAGTTCTGCGACCTTCATGGACTACAAGTCAAGAGAGCGGCTAGGTAGATAGCATCTTTCTTATGTAAACACTAGTTCCCAAAGTAAATATAATAGGCATCTAGGGGCCCTTAAACATATCTGCCACTAGTGTAGATGGGACCTATACAAACGGTTTTTACCCCCTTTTTGTGGCAGAGTTTTAAACCGTCGCCTTGCATGTGTGTGCGATAGGGGGGCTCTATCCCACACGACTGGAAAATCATTGGCAATAGCTCCTCCGGTCACACACGCAGTGCAAAAAAGAGCTCGTGTGCAATCGGTTCAGTCATCGCAAACAATTATGCGGGCCCAATTGTGTAAGATGTTCTCAACATCGCACATAGTGCATCCCGAACAAGCATTTCCTTTCATATGGTACATCACACACAATTTTCCGCATCACATCATTTGTGATAGGGCTGGCCATCATAGATGATACTTATAATGTTATCACTTGCATTATTGAATGCATCATGCACGATGCCTAGAAAAAACTGTATGGCATAGGATTGTCCATCACACACACTTTTTATGCGGAAATGTTTGTGCAAGGTGGACTAACACAGATAGTTGTTGGGCGGAAATCATGTGTGGTTGTTCATTGATCCAACATGCCTAGTTTCTAGAAACTGTGTGGGTGTGTGAGGTCATCGTCCATGGTGTTGTCTCAATAACCGTCCACAATAGAAAAACCCAATAAGTAGGCTAATTGGCCTATTTTTTTAATCCATTTAGTAATCAAATGGACATTTCATATCAAACACGCAATAAATTTCATATTTGTATTACGACAACCAAGATTTCATAATTGAAATACATCAGTACAACATCATATAGCTTCAACACTCAGTTACGCCATATGTAGCTAGTTCCCCCATTACACAGCAACACCAAATTTCACATGCAGCATCAAAAACCTTTGGAAATTAACATCATAGACGGTAGATAGACATATGAATCTCATATGGAAAACGGATGAAGCGGAAGCCGAATATTGAGCCTTCTATGATGTTGAAGGTGAAGGAAATATGCCCTAGAGGCAATAATAAAGTTATTATTTATTTCCTTATTTCATGATAAGTGTTTATTACTCAAGCTAGAATTGTATTAACCAGAAACATGATACATGTGTGAATACATAGACAAACTTAATGTCACTAGTATGCCTCTACTTGACTAGCTCATTAATCAAAGATGGTTATGTTTCCTAACCATAGACACGAGTCGTCATTTGATTAACGGGATCACATCATTAGGAGAATGATGTGATTGACATGACCCATTCCGTTAGCTTAGCACTTGATCGTTTAGTATGTTGCTATTGCTTTCTTCATGACTTATACATGTTGGTACAACTATGAGATTATGCAACTCCCGTTTACCGGAGGAACACTTTTTGTGCTACCAAACGTCACAACGTAACTGGGTGATATAAAGGAGCTCTACAGGTGTCTCTAAAGGTACATGTTGAGTTGGCATATTTTGAGATTAGGTTTTGTCACTCCGCTTGTCGGAGAGGTATCTCTGGGCCCTCTCGGTAATGCACATCACTATAAGCCTTGCAAGCAATGTAGCTAATGAGTTAGTTACGGAATGATGCATTAAGTAACGAGTAAAGAGACTTGCCGGTAACGAGATTGAACTAGGTATTGGATATCGACGATCGAATGTCGGGCAATTAATATACCGATGACAAAGGGAACAACGTATGTTGTTATGTGGTTTGACCGATAAAGATCTTCGTAGAATATGTAGGAGCCAATATGAGCATCCAGGTTCCGCTATTGGTTATTGACCGGAAACAGTTCTAGGTCATGTCTACATAGTTCTCGAACCCATAGGGTCCGCACACTTAAGGTTTCGATGACAGTTATATTATGAGTTTATGAGTTTTGATGTACCGAAGTTTGTTTGGAGTCCCAAATGAAATTACGGACATGACGAGGAGTCTTGAAATGGTCGAGACATGAAGATTGATATATTGGAAGCCTATATTTGGATATCAGAATTGTTCCGGGTGAAATCGGGATTTTACCGGAGTACCGGAAGGTTACCGGAACCCCCCTGGGGGCTTAATGGGCCTACATGGGCCCTAGTGGAGAGGAAGAGAGGAGGCAAGAGCTGGCCGCGCCCCCTCCCCCTAGTCCGAATAGGACAAGGAGAGGGGGGCGGCGCCCCCCCTTTCCTTCCCCTCTTCCTCCTCCTTCCCCCCTTCTCCTTCTCCAACTAGGAAAGAAGGGAGTCCTACTCCCGGTGGGAGTAGGACTCCCCCTTGGCGCGCCCTCCTTGGCCGGCCACCCCCTCCCCCTTGGCTCCTTTATATACGGGGGCAGGGGCACCCCATAGACAACAACAATTGATCTCTTGATCTCTTAGCCGTGTGCGGTGCCCCCCTCCACCATAGTCCTCCTCGATAATATTGTAGCGGTGCTTACGCGAAGCCCTGCGATGGTAGAACATCAAGATTGTCACCACGCCGTCGTGCTAACGGAACTCTCCCTCGACACTCGACTGGATCAGAGTACGAGGGACGTCATCGAGCTGAACGTGTGCTAGAACTCGGAGGTGCCGTAGTTTCGGTGCTTGATCGGTCGGGCCGTGAAGACGCATGACTACATCAACCGCGTTGTTCTAACGCTTCCGCTTTCGGTCTACGAGGGTACGTGGACAACACTCTCCCCTCTCGTTGCTATGCATCACCATGATCTTGCATGTGCGTAGGAATTTTTTTGAAATTACTACGTTCCCCAACAGTGGCATCCGAGCCAGGTTTTATGCGTAGATGTCATATGCACGAGTAGAACACAAGTGAGTTGTGGGCGATACAAGTCATACTGCTTACTAGCATGTCATACTTTGGTTCAGCGGTATTGTGAGATGAAGCGGCCCGGACCGACATTACGCGTACGCTTATGCGAGACTGGTTTCACCGTTACGAGCACTCGTGCTTAAAGGTGACTGGCGGGTGTCTGTCTCTCTAACTTTAGTTGAACCGAGTGTGGCTACGCCCGGTCCTTGCGAAGGTTAAAACATCACTAACTTGACGAACTATCGTTGTGGTTTTGGTGCGTAGGTAAGAACGGTTCTTGCTCAGCCCGTAGCAGCCACGTAAAATTTGCAACAACGAAGTAGAGGATGTCTAAATTGTTTTTGCAGGGCATGTTGTGATGTGATATGGTCAAGACGTGATGCTATATTTTATTGTATGAGATGATCATGTTTTGTGACCGAGTTATCGGCAACTGGCAGCAGCCATATGGTTGTCGCTTTATTGTATGAAATGCAAACGCCCTGTAGTTGCTTTACTTTATCACTAAGCGGTAGCAATAGTCGTAGAAGCAATAGATGGCGTAACGACAACGATGCTACAATGGAGATCAAGGTGTCGCGCCGGTGACGATGGTGATCACGACGGTGCTTCGGAGATGGAGATCACAAGCACAAGATGATGATGGCCATATCATATCACTTATATTGATTGCATGCGATGTTTATCCTTTATGCATCTTATCTTGTTTTGATTGACGGTAGCATTTTAAGATGATCTCTCACTAATTATCAAGAAGTGTTCTCCCTGAGTATGCACCATTGCGAAAGTTCTTCGTGCTGAGACACCACGTGATGATCGGGTGTGATAGGCTCTACGTTCAAATACAATGGGTGCAAAACAGTTCCACATGCGGAATACTCAGGTTAAACTTGACAAGCCTAGCATATACAGATATGGCCTCGGAACACGGATACCGAAAGGTCGAGCATGAATCATATAGTAGATATGATCAACATAGTGATGTTCAGCATTGAAAACTACTCCATCTCACGTGATGATCGGACATGGTTTAGTTGATTTGGATCACGTGATCACTTAGATGACTAGAGAGATGTCTGTCTAAAGTGGGAGTTCTTAAGTAATATGATTAATTGAACTTTAATTTATCATGAACTTAGTCCTGGTAGTATTTTGCAAATTATGTTGTAGATCAATAGCTCGCGTTGTTGCTTTCATATGATATGTTCCTAGAGAAAATTGTGTTGAAAGATGTTAGTAGCAATGATGCGGATTGGATCCGTGATCTGAGGTTTATCCTCATTGATGCACAGAAGAATTATGTCCTTAATGCACCGCTAGGTGACAGACCTATTACAGGAGCAGATGCAGACGTTATGAACGTTTGGCTAGCTCAATATGATGACTACTTGATAGTTTAGTGCACCATGCTTAATGGCTTAGAATCGGGACTTCAAAGACGTTTTGAACGTCATGGACCGTATGAGAGGTTCCAGGAATTGAAGTTGATATTTCAAGCAAATACCCAAGTTGAGAGATATGAAGTCTCCAACAAGTTCTATAGCTAAAAGATGGAGGAGAATCGCTCAACTAGTGAGCATGTGCTCAGATTGTCTGGGTACTTTAATCGCTTGAATCAAGTGGGAGTTAATCTTCCAGATAAGATAGTGATTGACAGAATTCTCTAGTCACCATTACTAAGTTACTAGAACTTCATGATGAACTATAGAATGCAAGGGATGACGAAAACAATTCCCGAGCTCTTCGTGATGTTGAAATCGACAAAGGTAGAAATCAAGAAAGAGCATCAAGTGTTGATGATTGACAAGACCACAAGTTTCAAGAAAAGGGCAAAGGGAAAGAAAGGGAAACTTCAAGTAGAATGGCAAACAAGTTATCACTCCCGTGAAGAAGACCAAAGCTGGACCAAAGCCTGAAACTGAGTGCTTACACTGCAAAGGAAATGGTCACTGGAAGCGGAAATGCCTTGAATATTTGGTGGATAAGAAGGATGGTAAAGTGAACAAGGGTATATTTAATATACAGGTTATTGATGTGTGCCTTACTAGTGTTTATAGTAGCCCTTGAGTATTTGATACTTGTTCGGTTGCTAAGATTAGTAACTCGAAACAGGAGTTACAGAATAAAAATAGACTAGTTGAAGGGGAAGTGACGATGAGTGTTGGAAGTAGTTCCAAGATTGATATGATCATCATCGCACACTCCCTATACTTTCGGGATTAGTGTTAAACCTAAATAAATGTTATTTGGCGTTTGCGTTGAGCATGAATATGATTTGATCATGTTTATTGCAATATGGTTATTCATTTAAAGTCAGAGAATAATTGTTGTTTTGTTTACATGAATAATACCTTCAAATGGTCATACACCCAATGAAAATAGTTTGTTGGATCTCGATCGTAGTGATACACATATTCATAATATTGATGCCAAAAGATGCAAAGTTAATAATGATAGTGCAACTTATTTGTGGCACTGCCGTTTGGGTCATATCGGTGTAAAGCGCATGAAGAAACTCCATAAAGATGGATCTTCGGAATCACTTGGTTATGAATCATTTGATGCTTGCGAACCGTGCCTTTTGGGTTCCTCGGAAGAATGAAACGAGCTACTGACTTATTGGAAATAATACATACCGATGTATGCGATCCGATGAGTGTTAAGACTCGTGGCGTGTATCGTTATTTTCTGACCTTCACAGATGATTTGAGCAGATATGGGTATATCTACTTGATGAAACAAAAGTCTGAAACATTTGAAAAGTTCAAAGAATTTCAGAGTGAAGTGGAAAATCATCGTAACAAGAAAAATAAAGTTTCTATGATCTGATCGTGGAGACGAATATTTGAGTTACGAGTTTGGTCTTCATTTGAAACAATGTGAAATAGTTTCGCAACTCACGCCACCTAGAACACCACAATGTAATGGTGTGTCCGAATGTCGTAATTGTACTTTACTAGATATGGTGCGATCTATGATGTCTCTTATCAGTTTACCACTATCATTTTGGGGTTATGCATTACGCTGCATTCACGTTTAATAGGGCACCATCTAAATCCGTTGGGACGACACCGTATGAACTATGGTTTAACAGTAAACCTAAGCTGTCGTTTCTTAAAGTTTGGAGTTGCAATGCTTATATGAAAAAGGTTTTCAACCTGATAAGCTCGAACCCAAATCGGAGAAGTGCGTCTTCATAGAATACCCAAAGGAAACTGTTGGGTACACCTTCTATCACAGATCTGAAGGCAAAACATTCGTTGCTAAGAATGGATCCTTTCTAGAGAAGGAGTTTCTCTCGAAAGAAATGAGTGGGAGGAAAGTAGAGCTTGATAAGGTAATTTGTACCTTCTCCCGAATTGGAAAGTAGTTCATCATATAAATCAGTTCCAGTGATTCCTACACCAATTAGTGAGGAAGCTAATGATGATGATCATGAAACTTCAGATCAAGTTACTACAAAACCTCGTAGGTCTTCCAAAGTACAGTCCGCACCAGAGTGGTACCATAATCCTGTTCTGGAAGTCATGTTACTAGACCATGATGAACCTACGAACTATGAGGAAGCGATGATGAGCCCAGATTCCGCGAAATGGCTTGAGGCCATGAAATCTGAGATGGGATCCATGTATGAGAACAAAGTGTGGACTTTGGTGGAGTTGCCCGATGATCAGCAAGCCATATTGTATAAATGGATCTTCAAGAGGAAGACAGATGCTGATAGTAGTGTTACTATCTACAAAGCTCGACTTGTCGCAAAAAGGTTTTCGACAAGTTCAAGGTGTTAACTACAATGAGATTTTCTCAACTATAGCGATGCTTAAGTCTGTCCGAATCATGTTAGCAATTGCCACATTTTATGAAATCTGACAAATGGATGTCAAAACTGCATTCCTTAATGGTTTTCTTAAAGAAGAGTTGTATATGATGCAGCCAGAAGGTTTTGTCAATCCCAAAGGTGCTAACAAAATGTGCAAGCTCCAGCGATCCATCTATGGACTGGTGCAAGCATCTTAGAGTTGGAATGTACGCTTTGATAAGTTGATCAAAGCATATAGTTTTATACAGACTTGCAGTGAAGCCTGTATTTACAATAAAGTGAGTGGGAGCACTACCGCCTTTCTGATAAATATATGTGAGTAACATATTGTTGATCATAAATGACGTAAAATTTTTCTGGAAAGCATAAAGGAGTATTTTAAAGGAGTTCTTTAAAAGAAAGACCTCAGTAAAGCTACTTACTTATTGAGCATCAAAATCTATAGAGATAGATCAAGACGCTTGATAAGTTTTTCAATAAGTACATGCCTTGTAAGGATTTTGAAGTAGTTCAAAATGGAACAGTCAAAGAAAGAGTTCTTGCCTGTGTTGCAAAGGTGTGAAATTGAGTAAGACTCAAATCCCGACCACGACAGAAAATAGAAAAGAGAATGAAAGTCATTCCCCATGCCTCAGTCAGAGGTTCTATAAAGTATGCTTTGCAATGTACCGGACCTATTGTATACCTTGCTCTGAATTTGGCAAGGGAGTACAATAGTGATCTAGGAGTAGATCACTGGACATTGGTCAAGAATATCCTTAGTGAGGACTAAGGAAATATTTCTCGATTATGGAGGTGATAAAAGAGCCCGTCGTAAATAGTTACATTGGTGCAAGCTTTTACACCGATCCAGATGACTCTAAGTCTCAATATGGATACATATTGAAAGTGTGAGCAATTAGCTAGAGTAGCTCCGTACAAAGCATTGTAGACATATAATATTTGCAAAATACATACGGCTCTGAATGTGACAGACCCGTTGACTAAGCTTCTCTCACGAGCAAAACATGATCACACCTTAGTACTCTTTGGGTGTTAATCACATAAGCGATGTGAACTAGATTATTGACTCTAGTAAACCCTTTGGGTGTTGGTTAGACGATGATGTGAACTATGGGTGTTAATCATATACAGATATGAATATTGGTGTTAAATCACATGACGATGTGAACTAGATTATTGACTCTAGAGCAAGTGGGAGACTGAAGGAAATATGCCCTAGAGGCAATAATAAAGTTATTATTTATTTCCTTATTTCATGATAAGTGTTTATTATTCATGCTAGAATTGTATTAACCGGAAACATGATACATGTGTGAATACATAGACAAACTTAATGTCACTAGTATGCCTCTACTTGACTAGATCATTAATCATAGATGGTTATGTTTCCTAACCATAGACATGATTTGTCATTTGATTAATGAGATCACATCATTAGGAGAATGATGTGATTGACATGACCCATTCCATTAGCTTAGCACTTGATCGTTTAGTATGTTGCTATTGCTTTCTTCATGACTTATACATGTTCCTACAACTATGAGATTATGCAACTCCCGTTTACCGGAGGAACACTTTGTGTGCTACCAAACGTCACAACGTAACTGGGTGATTATCACTACAAAAAAAAAGACACATCCATGACATTTTGGGCCGAACGAATTTTTTTTCTGTCATACATATGACACTTCAATGATGATAATTGTGACAAAACCCGGTATCATCATAGATGTGGTGGGCTCCTACTTCTATGACAAAAAATCATGACAGAAAATGGGCTTTTCGTCCTGGACGGGCCAAAGACGCAGCTGCATGACATTCTTTGGGCCGTCCATGACGGAAAAAATCGTTGTAGAAGCGAGGGGGAGGAAAATTTCGGGGAGTTGCCGGTTACGGTGGGAGAGCGATGCACGTTTCTCTCATACAGGTACGCGCGTGTGTGCGAGGCGTTGGCTCTAACTGAACCCAAGTGAGGCGTTGGGCTCTAACTGAACCCGAGGGATTGCACTTCAGGCTGCGCGTTACTGAACCCGAGCGATCGATCGATGGCTGTTAACTGAACCCGATGGAGCGATTCCTTCGCTACTGCCGCTAACTGAAGCCGATTGATTGGATGAACAGTGAGCGTTGCGGGGGGGGGGGGGGGGCAGGGGTTTGGATGAACAGTGAGCGGTGGCGTTGCCTCTGGATGAACAGGAACCCGTGGTGTGGAGGGCTGGATGAACAGTAGACGGTGGAGGAGTGGCCGTGGAGGGGTGGTTGAATAGGACCCCGTGGTGTGGAGGGCTGGATGAACAGTAGACGGTGGAGGGGTGCCCGTGGAGGGGTGGTTTAACAGTAGCCGGTGGAGTAGCGCGCGGTGGAGGCTGGATGAACAGGAGCCTGTGGAGGCTGGAGGAGGTCGATGGTAGCCCGTGGAGGCTGGAGGAGGTCGACGGTGGAGATGAACAGTATCCCATGGAGTCCCGTTTTGCGGTACGCCACACCCCTCCCCCCCCCCCCCCCGTTTCGACCGTAGCGCTCCAACACAAGTCCGTTTCGTCCGTTTTGCGGTACGCCACACCCCTCCCGATGAACAGGACCCCCGTTTCGACCGTAGGAGGTCCGTTTCCTCCGTTTTGCGGTACGCCAGGCCCCTCCCGATCAACAGGACCCCGTTTCGACCGTAGGAGGTCCGTTTCCTCCGTTTTGCGGTACGCCAGACCCCTCCCAATGAACAGGATCCCGTTTCAAACGTGGCCGGTCGAACACAAGGCCGTTTCCTCCGCTGTGCGGTACGCCAGGCCTCGTTTCCATCGCCTGTTCCGTCCAAGCCCTCCCGATGAACACGACCACGCATTCCATTCCGACCCAGCCGGTTGGCTCCCACGCGTTCCGTTGCCTCCCGACGAACATGACGCATTTTGTTGCCTCCCCATGAACACGACGTCGATGTTGTTTCTCCGTTCCGACCCAGCCATGTACGTATGCGCGAGTAGGCGTTTGAGACCCTTCCCGTATGTACGTACGTGGCCGTATTTTCTTTCTTGCACCCTCGCCGCCGTACGTACGCGTACGTGCGCGCCTCTACTACGACCAGTATGTACGTACACATTCGCGACTAGAATGACAACGCTACGTACGCTTCGACTAGGTGGGTCCCAACTGTTAGGCAGTTCCTTGCGTGCAAAAATGTAGCTGGTGGGTCCCAGCAGTCAGAGGGGCGAATCGTTTTTTTTGCCCGGACGCACTTCCTTTACGTTCGAAGATGTAGCTGGTGGGTCCCAGGGGGCGGATCATTTTTTTGCCCGGACGCACTTCCTTGCGTGCGAAGATGTAGCTAGTAGGTCCCAGCAGTCAGGGGGGCAAATCAATTTTTTTTGCCTGGACGCACTTCCTTGCATGCGAAGGTGTAGCTGGTGGGTCCCAGCAGTCAGGGGGGAAACATTTTTTCGCGAAATATGGTGGCCCGTCCGGTGGGTCCCCGCTGTCAGGTGGAGGAATAATTATTTTGCGCGTAATAAGGAGGCACTTCCTTGCTGCGGCCGTGGACCCAGCTGTCAGCCTCTCCACGTACAGTCCACGTCCGATGGAAGCCGTTCCTTGACCCCGTTGACCACGCCGCGCCGAGAGCATCAGGGCGGTGGACGACGGCGAGGCCTAGGAAGGGGACGACGCGGAGCCGGGGAAGACGCGGCAGTGGATGCCCACGCGTAGAGGAGTACGAGGGTTCACTGGTTCGCTGCGGTGTGAGGCTGCCGTCGCCGCAGAATAACAGGGGGTGTAGGTGAGTAGAGGGATGGCCTGGCCAGCGGTGGGAGTAGTAGGGGGCGGTGAGGCCTCCACCTCATCGCAGCCGGCCACGGGAGGCAGGAGCACGAGGCACGACCAACGCTGGTTTGGGCGGCTCACTACTAGGAAAAGGGCTATAGATGGAATTGACACTAATGGCGCACCAGACATGTGGTGCGCCATTACTATATACTAATGGCGCACCATGTGTTGGTACGCCATTAGTTTCCAAATACTAATGGCGCACCACATCCCACGGTGCGCCATTAGTAAAAAAAATTGTTTTTTAATTTTTTTTCAAAACTTCTAATGGCGCACCATGGGTGTGGTGCGCCATTACTAGTTTTAACTAGTAATGGCGCACCACACCCACCGTGCGCCATTAGAAGTTTTGAAAAAAGAAGTAAAAAAATTATAAAAAAATTTATAAAATTTTTGTTAGTAATGGCGCACCGGTGGACAGTGCGCCATTACTAGTTCAAAAAATTTCAAACAAAATTTCAAAAAAAAATTATATTTTTTTTTCAAAACTAGTAATGGTGCACCGAGGTTTTGGTGCGCCATTACTAGTTTAACTACTAATGGCGCACCACCCCGCGGTGCGCCATTAGTAGTTTGCCCAGCTTCCACCGAATGCACCCCTCCCCCCCGTGGACCGCCTTTTCAGTTTTAAAAAAAAATAAAAAAAATGATAAAAATGTCAAAAAAAATAAAAGAAAATAAGTTTCCCATGTGATATGTGGTCTAGTTGTTGGGAAAATTTACAAATATAAATTTCGACTTTATTTGTAAAATCTCTGTGAAAATTTGTAAAATGGGCATAACTTTTGCATACGAACTCGGATTAAAAAGTTTTATATATGAAAAATCATCTACTCGAAAAGTTACATCCGAATTTAACCAGGGGGACCCCGTTAAACATTTTCAAAATCCCCAAAAACCTAACAGAAAAAAAGTTACGGGGCTTTCAAGACCTAGAGGCAAAAAAAATTCAAAAAAAATTTGGTTTTTTAATTTTTTTTTCAAAAAATGATATGTAATATGACCCGGAAGTTTGAAATATTTTTCAAAATTTTCATCATAGTCATGAACATGAACAAAGTCCTAGACATCAACAAGGTATAATAGGATTGATATGCTAGATATATCAACAAGTGCTTGTGAAGTGAGCTGTTGCTGGGGTTGGATAGAACTCTAAAGTTAAGCGTGCTTGGGCTGGAGTAGTGTGAGGATGGGTGACCTTTCGGGAAGTTTGATCATGGAGTGCGATTTGACCTGGGATTAAGCATATTGACTCGAGATTAAGCCATAGTGACCTGAGATTAAGAAAAAAACAAAAAAAATTTGGAAATTTTGAAAAAAAAAATTAAAAAAAATTCTGCAAAAAAAATTTGAAAGAAATTGTTACTAATGGCGCACTCCTATGTGGTGCGCCATTAGTATACCAGATACTAATGGCGCACCGTGGGCCATACTTATGGCGCACCAGCGGTGCGCCATTAGAATACCAGATTCTAATGGCGCACCACAGGTGCGCCATTAGAAAAAAATTCTAGTGGCGTGATGCTAATGGCGCACCGGTAGTGCGCCATTAGTAGGCAAAACCGGTGCGCCATTAGAAGGCTTTTTTCTAGTAGTGGCTGGAGCAAGAAGACCAGAGGTTGAAGAAGCACTACGGCCGTTGGATGGACATCGTACGGTCACTGGAGCTAGAATCATGCATATTGACTAAGTTGACAAAGCCCTCCGTCTCCGTCAACTTAGTAGGCCCACAAGTCAGCCTGCCACTATACTGGGTCCCAGCTAACAGGGGGGAGTATTCATTTTTTTGTGCGTAATAAGGAGGCACTTCCTTGCGTGCGAAGATATAGCTGGTGGGTCTGAGCTGTCAGCGGCGGTAACGTTTTTTTCGCGAAATACTGAGGCCCTTTCGGTGGGTCCCTGATGTCAGGTGGACGAATCATTATTTTGCGCGTAATAAGGAGGCATTTCCTTGCGTGCGGCCGTGGACCCAGCTGTCGGCCTCTCCACGTACAGTCCACTTCAGATGCATGTCGGTCGTTGACCACATTGACTAGGCCGCGCTGAGAGCACCAGGGCGGTGGACGACGGCGAGGCCTAGGGAGGGAACGACACGGAGGCAGGGAAGACTCAGCAGTTGTTTCCCACGCGGAGGGGAGTATGACTGGACGAGGGTTTACTGGTTCGTCTGCCGTCGCCGGAGAATAACAGCAGGTGTGGGTGAGTAGAGGGATGGCTAGGCCAGCGATGGGAGTACGGTGGGGCGGTGAGGCCTGCGCGGCAGCATAGCCGGCCGCGGGGAGGAGAGAGGAGGCAGTCCCGCCGGCGCTTGTTTGAGCGGCTGGAGCAGGAAGAGCGGAGATTGAAGAAGCATGACGGCCGTTGGATGGCCATCCAACAGTCACTGCTTTTGCGTCAACCTTTTTTTAGGAAAGCCTCAAATCAGTGGAAAACAGCATACAACCCATCTGCCATTATTTCTAATAATTTACAACCCATTTGCTAATTCTTAAGGTTTTTTTGGAGCCCATATTCTTTTTGTTAGCATTACAGCCCATATTGTGGCCACGGTTAAAAAATTATATGAAATTTTGCATATTACGGTGCGGTCTGAACTGTTTTTAATCCCGAAATTTCGACTCAGATTCAAACTAATTTTAAAACTAAATGTATATCAATATAAAATCCAACAAATTCTCCACGCATAAAAATTAATGTAATTTAAAATCTTGAAATGAAAAAAAAAGATATTTGAAACTAATTGCCACTTTGATGTGTTTTAAAAATGTACAGCCCATTTCTCATTACTGATGGGCCATTTTCTCGGCCAGCCGAATGAAAGCTCTCCTCGTCTTGAAAGATTTGCAGCCCAATAGGCCTGACAAAGCGACTTACTTGGAAAATCACAAAAAAATTGGGCTGTGGCCATGGACCCAGCTGTCAGCCTCTCCACGTACAGTACTCTTCCGATGGAAGTCGTTCCTTGACCACGTTGACCACGCCGCGTGGAGAGCACCACGGCGGTGGACGAGGGCGAGGCCTAGGAAGGGGACAACGCGGAGCCGGGGTAGACACGGCAGTGGAAGCCCGCGCGGAGAGGAGTACGAGGGTTCACTGGTTCGGCTGCGGTGTGAGGCTGCCATCGCCGCAGGGCCTGGCCAGCGGTGGGAATAGTAGGGGGCGGTGAGTCCTCCGCGGCAGCACAGCCGGCCACGGGAGGCAGGAGCATGAGGCACGACCGGCGCTGCTTTGGGCGGCTGGAGCAAGAAGACCAGAGGTTGAAGATGCACTACGGCCGTTGGATGGACATCGTACGGTCACTGGAGCTAGAATCGTTCATATTGACCAAGTTGACAAAGCCCTTCATGCCCGTCAACTTAGTAGGCCCACAAGTCAGCCTCCCACCAAGGTGGGTCCCAGCTAGCAGGTGAGTATTCATTTTTTGTGCGTAATAAGGAGGCACTTCCGGTGGGTCCGAGCTGACAGTGGGGGGGGGACTTTTTTTTTGTGAAATACGGTGGCCCGTCATGTGGGTCCCAACAGTCAGGGGGCAAACATTTTTTTCACAAAATACGGTGGCCCATCCAGTGGGTCCCTGCTGTCAGTTGGAGGAATCATTATTTTTTGTGTAATAAGGAGGCACTTACTTGCTGCGGCCATGGACCCAGCTGAGACTCTCCACGTACAGTATACTTCTGATGGAAGTCGTTCCTTGACCACGTTGACCTCGCCGCATTCTGTTGCATGCATGCGTCCATGGGCGTGGTGCGTCCCCACTGTCAGCCTCTCACGTATAGTCATCTTCCGATGACTCTCGGTTGTTGACCACATTGACCACACTGTGCCGAGCGCACCCAGACTGGAACGAGCTGGAGATGGGGAAGACGGGGCAGTGGAGTCGCAGATGGAGAGTAGTGGGAAACTTCACTGGTTCGGGTGCGCGGCAGCACATCCGCGGTGCCGCCCACGAGAGACAGGAGCAAGAACAGAGGTTGAAGAAGGAGCACGGCTGTTGGATTAACATCCAACGGTCCAGCTGCTAGAATCATTTGTTGATTAAGTTGACAAAGCCGTGCGTACACGTCCGCTTAGCAGGCCCACAAGTCAGTCACCAAATCTGACGGGTCCCAGCTGTCAACGGGATGAATAATTTTTTTCACAAAACAAGGAGGCATTTCCTTCCATGCGAAGATACAGCCGGTGGGTCCCAGCTATCAGGTGGAGGAAACAATGTTTTTCAGCTTAATAAGGAGGAACTTTCCTTGCGCGCGACCATGGACCTCGTGGGTCCCAACCGCCAGGCTCTCCATGTACAGTCCTCTTCCGATGACTCTCGTTTGTTGACCACGCCGCACCAAACATAGCGAGGCGGTGGACAACGGTGAGGCCCCGGACGGGAACGACTCGGAGATGGGAAAACACGGCAGTGGAGTCGCAGATTGAGAGGAGGAGAAGGGTTATAACTGGTTCTGTTGCGATTTATATCAAACTCAGGTTCACAGGACACGTTCATATTCATAGCCAACATTCACTATCAACAACTCAAAAGATTCATATATACACAAGCTTAGCATATCTATGCATCCAAATGATTGATAGATCACACGACAATATTCATACATAATTCACAAAAAGATTCAGATATACACATGTTCAGTATGTTTATGCATCCAAATGATTGAGATCATAGCCAATATGATCCATGGACGAACTTTAATTACCTAGGGTACAGACTGGTAAATGGTGTTCAATCAGAGGTACTTCTTGCTAAAATTAGTTCTTGTACGAGTAAACTTTCGAGTACATAAGAGGTAGCACAAACAATTTGAACTTTGCTTGTAGGTTTATCCTCAAATAGTGGCCTCGTGCCGACGGAGGTTTGAGCAACTTGGCCACTACTTTCATCCAACTAATTTACTGGCTCATCTTGGTCCTGTATCTCGCCAAAATTCTACATTGCAGACGAGAAAGGAGGCGGTTGAGAAAATGAACCACCCAAATTTTTTGCGCAGTTCAACTGAAATGGAGCATCCTTGGCGTGTAGACTGATTAAGTCCCAGATGAATATACGCATCAACCAACTTGTCTGGAATCTTTAGACTCCATGCCATATAGGTCGCTACCATATGTGCCGATAACCAAAAGGCACAAGTTGGGACCAAAGACTGGACTGCGTTTTTCTGGGCTATGCACCAAGCAATATTTTTGGCGTTCACTCTCCTAATACTTGGAGTTTGACAATTGGTTGACGCCGGTTGATACTAGAATGAATATAGGCACTTCTTGTCAACATTGATGCTTGTCTGAGTGAACTTTGGAGTACATAGCAGCAGCATAAGTACCTGTCCATCTGATCATTTTGTGCAGTTCTACTGAAATCACCCGATGTAATGATTTGCCTGCGAGTTCAGGCTCCAAATTACTCCTTTATGAAATTGGCAAACAGTAGCACAATACCAAATTACCAATACATATGACAGGCACAATAATCAGGATAAAGACCAGTACCAACCTGTGTGAGGTAGCGTATCAATTACTATTTCCTTTGACTGGAAGCCGAGATAAGCCAAGCGACTGACAGCAAAGGAAGAAAGCAAGCGGAGATTAGCGACTGACAGGAAAGGACGGAAGCTGTCGAGGCAATGAAGCACCCAAAGTTTTTGTGCAGTTCCACCAAAATCGAGCATCCCTGTTGGCACATATATTGAGAGAGTGAGATTACTGTAATAGTGGGACTAGTTGATGAAACATACACTAACAAATAGAAGCACCCTCATTATCTTAATGGGTAAAGTTAGGAACATAGTAGTCTTGCTTAAAGAGAGGTATTAGTTTATTTAATCAGTGCCAATTAGCTCAACTCAACACTCAAAGCATTGCCATTTATCATAGGTTGCCAAACTTAAAAGTGCAAAGATAAAGGAGTTTCTCATGACAGTAGCACGATACAAATAGAGATGACAGCAAACTAATATGGATGAAGGCCTTAGGCCCGTACCAACCTGAGAAAAAAAGCTTATTCATGTAGTCCCATAAGAGATGATAAAACACTCACTGGAATCACACAATAGTATATATTTTTGTGCACTTCAAATGTATGGTTGAAATCACTCTTGTTTACCAGTGCTGAGATTATATCAAAAGATTATCAAGAACTTCCAGCAGAGTTAAAGCACTGGCTGGGATATAGTTCATTGTATTGTCTTGTGTAGTTCCACTAAAATGTATGATTGGCACAACATGATCCCTGTTTGCACAAGTAGGAACAAGGTGAAACCTTCATAAGCTTAGTGAGAAAGGATAGGAAGACATTAGCATATTACTCAAACAGTAGCATCAAATCATGATGGACAATACGCAAAACATTGCCTCATTGAACCAATGGCAATAAATTGACATGCAAAACAATAGCAGTATTATGTCATGAAACTAATAATATTCCCTCCCTGCTCCACCACATGATTCACCTCCATAGACAAACATTCACACGTACATGATTCAACATAGGGTCCTACTAAAGATTTGTTTAACTCCAACAGGAAAATTAGGCACTAATAAATTAGTGGTACTTAAGTGCTCCTAATTAATTAAGTGAGACAGCAGAAGTGGAAGGGCTCCCTGGAGGATCGTCTCACATGTAAGGTAGTCGTTGCCAGAGCCCTTGAATAGCCTCGACTGAGGCCTCTGGCTTTAGCAAGATCGCCTTGGCACTGTTTATTCTTCTTCTTCTTCCTCTTCATGCTATGTTTCTCTTTCTCCTCACCAGTTGGTGAAACCAAGTACATGATTGGCCTTCTAATTCAGAATTGGTTTTGTCAGTGAGGGAGTACAAGTGTACTAGTAAAAAACAACATTATTTTCTCATGGCAGTTAGAAAATAGAGATGAACACATGCATTAAATATCATTCTTACCTAAAGGAAGGTTATGGTGCCAATATCGATGATGAGGATTGGAACACAGATCTCCCTTTGTGCAGTTCCATCAAAATGAACCAACTGTTCCATCTGACATTCCAGTTAAACAACACAAAAGTCACTTCTTTTAAGAAGAGTTTTGTGCAGTGCACCAAAAGGTCACAACAGCAACCAGGTGAATTTGATATCCCTGTTTGCACAAAAAGGCACAGAGCAAACAGTCAGAGTCTCAAACAATTACATGCAAAAACATTTGGCTAAACTTGTCAGAGTCTCAAACAATTACAGGCAAAAACAGTGGCATGGCTTCATTTTTACCAGGGACATTATATTAAGAACAGCTAAGGCTGCGTTCAGTTGACAGTTTTGGTGCAGGCTTTTCGTAGGAACACAATTCCTACCGTATTATTTCCCTTCCAACCGTTCGGAACACGGGAAAGGTGAATAGTGTTTCATAGGAAAGCTGGTCTGGTAGTACTGATTCCATCGGATTAGAAACATCCACGCGCTGCTCATTTTTTGGGCGGAAGCCCGAGGCAGGCGCTCGCTGCCATGCGTTAGACAGGTTGCTGTGTTGTGTTTGCCGGAATAAAAAAATCAACCTATGTGTGGTACGTGAGGTGTGGACAAGAGTAGTCACTGTGCAGCTGAATAAGCAAATAGCATCTCATACTGCCAAGCATGCTACTCTAAAAAAACAAATCTGTACATTTCGTAGTTCATCCAAACACATTCTCTTGAGAGTTTCCTCCGGTTCGCTGTTCCATAGTTTTATACCTACATTCCTTTCCTATTCCTCTATTTTCATCAAGACCTATGTTTTCTGCCCCTTTATTCCGACCGGAGCCTAAATATTTGGTATAAGGGCATGGGACAGTGGGTGCACCAGCAGTACAACACCATGTACCTAAACAGGGGCATAAAGTGGTGATTCATAGTTTGTTGCCCCGAGCAACAAACATCCAAGAAACATATCTGGGTTGGTCCCATTTTTGTTCACTCTAGCCACCTACTCCTATGTGTGGATGGTAAATCTAGTCCTGGTCATACCACTGTGTACAACGTTACCCCTATATTTCCCTTTTCGACCAAGAGACTGGTTGGATGACCAGTCTATACTACTTTCACCCCCTTTCCTTCCGGTTTGTACCAAGTCCGATGTACATACTAAATTCCTCCACCCCCACTTTATTTCAATGACAAGTATTTTCGGACGGAGGGAGTACAAGATTCGACTCCATGAAGTAGCTTTACCTCTAACAATAGAAGAAAAAAAGAGGTGACGTTGGACCATCCGATCGAGAGGGGCTAAGAGGTAGAAAATGATGCACATGCAGCGACGTAGCAAGCTGGGGAAGTAGAGCTAAGGCAGTTTCGAACGAAGATATACCTGAAGGTCATCGGGATGTGGATAGGTGGGCGGCGGGAGGCCGGATCCGCCCACAGGCAACGACGAAGGGATCAGAGGACCTCCCGCACCGGCGCTCGGCCAGAGATAACGGTGCGGCCGGCAGTGGGTCTCCTCCCTCGCTGTCGATGACGGCCTAAACTCTGCCCCTCCTCCCCTTCACCGGCGGAGAGGGATACGTCCAGATCTGTAACCAGCGGTGAGGATAGAAAGCCAGTGTTTTTTGAAGGGAGAAAGATAGGGTTACTACCCCTATCTTATTTAGATCTGGAGAGGATGAGAGTGTGTGAATAGAGCAGCCCTAGCAAGCAAGCGCGGAGGCTCTGCCCTATATATAAGTAGTGGGGTAGTTTTCCTTTTTCACTCCATCAAAACAATCGTTTAAATTTGTGCACTATACTACATGCCAGGTCGCGGTTTTTCTAGTTGTTGATTGTTTTTTGAGATAGCTACCCGCTTGTTCCAAGTGGTGTTACGGTGTGCCAGGTCGCACTTTGTATCGTTCAGGTCTGGTAGTACTACAAGTCCCTCCATTAAATGAACAACCACCCCCTCGTAAAAATTGTGAACAAGCCCATAGCTAAAATTAGCGGAAACGTGGGTTGCCCCAACATGCATTATTATTTATATTTTCTACTCCCTCTGTTCCTAAATATAAGTCTTTTTTATTAGCCACACCTAAGACAAGAATTTTTTTATTAGCAGTGAACCCCACATGTCGTAGACACAAATTTTTTGGCAAGATTCCCTTAGGCAAGCCAAAGTGTGTCTAACAATTTGAGCAAGGCAAGCGTGGCAAGTGTGGGAAAAATAATGTGGCAACATAAGACAAACATAGTCACAATCCAAACAGCCCCGTGATTTTTTGTGACATGCATGAAAATTTGGTTAGTTAAATTTATAGTCAAAATTTGGCAAGGTGCATCAAATCAACACATGCAACTATCAAAAGGAAAGTCACGGCATGCATGCATGCGTTGTACTCCCTCCGTTTCCAAATATAAGTCTTTTTAGAGATTGGAACAAGTGACTACTCCCTCCATTCCTAAATGCAAGTCTTTTTAGGGATTCCACTACAAACTACATACGGATGTATATAGACATATTTTAGAGTGTAGATTCACTCATTTTGTTTCGTATGTACTGTTCATAGTGAAATCTCTAAAAAGACTTATATTTTGGAACGGAGGGAGTACATACGAAGCAGAATATGTCTACTCCTACATACGAAGTAGCCCATTTGAAATGTGTAAAAAGAGTTTTATCGAATGCAGTGCTTTGATGTGTCGCGTCAACTCGTACAAGCCCGAGAAATTTGATTACTATGATGCCCTCTCCCTCGCGGACTGAGCTCCGGTGCATTAACTGCACCTGCCTTTGGCTGCATGACAGGTGGGCCAACCACCTGTTGGGCCCACCTGTCATGGACGCAAAGGAAGGAGCAGTAAGTAGAAGCTTTCGCTACACGCTATCCCTCCCGCACGAGGTGGACGGACATGCAGCAGTGGATTCGATACTGTAGAAGTAGGAGTAACATCATTGTTCGCCTTCTTGAAGAGGCGAAGAGCCAAGTGCAAACCGAACATGGCAGTTGCGAACGCTCGCGTGGTGCGGTTCCTTGGAGTACTAGCCAGGCTCTTGCATGAGACAAAATTGCTATTGTTTAACAATAAAACTCCATTATCCATTGGTTGATACTCATTCTGCATAGGTCCACGTGCTTAGCACCGTTTCGTCCTGGGGTCACCAATGTTTATTTGCTAATTAATAGCATTCCATGCAATGAACTAGCCATTGCAAGTCATTAAAAGCATGCACACCTCTCATCTCTTATTGGTTGATACGTATGTCAAGAAACGAGAAACAAGGTAGAAGTTAATGCATCACGCCTAAGTGTTTTGGGACTATTTGGTTTTCGTAAGATGACTTACACACCTAGACGGAGGGAGTAGTATAGACCTGTAAACCGGAAAGGAGTATTTGCCTTTCTAGAGATTTCAACAAGTAACTAGACTTCGGCTAAAAAAAACAAGTGACTAGACTACACCGTGTGCAGTACCCCCTCCCCTCCGGTTTATAGGGCTCAAATCTCAAATCTCATGAACCAAGGCATTTTGCGATTGGAGGAATGTATCTCGTACTTTACAAAACTACCCTAATTAAACTCATGCATTAATTACGTAGTTCTCTCGTTTTCCTCTCCGCCTTGGTCGCGGTGCACAATATTGAGAGAGTGCTTTGATACGTTTTACTCTCATGACTAGCCACACTTTGACTTGGCCACACTAGTCTACAACTAAACAAACCCTAAAATTAGTGGGACAAAAACTTGTTAGCCTCATCCATGCTTGGATCCAAATACTAAAGAGACTAAAATCAAGTTAATGACATTTCAAAGCATCCGGGCCCGCGTGCCATCCACCAAATCATAGCGAGGTGCTACAGTCGAGACTCACCTGTCACCCCGGTGTGGCCGTCATGACCCGTCATATCACAAAACCCACACCTTTACCAGCAGTGGTAAGGTGGCCTCCAAGTTGGACTGGACGAAGCAACCATCATTTCATTGGAATGCTCGTTCAAGCCCTTTCTTCCCTTTCTTGAAGAAAAACTCACTCCAGGCTACTCACTTCTGCCATTTTCTTCTCTACTGACGAAGGAAAGGTGGGCGAATCAGTTATGCTGCTATATTTTCATTCCAATAATCTTCTTTTTGTGAAGCACCGACCGATTATCACATCCTATTCTTTTCCCATTTTCATTGCGATTGTGGTTTCCTTTCAATTGCTTTTTGTTTGTCAGTTCATTGATGGATCCTGGAGCACTAGGCAAAGAGTTGCCGGTGGACAACCCACTGGAGACAGCGATCTCCAGGAAGCGAGCACCGACCAACGAGTTGACCATGTTGGCGGGCCAACCCATGGAGACGAAGAACTCCAAGAAACAAGCACTGACCAAAGAGTTGAGGACGTTGGCGGACGAACTCCTGAAAGAAAGTTGGAAGAACAGCAAGGGCCCCACCGTACCTACCCCAGGAGCTCTGATTGCCACCTATGTGAGGCTCAAGACCGAGTTTGAGGAGATAGTCGCTGTTGAGAAGCAGTATTCCCCTGGCAAGGTGATGGCCCCCATCGAGGACGAGGAGATGGCCCCCGAAGGGATGAGATCCCCCGGTGAGCTGCACAATGTAAAAAATAATGGCTTATTACCATAGTTGTGGTTTTTGATTATTTGCAATGTGCTTTATTTTTGATTATTTGCAATGTGCTTGCTAATATGTTAGTGTTGTGCAGGTGTCGGTGGTTGTCCTTGATGATTCCGATGTCGTGGCCCGTCCTGTTGGCATCGCCCCGGAGATCGATTCCGATGCCACTGTCCATCCTGTGGACATCGCCCCAGAGATCGATTCCGATGTCGCGGTCAGTCCTGTGGACATCGCCCCAGAAATCGATTCCCATGCCGCTGTCCGTGCCGTGGTCATTGCCCGAGAGATCGATGACAAGAAATAGTTGGTCGCGCTAATCCTTCAGGGTAGTTTGCATTGCCCTGTGTTTAATTACCAGAACGATGCGTGTTATCAAACCATCTTAGGGCTAGTGCACTGTCGTGTGTGGGAGGATCTTGCTACTTTTGTTTGATAGTGAATCATGCGAACCCTCTCCGAGTTATGGACACAGATGTATCCTCACCAGCTTTTGATGTAATATATTGCATGCTTAGATGTAAGTTTGAACCGTTTATCATATCAGTAGGGCTTGTTTGATGATTCTTGGTGTTAGTAGGCTAGCTACTGTGCGAGCTATAGTACTTGCAAAACACTCACCAAAGAGAAACGTTGGGGCTGATGAGCTTGTGGTACGCTTATACTTATCCCTCGTCGATCGACCAATAGCCCTAGCTCCTAAAATTGTAGGCTTAGCGATCGATCAAACAATAGTCGACATACATTCAGGCCTCATATGGTTCATAGGGTAGGAAAATCGTAGCGAAAGTACAGAGAACGTGCAACACAAAATCATAGCAGTGCAGAGACGTACTCCCTCCATTCCAAAATAGATGACCTAGGCGGGCTAGTTTGGCCTAGTGGGTTTCAGTGATATTACGTGGTACAGTGCCGTCCAGTCTTCGCGTGTGGTAGCAATATTGCGGGTACAGTAAGTTTTCTTGAAGAAGCGTAATTCAACGAAGTCATGATGGTTCCTTCGTCCAAACAACTTACAGTGGGAAAGGTTGGGCCTGCGATACGACCGGGGTAGACCAGGATAATTTTGTGCATGGCAGGTGGACCAGGATGGTCGACGTCCCACATGTTGGTGAATGAAAGTATTCTTTCCGATATAGAGGACGAGCAACGAGTATTCATTGTTTATTTTTGATGAAAGCTATTGTCTCCACTGTTACTCCTTGACTTTGTCAATGCCTCTCTCTCCTCCAGATAAGCGGGGACTACTTGCTATGCATGCAGTGGGCAGCTGGCGTCTTGAGGGGCCAGGGCGGTGAGAGCGGGCTCCGGAAGCGGTCCGAACTCCAGCATGGACCACCTCACATGATCACCATATATTTCTTGGAGTCCGTGCACGGCGGGCGGGCGATCTCTTCTCCCTCCCCCGTTTCTCTCTTCTCAGCCGACGCCCGCCGAGCGATTAGATTTCGGCTATCGACGGTTTATTCAATTACGGTCCCACATGTTAGTGAAATTGCAAGACAATGCGTGTCCCCTTTGGTGAGCGGCGTGCGAGCCGGACTGTCGGGGTTGCGACGCGTATGAGTCGTAAGTGTGCCGCCTTTTCCTTTAGAACTTGCGAAGCGTAATATTTTCGCACGATCGATCGATAGAAATCCGGAACAAAATGACGAGGGCAGTGCTTTCCCCCTCGTTAGGCGGGCTAGTTCGAGTGATATGACGTGCTACAGTGCCATCCACTTGCTCCATTTTTATGTAAGCAAGAGTTTACACTCGTACGCGGGAGGAGTGCGAAACACCGCGGATCTGATGTTGATCGAGGGATAACTGTTCCCTGCCAAATAATGGAAGATTGTTAGCGATTATAGCATGATAGTTAGGGCATCTCCAGCACTGGCCCACAAATTTACACCGGCATCTGTCCGAGGACACTGATGGATGCCATCCAATGCTGCCCGCATACCTTTCGACAACTATATGAACTAACCGGACGAAATTCGTGCAAACAAAGCAAATTTCAAATTAACCGGATGAAATTCATTACATTTCGAAAAAATTTCCTACAAATTTGACGAAATTCATTACATATTTTGCACAAACCGTACTAAACCTACTGTAAACCTAATCTAAACGATCGCCGGCGCCCGACCACCAAGTCCGGCCATGAACCCGAGAAAGCCGACCATTGCCTTTGCCTCCTCCTCATCCGCCTCGATAAGCTCCTCCTCCGGCCGGAGCACAAGGTTATGATGATTTCCGCCTCCACGTCGCCGTCAAGCGGCTAATCGGCCGCCGATGTTTACCCCACCAAGCTTGGCGTCGACTGAGTGGAGTAGCGGTGGCCTTCCCGGGACCAGAGCGGCGGCGACCTACCGTGTACTACTCTTCCTCGCTGACGTCTGCGCCCGCGCACGCGTGCCGGCTTCGTGGTCGTGGCGGCGGAGGGCAGCCCGGGGGGTGCCGGCGATCTCCTTCATTTGCTCCTGCGACAGTACTTCAAAGAGAGCTTTGGAGCGCGCCCGGAGCGGAGCCGCCGATGTCCCTCGTCTGCTCCTGCGACAGTACGTCCAAGAGAGCTTCGGAGCGCCACGAGGCCATGGTTGAAGTGGTGCCGACAGAAGGAAACGACCGGAGGAGAATAAGTGTGGGTCTTTGGCTATGGCTGGGAGCTGGGGCTCAAGTTAATATAGCGGGCGAATGGCAATGAGCCGCGGCAGACGGATGGATAGCTGGCGCCGGATTAGGTTTGTCGGGCGTGAATGCGGACGTTGCTTCAGTGACTTAACTGCAGATGAGTTTGGGTGTCTGACATGTGGGCCCAACAGGCGTCTGGCCCGCATGTCAGTGACACACCAATTGCACCTGCAATTAAGTCTAGTGAATGCAGCATTGACATTATGGAGAGATGGTGACCGTTTCAAGCGCATGCGGACTGTTTGATTGGTCAACCATACAAATACGGAGCTATACGCTGAGCCAGCGACCGTATAATTACCATATCTCGTATACAATGATCAAAGTGAGCTATCAAGACAAGTTCGATGACCGCCAATGCATTTTACTCGGTAAGAAATGACCAGGATTGAAGGGGAATCCTAATTTGCTTCGTCTTCTATCCTTGAGCTCTTGACAAACCAATGCACTATACGGTTGTCTGGCCACTCCACCCCATAGCTCTCACCAAGCGTCGTTCATGCCACTGTGCCGCACACTAACCGGTAAGGCAGCGACGGCATCCCTACAAGCCGAGTTCCTCGCCGCCCACGAACGCACACAAAATGGTAGGGAAGCGATGGCATCCCGCCGTGCCGAGTTCATCGCCGCTCGCGACCTCACAACTATGTGGGAGGAATTTGAAGATGCCAAGGCCGAATGGGCGGTAGAGCAAGAGGCGGCCAAAGCCGCACAGAGGGAGCGGAAAAGTCAGAAAGCACTCAAGAAAAGAGAGGCCCGCTGCCGCAAGAAAGAAAAGGACGCACGCGCTGCTGCGGAGAGGTCGGCGGAGATCCAAGCACGGTGGGGTGTCGCCGACAAAGCCGGGAAGGAGAACGACGGCGTCTGGCCAGCATGTGAGAAGTAGTAGTACTAGTAGTTAGTGTGTGTGTCTGTGTCTGAGTACGGGCATGTACCAGTACTACTAGTTACTACTGTAGTTTTTAGAGAAAATTACCAGTACATTAGCCTAGACTAACTGGAAAAATTCCTATCCTATGCATCAAATGGCATCTCTTTCTCTATAGGAATTGAGATGCATGTCATCTCACTTCCTATGATTTTCATATTCCTATCCTATGAACGAAAGGAGGCCTCTGTTGGAGTAAATACTGTAGCTAGCAGTACTGCTGGTATAGTAGTTCTCTTCAAGAAGCGGAATTCAACGAAGTCATGATGGTTCCTTCGTCCGAGCAACTTCAAAGTGGGAAGTGGGCCTGTGATTTGATGGCTCATTAGTCATTGTTACTGCGGTGCGACGACCTGGGTGACTCTCCCTTGGAGTTCTACGTGCATGGAAAGTGGACCAGGATGGTCGACGTCCCACATGTTGGCGAACGAAAGTATTCTTTCCGATATCGAGGAGCAAGGAAACCGCGTGGTATAGTTTCACTACTGATTGGTTCGCAAAACAAATAGTATCACTGCCAATTTATATTTTTTTTATTTCTGATGAATGCTAGCGTTTCAACTCTTACGACGAAGGGTGCCAAACACGGCACATGCTGGATGTCCCACACGTCAGCGAAAGGAGTGGGACATGAACAGCATGGTAGAGCTCGGCGTAAAAAAAACAGCGTGGTAGAGCGTCTCCACTTCTTCCACTTCTGGGTCGGAGACCACATGTAGTAGTACTTAGCTGTATGAACGATACAAAGTGCGACCTGGAGAGAAAGACACGTCTAGTTGGAAGGTCTCGGGGCATACACGTAAACAAATATAAAAGTTAATACGTCCCTCCAACTAATATAGTAGTAGTAGAGTACTTAGACACGTACTCCATAACATCACCGTGCATTGCACATACAACATGTAGTGGTAGTACGTAGTAAGAGACAAATGCCGCCCAAGAGTTCCCTTCTTGACCTACTTTTGGGTGTTTGGTAGAGTGTATGGAGGGTGCATGAGTCCACACTAGTTTAGCACAAATACACTAGAAGCATGCATGAAGAGAGCATGCATAAAGAGGGGTGTTGAGTTGAGCATGCATGAAGAGGGAACAACTATGCTGAGACGAGAACGCAACCAAACACACCCTGTATGCCACGCATGTTCATACCATTTGTGCCTTTCTACTTCACTTACTGCGCTACATTACTCAGGTTCATACGTCCACTCCTGGGTACATGTCCGCCTCGTAGTTCCAGTGCCACGTGTTCTTCATATAGATGGAACGATCGTTGCATAACATGTGTGCCTTGATGCTAGATGTCTCGCGTGATGGCAAAAGGATGAACAAAGCTCACGTAAAAAAATATAGTGGAAGAACATAGATTCCGGACGACCGAGAAGGAGCAAGGAACCTCGTGGTGGAGCGTCTGCACTCATAATATTTAATATTATTCAGCGATATAAAATTAACCAATCATCTCCACAGTGGACTGGAAGAGTACGAAACACGGCATCCCAGTGTAGTTACATCATACTAGTACATGGCTAACCCGCGCTATCACCATATTTCTTGGCTTCCGTGCGACACCTATCTCTAGTAATCCAGCAGCCTGTATCGCTTCTCCCTCCTCGTCTCTATCAAAGTGCGGCGGGCTGGCGTTTCTGCCGTCTATTGAGGTTGGTTAACTATCACATGTTAGCGACATGCCAAGAGCATTCAAAAAAAAATTCCTTTCACGTTCCGTTTTCAAAAAGAAAAAAAATCCTTTCACGTACGAATTTGCCTATATGCTTTGAGCAACTTGCATGTCCTATACTGCTCCTGTTTGATACTCTAGCTTAGCTAGAGGTTAGACTAACTCATGACTAACCCTGAACTAACTGTAGCCAAAGAGGTGTTTGGATGACATGGTTAGATTGACAATAAATGCACTTCATGGAGAGAGAAAAGTGATTTTTCAGTGGTCCCAATGAGAACTATATCCAGTTAGCACCTCTTGGGTGGGATAGTTTTTTTGGTGGGTTCGGTGCAACTTGCTCCAATTTAAACCCTAATGCTTGGATACTTTAGGGCTATTTGATCCCCAACTAGCTCAAACTAACTCTAACCCATGGATCCAAACAGGGCCTATGGCCAGCCTCGACGCGGAGCAGTCGCGTGCACCAGGAAGCGGCGCTCTCTCGGCCGTCGCGCCACTTCAAAGCCGGCGCCAGTGAGAGGTCGCCTCCGCTCTGGCCGGACATTAATGTGGCACTGACGCTCCAGGCAACGCTGACCGTTTCACGAGGGAAGCGCGCGCTGGCAAGGGAGTATAGGTTTTGAACCGTTTCAGGTGTAGTAGTAATGGTAGTTTGCAAAACTACTCAATTATTGCACTGAGTTTCCTAAGAAATTGTGGTAAAATACGTTACTCCACAGCCCGCTTCCCTTCTCCTTCCTGCTCATGATTTACGTGGCCATGTTAACGTGGTTGTGTCAAAAAAATGTCACTTCCTGCTCGTGATTTGCGTTATATAATTACAAGCAAGATTCTCGTGCATTGCACGGAACATCAATATGTATTTTTTTACAAAACACCTATTGTGATTGACCCATGCAGGAGTAATCCCATGTGTAAAAACTAATGATATCTCGAGAATTTTATCGGAAAACTGGTATCTCGAGAATGTCATTGAAAAAATGAAAGATGAGAGATAAGGCGAGGAGTGGAGCGTGATGGTGACTGGTGGTCGGAATGGGCATAGGCATGGGGATGGACGGCGCCGGCAGGCGGCAGCGGCCACCATGCATGCTAGATTGTTCCAGAGACTTATTCCTTTTTTAATTGCTGAGCAATGAGGTTGCGGGAGATAATGATGTGGAGAGAGGTGCGGGTATCTTTTGTAAAATTATCATAGTTTGCTTCCTATCCGTCAGATATAGATCGTACGGTCTGTATTACAAGATGGAAGGCACACCATCATCGCCAACTCATTTTTTTATAAGGGTATACAGATGATAAGTTTGCTGACTACTAAAGTAAAGTGGAATCTTTCGATGTTATGCAAGTAAATAAAGGTGATTGTTTATCATACGGGTAAGGTTGGATGAAGGGTGGTAGGAACAAATGCTCCGCCTAGAGCATGTGTGTGTGAGATGGAGTCTTAGTGTGTGTGTGGTGTGTGTGTGTGTGTGTTTGAGAGAAAGAGAGTGAGTGAGAGAGAGAGGAGAGAGAGAGAGAGATGGAGTCTTAGTTTGTGTGTGTGTGAGAGAGAGAGATGGAGTCTAAGTGTGTGTGTGGGGGGGGTGCGTGTGTGAGAGAGAGAGAGAGAGAGAGAGAGAGAGATGGAGTCTTAGTGTGTGTGTGGGGGGGGGGGGGGTGCATCCGTGCGTGTGTGTGTGTGTGTGTGTGTGTGTGTGTGTGCGCGCGCGTGTGTGTCCCGGGGTCCTCTGTGGCGGATGTAATTTAAGTGTGCATGGATTCATCATAGAGAGGTGATGTGTATGGCAGAGGCCACCAACGATGGGGTGCGAGAGAGAAAATGCCCGTAGGAGGGAAGATAAGGTGCGTGCGCGTGAGAGGAGTCGACATCGAGAGAACGTGTTTGTTCGAGAGACACCACGGAAGACTACTATATATCGATGGTGCATGTAGGCGGGAATTAAACAAAGGGATGGTCTTATTGGTTTCGGGGATATAGGGGAAGAGTGAGAGGCGCGCAGGGCGGGGGGGGGGGGGGGGTAGCCAGAAGGAGAATGTTAAGTGTGAGTGTGTGTTTTGCCCATCCAGGCGGAAGTTATGTGCACAAAAGAGGAGAACGATTCGATGTGGCGTTAGGATTGAGGGTAATTAACTACATATGGAGACATAGAGACCTTGAACGTGCATGTGTGAGAGGTATACATGTATACGCGGGATGTGTGTGTGTGCGCGCATGATCGAGATAAAAGAAAGAAGACATAAGTCCTAAGATCAATGACATGGGAGAGACGGATCGGTATGACAATATGCATGCATGTGAGAATGCCGGGAAGAAGGCCCGACAATTGAGCATGTGTTTTTGTCTTTAAGAGATAGTGGCGTGGGCTGGAGCATGCATCTATGGCGAGCAGAGGGGGTGAGGTGCAACGATTGTGCAAAAGAGATCAACCTATAAATGCATATGTATGGATAGACATATATAGTGTGGGTGATAGGAAGCAAGACTCCGTGCGAGAAAGAAATGTTGACGGAGAAACTACAGATAGATACAGAGATGGAGATGCTAGCTAGAGAGACATCCGTTAGTTTGGGTGTCAGAGATGACCGTCGGGTGGTTCAAAGGGTGAAGTTATATATGTGTGTGAGAGGGCACTTGACTGCATGCATGTAGAGAGAAACATATGTAGTGTGCGTGATATGAATCAAGAGTGAGGGCGAGAAAGAAGGTTGACGGAGAAACAGATAAATAGAAAGATAAAGATGCTAGCTAGTGTGCGCTAGAGATAGGAGTCGAGTGGATCAGAAGGCTGGGTTATGTGTAAGGGTGTGAGAGAGATAGAGAGAGGGTGCATGTGAGTCACATACAAACAAATATCAGAGAGAAATGAGATCCAGAGAGATAGAGTTTTGTGTCTGCGAGAGAGAAAGATATTTCACAACGAGAGTGATAGCTAGAGAGATATATGAGGGAACGCAAGATATCTCTAGGGAGAGAGGGTGTGTTTGAGCAACATACAATAGAACAATGGAGAAATATGAGACCCTGGGAGACAGAGTTTGTGTTTGTGTGTTAGAAAGAGATATTGAAGAGGAAGAGTCGTAGGTTCTCATATCTAAGGAGCGAAAGACATCTCTGTATGAGGGGTGTGCGAGTGGCACACATGGGAATAGTTGAGAGAAATGAGACCCCGGGAGACAACGTTTTGTGTTTGTGTGATAGAAAGAGATTCCACATGGAGAATCATAGCTAGAGACACATAGCAGGGAGCGAGATATACTTAGAGAGAGAGATAGAGTGATGAAGGTCGATGGAGATAGTACCGACAGTGTGTTATGAAGATAAAAGATCATTGTCGACATACAGGTAGCACGAGAGATGCCTGAGAGACGATGAACGCGTATAGGTCCAGAGAGATAGTCCTATATAAGCATGAGTGGTAGCTATATGAGACGAATATCTGGATTAAAGGGGATCCAAATATTTAAACTAGAGATCACGAAATCGATAATATCATAACGCAAATTGGTGTATCAAACATGCATATTCATTTGAATTTGGGCACACGTGTAATGTTATATAGTTTATCAATATTGGTGATCTATAGATTCTTCAATTACAAACAATGCATGGTTTATATTCAATTAGTGTCTAAACAGGATTACACTATATGTTGCGTGTGTGAAACACATTATACATGTTTGAGAAGTTAAAAAACCCCCGCATGAAACACACATTAATTGGAGACAGTTAGCGAGGAATGCATACATTGGATTTTAACATAAAGTGGTTTCAAATATTTGAAAATCCAAATTGATGGATACAACCTTATGAATCTGAGATCATGCCATTTGCAAACCATATTTATGTATAAATGGTGTTGTGCTTTTGAAAGTATATATGTAAAAAAATGGTGTATATAGAATGTAATTCCAATTGAAAATGGATCCCGCCCAAAAAAAATAGTAGAATACAAACGGGATTCGAATTGAGTTGGCACGGTAAACGTGCACTGTGCAAAATTTGAATGAAGCGGGGAAAGTCGCAGTAACTGCCCGAAACCAAAATCTGCGAGATGGAAATCACTACTGCCTATCCTTGCCGCGCAAAGCCTATCTGCTGGATTTCTATAGGTTTCGATAGGGGTAGGTTTGTAATTTCACCCAAATGTGACGTAACCTCTCTCACTAGGATTCATACACGGTGGGCGCCAAAACACAGTGTGCCCTTGGCCGAAATCGACTCCCTCCCCGATTCATATTCATACACGGTGGGCGCCAAAAACAAACTCTCGTCGGCAAATATTCGGTGTATGCGAGATTACCGTCCTATCCCCAACCGACTAATGTTGCTGTGATGTAGTAGAAATTTGAAACGGGGGCTAAGTTTTTAAATTTCCTCGCATTTGAGACAAGCGCGCCCTGACTACATGGTTCCCCCTTCCTCTCTACCTCCATTTTCGCCATTCGTACTCTGTGGGCGCCAAAACACCCTCTCCACCCCACCCTCCTTCGTCCGCCACCGTCCGCCACCCCATCCACCGCCATCCTCCTCCACCATGCCGGAGTTGATACCCCGATGTCGCCGTCCATTACAAGAGATCGACCTCTCTCATCCACGCCTTCAGACCGGGATCCTTGCATCCCGTCCTCTCGCTTCATCCCCACCGTCGTCCACCTTGCCGGCGCCGCTCCTACGACCGTCTCGTCCACCGTGCCCCGCCGCCACCGTCTACCCTCCTAGATCTGCTTCCACGCTGCCGACAGCCATCGCTACCGCAACACCATCAAATTCTCACCAGATGCGTACACGGCGCCGCACTAGAGGCGGTACTCTTTCGTATCTGCTCAACTTATTTATCGCAGCAAGAAAATAGATCGCCATAGCTTTACTCGGATTTCTTGTCTTTGTTGCAAAGTTGCCTTTGTCCGGTTTGCACCTTCAGATCCGCCATGGCACGCTCAACACTATACTCCCAATGCTTATGGTTTTCCCCTTTTATATTCCACACTAGTTAAATCACAGTATACTAAATTTCAAAATTGGGTCAATCGATTTTTCAGAGCTCTCCGGAGTTCGCCGGTGCGATCCAAGGGGCTCGGGTGGTTGTGGGGCCTCGCTGAACGAAGAAAACTCGACGCGGGTGGGGGGTGGGGGTGGCGGAGGAACATAGGCGGTGGGGGCCGGTGGTCCGGCCGGCGGTCCGTGCGGTGTTCTGTATGGGAAGAATCACAGACGAGGAAGAATAAGGGTTAGGAGACATAGGATCTTTATCCAACCGCCTGAAATGGTCGAGAGACAGCTGGGAGTTGCATTCTTAATGCGCTCTGGTTCATCATGTGTGGGCACTGCGCAACCAACATTTTATTATCCAAAAATCTGCTTGCTCTTCTTTACCATGTTCGATAGTGCTGTCCTGTACGTGATCGATAGGCTTTCAATTACTAGCGGCAATACAACACCGTATTTTCAAGCCAGTTCCACTTTCCCGATTTATATATCGTGGTTATGGTGTACCCCTGTTATGTACACTATGATCTTCCTAGTTGCTGTGTGCTCTTGTTATCATGGTTTGGCAATAAACTATCTATACAGTATATTATGAACCTATCATCTGCCAGCTATCCTTACTTCTGGAGCCTATTTTTTGTGTACTTGTGCCAGATTATATAAATGCACGCACGATATTACAGCACACATGAGCTCTCTCATCCGAATCCAGTGATAGAACATAAGTGTTTACGGGGGCACCCCTATATTAGAATATCATCTGCATTACAAAGATAATCTCACAACTATTTATGTTTTCATGGTTCTCATATATTATACGCAATTACAGTGAATATCAGAATCCGCGCATTAGAAGAATATTGTGGAACACTGCAATGACTTACAAAATTGGCACCAAGGCATTGAGTGCCATTTTGGAAGCAATGAAACTCGTACGCTCCCCACCTGTTGATTCTTGTTCAGAATATCATTCTAATGACTATTCTAACCTCGAGGAGTCAAAGGCAGATGGCCTGTCCTGTTCACCCATCAAGGTGCATGTTCTAATTTGGCAAGGTTTTATTGATTGCGCGTATCTTGCATATGTTGTCTTGCATTTCTTCTACTTTGTTGCACCACCATCTGCTTAGTTTACTCATCATATAACTCGAGATGCTATACCCATCTATTATCAATACATATTCCATCTGTCGTCATGCCATGTTTTTCCACTGAAATGTTGTTCTTGTGCATCAGACATCAAAAAGGAAGAGGGTGATTGCCGAACCTGAAGGAGCACCAGTAGAGTCCTTGAAAAACGTGGTGGTGCCGGAGAAATCAGACAGCGCCCCACTTATATTGGTTGTACAACCAGTGACACAAAACATAGGACCGACTCCAGCAGCGTGTACCCATACTTCACTGGCCACACCACTAGCCCCACCACACAGGACCTGCACTCCAGCAAAAGGTATACCGATTTCATTTGCCATATCACCAACCGTACCACAGAAAAATCCCACTCCAGCAAAAAGTACAGCAAGTCCACCGGCCGAAGACCTATCCCAACTGCAGAGACGGCCAATTCCTGCAGATTGGAACCCCATTCCATTTATTCCCAGTTTAAAAGACAATGCTTTCAATGTTGTTAGGGACTACGTGCATATATTCCCATCATGGGAAGATTATAGTGAAGACAAACACCATTTTCACATCTTCCTATCCAACTTACGTGTAAGTGCTATTATTCATGGTTATTATTTTGCTGTTTTCTGCTGATCGAACACATCAATGATTTACATTACATTGTTGTAACTAGGTGAGGGTCAATCTGGATAGTCATGACGAGCAAAGCTTGCTTGTGCTTTTCAAGGAAGCATTGCAGCAGTATCGGTGTTACCTGAGGAAATCACACTTTGATGGCAAGTCTATAAACGAATTTCCAATGAAGTCTCCTGTGCTAAATTTAGAAGACACTGAATGGAAAAACCTTGTTATGCACTGGTCTCGTTCCTAGGATGAGGTACTGTCTATGAAATCACATGACAATTTGAACTTCTACTTTTCCGCATGTGCCTTACGGGTTTTTTTGGCAGGAAATCAGCTCGAAGAAGAATTCCGGTTTGAAAAGAACGATAGGATATTGCAAATATCTGCTTTGCTCTTGTTAGTACATGTTGTCCTGTATCACTGTACTTGCATACATACCTGGTTCATTATGTGACAGCAGTATGCATGATAGCTTGCTTATCAATTGTTCGCTCCAAATTATCTGATCTCACTACAAGAAATATGTCAACTAGTGACCTTCTTTCAGTGACCCTGGAAAAATTGGTCATAGATCTATGACCATTTGAGACCAATTGGTCAAAAGCTGTTCGGGGGGCTCCAAACCCTAAACCATTGCGACCATTTTGGTCAGAAAGGTCATAATGTCCTTACACGAAATGGTCATAAAGCAAATAGTGCTGGTCCGCTGCCTTATTTCTAGTTGTTAATGACCAATATAGATGGCCATATCCTTGTAGATTGTGGTGGGTTGTGATGACTAGGCGCCATCTCATCAGTTTTGCCCATGTGTCATGTCCATGTGTCAATTTTTGCCCTAGGTTGTGAAGCAGCCTATATTTCTGTTATTCCAAAAATTCCCAAAAAAATTCTCATAAATTGTTTGGATCATATGTTCATCAAATATATCAAAAACCTTCCTTGCCTAGTTCAAAAATAACTCAATATTCATTTTCCTATTATGTTCAGAGCAGCACTTTGTGAAGGAAGTACCATTTTGGCATGTCTAAATGGTACCCATTTTCTACAGTGCTTTCCTCTACCCAAATAACCATCCTCCACCAAATGCTAGCTCAATCCATTCATTATTTTGAGCCCAACTTCAACATTCGTATTTATGTCCAGTGTGGTACTTTGCAAAGAAAGTACCACCTAGGATCCTCCTTTTGAGATGAAAATTTGTGAAGATGGTCATCTTAGTAACTGATCATCCTCAGCCAAAACTCACGCCCATTATCCATGTCCATTTCCCGTACCGCTAATCAAACACATGGCTGCTTATTCATGTTTGAGCATCGATCGGTCTCCTCGTGAGAATCTTATGTTGTGATTTTCTTCCTAGCACCTACCTGGGGAGTGCCCAACCCACTAGACATGCCTAGGCCACCCAGAACACATGGCAACGCCACGGTGGTGACCATGCGGCGGGCATGCTAGTTTACGCGCTCTAGAGTTGGAGCCCTCGGCCACCGTCCAAACCTCGACGTATCGCCACCAAACCATGTATTTATGATTAAATAGGTACTTATGTAACTAGAAATGATTTTTGGAAAAAATAAATTGCAAACTATGAGGCAGCTGTAGTTCAAATTTGACCCGCTTCCATCCGAATCGGCGGGAATTTTTCTTTTTCACCAGAGGTGGATCAAAACTTTTGACACCCAACCATTTTGTCAATTGTGCATTATATATGGCCTAGTATTTTATAAAATTGATTAGGTCCAATTTTGCAACAAATATATGGTAGGTCCTTCACAAAAAAACTCATTTCAGGCACTCAGAAAATGGAAAATGAATTTTCCATGCAAAGGAAATGAAAACTTCCTTAGGCAACATTGTTTGCCATTCCAAGATGCATCCTTGTGCACAATATGATATTATTTGAACAAACTATGCCATGAATGTGGCCATAAGATTGATCATTTGGCTTGAAAGCCATGAATCTTCATGCATGATAGCTCATTTTTAGAACACTTTTTTAAAGTAATTCCCGTATTACAAGTTTATTATTTTACCTGGAAACTTGGTCACATATAATGACACAATGCGAAGGTTTTCCAATTTTTTGATTTTTTTGAATTTTTTATGCCCGTTTCAAAATGCGGTCAAAACGGCGGGCTTGACCGTTCCTAGCTAGTGGTTGAATCTTGGAAAACTTTTGATGTTTCTATGATTAAATAGATACTTATGTACCTAGAAATGATTTTCGGAAAAAATAAAGAGCAAACTATGAGGCAGCTGCAGTTCAAATTTGACCCGCTTCCAATTGAATCGGCGGGAATTTGTCTTTTTCACCAGAGGCGGATCAAAACTTTTTACACCCAACCATTTAGTCAATTGTGCATTAAATATGGCCTAGTATTTTAGAAAAATGATTTGGTCCAGTTTTGCAAGAATTATTTGGTAGGTCCTTCACAAAAAAACCTCACTTGGGGCACTCAAAAAATGGGAAAATGGCTCTTTTGTGCAATGAAAGTGAAAACTCCCCAAATAAACATTGTTTGCCATTCCGATATGCACCCTTCGTGCACAATATGAGATCATTTGAACAAACTATGCCATGAATGTGGCCATAAGATTGATCATTTGGCTTTAAAGCCATGAATCTCCACGCATGATAGCTCATTTTTTAGAACACTTTTTAAAAATAATTTCCGTATTACAAGTTTATTATTTTTCCTGGAAACTTGGTCACATATAATGACACAATGCGAAGGTTTTCCAATTTTTTTTATTTTTTTTTAATTTTTATTCCCGTTTCAAAATGCGGTCAAAACGGTGGGCTTGACCGTTCCTAGCTAGTGGTTGAATCTTGGAAAACTTTTGATTTTTCTATGATTAAATAGATACTTATGTACATAGAAATGATTTTTGGAAAAAATAAAGAGCAAACTATGAGGCAGCTGCAATTCAAATTTGACACTCTTCCAGCTGAATCGGTGGGAATTTGTCTTTTTCACCAAGGTGGATCAAAACTTTTTACACCCAACCATTTGGTCAATTGTGCATTAAATATGGACTAGTATTTTAGAAAAATGATTTGGTCCAATTTTGCAAGAATTATTTGGTAGGTCCTTCACAAAAAACCTCACTTGGGGCACTCGAAAAATGGAAAATGGCTGTTTTGTGCGATGAAAGCGAAAACTCCCCAAATCAACATTGTTTGCCATTCCAATATGCACCCTTGTGCACAATATGAGATCATTTGAACAAACTATGCCATGAATGTGGCCATAAGATTGATCATTTGGCTTGAAAGCCATGAATCTCCACGCATGATAGCTTATCTTTGAGAACACTTTTTAAAAATAATTTCCGTATTACAAGTTTATTATTTTTCCTGGAAACTTGGTCACATATAATGACACAATGCGAAGGTTTTCCAATTTTTTGAATTTTTTTTGAATTTTTTATTCTCGTTTCAAAATGCGGTCAAAACGGCTGGCTTGACCGTTCCTAGCTAGTTGTTGAATCTTGGAAAACTTTTGATGTTTCTCTGATTAAATAGATAATTATGTACCTAGAAATCATTTTTGGAAAAAATATAGAGTAAACTATGAGTCAGCTGCAGTTCAAATTTGACCCGCTTCCTGCTGAATCGACGGAAATTTGTCTTTTTCACCAGAAGTGGATCAAGGCTTTGGACACCCAAACATTTGGTCAATTGTGCATTAAATATGTCCTAGTATTTTAGAAAATTGATTTGGTCCAATTTTGCAACAAATATATGGTAGGTCCTTTAAAAAAACTCATTTCGGGCACTCGGAAAATGGAAAATGATTTTTTCATCCAAGGAAAATGAAAACTTCCTTAGGCAACATTGTTTGCTATTCCAATATGCACCCTTGTGCACAATGCAAAATCATTTGAACAAATTTTCATTCAAAAATTTCCCCGCTTCCTACCGAATGGGGTGAAATTTGTTTTTTTATAAGAGGTGGATCAAAAGCTTTTGACATGTAACCATTTGGTCAATTTGACATAAAATCTGGTCTAATATTTTGAAAAATGGAGTTGTGCTATTTTGGAACTAATATTTGGTAGCTTCTTCACAAAAAAAACTTTTTATGCACTCGAAAAATGGAAAATCATCTTTTTGTGCAAAGAAAATGAAAGCCGTCGAACTATGGCATCGTTTGCCATTCTAAGATGCACACTTATGAAAAAACGAGATCATTTTGACCAAGTTTTGGGTTCAAAAATTTGAAATTCAAGTGCGAGATAGCCGGCCAATGAGATGCGAGGAACCCCTTTCACGCGGATCACCAATTTGGACGCAATCTGAGCCATCCATCACACATCCATCCAACGGTGGAGCTTCTCCCGAGAATCAAAAACCCTAACCCACCCACCCACCCTGCCCCCGACCCCCGCCCGCCGCCACCCCGACTCACCCACTCCCCACTCCCCTCGGTCCCCCAGATCCATCCTCTCCTCTCCTGCAACCCCAAACCCGGCCCCGCCGCTGATCTCCACTCCCCCAAACCCAGCCCCAGCCCCGCTGGCGACCTCCGCCTTCCACTCCACCCCTCCTTCTCTCCATACCGAAACCCTAGATCGACGTGATGGCAACCCCCGCTCCACCCCCACCGCTGACCCACCCTCTCCCTCTCCCTCTCCCCTCGATCCCTAGATCCAACCTCGCGCTCGGTCGCAACGCCCTCCTCCTCTCTGCCCTCCATGGCCGGCACCGCATCCTCTCACGCTTGCTCCGCTCCGCTCCTTCCTCCCACCAGATCGGATCCAGTGCGCGCGTCCCCAACCCCTGATGGCTCTCACGCTGCACCTGCCACTCCAGCTCCGCGTGTGCCCCCCCCCCCCCGCGGTCGCCGCGGCCCACCAGCGCCATGCGCTCCTCTCGCCGTGCCGCACTCGCTCCTGCCGTTGCTGCGCCGGCGCCGACGTGGGTAAGGTGTGGGCGAGGCGGGCGTACCCGTACGACGAGATCGAGCCGAGGTGGCAGGCGTGCTGGGAGGAGCACCTCGGACGCCTCCAGGCCCAAGGGCTACATCCTCGGCATGTTCCCTTACCCAAGGTACCCATCCAAGCGCCTCTCCTCTCCAGCTCCCCGTATGGAATTCTTAATTGAATTGCTCGAGTCGCCTATGAATATGTGGCTACCTCGCCACGAATTTGTGTTTGAGTTGTGTATATAAGAATAATGGATGGTTCTACAGTTTCAGTTTCTCCACCAGTGCTCAAATTGTTGGAATTTATCATGAGTTTCTCCAGTGTTGTACTGGCCTTGCAATTGCACGCGATGGTGTAATTGAGCTGTAGTCGTGTAGTAGGATATGAGGCTCTAGTTTAGTTTTATCTAGAATATGTAATATTGAAGTATCCTCTGTTATGCGACTGCATAGAGCCTAATATTTACTCTTCCCGGATGCATAAAGTAGTCCTGAAATTGAATCCTAGAGAATGAATGAGTTTGCAACCATTCCTATTTTTTTTTGTTCTTGTCCAATTTGGATTTGGATGCAGCAGGTGCGAGCGTGCGTCTCATTTGTAGCCACTGCCAAGCGTCCCAGCTGCCAAGTCCCACGCGTCCACTTACGTGCTTGGATGTTGGAACCATTGGCTACATCGATCCGATGTGTACAGCTCCGGTATCGTCCTTCTGGAGTTGCTCAAAGGGATGAAGACCGTCGACAACGATTGCAATTTTCACCAGTTGGTAAGTCATTCACACTAAACTCCCAAGTCTCAGATCTTATTACATCTATCTTTTCATTGCATTGTGCAAGTCACTAATAAGAGTGAGATTGAAGTTATCTTTTGTCAACCATGTTACGATCTTTCAACATGCATGATGTGTTGCAATGGTTTCTATATAATGTCATTGTATGATCATTTGACCACCCTGTCTCTATGTGTGTGTAGATAATGTCGAGAGCCGATGACAACACGGTGATGGAGGCAGTGGACTTGGAGGTGTCGGTGACGTGCACTGACATGGGGCTGGTCCAGAAGGTGTTCCAGCTGGCCCTGCTGTGCACCAAGCGGCACCCCATTGACCGGCCGAGGATGCACGAGGAGGCCCGGGTGCTACTCTGGCTCATGCCGGCCCCTGCCCTCTAGGTCCCATCCGCATGCCTGCTCGCTCTTCATCTCAGATATTGGATTGAAGTAGGAAAAAACCCTCCTCCATATTGTGTGCTGATTATATGTATTATGTGTAGAACAATCATGGTGTCTATTTCTGCTTTATGCCCCACGTTTCACTAATAACATGACCAACTTCCTACTCTGTAGGAAATAAGTACATGATTGTTCATCCTCCTGTATAACAGTTTAAGTTTGTGACCTGATCTTGTGCTTCTGGTAGCTAGTCCAATTTGCGTACTTTTAAGTATCTTTTGATGTGGTGGTGCCAAACAAAACTCATATGCTTATGCTGAGCTTACTTTTAATCTTGTGAACATGACAATTTAGAGGATGCACTGTAGTTCCACTCATTTTATTCTCTGTGATGAGCTTATTTTTGTATTGTAGCGACCTTCTTGTTTACTTTGCAGAATCAGGTCCTGTGTACTAATCCTGACTTACTAGCATTTGGCTTCTCTATGGTAATTAAACCTGATAAATCTGTATAGTTCTTTGAGATACAAATTCCACATTGCATGTTAACGAGGTTCAATTTCTATAGATGTTGCCAAATGAATGTGTCAAAGTGTATCTTCTTAGGGGTTGATTTAAACCGCATATTATCTTTTGCTGTTCAAACATTGAAATCCTGGTTCATTTTTCAATCATCGAAATGTTGTTGACCCTGTCCTTTTATGCTTAAATGATAAAAATGTCGCATTTTGCTTGTTCTAACCATTTTGCTTGATAACTTGCAGATGCCCTTCATTCATGTTTTGTCGTGAGGTCCAGGATGAACAAATTCGGAGAAGCATTGGAGCTAGTTATACTGTGATAGCTGTGTTATTTGATGTGAACATTTTTATTGTAAAATTGATGTGAACCATGTTTGATTGTAATAATGTGCCAAGTTTGGCTCTTTTTGATTGTATTCATGATGTGAACCATGTTTTTCTGGTGCTCTGTTTGAAGCATTTTGTTTTCTCTCTGTTCTGATTTAAAAATTGTTATTTATGTATTGGAAAATTGAGATATGAAGAATATAACAGTGACAAGGGACCCATTTATTAGAACCTGACAACTGGGTCCCATCTCACTAGTGGGCCCATCTTTTGAAAAAATTAAATTCAGAACATGAGAGGCCCAGCAAAGAAATGGCCTAGAAAAATACATGATCAAAAAGAAAATCTGTTGTTAAAAGGCCCATGCAAAGAAATCAAAGGCTGAATTGTTGGGCTAGACCCATGTAGCTAACAAAAGCACAGGAAAAAAATACATTAAAAAGGCCGAATTGTTGGGCTAGGCCCATGTAGAAAACCGAATTGGACCGGGCTGATTCTTGTGCCACATCAGCTTGCCACGCTAGATGCCTACGTGGTCTGGGGAGGCTGCTAGTGACCAAAAATTTTGTCGAAGAACCAACGACCTTTTATAGAAGGTCGTTAATTTCAGTTTACGACCGCCAGCTTCTGACCTTCTGTTTTTGGTCAAAAAAGGTCGCAAATGAAAAACAGTGACCTTTCAGCGACCAATAGTGAGGGTCACAAGTTGACATATTTCTTGTAGTGTCTGTATAAATGGTTACATTATTGTAGAATATATCCAATGCCAATGAATTTTTTTTAGATCTGCATTGTTCTTGTAAGTACATGCTGTCCTTTATCAGTGTACTTATATTGACAGGTAGTTGTTCATGTACCATCACTCTGCAGCTTATTTTCCTTTGCCCTCCATTTTCTACACATCAGATCTATATTTACTCTTACAATAAGGTTGGTACTGAAGAAGTTTAGCCGTGCATTGCTCTTGGCTGTGCCTTTTGCCTGTATCGCTGCACATACATTTATAGCTACTTGGTTATGTAGCATCACTCTTCATCTTATCTTAAATATTCTCCATTTTTTGTATATTATCACATCGATATTTACTCTTAACAAAATCTTATATTTACTAATTGGAGGCACCATACGAGACACCATGTTTAACCATGAAATTAAAGAAGATTGACCGTCCGTTTAATATGTTATGTGTGTATAGCCATTGGATGAAACGAAAGGAGCGAGACGTGATCTCCTATCCCACGAGTCGTTTTCCACTTGGAGTCTCCTATCACGTACACGAGTCTTCCTTCACTTGGACTCTTCCTCCACTTGGACTCTCTCCCGTTTCCCTTAAATCGGGAAAAAAGGTAATAGTATGTGATTTGTTATACATGAGGCATCCTCCCCTTCACACATGCCCATGGCGTGTCTCTCATGTTCATCCTGGGCAAAAAAATGTAGAATAAAATTGGCCTTCTATTTTAATTCCCAACAATGGCCACATATCGTACTTTAATTGTCCAAAAAGAAAAGGACACCCAAACGTGTTGTCTTTGGGAATACAAACACATGCATGGATGTATATATATGTGTGAATATGTACATCACGTACGCATTAGGTGTTTTTCTAGATTGTAATTCTTCTCGCACGCGTCTCCGTCTTCACGCTGCGGAGAACAGCTTCTACAACATCTCTCATCACCCATAACGGAGAGCACCTTCCCACGCTTCCGTCACGAACACGAACAGGCCGCCGTCCTTTCCGATCTGCTCTAATCACCCAGGTTTGGACAAATAACTCACATATACAAGTATCAATCACATAAGCATCCTCATAGGTAATCCTAACTATCTCTTCAATGTTGCAGTTCAATGACAAAGTCTTCCATGGCATACAAAACCTTTTGTCAGATCAATACTTCCAGCAGAGGAAAGGAATTAACAATCAAGGCAAGAGTGTCGAGACTATGGGATTCCATATTGATCAGTAATGGTGAAATACTTAGTCTAGACATGGTCCTTATTGATGAAGAGGTATAATGGTTCTCTCATAGAAATTACATCCTTTCTTGAATTATTATGATAATAAGATTTAGCTTCAATCTACATGCTAATTACAAATACAATTAAAGGGGACAATGTTGCATGGAGTTATCAATAAGGCATATATCGAAAAGTTAAGGTCATTTATTCAAGAAGGCAATGTGTACCTCATTAAAAATGTGAGAGTCATTCCAGCAGCAGCGAAATTTCGACCTGTACAAAATGAGATGATGATTAACTTCTCGCCCACAACAAATATAGAGGAGATTGAAGATAATGAAGACATTCCAAAGCATGGTTTCAACTTTTCAAGCATGGAGGTACTCTCCCAAAGAGTAAACACTGACACTTATCTCTCAGGTATGATATCATTAAACTTTTTAGATACATTATGCCATATTTTTTCATGTCATGTATAAAATGCCATCTAAATTCATGTGCTAACAGATGTTATTGGAGTTGCAACACACATAGGGCCAATTGAAGAAACTAGAACATATCTTGGGCTCTCCAGAATCCGTGATATCTTCCTTCTAATCGAGTAAGCCAAAAAATACATCATATTTGCAGGCAAGGTGCTCATGTCATGTCATCACAATTGTTTTAATTTTTGCTAACAGAGACCAGGAAGTCAAAGTTAGATTATGGGGTGATAAAGCTGATCTAATTGATGTGAAGTCAATAGGGAATGTCATTATAGTTACATCAACAACAATGAGAAAATTTGGCAGTATGTCTTCTTTCAAATTTTAATCACTTATTCTATCATCTCTCTGCTTGGTTTTACATAGGAAAATGATTATTTGAACCACTATTCAGGATATTCTCTATCGTCAAATAGTGAAACTCAAGTTTTTTATAAATTTAGATATTCCTGAGACTATGGATGTGCAAAACAGGTAAGCGAAATTCCTACAAATATTGCCCTTTTAATGTGAATGTCAGTACTACCTACCCTGGCTCATAACTTTTTGTTTACAAATAGCATTTGTTCCAAGGAAAAAATTATCAAAGAACTACATGTTGAGGAGAACCATCTAAAAGGGACACAGGAAGAGCAAATGAACTACAATAGAAAAACTTTAGAAGAGTTAAATGACATTCTATTAGACTCATCAAATCAGGTTCATAATCCAGCAATAATAATGAATAGTTTTTTCACACTCAGAAGCATAAATATATTTAAATTTTCTCTACAGGGAAGAATATTTACCATGGAAGCAGTAATTAATGATGTTAATACAAGATATGGTTGGTACTACATATCAAGCAGCGAAAATAATTGCAAGAAGCTACTTGAAAAGAGAATTGATTACTACTATTGTACCAAATGTGGTAGGAAAGCTCAACCCAAACCACGGTAAAGAGTTTAATAGATCTCTATCTTTATAGTTTTTATATAATAATTTTTAAATTAATTCATTACATATTTTGTAGATATAAGATTAAGCTTCAAATCAGTGATTCAACAGATTTGAAAAAGAATCTCAACAATTAATTCATGAGTCAGCAGAAAACACGGTTGCATCAGTTGGTAATGAAAGTGATGAGCTTCCAAAACCAATCCAAGAAATTTGTGGTCAGACTGTAATTTTTCAGTTTAGATTGAGAGACTACAATTTCACTAGTTGTAGACCAGACTACACAGTCTCAAGACTATTCTTTCTGGACACCAATAGTTCATCTATGAAGAGTGACAACAATGAAACGGTATGATATTTACCGATTTTCCTCCATTCTATTATATTTCTCAAAGTTAATATTTGCGTTAAATTTTTTAAACAAAATGAACAGTAACAACATTCCTAATTATCTATAGATTGCACTCCCTTATGCATCATCTATTTCAAAATGTACTATATTTTAGACACAATGGAACTGGACTGATCTTCTGATGCTTCTGTAGAGTAAGTCGAAGAATTCTCCTAAAGATGGTGTCGTTAAACCTGAGCCAGATGAAGAGAGTCGATCTGTTCAGATACATGATAGAAATAATGATGAAAGATGCAAAAATAAAAGCACGAGTAGGAGAAAGCTGAAACGCTATGAAGATTCTGGCTAGCAGAGAACTATGGCACTTGATACTCCAAAAGATGATGAAGTATTCAAAAAATATATGGAGTTCCTCATTGAAAAAAACCATATTTCGAGACAAACAAATTGGACTAACTCTCTTATTATCTGTAGGGTAACTTGAAAATTCCAAAAGGTGTCATCATTAAAAAGGAACCAAAAGAAGATATTGAAGATGATATACACAAAGACAGTGGTGATGATGAAGAAGAATACAAAGTGATACGAAGGAGTACAGGAATTAAGAGACAATATGTTGTTCTTGATGACGATGAAGACTCAGAAGAGAAAATGAATGCCCCCAAAAGAGCGCGAAAGCATAAGCAATGCCTTGATGCTGAACAGCAACCTTGCATATCACGACGGGGGAGGAGGAAATAATTTGTAATATTTGGAATTCGATTGTTACAATACAGACTATGGATCTTTCATACTTGATGAAACAGATAGTACTATGTTACATTTTCATATTTGTTCTATCATGTTATATAACTGAATGTTCCTGCATATACTCCCTAGCCATGCATGAATCAAGTTGAGATAGTTATCAACCATTAATTAATTTCAGTTGGAAAAATAGTTTCTTACTGAACTCATGTATGAAATTGGTAACCACTATATTGTTGTACTCAATGAGGGGGTAGTGTAAAGAAGAGGAGAGCCAATATCAGGCTTTGCCGTCTAGTGTAAAAATGGCTCCCTACAAAGGCGATGGTGACAGAATAGGATGATGTGGGATTAGTCTTTCATAATTATATTGGTAATAATCCGGAAAAAGGGGGATTATTCAGAGCAGGCTCAATGGACAATGGGGATGGAATAGCTATTGGATAGTTAGGACGTCCCATCTTTAGAGATAAAAAGGACATGAGCTTTTTGTACACCGTATGCCTACTTTTTTTTGAAACATTTCCGGTTGTTTTGGTAGATGAGGGAATTGTTAGAGCAGACGTTCCTTATGCACCAACTTATTTTAACATATATGCCTACTTTTTTTTGAAACATTTCCGGTTGTTTTGGTAGATGAGGGAATTGTTAGAGCAGACGTTCCTTATGCACCAACTTATTTTAACATAAATTCCTACATTTAGTCCCATGTTTGCAACCGCAAGTGTGGCCAAACAACAAAGTCACAGGCCACTTTCCCAATATTTCGTACTTTCATTACCTTTTTGACTCTGTTTGAAGACAAGTTAATCCTAAAAGTTTGCTTTTTCATACCACTGATTTCGTTTTTCCGTAAGTTTCTTCACATGAATGTTTACAATCATGACCGAGAGTGAAAGATGAATACAGTTTTATTTAAAATAATATATATATATATATATATATATATATATATATATATATATATATATATAACATTTTCCCGTCGGTGGACACACCATCGTCGATGGAAGCATGGCTAATTATACGTACCAGTTAGCTGATATTTTGATCTAACAAAAGGTAGTAACATGAAAAGAAACAATGCCACACGGACAAAAAAAAGCCACCCAGACAAATCAACATATTAAAAATATTACCAAAAGAAGCAACTAAATTTTGTGTGGCCGGCTAATCAAACTAGAAAAATAATATAATCGTGTGTCACCAGAATATATACATAAAAAGGAACGAGCAGGTTGTTTATATTATAGAAGTTCACGTGTTGGAGTGGATGACTTAAACATGACCATGGGACACGGCTTGGTATTATAGTATTATTTAATTACACAGTCCGGAATAAACAAGACTTGCAGAGTCCAACTCAAACACATCTGCCTTTATATAAGGGCATGTGTACACACGATTTACACATAAACAATCCGGAGCTTCCGCATCTCAAGACGATCCAGAGCTTCCAAAGACACAGAATAAAGAGAAGAAAGAGGGATGATCGACTTTTTATAACATATTAGTTCATGCTTACTCTCGATGATGATATTTCTATAAGTATTAACTTCTATGATTTTACTAAAATCTTCATTAGGTGCGAAGAAGACACTAAAGTCATCTGCTGTTTCAGAGGGTCGATCTGAAATTGACAAATCCATAAGCACTAGCCCCGGCCACCATGTCAAATAATCATGTGCCTGTGATCCAAAAGGGGGCTAAAAACGACCAAATGTACAATAGATAATGGTGACCATGGCTATTGCAGATATTGGTGTTCAACATATGATTTCTAGCAATATGCCAGCTATTTCCTTCCCATATTTGAAGTAAAGGGTTCAGATAGTGTCTTCCAGCAAAACAAATTTGAGTTTATATTTAAAATATTTATAGTAAGAGTCCATACCACTTGCAGGGTCATCTTGGGCAAAGAAGGCAAATTACCTGACAAAAACAAGGTACAAACTTGACTACAACACTTCTATCCTATTCTTATAACAATGTTCCATGCACCCTTGAATATATTGACCTAACTATCCGAATCAAATTTTCAGCAAATTGGAGTGGAAGACAACAACCGGTATGTTATGACGCAATTTATTGCCTCTAGCACATCTACAGTCTAACTAACAAATGAAAATATATTACATTATAATGATGAAAAAATGAACACAGACAAGCTAGGACAATGCAAAGTCAATCTCCAAATCAAACAAAAAATAACAAGCGTCCAAAGTTATTAAGCATGATGGGCAACAAGCGTCCAAAGATATTCATGTCCAACAAGACAGGCTACACAATCAGAATGAGAGGTACTGGCTTGCATTATATATTATTAGTTATTAATAAACAAGAAAACAACTCAATACATGTACCTATAAAAGTAACTGATCATGAAATAAATATATTACAGGCTACTCACACGTGTATATACATCCACGGCCGTTGTAGCTTGCCAGGAGAGTAAAAGGGTAATCACATATGTATTATCTCTTCAAATTCCTTTTAGTGGGATATGCAGATCAAGTTTAACTCCTTTTATTTTTAGGGAATACCCAATGATCATTTTACAATAAACAAAGAGCAAGAAAGGTGCCCCCTTTAGTGACATAATCATGGCCGCTAGCCCTTGCCTGATATAATGGACTATCAACTACCAAATATATTTGTTACAGGATTTCACCGAGTCCAAATAAACAAAAACCAAGAAAGAGGAAACAGATAGTCCATGGGAATCAGAGCAACAAGCATGCAAGGTTGGTTCAAAGAAAACAAAATTGTGAAACTGAGTTTGCTTCGAGTAGAACAGCTAGTGAACATGCTTTAGAAGCATCAAATTTTCCTAGAAGCTCAGCAGATGCCGATTTGATTAGAAGAAAAGAGATAAGCAAGTTGAATCGAGGAAATAGAAAGAAGTTACAAGCGATGAAAAAAGGAGGTAAATCTCAGAGCTCTCCAAGTGAGGTTTCAAATTTTGGAAAACCAACATGCGTATGTCCATTCTGCAATGCCATAATGTGGCATCAAGAGAGAAGCAAGCATAACACAAGCAAATCAAGACCAACATTCGGACTTTGTTGCAAACAAGGCAAAGTCAAACTGCCACCATTGAAAAAACCTCCAGCATACCTTCAGCAGCTACTAACATCTAATGAAAAGGGATAATCGTCAAATTACAGAGACAATATCAGGAACTATAATTCAATGTTTGCATTTACTTCGATGGGTGGCCAGGTCGACTATGAGATAAACAAAAACGGGGGTGCACCGTATGTTTTTCGCTTGAATGGCCAAAACTATCATCAAATTGGCACATTGTTGCCTAAAGATAATGGAGATAATGCTCTCAGGCCAAAGTTTGCTCAATTGTACATTTATGATACAGAAAACAAGGTCAAAAACAGACCGCAGGCTTCAACCTCAAAGGAAAGGAAAACACAACTGGATGAAGGCATTGTGTCTGGATTATTGCAGATGCTTGATGATCACAATGAGTTAGTGAAATCATTCCGTATGGCAAGGGATAGATACCAAGAGTCGGATCTCAAAAATGTTAGGTTGCGATTAATTGGTACAAGATCCAGTGATGGAAGACAATACAACCTACCAACTGCATCTGAAATAGCTACACTCATTGTTGGGGAATAGATAGGAGAAAATGTTGAACGTGATATAATAGTAGAAAACAAAGACAAACAACTCCAGCGAATTTCGGAACTACATCCAAGCTTTATGTCTATGCAATACCCGTTATTATTCCCGTACGGAGAAGATGGATTCAGACCAGAAATAGAATTAGAGAAAAAAAGGTGTCGAAGGAAAGAGAAAGTATGTTACCATGATGGAGTATTATGCATATTGCATCCAGCAGCGACTGAACCAGTCAGTAGTCTTGCAAACGAGTGTCAAGCTATTCCTTCAGTTCATCATAGACGCGGCAACATGCATTGAGCAATGGAGGCTCAAATGGTACAGGATGCATCAAGGGACGCTTAGAACAGAGCTATATAGCGGTCTGCAAGACGCAATTGATAATGGTGATACTAGAACTGATCAAGTAGGTAAAAGAATTATACTACCTTCATCATATAATGGAAGTCCGAGGAATAAACAGCAGTACTACCAAGATGCAATGGCCATATGTCGGTGGGCTGGATATCCAGCTCTGTTTATCACTTTCACATGCAACCCAAGGTGGCCCGAAATACAGACCATGTTGGACTTCATACCAGGATAAAAACCAGAAGATCGTCCAGACATTGTCAATAGAGTGTTCCTTATAAAGCTGAATGAACTAATAGAAGACATATACAAAAAGAAGCGGTTTGGAAAAGCAATAGCAAGTAAGTCAACAAAGTTTCGCCAATTCATAACTATCATCACAACTAAGTTTATTATGTACCTTATCTTCATATACCTCTATAAATTACTACGCAAATTAAAACATGACTAATGAAATTATAATGTTTTGTTGCAGTTGTCTACACCATCGAGTTTCAGAAAAGAGGTCTACCTCATGCACATATACTATTATTTTTTGATCCAAATGACAGGGATCCTAGCCCCCAAAATATTGACCAGATCATATCAGCAGAGGTGCCAGACAAGGATGTTGATCCAGAGGGTTACATGGCAGTTCAAAATTTCATGATGCATGGACCATGTGGCCAGGCATGCTACAAGTCACCATGCATGATCAATGGGAAATGCTCAAAACATTTCCCTAAGATGTTCTGTGAGGAAACAAGCATCGATGAAGAAGGATTCCCAATATACAGAAGAAGAAATAATGGCAGGACAGTAGAAAAAAATGGAGTAAAACTAGATAGCAGGTATGTTGTTCCATACAACAGGGACCTGATAGTCAAGTACCAGGCCCACATAAACGTGGAATGGTGTAATAAATCAAGATCCATAAAGTATTTGTTCAAGTACATCCACAAAGGAGAGGATAGAGCAACTGTAGTTTTGGGTGCACGAAATAACTATGACGAGATACAAATGTACCTTGATGCACGATACCTATCCGCAGGTGAAGCATCTAGGCGTATCTTTGGATTTGAACTTCAGCACCGGCTGCCTTCTGTACAGAGACTGCAATTCCATCTTCAAGGTGAGCAAATTGTCGTGTTCCCAGACTCAACCGATATTGAGAAAATTGTACATAGACCTGGCATAGAGGAAACAATTTTCACTGAATGGATGACCGCTAATCAATTGTATGAGGAGGCCCGTAATCTGACATATGCAGAATTCCCCACTAAGTGGACAAGGCATGCAAAGGAGAAAAGATGGAAACCAAGGAAAGGCCGGAAACGGTCTATTGGGAGGATCTACTATGCCCATCCAGCAAGTGGTGAGAAATATTACCTAAGGATTCTGCTAAATACTGTCAAAGGTTGTAAATCATACGAGGACATCAGAAAAGTAAATGGTATTGTACATCCAACCTATAAATCAGCATGTTATGCCCTTGGATTGCTCAACGATGACCAAGAGTGGGATGATTGTATTAAGGAAGCATCACACTAGGCTTCTGCGCAACAAATGCGACAACTTTTTTGCACAATAATAATTTTTTGCGAGGTCACAGATCCAGGGAAACTATGGGAATCTACATGGGAATTACTCTCAGATGACATTCAGCGACGTTAGAGGAAAATCTTAACTTCGATGAACTTCAGCTTAATCCTGAACAAATACAAAATCTCAAACTTATAGAAATAGAGATGCTGCTAAGGAGAGGTGGAAAGTCATTAAAGGATTATGAAGGAATTCCATTACCAGATAGCAACTCACTACAATGTCTGCAAAATAGGTTGGTAAGTGAAGAGCTTAACTATGACAGAGATTCTCTACAAATAGAGAAAGTGGCACTACTTGCAAAGTTAAATCCAGAACAGAAACAAGCTTTTGATGCAATAGTTCAATCTGTAAATAGCAGACTAGGCAAATTGATATTTGTCAATGGATATGGTGGAACAGGAAAACATTTCTTTGGAAGGCAATCACGACATCACTATGATCTGAAGGAAAAATAGTTTTAGCTGTAGCATCCAGCGCAATAGCAGCACTTCTTATACCCGGGGGAAGAACTGCACATTCAAGATTTCACATCCCATTAAACATCACTAATGAGTCCACATGTGACATCAAGCAAGGATCCTATCTTGCAGACCTGCTAAAGGAAACATCCTTAATTATATGGGATGAAGCACCTATGGCGAACAAACATTGCTTTGAAGCATTGGACAAGACCTTGAGAGACATCCTAAGGTTCACAAATGAAAGTAGTGCAGATAAACCGTTTGGTGGGATGACGGTAGTGATGGGAGGTGACTTCAGACAAATTCTTCTAGTAATACTGAAAGGGCGAAGATCTCACATTGTAGATGCATCCTTAAAACGTTCCTACTTATGGAACCACTTTGAGGAATTCAAGCTCACCGAGAACATGCGCGTTTCTGCACTAACAGATACTCCAGAAGACAAAAGAAGACCGCAGATTTTGCAGATTGGATTCTAAATATTGGAGATGGATTAGTTGGAAATAAAGAAGAAGAGGCATGGGTAAATATACCGGAGGACTTACTACTGCAAAAAGGAGAGAACCAATTAGAAACAATCATCAACAGCACCTATCCAAACCTATGGACGAACTACATGAACCGAACATACTTAGAAGAGAGAGCCATCTTATGTCCAAGAAATGAGATGGTCGATGAGGTAAATTCTTACATAATGGGTAGAATAGAAGGTGAGGAGGTAACATATCGAAGTTCAGATACAGTGTGCAAAGCAATGTCAAATTCAGAAGATGGAGACCATTTGTACCCAACAGAATTCCTGAATAGCTTGAAGTGCCCTGGAATACCAAACCACGAAATACGACTGAAAGTTGGACTGCCAGTTATGCTGCTACGGAATATCAACCAAAGCGAGGTCTTATGCAATGGTACGAGACTAACTATAACACAACTAGGTAAATGGTTCATAGAAGCTCAGATAATAACAGGGACAAACATTGGAAACAAGGTATATATTCCAAGGATTATTATGTCACCAAGTGACTCAAAATGGCCGTTTGTGTTGAAAAGGAGGCAGTACCCAATATCAGTTTGTTTTGCGATGACGATAAATAAGAGTCAAGGGCAGTCTCTACAACATGTGGGGCTATATTTACCAAAGCAGGTGTTCACACATGGCTAACTATATGTTGCGGTATCAAGAGTCACAAGTAGAGTGTAACGCCCTCGATGCGGCTATATCTCCCACGTGTCGAAGCATGACTTAGAGGCATAACCGCATTGAAAGCAATGTCGCAAGTGAGGTAATCTTCACACAACCCATGTAGTACATAAGGGAAAGAGATACATAGTTGGCTTACAATCGCCACTTCACACAAATACATGAATAAAGCATTACATCATCCAGATACAATCAAGGTCCGACTACGGAACCAAAATAAAAGAAGAACCCCAAATGCGACAAACGGTCCCCGATCGACCCCAACTGGGCTCCACTACTGATCAACTAGAACGATACAACACAAAGGACAAGATCTTCAACGAGCTCCTCCTTGAGCTTGGTTGCGTCACCTGCTCGGTAACATAGGCACCTGCAAACTGGTTTTGGAAGTATCTGGTGAGCCACGAGGACTCAGCAATCCCATTACCATGGGTATCAAGACTAGCAAAGCTTAAAGGGAAAGGAAGGGGTAAAGTGGTGAGGTTGCAGTAGCGACTAAGCATATATGGTGGCTAACATACGCAAATGAGAGCGAGAAGAGAAACAAGCGGAACGGTCGTGAAGCTAGCAATGATCAAGAGGTGATCCTGAACACCTACTTACGTCAAACATAACACAGAAACCGTGTTCACTTCCCGGACTCTGCCGAGAAGAGACCATCACGGCTACACACTCGGTTGATGCGTTTTATTTCGGATCAAGTGTCAAGTTATCTACAACCGGACATTAACAAATTCCCATCTGCCACATAACCGCGGGCACGGCTCTCGAAAGTTTAAACCCTGCAGGGGTGTCCCAACTTAGCCCATGACAAGCTCTCGCGATCATCGAAGGAATAGACCTTCACCGGAGACACTCCGATCAGACTCGGTATCCCGGTACATCAAGACATTTCGACAATGGTAAAACAAGACCAGCAAGACCTCCCGGCGTGCCGACATCCTGATAGTAGCCGCGCGTATCTCGTCTCAGGCCACGACCGGATGAGCACTACGTACAACTAGAACTAGCCCTCAAGTTTCCCTGAGGGGGCGCTGCAAAGGGCTCTAGTTTGGACCAACACTTAGACAAGCATTGGCCCGTGGGGGCTGAATAAAAGATGACCCCTGGGATGCGCGACTCCCAAGGGAAAAAGTAGGTGGTGGTGAGGCAAATGGTAAAAGTCAATGTTGGGCCTTGCTGGACAAGTTTTATTCAAAGCGAACTGTCAGGGGGGTCCCATAAATCACCCGACCGCGTAAGGAACGCAAAATCCGGGAACATAACACCGGTATGACGGAAACTAGGGCGGCAAGAGTGGAACAAAACACCAGGCATAAGGCCGAGCCTTCCACCCTTTACCAAGTATATAGATGCATTAATAATATAAGAGATATTGTGATATCCCAACATAACCCTGTCCACCATGGAGAAATCTTCAACTTCACCTGCAACTAGCAACGCTATAAGAGGGGCTGAGCAAAGCGGTAACATAGCCAAACAACGGTTTGCATAGGAAAGGTGTCAAAGGTTAGAGGTTCATGGCAATTTGGGATGGCTGGACAAACAGGTAATAGGTAGCGCAGCATAGCGAAAGAACGAGGCAACTAGCATAGCAATGATAGTAGTGAGATCCAGGGTAGCGGTCATCTTGCCTGAAATCCCGCAAGGAATAAGAACAAGTCCATGAAGAAGATGAAGCCACGAAGACGAACCACACGTAGACGAACGAATCCTCACGATCGCAACGAAACGGGAACTATCGAGAAGAAGCACACAACATGGTAAACACACCACACATGAACAAGGCATGATGCACAACAAGCATGATGCATGACCAAGCTACATGAAGCTACTCATGGCAAGATATGATGCAAACAAGAACAACACATCAAGGCAAGTTTAAATGAGGCCGGAAACAACATATAACAATTCCGGTAGGTCCTCATATGCATATTTCGAAATTAGTACAGAACTGAATAAACATTAAGTTGAAGTTGTTAAACAGCAAGTTAAGATGCACCAAGATGATCTACACGAAATTCTAGTCAAGTTACATATAAAGTTCATTAGATTCGGAGCTACGGCCTAGAAGATATGAGCAAAACAAGTTAAACATGGCATTGATGCAAAATGCACCCAAACATCAAGCAAACACCTCAAAACAAGGATGCAACATGATAATATGAAGCTACATGCAAAATCAAGCAAGTTTCATATAGAGCACACTCAAAACGGAGCAACGGTTCAACACCCACACACTAAACAAGTCATAGCAACAATCTGTCCAAAACAGCAACTAGGCATCTTGCAAGCATCAAAACAACATGCTACAGCACCCCAACATAATAACAAAAGACATGGGCATGAAGTACACGTAAAGCATAACAAAACATGAACACTGAGCTATCTCCAGAAACAACTAGAACATGCTCAAAAAGACATGGAGATATTGCAAATAATAACAGTTTCAGACTTTGCAGAAATAACATCAGGTTGCAATGTTTAGAGCTATCAAACAACACGTTACAGGAACATATCATGGCAAAAAAAGGCATGGCATGAATCTACTAATAGCATATATCAAAACACCCTTACTGACCATGAGCCAAAAAGGCACGGAAAATATGATGGCACCCATGTAAACATGGCAAGTTATATTACAGATTTGAACATGGCAGAAACAAAGATAAGTAGGCATGTTCGTGAGCTCGAACCACTCACTACAGAGCAATACATGGCATGGCAAGGAAACCAACATTAAGAAGGCATGTTTATGAAGCTAAGCATGGCAAGAGCAAGGTCATAGGGTGCATGGATCACTAGGAAAACACATGGGAACAAGTGAACTTAATGTTAACAGGCTGACAAACAACATTTTCAAGCAACTTTGGAGCAAGAAATGAACATGTTCCAGCAGGCTATAATTGCAACCAAGGGCATGAATGGATAGAGAAAGACATGTATATCAAAACATGTTTATAGAGCATCTTCAGATTATGCATAGAATGATTAGTGGAAGCATGTTAACATGGCATCAAAATATAACAGAATCTGTCAGGAAAACAGCAACAGCAACTACCCTACTTTACAAGCTTGATACACTCAGCACACAACTCACAAAAATACATGGTCAACACCCCTGGAAAGATGGCATGGCATAGTCCAACATTTATGTAGAGCTCATACTCATAGGATGCACACATAAATCATGGCAAAAATGATAAAACAGCAAGTTATAACAGTTTCAGCAGATTAACATCTACATGCACTCTTCCAACAGCATTTCGGGCATCAAGATGAGCTCAAATAAAAATGATGCAATGGAATGAAATGATGTACTCGTCGAGATGAACAATTTGACATATTACACGCGCAAAACGGAGCTACGAATGCAGAGATGTGATGCGATGAAAATGCCACAAAAAATAACTGAAATCTGGGACTTAGGCATTCGGGGTCAACCTTCGGGTGGTGGCACGCGGATCGAGGCGGCGGCGCGAGCTCGCCGGAGCTTCGCCGGAGAAGTGGCCGGAGGTCGGGGAAGGGCCGGAGATGGCGCGGGGAAAGCGCCGGGGGCTCGTGGCAGGACGGGAGCGTCGGATCCGGCCGAATCCTCGCCGGATCTGGCCGGGAGCGAGGAGGCGGCGGCGGGGCGCGCTGCGGCGCGCCGGCGAGGTAGCGGGGACGGCGGCCGGCCGGAGGTGGCGCGGGGCGGCGCAGGTACGGGCCGGGCGCGGCGGCGGCGACGCAAGGCGGCGGGGCGGCGCGGGCGGCGGGGTCCGGCGCGGGTGCTCGCCGCGGCGGCGGCGCAAGGCGGCGGGGCGGCGCGGCCGGCGGCGGCGGCTCGCCGGCGGCACGGGCAGGGCGGCGGCGGGCGCTGCGGGGAGCCTCGGGCACGGTCGGGCGGGCGGCGGCGCGCGGCCGGGCCGGGCGGGCCCCGGATGGGCCGCGGCGGGCCGCGGTGCGGAGGAACGGCGATGGGCCACGTGGCAGGCGGTGGTTGGAGGAGCCGCCGGCGGCGGCGACGTGGCATCTTCTGATTGGTCGGGGTGAGGTGTCTGGCGGACATGTCCGGCGCGGGTGGACATGTCCGGCGGCGCGAGGAAGAGGAGGCTAGGGTTTCGTCCGCGAAAATGGAAGGGGAGGGCATATATATAGGTAGAGGGAGCTAGGAGAGTCCAAATGAGGAGCGGTTTTCGGCCACGCGATCGTGATCGAACGACCGAGAGCATGGAGGGGAGTTTGGTGGGTTTTGGGCCACTTTGGAAGGGGTGTTGGGCTGAAAACAAAAGAGGGCTTTACGGTTACCCGGTTAACCGTTGGAGTACCAAACGACCTTCAAATGGCACGAAACTTGACAGGCGGTCTACCGGTGTTATACCAAGGCCGCTTGGCAAACCTCGGGCCATTCCGAGAAAGTTTAATACCCACTCACGAAAAGAGAGAAGAGGGGGACGCCGGATGACATAGGAGCGCCGGATTGCAAAACGGACAACGGGGAAAAGGCTCGGATGCATGAGACGAACACGTATGCAAAATGAAATGCACATGATGACATGATAAAATGCAAATGATGACATGGCAAAGTGCAACACACAAGAAAATGACATGGCAATGACGGCGAATAACTGGCAGACACCTGGCGCATCGGATCCGGGTCGTTACAACACTCCACCACTACGAGAGGATCTCGTCCCGAGATCTAGGATGGCACCGGAGGGAAAAGGAAGAGGAAGAGAAGAGGTAAAACTAAGTTGGTTCTTTGACGAATGAGTGAAAACCATGAACCTTGAGAGGTTGAACAAATTGAAAGAAACAAAACAACGGAGATGAACAAGATTGCAAACAATTCGTTGGCCAAGAGGAACAAGGAGTATTACGAGAACTTGAAGGTTGCAAATGCATGGAAATAAGAGCTTCACGAACGAAAAGAATATGACCACCTCGGTATAATGAGATAGCCAAGGAACAAGAATGACAGAATTTTGACAGCACCCCGGTAGAAAAGAGAAGAAACCTTGATAAGATGAAAAGCACTTGAAGAGATGACGCAACACTCCGGTTAAACAAAAGGAATGAAAAGAAAGAGAAATTGAAAACACAAGGTGAATCCTTGCAATGATTTAGCTGGATCTCCGTGATAATTAGAGTTTGGAACTCCGGGAAAAAGAGAAGATGAAACAAATGAAACCAAGAATTTTAAGAGCCTCCGGAATAAAGAATTAATCACTTGGATGAACAAGAATAAGAATTATGTTATGCTTATCCCTCACCAATTAAATTGATGACAATCAACAGATTTGGCATACTACTTATTCTCATAGAAAGGATTAAAAAAAGATATATCAAAAAACTTGAGAAGGTCTTCAACGAACCACCGGTAGGATTGGAACAACAAATGAATTGATATGATAACAAAGAAAGAGAACTCTTGAACGAACCACCGGTAAGATTTGGAGAACGATAGCTACACGCTGTCAATGAAGAATTATGACATGATGGCCATCGGAGGAAAGAAATGGAAACACTCATGAAGTGCTCCGGATGGTAAGAAAAGAATTCTCACAATTGAAAACAATTATGAGACCATGACATAAGCTAGAACAATGAATCTTGAAGAGAATAGAGCAAGATTAAAGAGAAATCCTTCTTCGGTCTTCAAATGATGACAACGAGAAACACCACCAAGAATTATTGAGGCACACTGGAAGAATCAAAAGCGAAGAGGTTGAGCCAACTATGAAAATAATTTGAAAGATCTTGGAGAAAAGCATTTGACTGATGATAACTCATTCTTACGTCAAACTTGGAGAAGAAATTTAGGATAGCTCCAAAATAATTAGAAGAGTCAGGTAAGATCCTGGGAAAAGACCTGTGGGTTAGGGCCCACTCAAAAGAAAACACCGTTGAACAATTTTGAAGAGAGATTGCACTGGTTGAATTAAATGACTTGAATGAGATACCAATCTCGAAATGGCTTAAATGGATTAAGAATGGAAACACGAATCTTCGAGATATCTTGAGCACTCCGGAATAACAAATAGCGAGAAGTAGAATGATAATGAGGTGCACCGGTATGAGAAAGCATTAGAAACGAGGAAAGGAATATGATGAATATCGAAAGCTTGAATAGGATCCACCGGAAAAGAATACGAGAATGAAGAATGATGAACTTGAAGCTCGTGAGCATCTTCATGAGAAATCACCGGATAAGAACATTGATTGAAAAGAGTGAAGAGACTTCACATAAATAAATGGATACTTGATTAAGAAATATGTGTCCTTGAAGAAAAAGGGTGGGAGGGTGGGGAAAACAAAGGCAACTTGGGACGGATGAAACAAACACCGTTGAGAAAACTTAGATTTGATCTTGCGGATGGAAAGAATGATGGGATCCACTTGAAGAGAAGCACACCGGTTGGAAAGGGGTTGTCATGACAAAATCAATGATCAAAAGGATTAGTATTCGCATAGCAATATGAGAACACCGTTTAGGAAAAATATGGATTCAACATTTGACTTCGAAGCAACTCGAATACCACAAATAAAACAAAACAAAGGATTTGGCTTGCAGAATAAGCCGGAACAAATACATATGATAGAGATTTACCCAATCTCATATCATGCATCTGTCGAAAAGATATTCTAGGAGCTACTTGAATTCCCACCTATAAACTCCCGAAATTTTCTGGTTATGCAATCTGGTGTTGGGGATACAGGGGAAGCAATATATCTCACCCAAACTAACAATACCTACATCCAGCTGTATCCATCCGTCAACACATAACCAAGAAACCTTCGGAAATCGTCTACCTCAACCTTCGAAAAGCATCCGTTATACGAGTCATGGCAATACTCCCGTACTCACCTCAGTACTGGGTTAGCGGGGTTATCTCACCAACAACTGCATAAAAGAGATTTTCGATGTCGGCGTACTAAACTCAGGTATTCCAGAACTGCAACGATAAAATTATGACGACAACACCTCAGAGCTCAACTCCCCGGGACACCTCCAGTAAAAAAAAACCCCTGCTGACGGGAGGCACCAAGACAATGTTGTCATCATAAAACCATCGGAACGATTCTAAGATACCCGCGTGATCCTAAAAAAAATTTAGTGAAATTTGAGAAGAGAAGAGTCAAAACTCTACGTCAGGATACTTCACCAGAAGGTCGAAGGGACTGAGGAGTAAAAAGAATTCCTAACTCTCCGATATATATAATCCTAAATGACTCAAAACATTTTTCTAGACACAACTCGGCCACTAAAAACGATCAAGCAATGGGGCTCCTAAGGTCGGGGAAGGCTCTGATTACCAACTTGTAACGCCCTCGATGCGGCTATATCTCCCACGTGTCGAAGCACGACTTAGAGGCATAACCGCATTGAAAGCAATGTCGCAAGTGAGGTAATCTTCACACAACCCTTGTAGTACATAAGGGAAAGAGATACATAGTTGGCTTACAATCGCCACTTCACACAAATACATGAATAAAGCATTACATCATCCAGATACAATCAAGGTCCGACTACGGAACCAAAATAAAAGAAGAACCTCACTTGCGACCTCACTTGCGACATTGCTTTCAATGCGGTTATGCCTCTAAGTCGTGCTTCGACACGTGGGAGATATAGCCGCATCGAGGGCGTTACATAGAGATGGACTTAAAGTTCTAATTTCAGATGAAGAATCTATGGAAAATAATTCAGCAAAAAATATTGTGTACAAGGAGATCCTTTAGTCAAGAGACCTTACAATATTTGTATTTTACAATATGTAACCTTCTTATAAAGGAATTTCATGCTGTTTTCAGATGAATCAGGTATTTCTGCGGACACACATGACTATGTTTGCAAATTTGATCTAGCAGTAAAACAATCTGTGGTCTGTGCATTGCATAGTCAGTATTAAAAAAAGAACTAGATGAATCATGAATGTATACCTTCAATTTACTAAGTATCCGCAATTTGAATCTCATGACTCATGCCTTAATCTGTCTCATAGATCTGAAGTGGCAAGATTTTTGATTTTCTATATAAATATACTTGGAGGATTTCATTAATTTTGATTCAGGTCGTACAGACGACCAAGCAAGAGCTAGATTTTATTATTATTTTAGTAACATGCCAATATCAATTCTGTCAATGGCAATCTGTGTCGTGTCAATAATCATGGAGCGGTTGAATATTCTTCCAATTCCCATGTTATATGCCTAAGTGGTGACGAATGTGGTCTGCTCTACGGGTATGATAGCGACAACATATTACAGGTTTTATCCTACAAATTCACACACTGATTCAGCTCACGAAGTATACCTGACAACTCCTCTACCATCCATCTCTACACCACACATACATCACCTCACTGCACATCTGCACAGATCCAAAAGGAAAATAAGGCATCCCTCAAAGCAAGTTTTCAATTCTTAAGATAATACGTACACAAAATCAAATGATTTGACCACACCTGATGTATCCCATAGTGGTTGCTTTGTCAGATTTATCTCTGAGAAATTGAACGACCCCGACAGTGGTTGGGTCGAGGGTTTCATTTTGGGGGAACGGCGAGTGGAGAGAGGAGAGCAGTCGGCGCAGCGCAAGGAATTGGAACTAGCGTCGACTCGGCGTCGCACCCCGGCGGATTCTTGGATCAATTTTTTCCATGGCTGAAGATGTCCATTTTGGGGAGAGAAGGGAGCGGTAGGAGGAGGAAACGGTAGGAGCTAGATGCACGGAATCTTTCTTTATTTACTGGACACATGGGCCGAAGTACAGCAGGTACGTAAAATGCACCATTGGTCATTGAACTTGTCGTATAAGTTCAGTTTGATCACTGTATTTAAGAATAGGGTCAATACGGTCACTATATACGTGATGAGGTGATTATACGGTCACTGCCAAATCGTATAGCTCTGTATCCACTCATTTTGACCGGTCAAACAATCCACTTGTGCCTCATCAGATCAGTTTTCTCTCTCTTTCATGCGGGTCCTACCTGTCATTGTGAAAGAAAGAAGTGGAAAGAAAATAAAAACTATCCAGGAGTGCGGGCTAAACAGCTACACCAGCCTCAAGTTGTGATTAACTAGTGGCAAATTCAGTAGCGTCACACGCATGAACCTGGACGTTGTATGCAGTAGTGGCACACGCATGACGCAGTGCACACGCACTAGCACGGACTTATGTCGCACGGTCGCCTCTACTGCCGCCAAGTTCATGCAGTACCTCGCCAAGCAGCTGATATAGTCCCACCTCGCCAGTTGTCCGCCGTTCCCATTGTTGACCATGCTATCCTGTCAGGCTGCCACCCGACATCGCCGACCCGTTGCTCTACTACTACGCCAAGCCCGAGCCCTCGCTGCTTGTGTCGTGTCTTCCATGTGGTCACCACGACCATTAGACTACACACTTACTGGCCTTCCGTGTCTCATTCACGCAATCCATGCCCCTGTGTAGTTCCTTGTGAGCGCTCGCCGCGTCGTGGTACCGATCTATGCCGGCCGATGCACAGGAGCAACGGGATGAGGTGGCCCGACGCATACCAACTCCATCTGCGTGAGATGACATGGCCATCTATGATGCCAGCCACACTGGGTCGCTCTACTCGCCTTGTGCGCACGATTGCCGTGAGGCTGCCGAAGTACGACCTGCGGCGACGACTTCATCGCCGGTCGCCGGTGCGTGCGTGATGTGTGCTAACTAGTGTGTGTCTACAGTGGCGGAGCCAACCAGCTGAAAGAGCCGGGGCAAAGCCTTTACACAGCTATGTTGCCTAGCATTTGCCCAAGTAATTAGTAATGCTAATCATGGTTTCTTTGTACTCCCTCCGTTCAGAAATACTTGTCGTATAAATGCATAAAAGTGGATGTATCTAAAACTAAAATATGTCTAGATACATCCATTCCTCCGACGAGTATTTCTGGACGGAGGGAGTATTGTTTAGTGAAGAATGGCTGGAGCAGCCCGGGCAGCTGCCCCAGGTCGCCGGGAGCTAGCTCCGCCACCGTGTGTCTGCCCGCTGCATGCTAGTGTGCGAGTGCAATCATGCGTATTGTGTACACATTATAATAAGGATTCACTCAAAATAGTACCAAGCGAACAGAGGGATCAATCGGACATTGTTCATGAGCAGTAGCAAGAGGGGTGAGATTCGATTCACTCAAAGGCACATTGACATGATTATGATTTAAATCTCAATATCTCTCACGCAAAAAAAAAAGCACTGAATGGTTGTCCCACGAATGAAGCGAATTATTAAAAAAATCGCCTTATTAATCCCGACGTGAGGGTTGTGTACCTGGTTAGACTGCCCGCCCATAGAGCGTGAGGTCTACGCTTTGCCATCCGTACTCGTGTAAAGTTTTCTTTTGTTCGACTCCTTTCTTTCACCCAATGACAGGTAGGACCCACACGACAGAGAGAGAAAACTGAACTGATGAGGCGCCAAGTGGATTGTTTGACCGGTCAAAACGAATGGATACGGATCTATACGGTCTGGCAGTGACCGTATAATCACCTCATCACGTATATAGTTACCGTATTGACCGTATTCTTAAGTACAGTGACCAAAGTGAGCTTATATGACAAGTTCAATGACCAACAGTGCTTTTTACTCTTCTTTACCTTTCTACTACATCACACATGTGAGCCCCAAGTTGTTATCATGCTTGCGTAAAAAAAGTTACTACCATGCAAAAAAAGAGTATGTATAGCACTAGCATGTGCATATTCACGTTGCACACATATACCTGATGTAGAGTGAACGACTAGCAGAAAAAATGAAATGAATTTTTTTAAATAACTGTTTAACATAAAAAATGCACTCACACTAACAAACTATATTTTAAACATTGGAGTTGCAGAGCTCTAATTTTGTAAATTTCATTAATTCTAAATACCTGTGATGTTAAAAATGCAAGAAAATAAACATCACTATTTACGTGCTTATTAACTATAAATAATAGTAACCTTTTCCTTATGATATTTATTATACATATAAATTTTTCCATCCAACAAATATTAAAATGTGCTAGCCTATGGAGACCCGGCCAATATGTCTATATCTTTTATGTTGGCCTTGCCCTGTAAGAACGAGGAAAAACTTCCAAAGAAACATCAAACAAAAATACTATAAATGATTTTTTTTCCCAAGTATCATGCGCGCATCAGGAAAATCTCATATAGATACATGTCATATACATATTTCCGTTACAAATAAAATAAAATTTAACACATAAATTCTTTAATAAAAAAACAAATGTTAAACAAGTCATCCCGGATAAGTTAACTACAAGAACTATACAATAAAGGACCTACGTATTACCAAACGACAAAATTGAATATGTGCCTATATATGTTGTTGATCCCACCTAATTTTTAAAAAGTTCAGATTTCAAGGTACTCTATGTAACGTAAGCATTGTCCGTCAATCGATGATAGCTATATTGCATTACTATCGTGAGTGGCATAATGAGCATTCTGCCTTTTCTTGCAAATTATTCATAATATAAGTAACATCCATTAATTTTTGGAAGAGCATAATGCACATCAAAACCAATCTATTCATGCAATAGTCGAAGGGATATGCCTCCTTTTGTCTCTACGTCTAACAAATAAATTTTTGTATGTCATGTCTTTAACCAATATACAGATATTTTATTTTTGTATGACGTTCCTAATTGTACAAACTTTGCATATAACCAATAGATAAAATTCTAGCCCGTGCAGTAGCAAGGGTTGACGACTAGTGTAGAATAAAGGCAATGCTTATGAAGAACATTCTGTGCTAAACTTCTTGAATTCCCCCCCCCCCCCCCCATCAGCATGGACAAGGGCTTTATAGAGCCTGTCTTCACCAGTAATGTAAGTTTGTCCTTCTCAAGCGTTCAAACTTTGTTGTGTATATTTGGTTAGGCATGACTGCAACAACTGCTTATTTTTGGTTGCATATTTAAAGTTTATTATGTAGTTCATAAACAAAACTTTGTCCTTCTCAATTTAAGTTTTCAGTTGTACAACCAAGTTCCTTCTTCATACCATGTAAATTAAACTATACAGAGGAAGTGATCTTCTTTTGCACTACATGTTTGCTTCTGTTCTTAATCCGTAATCCAGTGGTGTGGTGAACCTACCCACTACAACACAATGTCATATTCTGCAATGTCTTAACTATGAACAATGTCATATCATTCTACTATTATTTAAATCACCTCTTTATTTGCCAATCTGAAATGGGATTAATTGACAGCACACTAACCATTGATACTTATGAGTTCTTGATCTGTAATCCAGTGGTGTCGTGAAGCTGCCAACTCCTTCACAATGTCAATTCCTGTCATGTCATGACCTAAACAATACCATATTGTGTTCATGCAATTTTAAACTGTGTCACTTTATTCGTCAGTAAGAAATGTGATGAATTGTCAGCACTGATACTTTTATGTGCAAAACCTGTCATCTGTCTGCTTGTTTATCTTTCAGAGTGAGGAAGATATAAGTGTTGAACAAGCGCAGTCTCTTCATCTTGCTCAGCTGCTTCCGCTGCAGCTCCCTAGCAGGGCTAACCTTTCTTGAACTCTATTAAAGTGCTGTCGGTTTTGTATATTATTTCGTCGGCGCGTTTATTTGCACTGGTGGCGATCTTTGATGCCCAGTGTATGTAATCTGCTATCTGCTTGTGCTTTGTTATGATAGTGGCGAACTTTGATGCCCAGTGGATGTAATATGCCGTAATTTCTTTATTGTATAGTCTAGGTTTTTTCTTATTCACGATGCTGCAGTTATTTTACTGTATATATATATATTGTCTTCGCAGTAAACCGGACAACCCGTAAAATTACGGTACATAATCGGGCCGTCATGCAATCACGATGTATGATCCGCATCATGGGCCCCGTCAAACTGGCCCACTAGTAGATTCGGGCCTTTAATAAGCCGAGGAACCCTCGGACCTCTTTTCGCAAGAAAACTCAATGGGCTTTTAGGAGGCTGAGAAGTAGGCTGGGCCTGAAATGTGCCGAATAGCTCACGGGCCGGCGGCAACCCGAAATGGACCCCGGCCCACGATTGTGCGAATCAATTCACAGGCTTTTAACAAGCCAAAGTTGTCTCGGTCCTTGTTTGGCCCAATCAGATATCAGCTGCGAGCAGGCCGGTTGCAAACCGGGACGTAGTTAGGCCCAACTATATGACGGGCTTTTAATAGGCCGAAATTAATATTGGGCCGAAATGTTAAATGGGCCCTTAATAGGCCGAAACTAATATCAGGCCGAATTACAAAATGGGCCTTTAGCAAGTGGGCCCAAAAGCATAGCGTCCAGTCAACGGGCCGAATCTGATATGGGCCATAATTGAGCCCAAAGCCTCTTAAAGGGGCGGACCTGATCTGGGCCGTGATTTAGCCCAGAAAGTGGGAGGCTTTTAACGGGCCGGATCTTATATGGGCCATTACTAGGCCCGGAATGTGGTAGGCCATTAATGGACCGGTTCAATTATGGACCGGCATTTGGCCCAAAACATGGCAGCCAGTTAATGGGCCGGCCTACTAGGGTCCTCAAAATCTTGTGGGCCTACAGCTGGGCCGGCCCATTAATTTCGGCGAAATCTCATGGGCCTTTAGCTGGGCCGGCCCATTATGATCCGCAAGAATTTTGTGGGCCTTTAGCTGGGTCGGCCCATTATGGCACACAAAAATCTTGTGTGCCTTTACCTGGGCTGGCCTATTATGGCCCGCGAAATCTTGTGGGCCTTTAGTTGGGCCAGCCCATTATCGTCCGCAAAATCTCGTGGGCCTTTAACTGGGCCGGCCCATTATGGGCCGCCAAATCTTGTGGGCCTTTAGTTGGGCTGACCCATTTAAACTTGATTGGCCGTGCCACGTGTCGACGTATCATAGGCACCTTCCGTCCAATGAGTGGATGATATCTATCCCAACGATGAGCCGACATGTGTTTCCTCCAGCCAATGATGATTTTACACGTGGAAAATCCCCATTGGTCGGGGCTGTTAACGGGTTATCGGATCCAAAACCCGACCCGATAGCTTAACGGCGTTCCTTTATGGTGGATGCCACGTGTCCGTCACCCTTGACGAAAGCACTTCTGTGACGCGCGATTTATTGTCATGGAAGTGGATACTTCCGTGATGATAATTTTGGTAATGTCATGGAACACTTCTACGACAGCACATGTATGACTATCTTGATTCTGTCATAAATTTGTCATGGATGTACATGCATGACAAAAAACGCGACCTACTGTGACAAACACGTATCATCACGGAAGTGTATTTTTTTTGTAGTGTATAAAGGAGCTCTACAGGTGTCTCCAAAGGTACATGTTGAGTTGGCATATTTCGAGATTAGGTTTTGTCACTCCGTTTGTTGGAGAGGTATCTCTGGGCCCTCTCGGTAATGCACATCACTATAAGCCTTGCAAGCAATGTAGCTAATGAGTTAGTTACGGAATGATGCATTACGTAACGAGTAAAGAGACTTGCCGGTAACGAGATTGAACTAGGTATTGGATACCGACGATCGAATCTCGGGCAAGTAACATACCGATGAGAAAGGGAACAACGTATGTTGTTATTCGGTTTGACCAATAAAGATCTTCGTAGAATATGTAGGAGCCTATATGAGCATCCAGGTCTCGCTATTGGTTATTGACCGGAAACAGTTCTAGGTCATGTCTACATAGTTCTCGAACCCGTAGGGTCCGCACGCTTAAGGTTTCGATGACAGTTATATTATGAGTTTATGAGTTTTGATGTAGTGAAGTTTGTTCGGAGTCCCAAATGAAATTACGGACATGACGAGGAGTCTCGAAATGGTCGAGACATGAAGATTGATATATTGGAAGCCTATGTTTGGATATCGGAATTGTTCCAGGTGAAATCGGGATTTTACCGGAGTACCGGGAGGTTACCGGAACCCCCTGGGGGGCTTAATGGGCCTACATGGGCCCTAGTGGAGAGGAAGAGAGGAGGCAAGAGCTGGCCGCGCCCCCTCCCCCCTAGTTCGAATAGGACAAGGATAGGGGGGCGCCCCCCCCCCCCCTTTCCTTCCCCTCTTCCTCCTCCTTCCCCCATTCTCCTTCTCCAACTAGGAAAGAAGGGAGTCCTACTCCAGGTGGGAGTAGGACTCCCCCTTGGCGCGCCCTCCTGGCCGGCCACCCCCTCCCCCTTGGCTCCTTTATATACGGGGGCAGGGGGGCACCCCATAGACAACAACAATTGATCTCTTGATTTCTTAGCCGTGTGCGGTGCCCCCCTCCACCATAGTCCTCCTCGATAATATTGTAGCGGTGCTTAGGGGAAGCCCTGCGACGGTAGAACATCAAGATTGTCACCACGCCGTCGTGCTGATGGAACTCTCCCTCGACACTCGGCTGGATCGGAGTACCAGGGACGTCATCGAGCTGAACGTGTGCTAGAACTCGGAGGTGCCGTAGTTTCGGTGCTTGATCGGTCGGGCCATGAAGACGTACGACTACATCAACCGCGTTGTTCTAACACTTCCACTTTCGGTCTACGAGGGTACGTGGACAACACTCTCCCCTCTCATTGCTATGCATCACCATGATCTTGCGTGTGTGTAGGATTTTTTTGAAATTACTACGTTCCCCAACAGAAGGCCCTTGCAACTTTAGGCCTGCCTGTGGATTGACCGACCATCCTTCATCCTCCTGGGAAAGACTTTAATATTGTACCATGGGTGTTGTAGGAATACCTTCCTCGCCTCTTAACTATACAGGTAGTTTGAGAGGTAATCATAGGTGAACTCCTTTGGAATGGATTGAAACAAAGATATCCATAAATATCTTTTCTCTAAAACCCCTAATGTTTGGTGCAAAGGAACATAAAATAAGGTACAAGAGTTAGTACCATCCTGTAGTTGACTGATGTCTTCTTCATTGTGCAGACAAAGATCTTGTCATTTTTCATTGCTAGTTTCTGAAGGAAATATGCCCTAGAGGCAATAATAAAGTTGTTATTTATATTTCCTTATATCATGATAAATGTTTATTATTCATGCTAGAATTGTATTAATCGGAAACTTAGTACATGTGTGAATACATAGACAAACTGAGTGTCACTAGTATGCCTCTACTTAACTAGCTTGTTAATCAAAGATGGTTAAGTTTCCTAGCCATAGACATGAGTTGTCATTTGATGAACGGGATCACATCATTAGAGAATGATGTGATTGACTTGACCCATTCTGTTAGCTTAGCACTTGATCGTTTAGTATGTTGCTATTGCTTTCTTCATGACTTATGCATGTTCCTATGACTATGAGATTATGCAACTCCTGAATACTGGAGGAACACTTTGTGTGCTATCAAACGTCATAACGTAACTGGGTGATTATAAAGATGCTCTATAGGTGTCTCCGACGGTGTTTGTAGAGTTGGCATAGATCGAGATTAGGATTTTTCACTCCGATTGTTGGAGAGGTATCTCTGGGCCCTCTCGGTAATGCACATCACTATAAGCCTTGCAAGTAATGTGACTAATGAATTAGTTACGGGATGATGCATTACAAAACAAGTAAAGAGACTTGCTAGTAACGAGATTGAACTAGGTATTGAGATACCGACGATCGAATCTCGGGCAAGTAACATACCGATGACAAAGGGAACAACGTATGTTGTTATGCGGTTTGACCGATAAAGATCTTCGTACAGTATGTGGGAGCCAATATAAGCATCCAGGTTCCGCTATTGGTTATTGATCGGAGACGTGTCTCGGTCATGTCTTCATAGTTCTCGAACCCGTAGGGTCCGCACGCTTAATGCTCGATGACCATCGGTATTATGAGTTTATGTGTTTTGATGTACCGAAGGTAGTTTGGAGTCCCGAATATGATCATGGACATGACGAGGAGTCTCGAAATGGTCGAGACATAAAGATCGATATATTGGATGACTATGTTTGGACATCGGAATGGTTCCGGGTGAGTTCGGGCATTTACCGGAGTACCGAGAGGTTACCCGCGTCCCCTGGGAATTATATCGGCCTTATTGGGCCATAGGGGGAAAGAGGAGAAGGGAGCCTAGGAGGGGGCGCCCCCCCAAGCCCAATCCAAATTGGGTGGGGGGATGCCCCCCCTTTCCTTCCTCCTTCCTCCCCCTTCCTTTCTCTCCTAATGCAACTAGGGAAGGGGGGGGGGGATCCTACTCCCGGTGGGAGTAGGACTCCTCCAGGGCGCGCCATAGAGGGCCGCCCTCCCCCCTCCTCCACTCCTATATATATGGGGAGGGAGGCACCTCATAGACACACAAGTTGGCATTGTTTAGGTGTGTGCGGTGCCCCCCTCCACAGATTTCCACCTGGGTCATATCGTTGTATGCTTTGGCGAAGCCCTGGATCAGTAACTTCATTAACACCGTCACCACGCCGTCGTGCTGATGGAACTCTCCCTCGACCTCAGCTGGATCAAGAGTTCTAGGGACGTCACCGAGCTGAATGTGTGCATATCACGGAGGTGCCGTACCTTTGGTGCTAGGATCGGTTGGATCGCGAAGATGTTCGACTACATCAAACGCGTCACTTGACGCTTCCGCTTACGGTCTACGAGGGTACGTAGACAACACTATCCCGCTCGTTGCTATGCATCACATAGATCTTGCGTGTGCGTAGGAATTTTTTTGAAATTACTGCGTTCCCCAACAGTGGCATCAGAGCTAGGTTTATGTGTAGATGTTATATGCACGAGTAGAACACAAATAATAGCCATACTGCTCACCAGCATGTCATACTTTGATTCGGCGGTATTGATGGATGAAGCGGCCCGGACTGACATTACGCGTACGCTTACACTAGACTGGTTCTATCGACGTGTGTCACACACAGGTGGCTGGCGGGTGTCAGTTTATCCAACTTTAGTTGAATCGAGTGTGGCTACGCCTGGTCCTTGTTGAAGGTTAAAACAACACACTTGACAGAAAATCGTTGTGGTTTTGATGCGTAGGTAAGAACGATTCTTTCTTAGCCCGTACCAGCCACGTAAAACTTGCAACAACAAAGTAGAGGACGTCTAACTTTTTTTGCAGGGCATGTTGTGATGTGATATCACTACTAGGGAAAAGCCTATACACAGAATCTTACCAGCATCGCTCCTCAAAGAAACTTAGCAGTAGCGCGCAGCCCTGCAAAGCGCTACTGCTATTCTGATTAGCTGTACCGCATTCTGGAACATGCGCTACTACTAACCATACCTTATCCCCACGCGTGTGGCCGACCCTCTCTCTCTCACTCACTCTCCCCCTCTCAGTCACTCTCGCCCGCGCCGATAACCGCCATCGTGCGTCGCCGCCGCTGCCTTCGTCCATCCGCCACCGCCGCCCTCTTCCCTCCGCCTGCGGCCGCCCCTCCTCCCTCCTCCGCCGGCAGCCCTCCTCCCACCGTCCTCGACCTCGCCGCCGCCGCCCGAGCCCGCCCAGCACCGCCACGTCCCAATCCCGAACCCGCCCTCGCCGCCCCTACCTCTCCGTCGCCGAGCACCTCCCCGCCACCGTCTATACCCTCTCTGTAAGCCCCCCACCCCCTTTCTCTCAGCTTAGTTAGTACTACATGTTTTTAGTAGTAGTAGATGTTAATTTAGGGTTCATAGATAATGATTTTTAGTAGTAGTAGATGTTAATTAGTAGTAGTGATGGTACTAGTTAACTAGGGCAGTATGGTTAATAGTTGATGTTTTTTACTATTGTATAATGTAGTTTTTTCTACCGTTTTTAGTAAGTGTTTAAAATAATTAGTAGGTGCTACGTCTTGAACTTGCGTTGGTTTTCCTTGAAGAGGAAAGGGTGATGCAGCAATAGTAGCGTTATTCCCTCAGTTTTTGAGAACCAAGGTATCAATCCAGTAGGAGGCTCCTCAAAAGTCCCACACACCTACACAAACAAACAAAGAACTCGCAACTGATAACCCACAAGTATAGGGGATCGCAACAGTTTTCGAGGGTAGAGTATTCAACCCAAATTTGTTGATTCGACACAAGGGGAGCCAAAGAATATTCTCAAGTATTAGCAGCTGAGTTGTCAATTCAACCACACCTGGAAACTTAGTATCTGCAGCAAAGTGTTTAGTAGCAAAGTAATATGATAGTGGTGGTAACGGTAACAAAAGTAAAGACAACAAAAGTAATGTTTTTGGTATTCTGTAGTGATTGTAACAGTAGCAACGGAAAATTAAATAAGTGTAAACCAGTATATGGAAAACTCGTAGGCACCGGATTAGCGATGGATAATTATGCCGGATGCGGTTCATCATGTAACAGTCATAACATAGGGTGACACAGAACTAGCTCCAATTCATCAATGTAATGTAGGCATGTATTCTGAATATGGTCATACGTGCTTATGGAAAAGAACTTGCATGACATCTTTTGTCCTACCCTCCCGTGGCAGCGGGGTCCTATTGGAAACTAAGGGATATTAAGGCCTCCTTTTAATAGAGAACCGAAACAAAGCATTAGCACATAGTGAATAGATGAACTCCTCAAACTATGGTCATCACCGGGAGTGGTCCCGATTATTGTCACTTCGGGGTTGCCGGATCATAACACATAGTAGGTGACTATAGACTTGCAAGATAGGATCTAGAACACACATATATTCATGAAAACATAATAGGTTCAGATCTGAAATCATGGCACTCGGGCCCTAGTGACAAGCATTAAGCATAGCAAAGTCATAGCAACATCAATCTCAGAACATAATGGATACTAGGGATCATACCCTAGCAAAACTAACTCAATTACATGATAAATCTCATCCAACCCATCACCGTCCGGCAAGCCTACGATGCAATTACTCATGCACGGCGGTGAGCATCATGAAATTGGTGATGAAGGATGGTTGATGATGACGACGGCGACGAATCCCCCTCTCCGGAGCCCCGAACGTACTCCAGATCAGCCCTCCCGAGAGAGATTAGGGGTTGGCGGCGGCTCTGTATCGTAAAACGCGATGAAACTTTCTCTCTGATTTTTTTCTCCCCAAAAGCCAATATATGGAGTTGGAGTTGGCGTCGGAGGGCCACCAGGGGGCCCATGAGGTAGGGGGCGCGCCCCCCACCCTCGTGAACAGGGTGTGGGCCCCCTGGCCTTCATCTTTGGCGAGGATTTTTTATTATTTATTCTAAGATATTCCGTGGAGTTTCAGGTCATTCCGAGAACTTTTGTTTTCTGCACAAAAAACAACACCATGGCAATTCTGCTGAAAACAGCGTCACTCCGGGTTAGTTCCATTCAAATCGTACAAGTTAGAGTCCAAAACAAGGGCAAAAGTGTTTGGAAAAGTAGATACGACGGAGATGTATCAACTCCCCCAAGCTTAAACCCTTGCTTGTCCTCAAGCAATTCAGTTCACAAACTGAAAGAGAAAAAGAAAAACTTTTACAAACTCTGTTTGCTCCTGTTGTTGTAAACATGAAAAGCCAGCATTCAAGTTTCAACAATTATTATGAACTAACCATACTCGCAATAACACGTAGGTCTCACAATTTCTCATATCAATAGCATAATCAGCTAGCGAGCCATAATAATAAAACTCGGATGAAAACGCTTTCTCAAAATAATCATAACATGATATAACAAAATGGTATCTCGCTAGCCCTTTCTGAGACCGCAAAACATAAATGTAGAGCACCTTTAAAGATCAAGGACTGACTAAACATTGTAATTCATGGTAAAAGAGATCTAGTCAAGTCATACCCAATATAAACCAATAATAATGAATGCAAACGACAGTGTGCTCTCCAGCGGGTGCTTTTTAATAAGAAGGGTGATGACTCAACATAAAAGTAAATGGATATGCCCTTCGCAGAGGGAAGCAGGGATTTGTAGAGGTGCCAGAGCTCGGTTTTGAAATAGAGATAAATTATATTTTGAGCGGCATACTTTCATTGTCAACATAACAACTAAAAGACGACGATATCTTCCTTGCTAAACAGATTATAGGCGGCTCCCAAACAGAATGGTAAAGTTTATAATCCCCCTCCTCCACAAGCATCAATCCATGGCTTGCTCGAAACAACAAGTGCCTCCAACATTCAACGGGTCCGAAGGGGAGTTTTGTTTGCAGTTATTTTGATTTAGTTTGCATAAAGCATGGGACTGGGCATCCCGAATACCAGTCATTTTCTCGTGAATGAGGAGCAGAGTCCACTCCTCTTGAGAATAACCCGCCTAACCCGGAAGATAAGGGCATCTCTAGTTGACATATGAGCTATTCGAGCATGCAAAACAGAATGTTTATTTGAAGATTTAGAGTTTGGCACATACAAATTTACTTGGAACGGCAGGTAAATACCGCATATAGGAAGGTATGGTGGACTCATATGGAATAACTTTGGGGTTTAAGGAGTTTGGATGCACAAGCAGTATTCCCGCTTAGTACAGGTGAAGGCTAGCAAAAGACTGGGAAGCGACCAACTGAGAGAGCGACAACAGTCGTAAACATGCACTAAAATTAGTTCATACCGAATACAAGCATGAGTAGGATATAATCCACCATGAACATAAATATCATGAAGGCTATGTTGATTGGATTCAACTACATGCGTGAACATGTGCCAAGTCGAGTCACTCAATTCATTTAAAGGAGGATACCATCCCATCATACCACATCATAATCATTCTAATAGCATGTTGGCACTCAAGGTAAACCATTATAACTCATAGCTAATCAAGCATGGCACATGCAACTATAATCTCTAAATGTCATTGCAAATATGTTTACTTCATAATAGCTGAATCAGGAACGATGAATCATCATATTTACAAAAACAAGAGAGGTCGCGTTCGTACCAGCTTTTCTCTTCTCAATAAGTCCATCATATATCATCATTATTGCCTTTCACTTGCACGACCAAACGGTGTGTATAATAATAAGAGTGCACGTGCATTGGACTAAGCTGGAATCTGCAAGCATTCAACTCAAGAGAGAAGACAAGTAATATGGGCTCTAAGTTAGATAAACAATAATGCAAATGAGAGCCACTAAGCATTTTCAATAAAGTCTTCTTGACCCCCAAAGAAAAGAAAAGAAATAAAAACTATTTACACGGTAAAGCTCCCAACAAGTAAAAGAAGAACGGGAAATATTTTTGGGTTTTCTTTTTAATTACTACGACAAGGATGAAAAGTAAACTAACTAATTTTTTTTGATTTTTCTTAAAGTTTAACAACCACACAAGAAGAAAGCAGGAAAAAGAAATTTAAACTGGCATGGATATTACAGTGAAAAAGTATGAGCACCGACATCTAGCAATGAGTGTGTGTGAACATGAATGTAATGTCGGTGGGAGATACGTACTCCCCCAAGCTTAGGCTTTTGGCCTAAGTTGGTCTATTGCCAGGGATGGCCTGGCGGATATCCGTAAGTGTAGCTGGGGTCGTAGTGTGGCGCAGAATAGTTGGGATCATAATGTGATGAAGAGGACTCTGATTGCCACTGGCTGGCAACTGCCTCAGGATCCCAAGAATAAACAGACAGTCGTGGAGGCTCATCTTGTGGCTCCGGCTCCGGGGCTGGTGCAGGGTTCCGATAGGCTTGAACAGCCGACCACGAAATGATGTGAGGTTCTGCACACAAGTTAAACAAAGAAGGAGCAGGCAAGGTAATAGTCTCAGGGTGATGTTTATCAAAGTATAATTTGTATCTGAGCTCCCCATCGCGACTCTTAACAAGAAAATCATGCGCTATCGTACTCTTGTAATCTAAATAAGCACAGGGTAGCGCTGTTTCTTCTTTCTCCGCATGCCTAATAGGTATTTCAAAATGTTCAGCTAGGCGCGAAGCATAAATGCCTCCAAAAATGGGGCCCTTAGTACGGTTCAGACTTAACTGTCTAGCAAAAATCCCGCCAATACTAACAGAGTTATCGCGGTATAAACCATGGAGCAAAATAATAATATCAGGAATACTAAGGTTCCCACAGTTCCCGCGTCCAATCAAGCAACGACTAGCAAATATGGCAAAGTAGCGTAAAACAGGATAATGAATGCTAGTGATCCTCGCATCAGAAACCTTCCTGGTTTCTCCCACCGTGATAGTGTTAATAAAATCTTCTACTTCGTTACGGTGGGGTTCATCTAAGGTGCCCTCAAAGGGTATTCTGCAGACCTCGCAGAATTCAGCTAATGTCATCTTTTTAACAACATCATATAAATGAAACTCTACTGATGGAGGTGATTTCTTAGGGAAAAAGTAGAAGTTTTGCACAAAAGTATTTGTGAGTAAGAGATACTGATGATGTTGGTCGCGGAGGAAGTTGGTGAGATCGGTGTTCTCAATTAATATATAGAAATAATCATAAATCCCAGCTCTTCTCAAGAAGTCATCGGAAGGCCATTCACACGGCCGGACCTCCGCAGTGCGAGGTAAATTAAATTTGGGCTTCTCCTTTTCTTCCTTTTGTTTTTCCTTAGAGCTACGGCTCGACGAGCCCCTCAAAAGTCTCTTCATTATTTCTGAAACAATCTGAAATTTTTAGTAACTTCAAATAAAAGTGAACCAACTTTAATAAAATTGATAGCAACAACTCCCACAAGTGCCTAGGGCCTATATCAAGCATTAGAACTACTTGGAACCATATAATTTTGACATGCAAGCTCAAGAACATGGTCACCTATGCAGCACAAATTTGCAATGAATAAAGCACTAGAACAAAAACTAATTGGACCAATGGAGGAGTCACATACCAGGGAACAATCTCCCCAAGCAGTTTTGCGAGAGGTGCTTTGAGCTAGGAGATCGAATATCACAGCAACGGGGGCTGGAACTCGTGCTTGAGTTGGTTTTTTCATGTTTGTGTGAGACAGAGGAAGAAGATGGGTGCAGGAATAAGTGGAGGAGGGCCACCATGGGCCCACGAGGCAGGGGGCGCGCCTAGGGGGGTAGGGCGCGCACTCGACCCTCGTGGCCAGGTGGCAGCTCCCCCCGTGGTAATTTTTGCACAGTAAATTCTCAAATATTCCCGAAAAAATCATATTAATTTGGCATGGCATTCTGAGGACTTTTATTTTCGGTATATTTTTATGTTGCACGGATAAGTCAAGAAACAGATAGAAAAAAAATACTATTTTACTTTATTTCTACTAAATAACAGAAAATATAAAGAGGGTACAGAAGGTTGTGCTTCTAGTTTCATCCATCTCGTGATCATCAAAATGAACCCACTAACAAGGTTGATCAAGTCTTGTTAACAAACTCATTCCGAATAATCACGGAACCGGAGAAATTTCGAATGACACTAAGTTACCTCAACGGGGATATGAAAATCCCCAACAATAAGAATATCATACTTTTTCTTGACAGTAGGGAGAGGAAATTCAAAACCTCCAAATATAATCGATGGAACTTTTCCAATAGAGTTGATACTATAAACTTGAGGTTGTTTCCTCGGAAAGTGTACCGTATGCTCATTGCCATTAACATGAAAAGTGACATTACCTTTGTGGCAATCAATAACAGCCCCTGCAGTATTAAGGAAAGGTCTTCCAAGAATAATAGACATACTATCATCCTCGGGAATATCAAGAATAACAAACTCCGTTAAAATAGTAACGTTTGCAACCACAACAGGCACATCCTCACAAATACCGACATGTATAGCAGTTGATTTATCAGCCATTTGCAAAGATATTTCAGTAGGTGTCAACTTATTCAAATTAAGTCTACGATATAAAGAGAGAGGCATAACACTAACACCGGCTCCAAGATCACATAAAGCAGTTTTAACATAATTTCTCTTAATGGAGCATGGTATAGTAGGTACTCCTGGATCTCCAAGTTTCTTTGGTATTCCACCCTTAAAAGTATAATTAGCAAGCATGGTGGAAATTTCAGCTTCAGGTATCTTTCTTTTATTAGTAATAATATCCTTCATATACTTAGCATAAGGATTTGTTTTGAGCACATCAGTTAATCGCATACGCAAAAAGATGGGTCTAATCATTTCAGCAAAGCACTCAAAATCCTCATCATCCTTTTTCTTGGATGGTTTCGGAGGAAAAGGCATGGGTTTCTGAACCCATGGTTCTCTTTCTTTACCATATTTCCTAGCAACGAAGTCTCTTTTATCATAACATTGATTCTTTGATTGTGGGTTATCAAGATCAACAACAGGTTCAACTTCTACATCATTATCATTACTAAGTTGAGCATCAACATGAACATTATCACTAACATTATCACTAGGTTCATGTTCATCACCTGATTGTGTTTCAGCATCAGACATAGAGATATCATTTAGATTATCATGTGGTTCAGCAATAGGTTCACTAGAAGTTTGCACAGTCCTATCATTTTTCTTTTTCTTCCTCTTAGAAGAACTAGGGATATCAATATTGTTTCTCTGAGAATCTTGCTCGATTCTCTTAGGGTGGCTGAGGGAGTCCTGGACTAGGGGGTTTCCGGATAGCCGGACTATCAATATCCGCCGGACTCCAAGACTACGAAGATACAAGATTGAAGACTCCGGCTCGTGTCCGGATGGTACTTTCCTTGGCGTGGAAGGCAAGCTTGGCAATACGGATATGTAGATCTCCTACCATTGTAACCGACTCTATGTAACCCTAGCCCTCTCCGGTGTCTATATAAACCGGAGGGCCTTAGTCCGTAGGACAAACATACATCTCAACAATCATACCATAGGCTAGCTTCTAGGGTTTAGCCTCCTTGATCTCGTGGTAGATCTACTCTTGTACTACCCATATAATCAATATTAATCAAGCAGGACGTAGGGTTTGACCTCCATCGACAGGGCCCGAACCTGGGTAAAAACATTGTGTCCCTCGTCTCTTGTTACCATCCGCCTAGACGCACAGTTCGGGACCCCCTACCCGAGATCCGCCGGTTTTGACACCGACATTGGTGCTTTCATTGAGAGTTCCTCTGTGTCGTCACCGATAGGCTTGATGGCATCTTCAACCAGCAACGCTGTCCAGGGTGAGACTTTTCTCCTCGGACAGATCTTCGTATTCGGCGGCTTTGCACTGCGGGCCAATTCTCTTGGCCATCTGGAGCAGATCGAAAGCTACGCCCCTGGCCGTCAGGTCAGATTTGGAAGCTTAAACTTCACGGCCGATGTTCGCGGAGACTTGATCTTCGACGGACTCGAGCCACAGCCGAGCGCGCCGCACTGTAACGATGGGCATGATCTAGCTCTGCCGACGAACAGTGCCTTGGTGGCCGCACACGAATCAGCTTCGGCCATTAGCCCGGAGCCGATCGCCCAGATCGAGGGCCGGTGGATAGACACTGCCCTGGGGGCTTCAACATCCACGGCGATGGAGCCGAACACCAATCTTGTCCCCCGCGAAACTCGTGATTCCGAGGCGCCGGACTCCTTGCCGGACTCCGAACCTCCCATGCCCCTACCTAATCCGGATTGGGCGCCGGTTATGGAATTCACCGCCGCGGACATCTTCCAACACTCGCCTTTTGGCGATATCCTGAATTCACTAAAGCATCTCTCGCTATCAGGAGAATCCTGGCCGGACTATGGCCAGGACGGTTGGGATACGGACGATGAAGAAATTCAGAGCCCACCCACCACCCACTTTGTAGCCACTGTCGATGATTTAACCGACATGCTAGACTTCGACTCCGACGACATCGACGCCATGGACGACGATGCCGGAGACGAACAGGAGCCAGCGCCTACAGGGCACTGGAATACCACCTCGTCATACGACATATATATGGTGGACACCCCGAAAGACGGGGATGGCGAAGAAGCAGCGAAGGCAGATTCTCTAAAGAAGCAGCCCAAACGCCGACGTCAGCGGCGCCGCTCTAAATCCCGCCACAGAAAGAATGGAGATTCCGGCACGGGAGATAATAATACTCCGGAGAGTGCCGAAGACAATCCCCTCCAGCAAGACTCAGCGCAGGAGGATGCAGAAGCGAGCCCCCACGAGAGGGCGGTAGACGAAGGGGTTGAGGATGATAACTATATGCCTCCCTCCGAAGACGAAGCAAGCCTCAACGATGACGAATTCGTCGTACCCGAGGATCCCGTCGAACGAGAGTGCTTCAAGCGCAGGCTTATCGCCACAGCAAACAGCCTAAAGAAAAAGCAGCAACAACTTCAAGCTAATCAGGACCTGCTGGCCGATCGATGGACCGAGGTCCTCGCGGCCGAAGAGTATAAACTCGAACGTCCCTCCAAAAGTTACCCAAGACGCAAGCTGCTCCCCCGATTAGAGGAGGAAGCACACATACCTTCATCACCAACGCACGATATGGCTGACCGACCACCCCGTGGTCGTGACAGAGAGGCATCTAGGCCGCCAGCCAAGACCATACCCCGGCATCGCTCCAAAAGTACGAAGCCAAGAGGGAACGCGCCGGACTTGCGAGACATATTGGAGGACAAAGCAAGGCAATCCAGATCCATCTATGGATCACGTGGGCGCCCTACGACCCACGACGAATACCGTCGTGCCGGATACAATAACCCCGGCCGGGCCGAACACAGCAGACAGCGCTCTCTCGAGCTGCGTCGTGATATCGCCCAATACAGGGGCGCCGCACACCCGTTATGCTTCACTGACGAAGTAATGGATCATCAGATCCCAGAAGGGTTTAAACCCGTAAACATCGAATCTTACGATGGCACAACAGACCCCGCGGTGTGGATCGAAGACTATCTTTTCCACATCCATATGGCCCGCGGCGACGATCTACACGCCATCAAGTACCTCCCACTCAAGCTTAATGAACCAGCTCGGCATTGGCTTAACAGCTTGCCCGTAGAGTCAATTGGATGTTGGGAAGACCTGGAGGCCGCATTCCTTGATAACTTCCAAGGCACATATGTGCGACCACCAGACGCCGATGACCTAAGCCACATCATTCAGCAGCCAGACGAATCGGCCAGACAATTCTGGACACGGTTCTTGACGAAGAAAAATCAAATCGTCGATTGTCCGGAAGCAGAGGCCCTTGCAGCCTTCAAACATAACATCCGGGATGAATGGCTAGCCCGGCACCTGGGGCAGGAAAAGCCGAAATCTATGGCAGACCTAACATTGTTAATGACCCACTTTTGCGCAGGAGAGGACAGCTGGCTAGCCCATAGCAACAACCTCAGCAAAAATTCTGGCAGTCCGGATACAAAGGACAACAACGGCAGTTCACGTCGAAACAAAAACAAGCGCCGCATAAACGGCAACGCTAAGGAGGATACGGCAGTCAATGCCGGATTCCGAGGCTCTAAACCCGGTCAACGGAAGAAGCCATTCAAAAGAACCACTCCGGGTCCGTCCAATCTGGACCGAATACTCGACCGCTTATGCCAGATACATGGCACCTCTGAAAAGCCAGCTAACCACACCAATAGAGATTGCTGGGTGTTCAAGCATGCTGGCAAGTTAATTGCCGAAAACAATGACAAGGGGCTAAATAGCGATGACGAGGAAGAGACCCGGCCGCCGAACAATAGAGGGTAGAAGGGTTTTCCCCCACAAGTGCGGACGGTGAATATGATATACGCGACCCATATACCCAAGAGGGAGAGGAAGCGCGCACTACGGGACGTCTATGCGATGGAGCCAGTCGCCCCAAAGTTCAACCCATGGTCCTCTTGCCCGATCACTTTCGATCGACGAGACCATCCGACCAGCATACGCCATGGCGGATTCGCCGCATTGGTTTTAGACCCAATCGTCGATGGGTTCCACCTCACGAGAGTCCTGATGGACGGCGGTAGTAGCCTGAACCTGCTTTATCAGGATACAGTGCGTAAAATGGGCATAGACCCATCAAGGATTAAACCTACAAAGACAACCTTTAAAGGTGTCATACCAGGAGTGGAAGCCAACTGCACAGGCTCAATCACACTGGAAGTGGTCTTCGGATCCCCGGATAATTTCCGGAGCGAAGAGTTAATCTTCGACATAGTCCCGTTCCGCAGTGGCTATCACACTCTGCTCGGACGAACCGCGTTTGCAAAATTCAACGCGGTGCCGCATTACGCATACCTAAAGCTCAAAATGCCAGGCCCTCGTGGAGTCATCACGGTCAATGGGAATACAGAACGCTCCCTCCGAACGGAGGAACATACAGCGGCTCTCGCGGCAGAAGTACAGAGTAGCCTTCTAAGGTAATTCTCAAGTCCGGCAGTTAAAAGGCCGGACACATCAAAACGCGCCCGTAGCAATGCCAACCAAGACCACCTGGCGCAATCAGAGCACGCGTAGCAATGCGGCTCCAACCCTCGCCCGCGCATGATCGCAAGAATAACACTCCACGTACATCATTATGCTTTGGAGATACCATGGGCGCAGGGAAAGGGGCATGATCACAATGGACCTAGAGTGCGGCTCGACCACACCAGGGGCTCACACGAGTGCCCCCCTTCTTTTTATTTTTTCTTCTTCTTTTATGTACACAGGACTCTGTTAACCAGAAGCCCTGTCCGGTGGCAAACTTGCCGAACTCATGATGCAACAGTCAGGGACCAAAGAAGGCCGCGACGAACATTCAGGTGGTCTCAATTATGAGCATTAAATTCAATTATATACACCAAGTCTGCAGCTCATCCCTGGAGGGGGACATATTTATTTAGTCCAAATCCCTTGCTTATCGCACTATTTGTATCAGTCTGATCTACTATCAGACTTTCTTTCATAAATAATGCAGCATATCTTTATTGCAATTGCATTATCTTTTAAATATGTTCATTACATGACATCTTGCACCCGTATATTTTGGTACGGCCGAATACACCAGGGGCTTCTGTTCCCCAAATTATGGTGTGATTAAGTCCGAACACTTCCACAAGTGCGGCACCCCGAACTTATAGCATTATATGAATCGGCTCCGAATCATGTCTTGGGTCAATAGTTGGGTTTGCCCGGCTCCCATGTTTTGGTGCCTTACGTTCCGTTCCGTCGGCTAATGTAGCACTGGGAGAACCACTGCGATTGCGCCCCGGTTGAGCCGGGTTAACGCCTCAGTGGAGAAAGCTAAAACTGACTGGCATGATAAGGCGAGAGACTGGTCGCTGTTCGAGAGGTTTTTTCGGGTCCTTAAAGACTCACGCCGCTTCGAGCGAAGTTCCGGACAAATGTCCGAAGAAGGCGTGGATAGCGCCCCGGATTCGGTCTTCGGAATACCAGGGGCTTCGCCGAAATTTAAAATTATAGAATTCTATGGCTAAGTGAGAGTGTTCAAGCATTATAAGTCCGGTTGCCTCGTTCGTTGTGTTGAGCGCCTCCCTCGATGGACCCAACAATGGGAACAAGAGTGCTCATGTTTATCCTGAACACCCCAGCACTCGCGGCTTGGGGGCTGAAGGCAACGACTTGCCATCTCTCAGATTTTATAAACGGCCGCACAGAAGGTAATAATTTAAATTAAACAAGCGTTGCTCATGGCGCATATGAAAGAAGTTTTCAGCGCACAGGATAAATATACAACGAGTTCACTCAAAAATTACATTTCAGGAGCACTCATCTGCAATATCGCAGGCTCCCTTCAGGACAATCTTATAATACCGCTCCGGCGTGCGATGCTCCTTGCCCGGCGGCGGTGGGTCCGTGAGAAGCTTCTCCGCATCCAGTTTGCCCCATTGCACCTTTATGCGGGCAAGGGCCCGACGAGCGCCCTCAATACAGGCGGAGCGCTTGACTACATCCAGCCTAGGGCATGCATCCACCAGCCGCCGCACTAGGCCAAAGTAGCTCCCAGGCATGGCCTGTCCAGGCCACAGCCGGACTATGAGGCCCTTCATGGCCTCCTCAGCTACCTTGTGGAGTTCGACCAGCTGCTTCAGCTGGTCGCTTGGGGGCACCGGATGGCCGGCCTCAGCGTACTGAGACCAGAAGACCTTCTCCGTCGAGCTCCCCTCCTCGCCACGATAGAATGCGGTGGCATCAGACGCACTACGCGGCAGATCTGCAAACGCCCCTGGAGAGCTCCGAATTCGGGTAAGTGTCAGGTAGTTCACATTAACATGCCTGCTTTGCATGAAAAATGCCTTACCCGCCGCTATCTTCTTTATGTCCTCAACTTCCTGAAGGGCCTTACGGGCCTCGGCCTTGGCGGACTTGGCACTTTCGAGAGCCGAGGCAAGCTCGGACTCTCGAGTCTTGGAGTCACGCTCCAAACTCTCATGCTTTTCCATGAGAGCCTGGAGCTCTTGCCGAACTTCCGCCACCAGGGCCTCTTGTTTTTCTCGCTCAGCACGTTCTGTGGCCGCATTGCGTTCAGCCGTGGACACGGCACCCTTCAGGGCTGCCACCTCGTTAGTGGCCCCTGCAATACACATATTATCCTTGTTAATTTTGTTTGCAACCAAAATCCTTTTCTGTAAGATACTTATTCAAAGAGGTGTTACTCACCTTCTTTTTCCTCGAGCTGCTTCTTCGCATGGCCGAGCTCTTGCTCGGACCGCTCGAGGTTCTTCTTCAGCACCTCGACCTCCACCGTTAATGCGGCAGAGGTCAGCAGCGCAGCCTGCAAACCCATATTGACATATTTTTAGCAACCCTGCGTATATCTTGTTAGATCCTTAGTCCGGCTTTTCCTTCCGAACACCGAACTAAGCATCAGGTGCTACTGTCTATGCGGTATTACATTACATAATTTTAAATTCTTACCTCAAAGCCTGTTAGAAGGCTGCTGCAGGCTTCGGTCAGCCCGCTCTTGGTGAGCTGAACCTTCTCAATCACCGCACTCATGATAGTGCGGTGTTCTTCCTCGATGGAAGCGCCTTTAAGTGCCTCCAACAGGTTATCCGGCACCTCTGGTTGGACGGAGGCCGCCGGCGTCACGGTCCTGCCCTTCTTTCGAAGGGGCCGCTTGCCGGACTCTGGAACCACTGCGGGTTCCGATGTAGAGTCCGGCGCAAAGTCCGGGAGGTCGCCTGACGGTGCCTCCGGAGCCTCCTCCTGATGGATCCCCTCTTGGGATCCCACCTCGGCGTCCTCATCGGTGCGTGGGGTAGAGGCGGTCGGGACGGAATTTACGTCCGACGAGGCCAAGGACCCGCTCATCGAGTCGGGGAGATCATCCTTGGCCGGACTACGGACAGAATGCGGCGTTAGAGGGATACTACATGACATGAAAAGTATGGCATATAAATGATTCAGATACTTACGATCCTGCCGGACGCCTGGCCCTTGGAGGCCACTCATCCTCGCCAACGCTGATGTTGGCGAAACTGTCCGAGGGGATAGTTCTCCCCCTGTTGGACCCTTCGGCCTCCCCGATTGGGGAAGCCTTCCTCTTCTTCTCTCCCTCCTCCGGGAGAGAGTACTCCTCCTCCTTGTCCTCAGGGGAGGAGTCCTCGTCGTCGTCAGACGCCTGATTGCGGGAACTCTTTCGAGTCCCCGCGACCACCTTCTTGGCCTTCTTCTCCGGCACCACGTGCGGTGCCGGAACCCGCAGCCCCGCTAAGCGGGCGTCCACTGGGTCTTCTGGCATGGCAGCTGGGCTAATGAGCAGCTTGGCCTTCTCCATCCATTCCTGTCAAAGGAAGAGGCAAATTAAAACCTCACTAGAGTCAATCTAATTACCACAAGTGTCCCGTAATGGGGTTGAATCACTTACCTCGTCAGTCGGTGACTGCGAGCTGAATTCGTGGTCTTCGGTCACGGATGCGGGGGCTTCGGCGCCCTTGAACAGCACCCTCCAGGCACCTTCGTGTGTTGTATCGAAGAGCCCGCTTAGTGCCTGGTGCTGTTCCGAATTGAACTCCCACAAGTTGAATGACCGTTCTTGGCATGGGAGAATCCGCCGGAGGAGCATGACTTGGACCACGTCGACGAGCCGGAGCCTATTGCTCACCATCTTCTTGATGCAGGCTCGGAGTCCCGTCACCTCCACCGGATTGCCCCACTGCAAGCCCTTCTCTTTCCAGGAGGTGAGCTGCGTGGGGATTCCAGATCTAAACTCGGGGGCCGCCGCCCATGTGGGCTTGCGCGGCTCGGTGATATAGAACCACCCCGATTGCCACCCCTTGACGGAATCCACGAAGGTCCCTTCTAGCCAAGGGACGTTGGGCAATTTGCCCAACATGGCGCCTCCGCATTCCGCTTGCGTGCCCTTCACAACCTTCGGCTTGACGTTGAAGGTCTTGAGCCACAGGCCGAAGTGGGGCTGGATGCAGAGGAAGGCCTCGCACACGACGATAAATGCCGAGATGTTGAGGATGAAGTTCGGCGCCAGATCGTGGAAATCCAGGTCGTAGTAAAACATGAGCCCCTGGACAAATGGATGGAGCGGAAAGCCCAGTCCGCGGAGGAAGTGGGGGAGGAAGACGACCCTCTCATGAGGCCCTGGGGTAGGGATGAGCTGCCCCTCGTCGGGCAGCCGATGCGCGATATCGCCGGAAAGATATCCGGCGCTGCGCAACTTGGTGATGTCCTCCTCCTTAACGGTGGAGGCCAACCATTTACCTCCCGCTCCGGACATGTTCGGAGAGGGTTGAGGCGAGATGCGCGAGCTCGGGCGTTGGAGCTTGAGTTTGCAGGGATGGATAAGGAAAGGAGGAAGAAGGCGTAGGTGAGAAGGCAAATCCTTATCCCTTATATATATAGGCGGACAAAACTATGCGTCCCCCACCGGCCTGGTAAAACTCGCTTATCTCCCAAGCGCCACCATCAATGGCGCGGTTGGGTTACCCACGCACGTATTGATGAGAATCCCAGAATAAGGGGAACACGTACATTTTATTCTCTCTACGGTGGAATGTGGAATTTATTTTACAGAGCCGGACACTATCCTGGTGTTCATGATCTTCTCTGGATTATTCAAGGAAGGAACCCGCCATGCAATGCCGAACATTATGCACGCCGGACTTATCGTCATTGAAGACTGGTTCAGGGGCTACTGAGGGAGTCCTGGACTAGGGGGTGTCCGGATAGCCGGACTATCAATATCCGCCGGACTCCAAGACTACGAAGATACAAGATTGAAGACTCCGGCTCGTGTCCGGATGGTACTTTCCTTGGCGTGGAAGGCAAGCTTGGCAATATGGATATGTAGATCTCCTACCATTGTAACCGACTCTGTGTAACCCTAGCCCTCTCCGGTGTCTATATAAACCGGAGGGCCTTAGTCCATAGGACAAACATACATCTCAACAATCATACCATAGGCTAGCTTCTAGGGTTTAGCCTCCTTGATCTCGTGGTAGATCTACTCTTGTACTACCCATATCATCAATATTAATCAAGCAGGACGTAGGGTTTTACCTCCATCGAGAGGGCCCGAACCTGGGTAAAAACATTGTGTCCCTCGTCTCTTGTTACCATCCGCCTAGATGCACAGTTCGGGACCCCCTACCCGAGATCCGCCGGTTTTGACACCGACAGTGGCCTTCAGGATACAAAGGTTCCTGAGTCATTCTACCAGTTCTAGTAGCCACTCTAACAGCATAATCATTTTTCTTACTATTCATTTCATCAAGCACTTCTTTCTGAGCTTTAAGTACTTGTTCTACTTGAGTGGTGACCATAGAAGCATGCTTGCTAACAAGTTTAAGTTCGCTTCTAACATCAGCCATATAATCACTCAAGCGTTTAATCATAAAGGAATTCTGTTTTAATTGTCTACCAAAATGAGCATTAAAGTCATCTTGCTTAAACATAAAGTCATCAAACTCATCCAAGCACTGACTAGCAATTTTAGTAGGAGGGACTTCAGCTTTATCATATCTATAGAGAGAATTTACCTTTACTACCTGTGTCAGGATATCGGGAGGTTCTTCATTAAATAAGTAATTGAGATCATATACTTCTTCAACAGGCGGTAAATTAAGACCATGTATTTCTTCAATAGGAGGTAAATTCTTAACATCTTCAGCTTTAATACCTTTTTCTTTCATAGATTTCTTTGCCTCTTGCATATCTTCGGGACTGAGAAATAGAACACCTCTCTTCTTCGGAGTTGGTTTAGGAATAGGCTCAGTAATTGGCTTAGAAGCTGGCTCAGGAGTTGGCTCGGGAGTTGGCTCAGGAGGTGCCCAATTATTTTCATTTGCCAACATATTATTCAATAGAATTTCAGCGTCATCCGGTGTTCTTTCCCTGAAAAGAGAACCAGCACAACTATCCAGGTAATCTCTGGAAGCATCAGTTAGTCCATTATAAAAGATATCAAATATTTCAGGTTTCTTAAGAGGATGATCAGGCAAAGCATTAAGTAACTTGAGAAGCCTCCCCCAAGCTTGTGGGAGACTCTCTTCTTCAATTTGCACGAAATTGTATATTTCCCTCAAAGCAGCTTGTTTCTTATGAGCAGGGAAATATTTAGCAGAGAAGTAATAAATCATATCCTGGGGACTTTGCACACAACCAGGATCAAGAGAATTAAACCATTTCTTAGGATCACCCTTTAATGAGAATGGAAATATTTTAAGTAAATAAAGGTGGCGCAATCTCGGATTATTAGTAAACAAGGCAACTATATCATCTAACTTACGAAGATGTGCCACAACAGTTTCAGATTCATAGCCATAAAAAGGATCAGATTCAACCAAAGTAATTATATCTGGATCGACAAAAATATCATAATAATCATGATCAGGAACACAGATAGGTGAAGTAGCAAAAGCAGGGTCGGGTCTCATCCTTCCTCTAAAAGATTCTTTACTCCACTTAATTAGCAACCTCTTACATTCAAGACTATCCTGGCAAGCAACAACAGCTTCAAAAGATTCAGCATTAAAAAGATAACCCTCAGGAATAGAAGGCACAGGTTCCTCATCACTAACATCATCGTGTTTAGGTTCAGTAATTTCTCTTTCTCTAGACGTAGCAATTTGCTCATCAAGAAATTCACCGAGTGGCACAGTAGTATCAAGCATAGAAGTAGTTTCATCATAAGTATCGTGCATAGCAGAAGTGGCATCATCAATAACATGCGACATATCAGAATCAATAGCAGTAGTAGGTTTAGATGTCGCAAACTTACTTATAACAGAAGGAGAATCTAGTGCAAGGCTAGATGGCAGTCCCTTACCTCCCCTCGTAGTTGAGGGCAAAATAGTAGTTCGATCATCTTTCAAATTCTTCATAGTGTCCAGCAGATATAAATTCCAAGTTACTCAAATAATAGAGCTATGCTCCCCGGCAACGGCGCCAGAAAAAGGTCTTGATAACCCACAAGTATAGGGGATCACAACAGTTTTCGAGGGTAGAGTATTCAACCCAAATTTGCTGATTCGACACAAGGGGAGCCAAAGAATATTCTCAAGTATTAGCAGCTGAGTTGTCAATTCAACCACACCTGGAAACTTAGTATCTACAACACAGTGTTTAGTAGCAAAGTAATATGATAGTGGTGGTAACGGTAACAAAAGTAAAGACAGCAAAAGTAATGTTTTTGGTATTTTGTAGTGATTGTAACAGTAGCAACGAAAAAGTAAATAAGTGTAAACCAGTATATGGAAAACTCGTAGGCACCGGATCAGCGATGGATAATTATGCTAGATGCGGTTCATCATGTAACAGTCATAACATAGGGTGACACAGAACTAGCTGCAGTTCATCAATGTAATGTAGGCATGTATTCCGAATATAGTCATACATGCTTATGGAAAAGAACTTGCATGACATCTTTTGTCCTACCCTCCCGTGGCAGCGGGGTCCTATTGGAAACTAAGGGATATTAAGGCCTCCTTTTAATAGAGAACCGGAACAAAGCATTAGCACATAGTGAATACATGAACTCCTCAAACTATGGTCATCACCGGGAGTGGTCCCGGTTATTGTCACTTCGGGGTTGCTGGATCATAACACATAGTAGGTGACTATAGACTTGCAAGATAGGATCTAGAACACACATATATTCATGAAAACATAATAGGTTCAGATATGAAATCATGGCACTCGGGCCCTAGTGACAAGCATTAAGCATAGCAAAGTCATATCAACATCAATCTCAGAACATAATGGATACTAGGGATCAAACCCTAACAAAACTAACTTGATTACATGATAAATCTCATCCAACCCATCACCATCCAGCAAGCCTACGATGCAACTACTCACGCACGGCGGTGAGCATCATGAAATTGGTGATGGAGGATGGTTGATGATGACGGCGGCAACGAATCCCCCTCTCCGGAGCCCCGAACGGACTCCAGATCAGCCCTTCCGAGAGAGATTAGGGCTTGGCGGCGGCTCCGTATCGTAAAACGCGATGAAACTTTCTCTCTGATTTTTTTCTCCCCGAAAGCCAATATATGGAGTTGGAGTTGGCGTCGGAGGGCCACCAGGGGGCCCACGAGGTAGGGGGCGCGCCCAGGGGGGAGGGGCGCGCCCCCCCATGTCGTGGGAAACGAGCACCTATGGGGCAGGGCCCCTTTTCGGTCCGTCAGGGAGCGGAGGGCGCACGAAGAGCAGATCGAGGCGGAGTACGCGAGGGATTTTTACCCAGCTTCGGAGCTCTCCGGAGAGATAAAACTCCTACTGCTGCTTTGTATTTGTATTGTGTTGTTGCTCGAGAGCGTGAGCGTTCTGTAGTTTCGAATGAGTCGAACCCCCTCTACGTTGCGCATGGGCCTCCTTTTATAGGCTAAAGGGGTCACCGACAGGTGGCAACGCAGAGAGGGGTACAAATGTAAAAAGAGGGGTTGGTACAACTGCTATCTACAGTGCACCCTACCTAACTCTGACGGCAGGGGACAAGGGCATTTAATGCCCGTCCGGTCGCCCAAACAGTGCAGAAAACGACCGTTAGGGGCGCCACCGATCGCCACGATGGCCTTCTCGTCATCTCCACTTGCCACCTCGCACCGTTTGGCTGCACAGCTTCCCGCCACGTGCGCCTGGAACGGTCCTGCGGCGACACGTCGACGGATGCGCTGGAGCGTGGATGCAGAGTGGTGGCTTCGCCGCGGCAAGCGCCTTGCCGCGATCGCTGTCTTGTCGCACCCGAAAGCATGTCGCTCGTCGGGTCTTGCCGGGACGCGCGGCGCGTCGTGGCAAGTTTCTTGAAATGCCCTGGTTGGCCTTCCCGGCAAGCTCCTCTTGCCGGGGCCTTGCCCTTCCCGGCAAACTCCTCTTGTCGGGGCCTTGTCTTCTTAGTTAAAACACTTTGCTCTTGAATGGCATCAATATGAGCTACGGAGGATCTTGGCGGACGCCCGGCAAGCCTTGCCGCTGGGTGCAGCGACTGCCCGTGCACAAGTTCGGGATACTAAGGTACCCCTACTTTAGTACACCGACACCCCACCCTCGTGAACAGGGTGTGGGCCCCCTAGCCTTCATCTTTGGCGAGGATTTTTTATTATTTATTCTAAGATATTCTGTGGAGTTTCAGGTCATTCCGAGAACTTTTGTTTTCTGCACATAAAACAACACCATGGCAATTCTGCTGAAAACAGCGTCAGTCCGGGTTAGTTCCATTCAAATCATACAAGTTAGAGTCCAAAATAAGGGCAAAAGTGTTTGGAAAAGCAGATACGACGGAGACGTATCAGCAACCAACGCAATAAAGGGGTTGTCAATCCCTTCACGGCCACTTGCGAAAGTGAGATCTAATAAAGATAGTATGACAAGATAAATATATTTTTGGTATTTTATAATATAGATGCAAAAAGTAAAGATGCAAATAAAAGTAGATTGGAAGAAAATATAATAAGAGATAGACCCGGGGGCCATAGGTTTCACTAGAGGCTTCTCTCAAGATAGCATAAGTATTACGGTGGGTGAACAAATTACTGTCAAGCAATTGATAGAAAAGCGAATAATTATGAGATTATCTAGCCATGATCATGTATATAGGCATCACGTCCGTAACAAGTAGACTGACTCCTGCCTGCATCTACTACTATTACTCCACACATCGACCGACTCCTGCCTGCATCCAGAGTGTTAAGTTCATAAAGAACAGAGTAACGCATTAAGCAAGATGACATGATGTAGAGGGATAGACTCAAGCAATATGATATAAACCCCATCCTTTTATCCTCGATGGCAACAATACAATACGTGCCTTGCAACCCTTTCTGTCACTGGGTAAGGACACCACAAGATTGAACCCAAAGCTAAGCACTTCTCCCATGGCAAGAAAGATCAATCTAGTAGGCAAAACCAAACTGATAATTCGAAGAGACTTGCAAAGATAACTCAATCATACATAAAAGAATTCAGAGAAGATTCAAATATTATTCATAGATAAACTTGATCATAAACCCACAATTCAACGGATCTCGACAAACACACCGCAAAAAGAGTTTACATCGAATAGATCTCCACAAGAGAGGGGGAGAACATTGTATTGAGATCCAAAAAGAGAGAAGAAGCCATCTAGCTAATAACTATGGAACCGTAGGTCTGTGGTAAACTACTCACAACTCATCGGAGGGGCTATGGTGTTGATGTAGAAGCCCTCCATGGTCGATTCCCCCTCCGACAGAGTGTCGGCGAAGGCTCCAAGATGGGATCTCGCGGATACAGAAGGTTACGATGGTGGAAATTGTGTTTCGGTGGCTCCCTGGATGTTTTCGTTGTACGTAGGCTTACATAGGAGGAAGAAGTACGTCGGTGGTCGCCTGAGGGGCCCACGAGACAGGGGGGCGTGCCCTATAGGGGGGGCGCCCTCCTATCTCGTGGAGGCCTCAGCTGCTTCTTGACTTGCACTCCAAGTCCTCTGGATCACGTTCGTTCTAAACATCACGCTCCAGAAGGTTTCATTCCATTTGATATTCCTTTTCTTTGAAATACTGAAATAGGCAAAAAAACAGCAATACGGGCTGGGCCTTCGGTTAGTAGGTTAGTCCCAAAATGATATAAATGTGTAAAATAAAGCCCATAAACATCCAAAAGTGGTAATATAATAGCATGGAACAATAAAAAATTATATATACGTTGGAGACGTATCAAGCATCCCCAAGCTTAATTCCTGCTCGTCCTCGAGTAGGAAAATGATAAAAAGAGAATTTTTGATGTGGAATGCTACCTAGCATAATTCTTAATTTAATTTTCTTTATTGTGGCATGAATGTTCAGATCCAAATGATTCAAAATAAAAGTTCATATTGATTAAATAAATAGTAACACTTCAAGCATACTAATCAAAGTAATCATGTCTTCTCAAAATAACATGGCAAAAGAAAGTTCATCCCTACAAAATCATATTGTTAGGCTATGCTTCATTTTCGTCACACAAAGATGTTCCCAACTTCTATACCCCCGATGACAAGCCAAGCAATTGTTTCATACTTAAATAATCTCAAACTTTTTCACCCATCACGCAATACATGAGTGTGAGCCATTGATACAGCACTATGGGTGGAATAGAATATGATGATGGGGATTGTGTGGAGAAGACAAAAAGGGAGAAAGTCTCACATTGACAAGGATAATCAACGGGCTAGGGAGATGCCCATCAATTGATGTCAACATGAGGAGTAGGGATTGCCATGCAACGGATGCACTAGAGCTATAAATGAATGCTCATCAAAGGAAAACTAGTGGGTGTGCATCCAACTTGCTTGCTCACGAAGATCTAGGGCATTTGAGGAAGCCCATCGTAGGAATATACAAGCCAAGTTCTATAATGAAAAATCCCCACTAGTATGAAAAAGAAAACTTATGAGCCTCACTATATGAAAAACATGGTGCTACTTTGAAGCACAATATATGAGACTCACTACATGGAGAACAAGGTGCTACTTTGAAGCACCAGTGTGGAAAAAGAGATAGTAACATTGCCCTTTTTTTTCTTTACCTTTTTTTTTCCTTTTTTTCTTTTTTTTTCTTTTTGGGCAATGCTCTAATAATGATGATCATAACACTTTTATTGATTACAACATAGGAATTACAACTCGAAACTAGAACAAGATATGACTCTATATGAATGCCTCCGGCGGTGTACCGGGATGGTGCAATGAATCAAGAGTGACACGTATGAAAAATAATGCATGGTTGCTTTGCCACAAATACGACGTCAACTACATGATCATGCAATGGCAATATGACAAAAGTAAAGTATGTCATGATGATGATGAACGGAACGGTGGAAAGTTGCATGGCAATATATCTTGGAATGGCTATGGAAATGCCATAATAGGTAGGTATGGTGGCTGTTTTGAGGCAGATATAAGGAGGTTTATGTGTGATAGAGCGTATCATATCACGGGGTTTGGATGCACGGGCGAAGTTTGCGCCAACTCTCAAGGTGAGAAAGGGCAATGCACGGTACCGAAGAGGCTAGCAATGGTGGAAAGGTAAAAGTGCGTATAATCCATGGACTCAACATTAGTCAAAAGAACTCATATACTTATTGCAAAAATTTAGAAGTCATCAAAAATCAAGCACTACGCGCATGCTCCTAGGGGGATAGATTGGTAGGAAAAGACCATCGCTCGTCCCCGACCGCCACTCATAAGGATGCACAAGCCAGGTACACCATGTTTCAAATTTGTTACACAACTTTAACCATACATGCATGTTACGGGACTTGCTAACTTCAACACAAGCATTCTTTAAATTCATAATCACCCAACTAGCATGACTTTAATATCACTACATCCCTATCTCAAAACAATTATCAAGTCTCAAATTGATCATAGCATCCAATTCACTTCCTATGATAGTTTTTATTATACCCAACTTGGATGCCTACCATTCTAGGACCAATTTTGTAACCATAGCAAATACCATGCTGTTCTAAAAGACTCTCAAAAAGATATAAGTGAAGCATGAGAGACTAGCAATTTCTACAAAAATAAGTCACCACCGTGCTCTAAAATATATAAGTGAAGCACTAGAGCAAAAACTATCAAGCTCAAAAGATATAAGTGATGCACATAGAGTATTCTAGCAAATTATAATCAAGTAGGCTTCTCCCAAAAGGTGTGTACAGAAAGGATGATTGTGGTAAACCAAAAAGCAAAGACTAATATAATACACGACGCTCCAAGCAAAACACATATCATGTGGCGAATAAAAATATAGCTCCAAGTAAAGTTACCAACGAACGAAGACGAAAGAGGGGATGCCTTCCCGGGGCATCCCCAAGCTTAGGCTTTTGGCTATCCTTTAATATCTTGGGGTGCTCTTGCCACTCCTTATTCCATAGTCCATAAAAGCTTTACCCAAAACTTGAAAACTTCACAACACAAAACTCAACAGGAAATCTTATAAGCTCCGTTAGTGAAAGAAAACAAAATCACCACATAAGGTACTGTAATGAACTCATTATTTATTTATTTTGGTGTTAAACCTATTATAATCCAACTTCTCTATGGTTTATTAACTAATTTACTAGCCATAGATGCATCGAAATAAGCAAACAACACACGAAAAACAGAATCTATCAAAAACAGAACAGTCTGTAGCAATCTGCAGCTAACGCAAACTTGTGGAACTCCAAAAATCGTAGAAAAATAGTAAGTCCTGGAAAATTTGTTTATTGATCATAAGCAAAAAGAATCAACGGAATATCACGTTTCTGTGATTTAACAAAACTAAATTTGTGCGTGCAAAGTTTCTGTTTTTCAGCAGAATCAAATCAACTATCATCATAGGTTATCCTATAGTTTCTACTTGGCACAAACACTAATAAAAAGATAAAAACACATCTAAACAGAGGGTAGATGCAAGATTTATTACTAAACAGGAGCAAAAACAAAAAACACAAAGAAAATTGGGTTGCCTCCCAACTAGCGCTATCGTTTAACGCCCCTAGCGCATAAAAGCGAAGATAGATCTAACGAGTGCCATCTTTGGCACTAAATTCATAAGTAGCCCGCATGATAGATTCATAAGATAATTTGACTTTCTTTCTTGGAAAGTGCTCCATGCCTTTCTATAATGGAAATTGGAATCTAATATTCCCTTCCTTCATATCAATAATCGCGCCAATCGTTCTAAGGAAAGGTCTACCAAGAATAATGGGGCAAGAAAGATTGCAATCTATATCAAGAACGATAAAATCTACGGGCACCAAATTTCTATTTGCAACAATGAGAACATCATTGATCCTTCCCATTGGCTTTTTAATGGTGGAATCCGCAAGGTGCAAATTTAAAGAGCAATCATCAAGATCATGGAAACCAAGAATATCACATAAAGTTTTCGGAATCGTGGAAACACTAGCACCCAAATCACACAAAGCAAAACACTCATGATCTTTAATTCTAATCGTTATAGTAGGTTCCCACTCATCATTAAGTTTTCTAGGTATATAAACTTCCAAATTAAGTTTTTCATCATAAGATTGCATCAAGGCATCAACAATATGTTTGGTAAAAGCTTTATTTTGACTATAAGCATGAGGAGAATTAACAACGGATTGCAACAAGGAAATACAACCTTCTAAAGAACAATTATCATAATCAAATTCCTTGAAATCCGAGATAGTGGGTTCAATACTATTTAAAGTTGTGACCTCTCCAATCCTACTTTTACCAAATTTAGCATCAAGATCTAAAAACTCCGATTTCTTGGGATGCCTTCTAGGTAAAGTTGACTCATCATCAGTCCCATAATTATCAAGATTCATATTGAAAAACATAGATCTAATAGGATACGCATCAATAACTTTAAGATCCTCATCATTATTTTCATGGAAATTAGAAGAACACGCTTTTACAAAGCAATCTTTCTTAGCACGCAATCTAGCGGTTCTTTCCTTGCACTCATCAATGTAAATTGTCATGGCTTTGAGAGACTCATTAATATCATGCTTAGGAGGAGAAGATCTAAGTTTAAGAGAATCAACATCAAGCGAAAGTCTATCAACGTTCCTAGCCAAATCATCAACTTTGAGCAATTTTTCTTCAAGCAAAGCATTAAAATTCTTTTGAGAAATCATAAATTCTTTCACACTATTCTCAAAATCAGAGGGCATCTTATTAAAATTACCATAAGAATTATTGTAGTAATTTCCATAATTATTAGAGGAATTACTAGGGAACGGTCTAGCATTAAAGTTTCCTCTATAAGCATTGTTTCCAAAACTATTCGTACCAACAAAATTCACATCCATAGATTCATGATTATTCTCAATCAAAGTAGACAAAGGCATATCATTGGGATCAAGAGGAGTATTTTTAGTAGCAAACAATTTCATAAGTTCATCCATCTTTCCACTCAAAACATTTATTTCTTCTATAGCATGCACTTTTTTACTAGAAGATCTTTCGGTGTGCCATTGGGAATAATTAGCCATAATATTATCAAGAAGTTTTGTAGCATCTCCTAACGTGATTTCCATAAACGTGCCTCCCGCGGCCGAATCTAAGAGATTTCTAGAAGCAAAGTTCAAACCGGCATAATTTTTTTGTATGATCATCCATAAATTCAAACCATGAGTAGGGCAATTGCAAATCATCAATTTCATTCTTTCCCAAGATGGGGCAACATGCTCATCATCAAGTTGTTTAGAATTCATAATATCGTTCCTAAGAGTGATAATCTTAGCGGGAGGAAAATACTTAGAGATAAAAGCATCTTTGCACTTGTTCCAAGAATCAATACTATTTTTAGGCAAAGACGAAAACCAAACTTTAGCACGATCTCTAAGTGAAAACGGAAATAACTTCAATTTAACAATATCATTATCCGTATCTTTCTTCTTTTGCATATCACACAAATCAACAAAGTTGTTTACATGAGTAGCGGCATCTTCACTAGGAAGGCCGGCAAATTGATCTTTCATAACAAGATTCAGCAAAGCAGTATTGATTTCACAAGACTCAACATCATTAAGAGGAGCAATCGGAGTACTAAGGAAGTCATTATTATTGGTATTCGAGAAATCACACAATTTGGTATTATCTTGCGCCATGGCAACAAGTAATCAAACACACAAGCAAACAGAAAAAGGCAAGCGAAAAGAGAGGAGGAGATTGGGAAAGAGAGGGCGAATAAAACGGCAAGGGTGAAGTGGGGGAGAGGAAAACGAGAGGCAAATGGAAAATAATGTAAATGCGAGGGAGATGGGTTTGTGATGGGTACTTGGTATGTCTTGACATGAGCGAAGACCTCCCCGGCAATGGCTCCAAAAATCCTTCTTGCTACGTCTTGAGCTTGCGTTGGTTTTCCTTGAAGAGGAAAGGGTGATGCAGCAATAGTACCATAAGTATTTCCCTCAGTTTATGAGAACCAAGGTATCAATCCAGTAGGAGGCTCCTCAAAAGTCCCACGCACCTACACAAACAAACAAAGAACTCGCAACCAACAATAAGGGGTTGTCAATCCCTTCACGGCCACTTGCGAAAGTGAGATCTAATAAAGATAGTATGATAAGATAAATATAGTTTTGGTATTTTATAATATAGATGCAAAAAGTAAAGATGCAAATAAAAGTAGATTGGAAGCAAATATAATAAGAGATAGACCCGGGGGCCATAGGTGTCACTAGAGGCTTCTCTCAAGATAGCATAAGTATTACGGTGGGTGAACAAGTTATTGTCGAGCAATTGATAGAAAAGCGAATAATTATGAGATTATCTAGGCATGATCATGTATATAGGCATCACGTCCGTAACAACTAGACCGACTCCTGCCTGCATCTACTACTATTACTCCACACATCGACCGACTCCTGCCTGCATCTAGAGTATTATGTTCATAAAGAACAGAGTAACGCATTAAGCAAGATGACATGATGTAGAGGGATAAACTCAAGCAATATGATATAAACCCCATCTTTTTATCCTCGATGCCAACAATACAATACGTGCCTTGCAACCCTTTCTGTCACTGGGTAAGGACACCGAAAGATTGAACCCAAAACTAAGCACTTCTCCCATGGCAAGAAAGATCAATCTAGTAGGCCAAACCCAACTGATAATTCGAAGAGACTTGCAAAGATAACTCAATCATACATAAAAGAATTCAGAGAAGATTCAAATATTATTCATAGATAAACTTGATCATGAACCCACAATTCATCGGATCTCGACAAACACACCGCAAAAAGAGTTTACATCAAATAGATATCCACAAGAGAGGGGGAGAACATTGTATTGCGATCCAAAAAGAGAGAAGAAGCCATCTAGCTAATAACCATGGACCCGTAGTGTAACGACCCGAACCTGATAAGATTCGATGTCTCTGTGCTCACTGTGCTAGTCCCTGGATCGATTCGCTAGCACACATAGTACATAGGAATATCAAAGTAACAAGTGCATCATTTACTACAACGTATGATCCAGAATTTATAATGTATTACAAACTCATAGTACATAACTAGCTTTACTCAATAATAACAGCGGAAAGGCAGCATAATAAACGATGAGTCCAAACAATGCCCACTGGCGAAGATGTTGAGTGAAGACTCGCGACCCTACTGTATCTCATTGATCATCTGAAAATCCTGCAACATGATAAGTTGCAGCCACAACGGGTCAATACATTGAATGTATTGGCAAATCACACAATATGATATAGCGAACCTACATCCACAAAGCAATGTATGACAAACAAAACACACAAGTTAGTTTGGAGAAGAATGTCTTCACCTACCTCCACTATCTGAACTCACAACCGTCTCTAATTTACTCGCCCAAGATAACCCAAAGATTCTAAATAAACATGACGAGAACTTCAGAAGTATCTCTCAAGTGCGCTCTGTCAGTGGCACATTCTCTAGGAGCAATAGAGCACTCTGCCAAGGACGCATCCACCTGATTTATGTTCCGAAAACTATACCTCGCCTCAAGTGCGCTCTGTCAATGGCGCATTCTCTAGGGACAATAGAGCGCTCTGCCAGTGACGCATTCACCTGGTTAATAATCCCGAGCCTACGGCTATAAACACTCACTACTTTCATGGATCACTCAACACATCCCACGTCTACCATGGCAAGTTGATCACACCATCACATAATACAATCAATATCAGAATATGACAATAGAGAACATACAGACCAAACTAAGCACATGTCATAGCATAAAAATCACACATGCATACTAGAATATAGGATAAGCAAAATCAAAAGTGCAAACTTGCCTTGAACGGTGTTGAAGTACTCTAACGATTAATCTGATCCACTTCACACTCCGGACAATCTATACGATAAGGAAGGCACCGATAAATAAACCTCATTCACATAACATCACATTAAAGTCAACAGCACGGAATTCAAATAAATTTAAATAACATAACATACCAGTAGGTATATATTATCTACATGCTAGTAGGATCACAATGCAAAAAGAATCAACTAATTTGGATCAACGGTTTAAAAGATATGGCCTCCGGAAGATAAATTCTAAATTTGAGCAAATTCAAATTTAAACAGTTCAAAAATGTGAAATCTTGATTCTACGATATTCTCCTGGTCACTATGAGTACACAGGAAAAAGAATCAATGAATTTGGAGGTACGGATCTCAAGATATACTTAAATGAACATTTGATATGGAATCTGTCAAAAGAACATTGTGTCAAAAATAGATCTCTTCGAAGAACTACTGCGGCTGTGGATGTGCCACGTGGCGCATTACTATTGCCGGTGATGTGTTTGCTGTGGAGGTTAAACGATGGACGGCCGCAACTTAACAGATAACGGTTCGGAAATAAAAAAACACAGATGATCTAATCCTGGCCGTTTAAAGAAGATCGGGCGGAAGGGAGACGTGCTCACCTGAGAACAGAGCTGGGCGTCGTCGGAGTTGGAGAAGGACGGCACCGGCGGCTCGGTGGTGATACGGGTGACGGCTACAGAGGGCCTTCGGCTACGCAGATATGACCTACGAGTGGAGAGCGCGACGGACATGAAGTGGGTGACCTCCGACACAATTGGAGCTTGTTCCGGTGGCGACAGTGACCGGCTGGAGCGGTGACGGCGGAGTTGAGCTTCGGGTCGAGGTCAGTACGGTCGTTTAGATGCGTCCCTGCACGAACTAGGAGTCAGGGAGAAGGAGGAGACCAACTAGAAGTTAATAGAGCAAGAGGAGGGGCTGTGAACCCACGGCAGCGACGAACTTGACCGGCGACAGGAGCTCTTGCAGCGAACTCCGGCCAGATTGGGATGAGGTCTTAGGGCACGGGAGGCGACGATTTTGGCGAAAACCGGACGAGAAGAACGAGGGGATTATTTATATGGAGTCAGGACAAGGCGAGGGGCAGCAGATCGATCGATTCGATTCGACCTGGGTTCGGCTCCCACAGAAGTTCAGGAAGAACACGGCTGAGGAACAAAAAAAAGACAGAAGAAGAAGAGGCGTGCGGGGTGAGATGCGGTCTGCGTTGCTGGAATGGGCCAGCCTGCTAACCACAGCACGCTGCACTGCACGCGTGGGCGAAAATACAAACTGGGTTGCGCGCTAAGGCCCGGATGAACAGTAATATCTGCGAAGATATACTGTACAGGAAATATATCGCTAAAACTAAAACTCCAGAATAAATTATAAAATACTATAAACACACAGTAAAATATTATATCTATGCTAGAAAATAGTGAACATTTTAAGATACAAATTCACTTTAAACAAATACATATATTATGCAATACAAGCATACAAAGGGCATTATAACAACTATAAAATAAATTTGAGTTTCCACAAAGCCAAGATAATTTAGGTAGACACCAGAATATATTCTTAGTGTTTTCCAAATATAACTCATAGGGGAGAAGTCATATTATCTTCACTCCAAATATATTTCCTTGAGTTGGAAAACACTTCAGAAAATTCTAATATGCATAGAAATCATGATGAAAAAGAATGATCCTATTAACATACCAAATTTGAAAATTTGGGATGTTACACGTAGGTCTGTGGTAAACTACTCACAACTCATCAGAGGGGCTATGGTGTTGATGTAGAAGCCCTCCATGGTCGATTCCCGCTCCGGCAGAGTGCCGACGAAGGCTCCAAGATGGGATCTCGCGGATATAGAAGGTTACGGTGGTGGAAATTGTGTTTCGGTGGCTCCCTGGATGTTTTCGGGGTACGTAGGCTTACATAGGAGGAAGAAGTACGTCGGTGGTCGCCCGAGGGGCCCCCGAGATAGGGGGCGCGCCCTATAGGGGGGGACGCCCTCCTATCTCGTGAAGGCATCGACTGCTTCTGGACTTGCACTCCAGGTCCTCTGGATCACGTTCGTTCCAAAAATCACGCTCCCGAAGGTTTCATTCCATTTGGACTCCGTTTGATATTCCTTTTCTTCGAAATACTGGAATACGCAAAAAAACAGCAATACGGGCTGGGCCTCCGGTTAGTAGGTTAGTCCCAAAATGATATAAATGTGTAAAATAAAGCCCATGAACATCCAACAGGGGTAATATAATAGTATGGAACAATAAAAAATTATAGATACGTTGGAGACGTATCAGTAAGTAAATTAATAAACTAGTTGAACTAGTTTAGTTTTAGTTGAACTAGTTTAGTAAGTAAATTAATAAACTAGTTGAACTAGTTGAATTAATAGAACTAATGTATTTTTAGTAAGATAATTAATATAACTAGTGGAACTACATTATTTTTAGAAAGAACTAGTTTTTTTTTCTATTTATAGTAAGTTTATATTTAGTAAGAACTAGTTGAATTAATAGAACTAGTTGAACATGTCATATTTGTTGTTATTTTTTAGTTTAAGCAATTATTTGGGATGTACTAGTGATAACTTATAGGGTTTTTGCTTTTGCAGAAATCAAGGAGCCCCTCCATCATCCCCGCCGTCGTCCCCGTCACCGACCCCCTCCGACCTCGAGGTGAGACCATCCGAATCTTCATGTATATCTTGTGTTGCTCAAATAGGATATGTGGTCGCCCAAGTGGCCGATCATGTTCAGGTTACACCTCCGAGTGGCCTATGTTTTGCCGGAGTGTTGATTAATTTCCGTTCCGGTAAATTTCAGGCGCTCGATATGTCCTTTTTTTAGCAAAGGTCATGCCGTATTTTTCCGTGAATTCTGGCATGACTTGTGCTAGAATATGTAGGAAATATTGAGTGGGCTGGATTTTCTCGAAAAATAATGATCTAATTTAGGTTTTTTAGTACATATATTTAATTGTACAAGTTTAATCTTTGAATTATGAACGTAGGTAATGTCGTACTCGGACGACGAATGTCTCCCGGGGGAGTGCAGCTGGTGCCACGACGATCGAGGTCTGTGCGACAGGTTCCTTCAGCTGGACGAAGATCGGTGCTTCAACATTAAGCTCGAGGAGACCTTCGATGTTGAAATGGTACGCAACGACGACAAGTATTTTTTCGTAATTAAGCATGACTTCATCTATTTCAACGTCTAATTTTCATCTTTTACAATTCGACTAGCTTATCCCATGCCATGCAAGACGCTATGTCTTGGAGAGGATGGGTTTTGAAGACCATGAAAATTTTGAAACAAAGGAAATACACCTAAGGACCCATCATGATATGGATTTGGAAGTAAATCTGTACAATTCTCAGAGTGTAACCCATTTTGGTTGCCAAAATTGGGAAGCACTTTGCAAAATGTATTTTTTTAGGGTATGATTGTCACCATGGGTCTTGGTGATCCTGACATCGAGCAAGACAGTATGGACATTTGGGTCCTTGTTGATACGCTTCCGATTCTACCGCTATGTGAGTTTCTCAAACATAGTTATTAACTAATTTATATTGTTTATTTCAAAATAGTTGACAGCTTATTTCCATTAACAGCTTATTTTGATTCTTCAAAGAATGTGCAGAAGATGGTAGACAAAACCCACTACACTGATAGCTACGAATTAACTTATAAGGATAAAAATCATCTGATCGCATTTTATAGTTTTCTTGAGAATTACAATACCTATTATCGAACTCCTCCAAATTATGGTGAATACGTGCCACTAGTGCACGTGTTGAACCATGGTAACTTCTATGGAGATACCCTAGTAAGATTTTTACTATTACGACATCCTTGCATCTTTTGCATACTTTTAAAACTAGTACATCATTTCTAACTACGAAGTTATTACTATGTTTTTCAACAGAAAATCCCGATGGATTGTGTGCCTCATCTGATGTATCAGAATGGTCGCCTTGCAGTTCTGAACCTACAGCCAGGTCGACCTACGGATCGCACCTGTGCATATCGGATGTTCTAAAACCGGTGAACACATGCTAATCAAAGTATGGAAAAAATGTTTGGACATTCGTAAGGAGGTTCTTGGAAGTAACATTAAGCGAAAGGCAAGAATTGGAGATAGGATAATCTCCATTCTCCATAATGGAGAGTCAGGGGCTATCTTGTTTTTTGCTATTTTACCTTAGAGAATGTAGTAGGTCCTAAGAGAATGTAGTAGGTCCTATGAGGTACAATATGTTTATTATGTGGTACAATGTGTTAGAGTTGATGATGAGGAGTAGTTGTGATTACGACAAGTGACCAATTTGCTATGTGATGTCTCATTGATGAAAATGATAGGAGGTGTTATATGACAATGATGTATTATGATGATAAGTTGTTAATGATATGATGATGATGATGATGATATTTATTATATCATTGGGTGAAAGAACCGCGGATTAGTTTCAAGTGGATGGACATCCACTTGAAACTAGTCCATGGTTCTTTCACCCCGTGATGTAATAACTCATTATGATGTAAAAACAATCTCTAAATTCCTGTTGTATGAAAACTTGTGTAAAGGTGTATGAATACAACATGAAATAAAAAAGAAATAATAGTAGCAGCGCGGGAAGAGAGAAGCGCTACTACTAATTACCAGTAGCGCGTCTCTAGGAAAGCGCTACTACTAAGTCGATATAGCAGTAGCGTGTGTCATGGCACGCTACTGCTAACCTTTAGCTGTAGCGCCGTACCAGTAGCGCACCACCACGCGCTACTGATAGGCCTAGAACCCGCGTTGCTGCTAGGCTTTTCCCTAGTAGTGTATGGTCAAGACTTGATGCTAAATTTTATTGTATGAGATGATCATGTTTTGTAACAGAGTTATCGGCAACTGGCAGGAGTCATATGGTTGTCGCATTATTGTATGCAATGCAATCGCCCTGTAATTGTTTTTACTTTATCACTAAGAGGTAGCGATAGTCATAGAAAAAATAGTTGGCGAGACGACAACGATGCTATGATGGAGATCAAGGTGTCTCGTCGGTGACGATGGTGATCATGACGGTGCTTTGGAGATGGTGATCAAAAGGCACAAGATGATGATGGCCATATCATATCACTTATATTGATTGCATGTGATGTTTATCCTTTATGCATCTTATTTTGCTTTTATTGACGGTAGCATTATAAGATGATCTCTCACTAAGTTTCAAGGTACAAGTGTTCTCCCTGAGTATGCACCGTTGCGAAAGTTTGTCGTGCCGAGACACCACATGATGATCGGGTGTGATAAGCTCTACATTCACATACAACGGGTGCAAGCCAGTTTTGCACACACAGAATACTCGGGTTAAACTTGACGAGCCTAGCGTATGCAAATATGGCCTTGGAACACTGAGACCGAAAGGTCGAGCGTGAATCATATAGTAGATATGATCAACATAGTGATGTTCACCATTGAAAACTACTCCATCTCACGTGACGATCGGACATGGTTTAGTTGATTTGGATCACGTAATCACTTAGATGATTAGAGGGATGTCTATCTAAGTGGGAGTTCTTAAGTAATATGATTAATTGAACTTTAATTTATCATGAACTTAGTAGCTAATAGTATTTTCCATGTCTATGTCGTTGTAGATCAATGGCCCGTGCTACTATTCCTTTGAATTTTAATGCGTTCCTTGAGAAAGCTAAGTTGAAAGATGATGATAGCAATTACACGGACTGGGTCCGTAACTTGAGGATTATCCTCATTGCTGCAAAGAAGAATTAAGTCCTGGAAGCACCGCCAGGTGCAAGACACACTACAGGAGCAACACCGAACATTGTGAACGTCTGGCAGAGAAAAGCTGATGACTACTCGGTAGTTCAGTGTGCCATGCTTTACGGCTTAGAACCGGGAATTCAAGGACGTATTGACCATCATGGAGCACATGAGATGTTCCAGGAGTTGAAGTTAATATTTCAAGCAAATGCCCAGATGGAGAGATATGAAGTCTCCAATAAGTTCTATAGCTGCAAGATGGAGGAGAATAGTTCTGTCAGTGAAAATATACTCAAAATGTCTGGGTATAACAACCACTTGATTCAGCTGGGAGTTAATATTTCCAATGATAGTGTCATTGATAGAATTCTTCAATCATTGCCACCAAGCTATAAGAGCTTCGTGATGAACTATAATATGCAAGGGATGAACAAGACAATTCCCGAGCTCTTCGCGATGCTAAAGGCTGCGGAGGTAGAAATCAAGAAGGAGCATCAAGTGTTGATGGTCAACAAGACCACCAGTTTCAAGAAAAAGGGTAAAGGGAAGAAGGGGAACTTCAAGAAGAACAACAAAGTTGCTACTCAAGTGAAGATGCCTAAGTCTTGACCTAAGCCTGAGACTAAGTGCTTCTACTGCAAAGGGCTGGTCACTGGAAGCGGAGCTGCCCCAAGTATTTGGCGGATAAGAAGGATGGCAAGGTGAACAAAGGTATATGTGATATACATGTTATTGATGTGTTTACTAATGCTCGCAGTAGTGCCTGGGTATTTGATACTGGTTCTGTTGCTAATATTTGCAACTCGAAATAGGGATTACGGATTAAGTGAAGATTGGCTAAGGACGAGGTGACGATGCCCGTGGGAAATGGTTCCAAAGTCGATGTGATCGCCGTCGGCACGCTACCTCTACATCTACCCTCGGGATTAGTTTTAGACCTGAATAATTGTTATTTGGTGCCAGCATTAAGCATGAACATTTTATCTGGATCTTGTTTGATGCGAGACGATTATTCATTTAAATCCGAGAATAATGGTTGTTCTATTTATATGAGTAATATCTTTTATGGTCATGCACCCTTGAAGAGTGGTCTATTTTGTTGAATCTCGATAGTAGTGACACACATATTAATGATATTGAAGCCAAAAGATGCAGAGTTGATAATGATAGTGCAACTTATTTGTACACTGCCGTTTGGGTCATATTGGTGTAAAGCGCATGAAGAAACTCCATTCTGATGGACTTTTGGAATCACTTTATTATGAATCACTTGGTACCTGCGAACCGTGCCTCACAGGCAAGATGACTAAAACTCCGTTCTCCGGAACAATGGAGCGAGCAATGGATTTGTTGGAAATCATACATACTGATGTATGTGGTCCAATGAATATTGAGGCTTGCGGTGGGTATCGTTATTTTCTCACCTTCACAGATGATTTGAGCAGACATGGGTATATCTACTTAATGAAACATAAGTCTAAAACATTTGAAAAGTTCAAAGAATTTCAAAGTGAGGTGGAAAATCATCATAACAATAATATAAAGTTTCTACGATCTAATCGTGGAGGATAATATTTGAGTTACGAGTTTGGTCTTCATTTGAAACAATGCGGAATAGTTTCACAACTCACGCCACCCGGAACACCACAACGTAATGGTGTGTCCGAACATCGTAACCGCACTTTATTAGATATGGTGCGATCTATGATGTCTCTTACTGATTTACCGCTATCGTTTTCGGGTTATGCTTTAGAGACGGCTGCATTCACGTTAAATAGGACACCATCTAAATCCGCTGAGATGACACCTTGTGAACTGTGGTTTGGCAAGAAACCCAAGTTGTCGTTTCTTAAAGTTTGGGGCTGCGATGCTTATGTGAAAACACTTCAACCTAATAAGCTCGAACCCAACTCGAAGAAATGTGTCTTCATAGGATATCCAAAGGAGACTGTTGGGTACACCTTCTATCATAGATCCGAAGGCAAGACATTCGTTGCTAAGAATGGATCCTTTCTAGAGAAGGAGTTTCTCTCGGAAGAAGTGAGTGGGAGGAAAGTAGAACTTGATGAGGTAACTATACCTGCTCCCTTATTGGAAAGTAGTTCATGACAGAAATCAGTTCCTATGATCCCTACACCAATTAGTGAGGAATCTAATGATAATGATCATGAAACTTCAAATCAAGTTACTACCAAACCTCGTAGGTCAACCAAAATAAGATCCTCACCAGAGTGGTACGATAATCCTGTTCTGGAGGTCATGTTACTTGACCATGACGAACCTACGACCTATGAGGAAGCGATGATGAGCCCAGATTCCGCGAAATGGCTTGAGGCTATGAAATCTGAGGTGGGATCCATGTATGAGAACAAAGTGTGGACTTTGGTTGACTTTCCCGATGATCGGCAAGCCATCAAGAATAAATTGATCTTCAAGAAGAAGACTGACGCTGACAATAATATTACTGTCTACAAAGCTCGACTTGTTGCGAAAGGTTTTCGACAAGTTCAAGGAGTTGACTATGATGAGACCTTCTCTCCTGTAGCGATGCTTAAGTCTGTCCGAATCATGTTAGCAATTGCTGCATTTTATGATTATGAAATTTGGAAAATGGATGTAAAGACTGCATTCATGAATGGATTTCTGGAAGAAGAGTTGTATATGATGCAACCCGAAGGTTTTATCGATCCAAAGGATGCTAACAAAGTGTGCAAGCTCCAGCGATCCATTTATGCACTAGTGCAAGCATCTTGGAGTTGGAATAAACGCTTTGATAGTGTGATCAAAGCATATGGTTTTATACAGACTTTTGGAGAAGCCTATATTTACAAGAAAGTGAGTGGGAGCTATGTAGCATTTCTAATATTATATGTGGATGACATATTGTTGATAGGAAAGAATATCTGGATAGCATAAAAGGATACTTGAACAAGAGTTTTTCAATGAAAGACCTCGGTGAAGCTGCTTATATATTGGGCATCAAGATCTATAGAGATAGATCGAGACGCTTAATTGGACTTTCTCAAAGCACATACCTTGATAAAGTTTTGAAGAAGTTCAAAGTGGATCAAGCAAAGAAAGGGTTCTTGCCTATGTTACAAGGTGTGAAGTTGAGTCAGACTCAATGCCCGACCACTGCAGAAGATAGAGAGAAAATGAAAGTTGTTCCCTATGCTTCAGCCATAGGCTCTATCATGTATCCAATGCTGTGTACCAGACCTGATGTGTGCCTTGCTATTAGTTTAGCAGGGAGGTACCAAAGTAATCCAGGAGTGGATCACAGGACAACGGTCAAGAACATCCTAAAATACCTTAAAAGGACTAAGGATATGTTTCTCGTTTATGGAGGTGACAAAGAGCTCATCGTAAATGGTTACGTCAATGCAAGCTTTGACACTGATCTGGATGAATCTAAGTCACAAACCGGATACGCATTTATATTGAACGGTGGAGCTGTCAGTTGGTGCAGTTCTAAGCAAAGCATCATGGAGGGATCTACGTGTGAAGCAGAGTACATAGCTGTTTCGGAAGCAGCAAATGAAGGAGTCTTATGAAGGAGTTCATATCCGATCTAGGGGTCATACCTAGTGCATCGGGTCCAATGAAAATCTTTTGTGACAATACAGGTGCATTTGCCTTGGCAAAGGAATCCAGATTTCACAAGAGAACCAAGCACGTCAAGAGACACTTCAATTCCATCCACGATCAAGTCAAGGAGGGAGACATAGAGATTTGCAAGATACATACGGATCTGAATGTTGCAGACCCGTTGACTAAGCCTCTCTCATGAGCAAAACATGATCAACACTAAGACTCCATCGGTGTTAGAATCATTACTGTGTAATCTAGATTATTGACTCTAGTGCAAGTGGGAGACTGAAGGAAATATGCCCTAGAGGCAATATAAAGTTGTTATTTATAGTTCCTTATATCATGATAAATGTTTATTATTCATGCTAGAATTGTATTAACAAGAAACTTAGTACATGTGTGAATACATAGACAAACAGAGTGTCACTCGTATGCTTCTACTTAACTAGCTTGTTAATCAAAGATGGTTAAGTTTCCTAGCCATAGACACGAGTTGTCATTTGATGAACAGGATCACATCATTAGAGAATGATGTGATTGAATTGACCCATTCCGTTATCTTAACACTTGATGGTTTAGTATGTTGCTATTGCTTTCTTCATGACTTATACATGTTCCTATGACTATGATATTATGCAACTCCCGAATACCGAAGGAACACTTTGTGTGCTATCAAACGTCACAACGTAACTGGGTGATTATAAAGATGCTCTACAGGTGTCTCCGATGGTGTTTGTTGAGTTGGCATAGATCGAGATTAGGATTTATCACTCCTATTGTCGGAGAGGTATCTCTGGGCCCTCTCGGTAATGCACATCACTATAAGCCTTGCAAGCAATGTGACTAATGAATTAGTTACGGGATGATGCATTACAGAAGGAGTAAAGAGACTTGTCAGTAATGAGATTGAACTAGGTATTGAGATATCGACGATCGAATCTCGGGCAAGTAACATAACAATGACAAAGGGAACATCATATGTTGTTATGCGATTTGACCGATAAAGATCTTCATAGAATATGTGGGAGCCAATATGAGCATCTAGGTTCCGCTATTGGTTATTGACTGGAGACGTGTCTCGGTCATGTCTACATAGTTCTCGAACCTGTCGGGTCCGCACGCTTAACACTCGATGGCGATCGGTATTATGAGTTTATGTCTTTTGATGTACCGAAGGTAGTTTGGAGTCCCGGATATGATCACAGACATGACGAGAAGTCTCAAAATGGTAGAGACATAAAGATCGATATATTGGATGACTATGTTCGGACATCGGAATGATCCGGGGTGAGTTCGGGCATTTACCGGAGTACCGGGAGGTTACTGGAACCCCCCGGGAAGTATATGGGCCTTATTGGGCCATAGTGCGAAAGAGGAGAAGGGAGCCTAGGAGGGGGCGCCCCCCAAGCCCAATCCGAATTGGGTGGGGGGGGGGGGGCGGACCCCCTTTCCTTCCTCCTTCCTCCCCCTTCCTTCCTCTCCTAATCCAACTAGGGAAGTGGGGGGGGGGATCCTACTCCCGGTGGGAGTAGGACTCCTCCAGGGCGCGCCATAGAGGACCGGCCCTCCCCCCTCCTCCACTCTTATATATACGGGGATGGAGGCACCCCATAGACACACAAGTTGACATTGTTTAGCCGTCTGCGGTGCCCCCCTCCATAGATTTCCACCTTGCTCATAGCATTGTAGTGCTTAGGTGAAGCCTTGCATCGGTAACTTCATCAACACCTTTGTCGGTGTCGAAACCGGCGGATCTCGGGTAGGGGGTCCTGAACTGTGCGTCTAAGGCTAGTGGTAACAGGAGGCGGGGGACACGATGTTTACCCAGGTTCGGGCCCTCTCTATGGAGGTAATACCCTACTTCCCGCTTGATTGATCTTGATGATATAAGTATTACAAAAGTTGATCTACCATGAGATCATAGAGGATAAATCCTAGAAGCTAGCCTATGATTATGATTGTTCTTGTCCTATGGACTAAACCCTCCAGTCTATATAGACACCGGAGGGGGCTAGGGTTACACATAGTCGGTTACAGAGAAGGGAATCTACATATCCAAATTGCCAAGCTTGCCTTCCACGCAAAGGAGAGTCCCACCCGGACACGGGACGAAGTCTTCAATGTTGTATCTTCATAGCCCAACAGTCCGGCATAAGCATATAGTCTGGCTGTCTGAGGACCCCCTAATCCAGGACTCCCTCAACCACCACCACACCGTCGTGTTGACGGAACTCTCCCTCGACCTCAGCTGGATCAAGAGTTCGAGGGACATCACCAAACTGAATGTGTGCAGATCACGGAGGTGTCATACTTTTGGTGCTAGGACCGGTTGGATCGCGAAGACGTTCAACTACATCAACCGTGTCACTTAACGCTTCCGCTTATGGTTACGAGGGTACGTAGACAACACTCTCCCGCTTGTTGTTATGCATCACATAGATCTTGCATGTGCGCAGGAATTTTTTTGAAATTACTGCGTTCCCCAATAGATTCATTATCCTAACAATCTTTCTGAGTTTATTGACTTGACAATTATTCATGGACATCTTATTTCCCCATATTTAAAATGGGTGGAACAGTGGGTCTAAACCTTTGATAGTAGGACATACATGTGCAAGAACAAATTGTGAAAAACCTAAATACTAGAATGGTTCCTACAATTTCACAATATGTGCTGTTAGCCAAAGGACCATGCATGTGCAAACCTCGACAATAAACGTCAGTGTCTCCCATTGTTTCCCTGCAACACATATAAGGTAGTGATGGATCAAGTTAAGTGAGAGTTGGCATACTATCAGTAAAATATGTTGATGAAGAGTAAACACATTGCAGATCCAACAGATTTATTCTAGCCACATGGAAAAACTAGTTATCCAAACCAAGCATGCTTAAGAACTAGGAAATATAGCAACTTTATATGTTTCTCATGTATTTAGTACAACCAAATTAGATTTATTTCTCACATGCATAACAATACATAATTGGACCCATAACAAGTGAACAACACATTGCGTAATTGAACCAAACAGTTAACTAAACACCACAACAAATGAACTAAAGAGTTAACTAAGCACCACATTGCACAACAGAACATACTAGAAGATCAGACAGTTAACCAAACCAAGCATGCTTAACAACTTGGAAATATAGCAATTGTATATGCTTCTCACGTATTTAGTACAACCAGATTCAATTTATTTCTCACATGCATAACAATAAAAAATTGTACCCACAAGAATTGAACATCACATTGTAGAATTCAACCAAACAGTTATCTGAACAACACAACAAATGAACCAAACAGTTAACTGAGAACCACATTGCACAATATATAGAACATATATACTAGAAGATCAGATTGCACAGTAACATTATATAGGACAATTCACTAGAATTTCTAAAGGAAAGATAGGAGCAGCAAATGCAATAGGTAAACCAAACATGCTTAACAGACGTAGCTAGCTTAACATAGGTCCTTATAGTAAACTAAAAAACAAGGTACACTTTCTCGGAGATATCAACGATGATGGGCTCCTTAAATTTGGAAGAGGAGAGGCCTCCACATCTTGGGTGCCCTCATCGTAGTGGTGAATCACCTGGGCTGCTCTGGGCACCAACCTGCTGGCTCTGGAATTGAGGTAAGCGCAGGCACCCTGAGAAAACACCTCATAGTCTTCGTCTTCGTCGAAGGCATCAGTGGTGGCTTCTAGAAAACATCACAAATTGTCCTTTAAATCAACCTACCGTGTGGCAGCATCCGCACACGAGGCATCGACGGTGGCCTCGACAGCGAGGTACTCCTCCAAGATCTGGGGCCAACACGCATGGTAGTCATCATGACCTCATCCGCATGTGCAGCCACGATTTGCTTCTCTGCTGCCAAATGCTCTTTGAGCTCTTGGCTATACTTTGTGCACCATGGTTTGAGGGACTCTTATTTGGAGGACGGGGCAGTGATTTGGGTCATAGGTGACGTACCGGCGATTGGGGCATGTGGGATGGAGAAGGAGGATGGGGTGGGCTGTTGATTACCTGACTAGATCGACGAGGCCGAGCAGCAAGAAGGAGTGTCGCCAGCGAGGAGGAGACCATGCAAGCAAGCAGTGAAGGTTTGAACTTGGAAAGGATGTGGAAAACCAGTGAAATGTGGCCTTTGGTCTGGACGAGAGGGGAAGGTAGATATTTCCGTGGTTGCCAAAAAAATTCGTTCAGTGCAGCGAAAAATTGGCGCACAAGGTGTTATCAGACACAGTCCCTTATTCAGCACTATGTGCAATATCTGAACATCACAAACGATTCTTGTAGCTTACCCCGTGTCTGATGAGTTTTAGTATGCAAATTTTGGTCCCAATTTCACTAGTTTCAGTGGTCATACATGTCATTGCATAGTTTAACATCAATTGCTAATTTGGATACACAAAAGAGCCTATAGCACACAATGCCCACTTACCTAGTCAAGCAATTTCAGCAATTAAATAGAGCTGGTTGACCTAAATATTAATCTAACATAAAACCAACACTATAAACAAAGACTAATATTCCGCCTGGTGCTCTTTGATCTCCACAACCTCCTCCATGCCCAGCTCGCGCTCGAGGACCTCCTGGGGAAGGGGTTGCATGGCATCCATTTCCACATACTCGACATGCATCTTGCCATCCATGTCCACACTCTTTTTTTTGTAAAAGGACGTCATGAGCCAGGTAGGGCGGCTACGATCCAGGCATGGACAGCCTCCATCTCGGCTAGCGAGGCAGCCGATGAGTGGACCGCTGCACGAGGGCTCTTGATGATTGCCAACTCTTTGGACGTGGGTTGCCCACTGGTGTCAGGGAAGGCCGCTGCGATTTTTGTGGTGATCGACATGAGTTGGGCGTGGGTGGCCTCCATCAAGGATACAGCAGCCGCCGGGGAACAGATGGCTGCTCTGGCGTTCTCACCATTTGCTATACCCATCGCGGATGTTGCTGCTGCCATCTCAGTTGCAGCTGCTGCCCTTTCAGCTACTGCTGTCGCCCTGTCAAAGATTGAGGTTGTGATGGCGGATGCGGCTGCACTCTTGTCGGAAGGGGGCGCCAAAATTTCCCTCACAGCACGGATCGACATCCCCATATTTCACCGGCGATGAGTGAATAATAAAATGGGATCGGGGAGCAAGTGTGGTTGTTGTGCCATTGGTTGACTGTGGTCGACGAAGCTTATGACATATGCCTTACATGAGGGATCCCCAAGATATTTCATCATGCATCGCACATGATGCTTGGTAATAGATTGTTTGTGGTGTTCTTGATTTTCATTTTGATTTGACGGACAAAATGGGGTAACATCGGCAAAGGACGGTGTTTGAATTTCAAGAACATTTATATACAGTGAACATGCAACTCTAGGAGTGTCATGTTATAATGTGGACTTATTCAGGGTTCATTTTCCTTTTTATACATTAATTGAGTTTTCTATAGTCATGTAATGTGCATAATTTAAATTTGAACAACAATCACATGCTCTAGTGCACAAAAATGGGTTGAAAAATCATATATTTGTCCTTGGGTGCATGGTTAGGTCCCATGCAAGAAATGTGAATTAATTTCAAACATCTCGGCGTCGTGGCTCGGCCACAAGCATTGAGAATCTTGGGTTTTAAATGCCCGTAAATCAGAAACTCGCCTGAAATTCATGAAACTTGGCATGATTTCATGACATGGCACATATATCCCGTGGTAAAAAAATGTCCAATTTGGGACAAGCTTTGCTACTTGCTTCTTACAAACTGGAGCTTCACACAAGAAGCCTTATGGTTCCGATAGGAAGATGTGTTTCCTTTATGGGTGACACGGCATTCGATGCCTCTTCTCTCCTTGATTTTTTTTCTTGAGGCAACATAGACCAATAGTAGTGTCATGCTAAAATATGGATTTTTTTCAGGCTTTATTTGGCCTTTTTATACATTAATTTAGTTTTCTAGGCATTTAATGTGCATAATTAAAATTTGAACTACAGGCACATGACCAGTGCACCAAAATGGGTTAAAAAAGCATATATGTGTCCTTGGGTGCATGTTTAGGTCACATGCATGAAATGCAATGAATTTCAAACATCTCAGCATCGTGGCTCGGACGCGAACATTGAGAATCTTGTTTTTTTAAATCCCTATAAATCCACAACTCGCCTGAAATTCATTAGAATCGGCATGGTGTCATGACATGGCACAAATATGCCGTGCTAATTTTTTTTGTCCAATTTGGTATAAGTTCTGGTACATGCTTCTTACAAAACAGAGCTTCTCACAAGAAGTCTCATAGTTCTGATAGGGAATAGGTCACCTTTGTGGGCGAAATGACATTCATAGCCTCATCTCGGTTTTAGTTTTTTCTAGGGGTTAAATAGACCAATAGAAGTGTCGTGCTAAAATATAGAATTACTCTGGTTTGGTTTGTCCTTTTTATATATTAGTTGAGTTTTCTAGGCATTTAATGTGCATAATTCAAATATGACCTGCAGTCACATGATCCTGTACACCAAAATGAGTTAAAAATCGTATGACCTTGGGTGCATGTTTAGGTCCCACGCAAGAAATGTGAATGAATTTCAAACATCTTGGCATTGTGGCTCGGTTGCAAACATTGAGAATCTTGGTTTTTAAATCCCCATAAATCCAAAACTCGCCTGCAATTCATGCAACTTGGCATGGTGTCATGACATGGCACATATATGCCATGGTAAAATTTTTGTCCAATTTGGACAAGTTTTGGTCCAAGCTTCTTACAAACCGGTGCTTCTCACAAGAAACCACGTTTGTGTCCTTTGTGGGTGATACGACATTTGATGCTTCTTCTCGTCTTGGATTTTTTTGTAGAGACAAGATAGACCAATAGGAGTTTCGTGTTACAATTTGGAATTATTCAGCGTTTGTTAGGAATTTTTTATTCATTAACTGTGTTTTCTAGGCATCTCATGTGCATAGTTCAAATTTGAACTACAAGCACATGCTCTAGTGCACCAAGATGGTTGAAAAATCATATATGTCTTGAGTGCATGTTTAGGTCCCATGCAAGAAATGGGTATGAAATTCGAACTTCTCGGCGTCGTGCCTCCGCCATAGACATTGAGAATATTGGTTTTCAAATCCTCATAAATTCAAAACTTGCCTGAAATTCATGAAACTTGGCATGGTGTCATGACATGGCACATATAGGCATTGTATGGTTTTGTTTTCCAATTTGAGACTAGTTTTTGATTTTTTTTCTACAGACAACATTGATAATATTGGTTTTAATTCCAGTAAATCTAAAACTCACACAAAATTCATGAAATTGGGCGTGGTGTCATGATATAGGACCAATATGTTGTGGTATTTCTTGTGTCCAATTTGAGAGAAGGCGCACATATTAACAACCAACAAAGCCATTTTAGAAAAATAGCTATCACGTTATTATCACATACGGTTGCATAATATAATGTAAATCGTGAGTGTTCTACTGACCACTTATGTGTCGCCACACATCCCACTTTTTATTGGCTAGGAGGTGCCGTGTGAGAAACTATTCGAGTAGATAGGAGGAGTGCGAGGAGTCCTCCGCTATGCATGCTGACCTAGAGGCGTGCGAGCAGTCCTTCATTGCACAGACTAACCGAGAGGTGTGCGAGCAGTACGTTGTGTAGGCTCATTGGGAACTGACCCCTTTAACTTCCATTAATGGTGCTCGAGCCATTGTTTAATAGTTAGCCGGTAGCCCAGAAGTATAGGGGATCATAACAGTTTTTGAGGGTAGAGTGTTCAACCCAAATTTATTAATTCGACACAAGGGGATCCAAAGAATATTTGCAAGTATTAGCAGCCGAGTTGTCAATTCAACCACACCTGGAGATTAATTATCTGCAGCAAAGTGATCAGTAGCAAAGTAGTATGATAGTTTTGATAGTAGTAGCAACATCAGTAGTAATAGTAGCAATCATAGCAATGATTTTGTAGCAAGTGCAATAGTAACAATAGAAGTAGTAACTTAGCAGAAACAATATATGAGAAATTCGTAGGCATTAGATCGGTGAATTCGTTGGATGATATTCATCATATAACAGTCAAAACCTAGGGCGATGCGGCACTAGCTCCGGTTCATAAATATCATGTAGGCATGTATTTTGTAAATAGTCATACGTGCTTGTGGAAAGAACTTGCATGACATCTTTTGTCCTACCCTCCTGTGGCGCGCAATCCTATTGGAAACTAAGGGATATTAAGGTCTTCTTTTAATAGAGAATCGGAACCAAGCATTAACACATGGTGAATAAACTACTCAAACTACGGTCATCACCGGGAAGTGTCCCGACTTCTGTCACTCTAGGTTTGCTGGATGATAACACGTAGTAGGTGACTATAACTTGCAAGATCAGATCTAGAACATAGATATAATGGTGATAACAAACAGTTCAGATCTGAAATCATGACACCCGGGCCCAAAGTAAAGCATTGAGCATGGCAAAGTCATAGCAACATCAATCTGAGAACATAGTGGATACTAGGGATCAAGCCCTAACAAAACTAACTCGATTACATGATGAATCTCATCCAACTCCTCACCGACCAGCGAGCCTACGAAGGAATTACTCACTCCCAGTGGGGAGCATCATGGAATTGGCGATGGAAAAGGGTTGGTGATGACGAAGATCAAAGATCCCCTCCCCGGAGCCCCAAACAGACTCCAGATCTAGCCTCCCGATGAAGAACAGGAGGTGGCGACGGCTCCATCTCGTCAAACGGGATAATTCTTTCTCCTTGATTTTTCTCTCCAAATATGCGATTTTATAGTATCAGGGTTGAGCCCTGCAGGGCCACTAGTTGGGGACAACCCACCTGGGCGTGCTTGGAGCGGGGTGCGCCCTGGTGGGTTGTGCCCACCCAGGTGCCCCCCTTCGGTGATTCTTGGCTACAGAAATTATCTTTTAAAGTCCTCGCAAACTTTTGTTCCAGTCGGAGAACTTCTATTTTTGCACAAAACAACACTGTCACACCCTAGCTAGTTCATGCATTAGAGTGTTGCATCATGTCTATTTCATTCAACAGAAACTTGAAATGGGGATGACACAACCCCCAGCCCCCTCTGAATCCAACTAGGGTTTACTAAAAATATTTTCAATGAATCTGAAATGCCCTTCTAAAATGTCCATCATTTTTGTCTTGGTTCAGAACCTCTGCCAAAAGTGGTGCACAATTTTCTAGGTCATCTTAAGGTCTTTGAATTAAATCATAGATATTTGAATTTGGGCATTTAAAATTTATAAAATATTTTAAATGTTCAAATAATCCTAAACTAAAATGTTCCATGATGTTTATATTTTAAACAGTGGGCATGAGCAGTTTGGAGATTTTTGGAGTTGCTTAAGTATTTTTAGAAAGTCCACAAAGCTACAGAAGAAAAATAGAAAACAGAAAATAAAAGAAGGAAAGGGAAACTGACCTGGCAGCCCACCAGCCAGCCCACCTAGCCGGCCCAGCCCAGCCACCGCTCCAGCGAGCTACTTGGCTTCGCCACGCAGGCAGCCAAGGTGCTCGACGTCGGCACCGCAGCGCGCCACGCAGCTGCTTGCCGCCCTGCCTCCTCTTGCCGTTCTGCCGCCCTGGATCGAACGCCCATCTCCCCCTCGAGCTCACAGACACACTCCCTCCTCTCCAACTCCTCTCCCTCGCTCTCCCACGCCATGGCCGATGCCACCGCCACCGCACCGCCGCCGTAGTCGCGCTCTCCGTCAACCCTGCGCCGAGCCACCGTGTCCAGGAGCTTCGCCGCTCTCCTCTCCGTCGAGCTAGCCGAGCCCTGAGCGCTCGCGTGCCCCGAAGCCACCGCACTGACCTCGACCGAACCGCCATCGCCGGAGATCCCCTTTGCCGTCGCCGCCGCACCAGCTCATCCCCGACCGCGCCATCTGCTCCCTCAAGACCGCTGTGAGCCTGGCTACCTCCTCCCCTTCTTTCTCTCGCTCCCGTGCACCACCGCGAGCACACGTAGCTCACCCGCACGCGCCGCCGCGGAGCACGTCGCCGACGTGTCTCCGGCTAACCACCGGCCACCCCACCGTGTCTAACACACTCACCGCACCCCCAGGGGCCCAACGCACCTCACCACGGGCCTCGCCGTGCCCCGTAGCGTCGGATCCATCTTCACCCGACTCTGGCGACCGCCAAAGTCGTCGCCGGCGACGTCTCCGGCCACCCCGAGCTCAACCACCACCACCAATAGCCGCGGCTCGGTCCCAGCTACGCGTAGATGCCTTCCGCCGCCCGTTTGGTCGCCGGAATGCACAAAAGCACTTCCGCCACCGTGTTCGGCCTCGCCGGCGGCTAGACGCCGGCGTGTTTGACTTTGACCTTGACCAGGGTGGGCCCAGGTTGACTCCCCTGAGTCTATGACATGTGGGGCCCCTCTGCTAATTAACTCAGAGTAGTTTAAACTAATTTTAGTTAGGTTAATTAACTACTGACATGCGGGACCCACTAGTCAGTTTGACCTGGAGCAGCCCGTTGACCACTGACGTCATCCTGACGTAATGCTGACGCAGTAATTTATTCACAGGAATTATTTTTACACAGGAAATTCCAAAAAATGCTACAAACTTCAAAAATTCATAGAAATTAATCTGTAGCTCCAAATGCAAAGTATTATATATGAAAAATGATCAAAAAAATCCAATCTATCCATCTGTACTGGATTCATGCATGTTTAAACAAGCTAACCTGCTGTTTATCACAGAACAAGATAAAGCACTCAAAATGGCAACTTATGAGTTTGAACTTTGAATCAATGGTTCAAATTAGTTCAAACCCATCTGTTCTTAGTTACATTAGCCCAATACACTCATTTTGCCATGTCACATGCATGCATCATATTGTTGCATACTATTTGGTAATGTTTGTGTATCGGTGCTCTCTGCGGCAGGTCCTGCCCCCGAGGAGTACCGTGATTACCCGAACGAAGAACAAAACCAGTGCACCGACCCATCAGGCAACCAACCAACCATTTGATCATATCGATACAATCCCATGTTCTTACTCCTGCTCTCTTTTACTGCATTAAGACAACGCGTTTCAAACTGCTGTGTGCTGCGGTAGCTGAACCCATTTCCTCTGCATGACCTGTCATTGCCACAGTAACTAGATGAAACCCACTAGCATGTGTAGGAGTTGATTGAGCCATATGAATGTGTTGTTCCTACCTTGCTATGCCTGCTATGCTTAGAGTCGTGTCAGGTCTGGTTCATCTGGGTGATGGGCTAGAGTGAAATGATCGTGTCAGTACGAGAGTAAGGTGTTGAACACGATTTGGTAAAGGTATCGATGAGAGGCCATGTAGGAGTACATGGTGGGTTGTTTCATTGAGGCCGTCCTTAAGCACTGAGATCTGTATGTGTGATTTAAGATTCAGCTACTACCATGCATTGGGCCCGAAACCAATGGACCCTCTTGGCTTCTTATTCACCCTAGTCTTCTGTCTAGGAGTTGCAAGTAGTTTCTGGTGTTTGTAGCCTACTGGAGGCCGTGGACAGCGCTGACCGTAGGGGTGGGCTGTGATGCGGTAGGTACGTGGCCGGGTGTACCGGATGCCCGTTTGGTATCTCAGGAACCTTGTTCACATCGTTCGGGGCCGTATGTGGAAACCTCGGCCGGACTCCATACGGATGGAACCTGAATAGGCGATAAACCTGGACTAGAGACTTAGGTGTCTAGGTAGGTCGTGGCCGACACCCACGTTGGGCTTCCGCTTGAAGGTTGCCGAGTACATGTCGTGTAAACGGCGGTAAGTGGTGAGAGCGTGTATGAAGAAGTACACCCCTGCAGGGTTAACATCATCTATTCGAATAGCCGCGTCCGCGGTAAAGGACTACTTGGTTGCCTATACAGTTCATAGACAAGTAAATGGAAACTACTAAAAGCCTCAAGATAAGCGTGAGTGCCGAGGATGGCTCTTCCGTAGGAAGACGGAGGTGGATCCTCGGTAGTGTATTGAAGTGGTGAGTAGTGGACTCGAGTGCGCAAAACCACTTCAAGTTGGAGTCTCGTAGGATAGCTTAGCCAAGAGTCAAAGCTGGCTTGCTGCAATAACCCCACCAACCCTTCTTGATAATATGCATGTATGTAGGATCTGATGTAAGTCTTGCTGAGTACCTTTGTACTCATGTTGCTTTAATTTACATTTTTCAGAAGATGCCACAATCCCTTCCGACGGGTTCTTCGTAGACGTTGACATCGATGAGTAGACTAAGGCCCAGGTGGTGATCCTGAGCATGTGAAGGACCATGTAGTATAGCTAGGCTTGCCCAAGCCTCTTTTATTTTACTAGTTGTCTGTACTCAGACAAGACACTTCCGCTGTTGGCTTGTATGCTTGTATGACTTGAATGTGGGTCGTGTGACCCGTACTTGTCTGTATGATATGTATGGCTCACTGAGCCTTTAAATAAAGTACTGGTGTCGTAGAGTCATGTTGTGATGCCTTGTTGTATTTGTACATATCGAGCATATTGTGTGTATGATTGAAATGCTTGGTATGTGTGGGATCTGACTATCTAGTTGTTTATCTTTAGTAGCCTCTCTTACTGGGAAATGTCTCCTAGTGATTCCACTGAGCCATGGTAGCTTGCTACTGCTCCGGAACACTTAGGCTGGCCGGAATGTGTCCTTCTTCGTTCCTGTGTCTGTCCCTTCGGGGAAATGTCACGCATTGAGTACCGGAGTCCTGTTAGCCCGCTACAGCCCGGTTTACCGGAGTCCTGCTAGCCCAGTGCTACAGCCCGGAACTTACTTGCTGATGACCGACACGTTCGATGCTGGGTCATGGATGCCTGTCCCTGTAAGTCCGTGCCACTTTGGGTTTACGACTAGCCATGTCAGCCCGGGCTCCTTTTCATATGGATGCTAGTGACACTATCATATACGTGTGCCAAAAGGCGCAAACGGTCCCGGGCAAAGGTAAGGCGACGCCCGTGGGGATACCGTGCGTGAGGCCGCAAAGTGATATGAGGTGTTACAGGCTAGATCGATGTGACATTGAGTCGGGGTCCTGACAGCGTTGGCATCAGAGCCGGACTGCCTGTAGGTTTTCCAAGCCAAACTGGTCGATGTTGTGTCTAGAAATGCTTTAGTTATATGTAGGGGAATTGATTGTGGGATGGTACGTAAGGCTCTTTTTACTCCTTTACCTCATGACATTCTGATCTGAGTCAGTCCATTCTTCCACTGGGGGTTAAGGATTAGGATCTCCTCTCTCTATCAGGTTCACGTGTTACTAATCAGTAGTACCTTATAGGTTTGATGATTACAAGCCTAGTTCAGTTCTACTATCCTGTTATGTTACTAAGTTGGACTAGAACCTTGATATGATATTGTTGAGTGGCTATGCAATTCTTTGTAAAATGTCTCAAATCCTTTTTGAGCATTTACAACCGTTATGCTGTCCAAGTTCTGCTAGAAATTCTAATGTCTTTGCATTATGGTTGTGCTTCCAGATGGCCACTCGTGACCAAAACCAAGTGGTTCGTCTGACCAGATGCATCGATGTGGCCGGTCATACGGCTATGTTAGTCCGGGTAATGATCGAGACGGGTTACCGTTGGTATCCCGAATACACAGTCGAAGAGCAGTTCCGAGATTTTAATCAAAGCCAGTATCTCTGCACCGTCAGGATATTTCCCTCTTATCCTGGTTCCACCGAGCCCCTCCACTGTTCCTATGGACTCGGTGTCACTATTGAGATGGCAGTGCGAGATGCTGCCTATTCTATGATGACCATCATGCGAGTCAGGACTGGCCTGCTTCGCAACACCGACTTCCGGTATATGCCAGCTTCACTTCCTGGAGCGCATGGGTATCTGCGGGCTATCTATGCTGATTCCAGTCAGGAGGACTCACTAACTCGCACCACTGCCGAGTTGCTCGAGGATAAGGACCGAGAGAGTCGGGCCTTGAGAATGGAGCTTTTCAACGCCCGTGCCGATCACTGGGCCACTTTGACTCGGTTTTGCACCGGCTGTGCAAGCTGGATATATGGATATGAGAGATCTGTATCCTGTTAGATATGCTCTGCCAGACATGATGGATTGGCGTGATGTGGGGGGCATCACCCCACCTCGTGGTCCCCGCAGGCCACCGTTTGTTGGTCCAAGACCTCACCCTAGCCCTTATGGTCCACAGGCTCCTCAGGACCGTCTGTTTCCGGATGCCCACGTTGAACTTCCAGGCTATGGAGGAGACTTCTATGAGAACTACTATGGAGACGTCTGAGTTAGTAGTAGTTCCACTAGTATTGTAATAGTTGTATTCACACCGTCCTGCGAGACTTGTGGAATATGACTTAGTGTGTATCATTCCGGAGGTGTAGGAAAAATAATGTATAGGAGCTTGGAATGCCTCCGATGAGATGTAATCCCCCTTTCTTTGTAGTAGTACTTTGTTTGTTCTTGTACTAAACCATGTTTGGTGTGTATGACGATGGAATAAAGAAGCAGTTTCTGTATCTACCATGTCATACGGATGATCATCTCTCATTCCGAGTTATCCATTACATTCTACATTTCTATGTCAGAATCTTATCATCCTGGACTAAACCCTTGTCTTGTTTTTCCTAGGATGGTTAACACCCGCAACAACCTTGCTCCCCCAGAGCAGGCCGAAGGCAGCAGAGTTGGGGAAGCGAACCTGCCTCACCCTCCTTCTCTGGCCGAAGTTATGCTGGAGGCCAAGAGAAACAAGCGGGAGACCAACCGTTTGTTGGAGCGCATCGAACAGAACACAGCACATCATTAGAGGAATAACTTGGTGTCGCTCAGTGACTTGATCAAGTTACACCCACCTACCTTCCACCACTCCGTCGAGCCTCTCGACGCTGATGACTGGCTTCGCAGCATTACTCACAAGCTACGTTCTGCACTCGTAGCTGAGGCTGATAATGTCACCTTTGCTGCATATAATCTCGAAGGCCCCGCCAGTCTCTGGTGGGAGAACTATATGGCTATGCGCCCAGCTGGCCATGTCACTACTTGGGCAGAATTTAGTGAGGCTTTCTGTGAACATCTCATTCCGAAGGGTCTCATGGATCGTAAACGTGAGGAGTTCTGCAGTTTCACCCAAGGTCGTCTCTCTGTGGACGCTTACAGCAGGGAGTTCGGTAACCTCGCACGCTATGCCACTGAAGAGGTCTCCACTAACGCCAAGAAGCAGGCAAGGTTCCGCAAGGGACTTAGCACCGAGCTTCGCCGAGATCTCCGACTGCATGAGTGCACCTCTTTCCAGAAGCTTGTGAACAAAGCCATCAGTGCTGAGACGGGTCAGACTGATTTCGAAGCAACACACAAGCATGGCCGTGACATGGGTTCCTCATCCGGTGCTGGACCACAGAAGCGCCGGGTGTGGGTGCCCAACACTGCCCTGCCACCCAGATTCACACCGAGGCCATCCTATCAGGCGCCTCTTCCAGCTCAGCAGTATGCACCAGCTAAGCCCTATGGTGGGCCAACCAACAATGCTCCTCCATGCACCAGCCCTGTGACATGCTTCAAATGTGGGGAATCAGGCCACTATATGCGCGAGTGTCCCCAGACCAACCCCGACCAGTCTGGGAAAGCTGTTGGCCGTGGCAAGCCAACAGGGAAGGTGTTCTATGCCAAGCCGGCCACCACTGCACGTGGCCATGTGAATTGTGTCTCAGCTGAAGAGGCCCAAGAGGATCCCAACGTCGTTCTCGGTATGCTCCTTGTTAATTGCCACCCGACATCTGTTCTTTTTGATACTGGAGCATCTCATTCATTCATATCCAAAAATTATGCACGCTTGCACAACACCGCATTCTATGACATGCCTTCCACCATGGAAATTTCTACTCCTGGTTCTAGATGGCAAACCTCTAGAGTAAGCCATGGGAACGAAATTCAGGTCGACAGACTTGTTTTCCTTGCATCATTGATAGCTCTCAAATCTTCGGATATTAATATCATCTTAGGTATGGACTGGATGTCAGCCCATCATGCCAAAATTGATTGCTTCTCTAGAACTGTTCAACTCACGCACCCTTCGGGAAAGATAGTCAATGTCTTGACCCGAATATCCAAGCGACAGCTATATTCTCTTAATGCCAGTCCCTTACCAGACCTCGAAGACGTTCCGGTAGTCCGTGACTTTCCGGATGTCTTTCCAGAAGAATTGCCAGGTTTTCCACCTGACAGAGATGTTGAGTTCGTGATAGATCTCATTCCAGGAACTGTCCCAATTTCTAGAAGACCCTATAAGATGGCACCCCTAGAACTAGCCGAACTAAAGAAACAACTTGATGAGTCCTTGAAAAAGGGTTTCATCCGTCCTAGTTCATCTCCATGGGCTTACCCCGTCCTCTTCGTCAAGAAGAAGGATGGTACGGACCGGATGGTTGTAGATTATCAACCCGTAAACTTGGTCACAATTAAGAACAAGTATCCGCTCCCCAGGATCAACGATCTGTGTGATCAGCTCGCGGGATCCTCAGTCTTCTCTAAGATGGATTTGAGGTTAGGCTACCATCAAAACAAAATCCGGAACGGGGACATTCCCAAAACGGCATTTGTTACTCGTTACGGCCAATACGAGTACACCATTATGTCCTTCGGTTTAACCAACGCTCCAGCCACCTTCTCCCGGTTAATGAACTCAATTTTCATGGAGTATTTGGATAAGTTCGTCGTGGTTTACCTCGATGATATACTCATCTACTCCAAGAACGAGGAAGAACATGCCGAACATCTAAGGCTAGTGTTGATGAAACTTTGAGAGCATCGCCTTTATGCCAAGTTTTCTAAATGCGAATTTTGGTTGCCAGAAGTGACCTATCTAGGACATGTAATTTCTGGTAAAGGTATTGCTGTCAACCCCGAGCGAGTTCAAGCCGTCCTTAATTGGACTCCACCTGAATCGGTCAAGCAAGTTTGGAGTTTCTTTGGCTTAGCGAGCTATTGTCGCCGCTTTGTCGAGAATTTCTCCAAAGTTGCCAAACCTCTAACTGAACTCCTCAAGAAAGATAAAAAGTTCGAGTGGACTCCGCAATGTGAGCACAGTTTCCAGGAACTGAAAAGACGTTTAACTTCTGCTCCCGTACTGGTACCACCAGATTTCTCCAAGGACTTTGTTATCTATTGCGACGCCTCGCGACAAGGACTAGGTTGTATTCTCATGCAAGATCGACACGTAATTGCTTATGCTTCACGGCAATTACACCCACATGAGGAAAACTATCCTACTCATGATCTAGAGCTTGCAGCTGTAGTCCATGCACTCAAAACCTGGCGACATTACCTCCTCGGTAATCATTGCAAAATCTTCACTTATCACCAAAGTCTGAAGTACATATTCACCCAACCAGATTTGAATCTCAGGAAAAGACGTTGGGTCGAGTTGATTACAGATTTCGACTTAGGGATAACTTACACCCCAGGTAAAGCCAATGTCATGGCTGATGCGCTAAGTCGTAAATCTTATTGCAACAATCTGATGTTGCAACAATGTCAACCACTTCTCCACGAGGAATTTCGGAAGCTTAACCTTCACATTGTTCCTCAAGGATTTCTTTCCACCTTGGTGGCGAAACCTACCCTTACGGATCAGATCATCAAAGCTCAGAAGGTAGATCCGGGGATTTCCCGTATCAAAAGAAACATCAAGAAAGGAGTTGCGGATTGTTTCTCCATTGATGATCAAGGAGTCGTATACTTCGGAAACCGTCTAGTGGTTCCCAAAATGCGAAACCTGCGGAGATTAATCCTTAAGGAAGCTCATGAATCTCCTCTCACCATTCATCCCGGTAGCACTAAGATGTATCAGGACCTACGCCAGAGGTTCTGGTGGACTAGGATGAAGAGAGAGATTGCTCAGTACATTGCTAACTGCCACGTTTGTCGTCGTGTAAAAGCAGAGCAACAACGGCCTGCTGGCACCCTTCAACCCTTAGCTATTCCTGAATGGAAATAGGATAAAATTGGTATGGATTTCATCACCGGTTTTCCCAGGACCAAGAGAGGGAATAATGCTATCTTCGTCATTATCGACCGTCTTTCCAAAGTGGCCCATTTCTTACCTGTTCGCGAGAGTATAACTGCTAGTCAGTTAGCAGACTTGTACATCTCCCGAATAGTGTCTCTCCATGGTGTTCCACTGGAAATCAACTTGGATCGAGGAAGTCTCTTCACCTCTCGATTTTGGGAAAGTTTCCAAAACGCTATGGGAAACCATCTTTCCTTTAGCACCACCTTTCACCCTCAATCAAGTGGTCAAGTAGAACGTGTCAACCAGATCCTAGAAGACATGCTTCGAGCTTCTGCTATCTCATTCGGAATGGATTGGGAGAAGTGCCTTCCATTTGCCGAATTTGCTTATAACAACAGCTATCAATCTAGCTTGGGTAAAGACCATTTTGAAGTTCTCTATGGACGAAGGTGTTGAACGCCTCTTAACTGGTCAGAAACCGGGGAAAGACAATTCTTTGGCCCGGACATGATCCAGGAAGTAGAAGAGCAAGTTCGCATCGTTCATGAAAAGTTGAAAACAGCCCAATCTCGTCAAAAGAGTCATTATGACCGAAAACATAAGGCTATGACTTACGAGGTTGACGAGAAGGCTTACCTTCGGGTTACTCCTCTGAAGGGAACCCATCGTTTCGGTATCAAAGGCAAATTGGCTCCTCGCTACATTGGACCTTTTCGCATTCTTGCCAAACGAGGAGAAGTTGCCTACCAATTGGAACTACCTCCGCATCTCTCCAAAGTCCACGATGTCTTCCACGTTTCTCAACTCAGGCGTTGCTTCTCGGATCCTATCCGTGGAGTGGACCACGAAATGCTTGATCTTCAAGATAATGTCACATATCGAGAGTACCCCGTTCGTATCCTCGATCAAGCCGAGCGTACCCCTCGACGGCATAATATCAAGTTTCTCAAGGTTCAATGATCGCACCATTCTGAGAAGGAAGCTACTTGGGAAAGGGAAGATCGTCTTCGACTTGAGTATCCCGCCTTCTTTCCAGAGGAACCTAAATCTTGGGACGAGATTCTTTTGAGTGGGGGTGAGTTGTCACACCCTAGCTAGTTCATGCATTAGAGTGTTGCATCATGTCTATTTCATTCAACAGAAACTTGAAATGGGGATGACAGAACCCCCAGCCCCCTCTGAATCCAACTAGGGTTTACTAAAAATATTTTCAATGAATCTGAAATGCCCTTCTAAATTGTCCATCATTTTTGTCTTGGTTTAGAACCTCTGCCAAAAGTGGTGCACAATTTTCTAGGTCATCTTAAGGTCTTTGAATTAAATCATAGATATTTGAATTTGGGCATTTAAAATTTATAAAATATTTTAAATGTTCAAATAATCCTAAACTAAAATGTTCCATGATGTTTATATTTTAAACAGTGGGCATGAGCAGTTTGGAGATTTTTGGAGTTGCTTAAGTATTTTTAGAAAGTCCACAAAGCTACAGAAGAAAAATAGAAAACAGAAAATAAAAGAAAGAAAGGGAAACTGACCTGGCAGCCCACCAGCCAGCCCACCTAGCCGGCCCAGCCCAGCCACCGCTCTAGCGAGCTGCTTGGCTTCACCACGCAGGCAGCCAAGGTGCTCGACGTCGGCACCGCAGCGCGCCACGCAGCTGCTTGCCGCCCTGCCTCCTCTCGCCGTTCTGCCGCCCTGGATCGAACGCCCATCTCCCCCTCGAGCTCACAGACACACTCCCTCCTCTCCAACTCCTCTCCCTCGCTCTCCCACGCCATGGCCGACGCCACCGCCGCCGCACCGCCGCCGTAGTCGCGCTCTCCGTCAACCCTGCGCCGAGCCACCGTGTCCAGGAGCTTCGCCGCTCTCCTCTCCGTCGAGCTAGCCGAGCCCCGAGCGCTCGCGTGCCCCGAAGCCACCGCACTGACCTCGACCGAACCGCCATCGCCGAAGATCCCCTTTGCCGTCGCCGCCGCACGAGCTCGTCCCCGACCGCGCCATCTGCTCCCTCAAGACCGCTGTGAGCCTGGCTACCTCCTCCGCTTCTTTCTCTCGCTCCCGTGCACCACCGCGAGCACACGTAGCTCACCCGCACGCGCCGCCGCGGAGCACGTCGCCGACGTGTCTCCGGCTAACCACCGGCCACCCCACCGTGTCTAACACACTCACCGCACCCCCAGGGGCCCAACGCACCTCACCACGGGCCTCGCCGTGCCCCGTAGCGTCGGATCCATCTTCACTCGACTCCGGTGACCGCCAAAGTCGTCGCCGGCGACGTCTCCGGCCACCCCGAGCTCAACCACCACCACCAATAGCCGCGGCTCGGTCCCAGCTACGCGTAGATGCCTTCCGCCACCCATTTGGTCGCCGGAATGCACAAAAGCACTTCCGCCGTCGTGTTCGGCCTCGCTGGCGGCTAGACGCCGGCGTGTTTGACTTTGACCTTGACCAGGGTGGGCCCAGGTTGACTCCCCTGCGTCTATGACATGTGGGGCCCCTCTGCTAATTAACTCAGAGTAGTTTAAACTAATTTTAGTTAGGTTAATTAACTACTGACATGCGGGACCCACTGGTCAGTTTGACCTGGAGCAGCCCGTTGACCACTGACGTCATCCTGACGTAATGCTGACGCAGTAATTTATTTACTGGAATTATTTTTACACGGGAAATTCGAGAAAATGCTACAAACTTCAAAAATTCATAGAAATTAATCTGTAGCTCCAAATGCAAAGTATTATATATGAAAAATGATCAGAAAAATCCAATCTATCCATCTGTACTGGTTTCATGCATGTTTAAACAAGCTAACCTGCTGTTTATCACAGAACAATATAAAGCACTCAAAATGGCAACTTATGAGTTTGAACTTTGAATCAATGGTTCAAATTAGTTCAAACCCATCTGTTCTTAGTTGCATTAGCCCAATACACTCATTTTGCCATGTCACATGCATGCATCATATTGTTGCATACGGTTTGGTAATGTTTGTGTATCGGTGCTCTCTGCGGCAGGTCCTGCCCCCGAGGAGTACCGTGATTACCCCAACGAAGAACAAAACCGGTGCACCGACCCATCAGGCAAGCAACCAACCATTTGATCATATCGATACAATCCCATGTTCTTGCTCCTGCTCTCTTTTACTGCATTAAGACAACGCAATTCAAACTGCTGTGTGCTGCGGTAGCTAAACCCATTTCCTCTGCATGACCTGTCAATGCCACAGTAACTAGATGAAACCCACTAGCATGTGTAGGAGTTGATTGAGCCATATGAATGTGTTGTTCCTACCTTGCTATGCCTGCTATGCTTAGAGTCGTGTCAGGTCTGGTTCATCTGGGTGATGGGCTAGAGTGAAATGATCGTGTCAGTACGAGAGTAAGGTGTTGAACACGATTTGGTAAAGGTATCGATGAGAGGCCATGTAGGAGTACATGGTGGGTTGTTTCATTGGTGCCGTCCTTAAGCACTGAGATCTTTATGTGTGATTTAAGATTCAGCTACTACCATGCATTGGTCCCGAAACCAATGGACCCTCTCGGCTTCTTATTCACCCTAGTCTTCTGTCCAGGAGTTGCAAGTAGTTTCTGGTGTTTGTAGCCTACTGGAGGCCGTGGACAGCGCTGACCGTAGGGGTGGGCTGTGATGCGGTAGGTACGTGGCCGGGTGTACCGGATGCCTGTTTGGTATCTCGGGAACCCTGTTCACATCGTTTGGGGCCATATGTGGAAACCTCGGCCGGACTCCCTACGGATGGAACCTGAATAGGCGATAAACCTGGACTAGAGACTTAGGTGTCTAGGTAGGTCGTGGCCGACACCCACGTTGGGCTTCCGCTTGAAGGTTGCCGAGTACATGTCGTGTAAACGGCGGTAAGTGGTGAGAGCGTGTATGAAGAAGTACACCCCTGCAGGGTTAACATCATCTATTCGAATAGCCGAGTCCGCGGTAAAGGACTACTTGGTTGCCTATACAGTTCATAGACAAGTAAATGGAAACTACTAAAAGCCTCAAGATAAGCGTGAGTGCCGAGGATGGCTCTTCCGTAGGAAGACGGAGGTGGATCCTCGGTAGTTTATTGAAGTGGTGAGTAGTGGACTCGAGTGTGCAAAACCATTTCAAGTTGGAGTCTCGTAGGATAGCTTAGCCAAGAGTCAAAGCTGGCTTGCTGCAATAACCCCACCAACCCTTCTTGATAATATGCATGTATGTAGGATCTGATGTAAGTCTTGCTGAGTACCTTTGTACTCATGTTGCTTTAATTTACATTTTTCAGAAGATGCCACAACCCCTTCCGACGGGTTCTTTGTAGACGTTGACATCGATGAGTAGACTAAGGCCCAGGTGGTGATCCTGAGCATGTGAAGGACCATGTAGTATAGCTAGGCTTGCCCAAGCCTCTTTTATTTTACTAGTTGTCTGTACTCAGACAAGACACTTCCGCTGTTGGCTTGTATGCTTGTATGACTTGAATGTGGGTCGTGTGACCCGTACTTGTGTGTATGCTATGTATGGCTCACTGAGCCTTTAAATAAAGTACTTGTGTCGTAGAGTCATGTTGTGATGCCTTGTTGTATTTGCACATATCGAGCATATTGTGTGTATGATTGAAATGCTTGGTATGTGTGGGATCTGACTTTCTAGCTGTTTATCTTTAGTAGCCTCTCTTACCGGGAAATGTCTCCTAGTGATTCCACTGAGCCATGGTAGCTTGCTACTGCTCCAGAACACTTAGGCTGGCCGGAATGTGTCCTTCTTCGTTCCTGTGTCTGTCCCTTTGGGGAAATGTCACGCATTGAGTACCGGAGTCCTGTTAGCCCGCTACAGCCCGGTTTACCGGAGTCCTGCTAGCCCAGTGCTACAGCCCGAAACTTACTTGCTGATGACCGACACGTTCGATGCTGGGTCATGGATGCCTGTCCCTGTAAGTCTGTGCCACTTTGGGTTTAAGACTAGCCATGTCAGCCCGGGCTCCTTTTCATATGGATGCTAGCGACACTATCATATACGTGTGCCAAAAGGCGCAAACGGTCCTGGGCAAAGGTAAGGCGACACCCGTGGGGATACCGTGCGTGAGGCCGCAAAGTGATATGAGGTGTTACAGGCTAGATCGATGTGACATTGAGTCGGGGTCCTGACAAACACCATTGTAGTTCTACAGAAAACATTGTTAGTCTGGGTTAGTTTCATTCAAATCATGCAAATTAGAGTCCAAAATAAGAGGAAAAGCGTTAAGAAAAGTAGATACGACGGAGACGTATGAACTCCCCAAGCTTAAACCTTTTCTTGTCCTCAAGCAATTCAGTTGATAAACTGAAAGTGAAAAAGAAAAAAAATTACGAACCCTTTTGCTCCTGTTTACATAAATAAGCTTAAGTAGCATCCAGGTGTTCAGCCAAGATTATAACTAACCATGTTGATAATGACTCTTAAAAATTATATTAACTCATATCAATGAAATAATCAACTAGCGAGCAATAATAAGATATCTTGAATGACAACACTTTGTCAAAATAACCATGATATAATATGACAATAGTGGTATCTCGCTAGCCCTTTCTAAGACCGTAAAACATAAATGCAGAGCATGTCCAAAGTTCAAGCAACAACTAAACATTGTAATTCATGGTAGAAAAGATCCAGTCATGATGCACCCAACATTAGCTACCCACACAATGCATAAGGATGACAATAGTGGTCTCAGGTTCTGGCGCTTATTTGAGAAGGTGATGACACAACATAAAAGTAAATAGATAGTCCGTTCACAGAGGGAAGCAGTGATTTGCAGCGGCGCCAGAGCTCAAACTTTTAAAACAGAGGTCAATGAAATTTTGAGAAATGCACCCTTCTTGTTTACTTCGCGGCCACTAGTTATCGGTATCTTCAATTCTAAACACATTAGTGGCGGTTCCCAAGTGATAAAACTAAAGGTTTACTCCCCCTCCACCAACAATCACACTCCACAACTTGTCCGAAACAACGGGTACCGTCCATACCAACAATAGTCATGGGGGAGTTTTGTTTAATTATTTGCAATTTGAATTCGGGACTGGGAATCCCTATTACCGCACATCTCGTGCAAGGACGCATGAAGAAACACTCATCATGAGAATAACCCGCTTAGCATGGAAGCTACTGAATACCTCCTATCGCTCTATGAACAATCCATGCGCTCAAAAAGGATAATTTTTGAAGGTTTTAGAGGGGGAACATGCAAATTTACTTAGGACGGCAGGGTAATACCGCATATAGGTAGGTATGGTGGACTCGTCTGGAATAACTTGGGTTTCAACATTTTGATGCACAAGCTGAAGGAAATATGCCCTAGAGGCAATAATAAAGTTGTTGTTTATATTTCCTTATATCATGATAAATGTTTATTTTTCATGCTAGAATTGTATTAACCGGAAACTTGATACATGTGTGAATACATAGACAAAACATAGTGTCCCTAGTATGCCTCTACTAGACTAGCTCGTTAATCAAAGATGGTTAAGTTTCCTGATCATAGACATGTGTTGTCATTTGATGAATGGGATCACATCATTAGGAGAATGATGTGATGGAAAAGACTCATCCGTTAGCTTAGCATAAAGATCGTTAAGTTTATTGCTATTGCTTTCTTCATGACTTATACATATTCCTTTGACTATGAGATTATGCAACTCCCGAATATCGGAGGAATACCTTGTGTGCTATCAAATGTCACAATGTAATTGGGTGACTATAAAGATGCTCTACAATATCTCCAAAGGTATTTGTTGGGTTGGCATAGATCGAGATTAGGATTTGTTACTCCAAATATCAGAGAGGTATCTCTGGGCCCTCTCGGTAATACACATCATGATAAGCCTAGCAAGAAATGTGACTAATGAGTTAGGTACGGGATGATGTATTACTGAATGAGTAAGAGACTTATCGGTAACGAGATTGAACTAGGTATGAAGATACCGACGATCGAATCTCAGGCAAGTGACATAGCGATGACAAAGGGAATGACGTATGTTGTCATTACGGTTTGACTGATAAAGATCTTCATAGAATATGTAGGAACCAATATGAGCATCCAGGTTCCGCTGTTGGTTATTGACTGGAGATGTGTCTCGGTCATGTCTACATAGTTCTCGAGCCCATAGGGTCCGCACGCTTAATGTTCTATGACGATTTGTATTATGAGTTATGTGTTTTGGTGACCGAAGATTGTTCGGAGTCCCGGATGAGATCGCGGACATGACAAGGAGTCTCGAAATGGTCTAGAGGTAAATATTGATGTATTGGACGATAGTATTCGGACACCAAAAGTGTTTCGAAATGTATCGTCGGAGCACGGGGGGGGGGGGGGGGGGGGTTACCGGAACACCCCGGGGGAAAGATATGGGCCATATGAGCCATAGAGGGAGGCAAGGAAGCCCACAAGGGGTGCCCCCCATGGGGACTCTTAATTGGACTAGGGGAGGGGGCGCGGCCCCCCTTTCCTTCTCCTCCTCCCTCTCCTTCCCGCTGTCCCCTTCCAGTGAAAGGAAAGGGGGGACGAATTGGACTAGGAGTCCAAGTGGGACTCCTTCCACTTGGTGTGCCCTAGGCCGGCCTCCTCCGCTCTCCCTCCTTTATATATGGGGGCCGGGGGGCACCTCTGAGACAGATCAATTATTCTTAGCCGTGTGCGGTGCCCCACTCCACCGTTTACTCCTCCGGTCATATTGTCGTACTGCTTAGGCTAGGCCCTGCGCGGATCACTTCACTATCACCATCACCACGCCGTCGTGCTGATGAAACTCTCCCTTGACACTTTGCTGGATCAAGAGTTCTAGGGACATCAACGAGTTGAATGTGTGCAGAACTCGGAGGTGCCGTACGTTCGGTACTTGATCGGTTGAATCGAGAAGACGTTCGACTATATCAACCGCCTTAAACTAACTCTTCCGCTTTCGATATACGAGGATACATGGACACACTCTCCCCCTCTCATTGTTATGCATCTCCTAGATAGATCTTATGCGAGCGTAGGAAATGTTTTGAAATTGCATGCTATGTTTCCCAACAGCGGCATCCAAGCCAGGTCTATGCGTAGATGATATGCACGAGTAATACACAAAGAGTTGTGGGCGATCATAGTCATACTGCTTACCACCAACGTCTTATTTTGATTCAGCGGTATTGTTGGATGAAGCGGCCTGGACCAACCTTACATGACCACGTTCATGAGACCGATTCCACCGACAGACATGCAACTTGTTTTGCATAAAGGTGGCTGGCGGGTGTCTGTTTCTCCAACGTTAGTTCAATCGAATTTGACTACGGCTGGTCCTTGTTGAAGGTTAATACAACAAACTTGATGAAACATCGTTGTGGTTTCGATGCGTAGGTACGAACGGTTCTTACTAGAAGCCCGTAGCAGCCACGTAAAACTTGAAACAAAAAAGTAGAGGACGTCTAACTTATTTTTGCAGGGCATGTTGTGATTTGATATGGTCAAGACATGATGAGATATACGTTGTTGTATGAGATGATCATGTTTTGTAAAAGTTATCGGCAACTGGCAGGAGCCTTATGGTTGTCACTTTATTGTATGAAGTGCAATCGCCATGTAATTGCTTTACTTTATGACTATGCATTAGTGATAGTTGTAGAAGCAATAGTTGGCGAGACGACCACGACACTACAATGGAGATCGAGGTGTCGAGCCGGTGACGATGGAGATCATGAAGATGCTTTGGAGATGGAGATCAAGAGCACAAGATGATGATGGCCATATCATGTCACATATTTTGGTTGCATGTGCATCTTATTTTTCTTAGTACGGCGATAGCATTATAAGATGATCCCTTAACTAAATTTCAAGGTATAAGTATTCTCCCTGAGTATGCACCATTGCGACAGTTCGTCGTGCCGAGACACCACATGATGATCGGGTGTGATAAGCTCTACGTTCACATACAACGGGTGCAAGACAGTTTTGCATGTGTGGAATAATCTGGTTAAACTTGACGAGCCTAGCATGTACAGACATGGCCTTGGAACACTGAGACTGAAAGGTCGAACGTGAATCATATAGTAGATATGATCAACATAGAGATGTTCACCATTGAAAACTACTCCATCTCACATGATGATCGGACATGGTTTAGTTGATATGGATCACGTGATCATTTAGATGACTCGAGGGGTGTCTATCTAAGTGGGAGTTCTTAAGTAATATGATTAATTGAACATAATTTATCATGAACTTAGTCCTGATAGTTTTTGCATATCTATGTTGTAGATCAATGGCCCATGCTACCGTTCCCTTAATTTTTAATGCGTTCCTAGAGAAAGCTAAGTTGAAAGATGACGGTAGAAACTACACGGTCTGGGTTCGTAACTTGAGTATTATCCTCATTGCTGCATAGAAGAATTATGTCCTTGATGCACCTCTAGGTGAAAAGCCCCCTCCCGCTAATGTAGACGCGTTGAACGTCTGGAAGACGTGATTTGATGACTACTCTATAGTTCAGTGTGCCATGCTCTACGGCTTAGAATCAGGACTTCAAAGACGTTTTGAATGTCATGGACCATATGAGATGTTCCAGGAGTTGAAGTTAATATTTCAAGAAATTGCCTGAGTTGAGAGATATGAAGTCTCCAACAAGTTCTATAGCCGCAAGATGGAGGAGAACAGTTCTGCCAGTGAACACAAACTCAAAATGTCTGGGTACCATAACCACTTGACTCAGCTGGGAGTTAATCCTCCGGATGATAGTGTTATTGACAGAGTTCTTCAATCATTTCCACCAAGCTACAAAGGCTTCGTGACGAACTATAATATGCAAGGGATGGAGAAGAGAATTCCCAAGCTCTTCGCTATGCTCAAAGCTGCAGAGGTAGAAATCAAGAAAAAGCATCAAGTGTTGATGGTTAACAATACAACTAGTTTCAAGAAAAAGGGCAAGGGAAAGAAGGGGAACTTCAAGAAGAATGTCAAGCAAGTTGTCATTCCCGGGAAGAAGCCCAAGTCTGGACCTAAGCCTGAAACTAAGTGCTTCTTCTGCAAAGGGACTGGTCACTGGAAGCAGAACTGCCCCAAGTATTTGGTGTATAAGATGGATGGCAAAGTGAACAAAGGTATATTTGATATACATGTTATTGGTGTGCACCTTACTAATGCTCGTAGTAGCGCCTGGGTATTTGATACTGGTTCTGTTTCTCATATTTGCAACTCAAAACAGGAACTGCGGATTAAACGAAGATTGGCTAAGGACGAGGTGACGATGCACCTCGAGAATTGTTCCAAGGTTGATGTGATCGCCGTCGGCACGCTACCTCTACATCTACCTTCGGGATTAGTTTTAGACCTGAATAATTGTTATTTGGTGACAGCGTTGAGCATGAACGTTATATCTAGATCTTGTTTGATGCGATACAGTTATTCATTTAAATCAGAGAATAATGGTTGTTCTATTTATATGAGTAATATATTTTATGGTCATGCACCCTTGAAGAGTGGTCTATTTTTGTTGAATCTCGATCGTGGTGATACACATATTCATAATATTAATGCCAAAAGATGCAAAGATGATTATGATAGTGCAACATATTTGTGGCACTGCCGTTTAGGTCATATTGGTGTAAAGCGCATGAGGAAACTCCATGCAGATGGACTTTTGCAATCACTTGATTATGAATCATTTGATGCTTGTGAACCATGCCTCATGGGTAAGATGACTAAGACTCCGTTCTCCGGAACAATGGAGCGAGCCACTGACTTATTGGGAATGATACATACCGATGTATGCGGTCCAATGAGTGTTGAGGCTCGCGCAGGTATCGTTATTTTTTGACCTTCACAGATGATTTGAGAAGGATATGGGTATATCTACTTAGTGAAACACAAGTCTGAAACATTTGAAAAGTTTAAAGAATTTTAGAGTGAAGTGGAAAATTATCGTAACAAGAAAATAAAGTTTCTACAATATGATCACGGAGGCGAATATTTGAGTTATGAGTTTGGCCTTCACTTAAAACAATGTGGAATAGTCTCACAACTCACACCACGTGGAACACCACAACGTAATGGTGTGTCCGAACATCGTAACCATACTTTATTAGATATGGTGCGATCTATGATGTCTCTTACCGATTTACCACTATCGTTTTGGGGTTATGCAATAGAGACAACTGCATTCACATAAATAGGGCACCATCTAAATCAGTTGAGACGACACCATGTGAACTATGGTTTAGCAAGAAACCTAAGCTGTCATTTCTTAAAGTTTGGGGTTGCGATGCTTATGTGAAAAAGCTTCAGCCTGTTAAGCTCGAACCCAAATCGGAGAAGTGCGTTTTCATAGGATACCCAAAAGAAGTTGTTCGGTACACCTTCTATCACTGATCCGAAGGCAAAATCTTTGTTGCTAAGAATGGATCCTTTCTAGAGAAGGAGTTTCTCTCGAAAGAAGTGAGTGGGAGGAAAGTAGAACTTGATGAGGTAATTGTACCTTCTCTTGAATTGGAAAGTAGTTCATCACAGAAAATACTTCCTGTGATGCCTACACCAATTAGTGAGGAAGCTAATAATGATGATCATGAAACTTCAGATCAAGTTACTACCAAACCTCGTAGGTCAACCAGAGTACGTTCCCCACCAGAGTGGTACGGTATTCCTGTTCTGGAAGTCATGTTACTAGACCATGATGAACCTACGAACTATGAGGAAGCGACGATGAGCCCAGATTCCACGAAATGGCTTGAAGCCATGAAATTTGAGATGGGATCCATGTATGATAACAAAGTGTGGACTTTGGATGACTTGGACAATGATCGGCAAGCCATAGAGAATAAATGGATCTTCAAGAAGAAGACTGACGCTGATGGTAATGTTACTGTCTACAAAGCTTGACTTGTTGTGAAAGGTTTTCGACAAGTTCAAGGAGTTGAATACGATGAGACCTTCTCACCCTAGTGATGATTAAGTCTGTCCAAATCATGTTAGCAATTGCCGCATTTTATGATTATGAAATCTGGCAAATGGACGTCAAAACTGCATTCCTTCATGTATTTATTAAAGAAGGGTTGTATATGATGCAACCAGAAGGTTTTGTTGATCCTAAAGGTGCTAACAAAGTCTGCAAGCTCCAGCGATCCATTTATGGACTGGTGCAAGCATCTCAGAGTTGGAATATACGCTTTGATAGTGTGATCAAAGCATATGGTTTTATACAGACTTTTCGAGAAACCTGTATTTACAAGAAAGTGAGTGGGAGCGCTGTAGCATTTCTAATATTATATGTGGATGACATATTATTGATTGGGAATGATATAGAATTTCCGGATAGCTTAAAAGGATACTTGAATAAGAATTTTTCAATGAAAGACCTCGGTGAAGCTGCTTATATATGGGGCATCAAGATCTATAGAGATAAATCAAGACACTTAATTGGACTTCCACAGAGCACATACCTTGATAAAGTTTTGAAGAAGTTCAAAATGGATCAGTCAAAGAAAGGTTTCTTGCTTGTGTTACAAGTTGTGAATTTGAGTCAGACTCAATGCCCGACCACTTCAGAAGATAGAGAGAAAATGAAAGTCATTCCCTATGCCTCAGCCCTAGGTTCTATCATGTATTCAATGTTGTGTACCAGACCTGATGTGTGCCCTACTATTAGTTTAGCAGGGAGGTATCGAAGTAATCCAGGAGTGGATCACTTGACAGCGTTCAAGATCATCCTGAAGTACCTGAAAAGGACTAAGGATATGTTTCTCGTTTATGGAGGTGAAAAAGAGCTCATCATAAATGGTTACGTCGATGCTAGCTTTGACACTAATCTGGATTACTCTAAGTCGCAAACCGGATACGATTTATATTGAATGGTGAGCTGTCGGTTGGTGCAGTTCCAAGCAAAGCATCGTGGCGGGATCTACGTGTGAAGCGGAATACATAGCTGCTTCGGAAGGAGCAAATGAAGGAGTCTAGATGAAGGAGTTCATATCCGATCTAGGTGTAATACCTAGTGCACCAGGTCCAATGAAAATCTTTTGTGACAATACTGGAGCAATTGCCTTAGCAAAGGAATCCATATTTCACATGAGAACCAAACACATCAAGAGACGCTTCAACCCCATCCGTGATCAAGTCAAGAAGGGATACATAGAGATTTGCAAAATACATACGGATCTGAATGTTGCAGACCCGTTGACTAAGCCTCTTCCACGAGCAAAACATGATCAGCACCAAGACTCCATGGGTGTTAGAATCATTACAATGTAATCTAGATTATTGACTCTAGTGCAAGTGGGAGACTGAAGGAAATATGCCCTAGAGGTAATAATAAAGTTGATATTTATATTTCCTTATATCATGATAAATGTTTAATATTCATGCTAGAATTGTATTAACCGGAAACTTGATACATGTGTGAATACAAAGATGGTTAAGTTTCCTGACCATAGACATGTGTTGTCATTTTATGAACGGGATCACATCATTAGGAGAATGATGTGATGGAAGAGACCCATCTGTTATCTTAGCATAATGATCATTAAGTTTTATTGCTATTGCTTTCTTCATCACTTATACATATTCCTTTGACTATAAGATTATGCAAACCCCGAATACCGGAGGAATACCTTGCGTGCTATCAAACGTCACAACGTAACTGGGTGACTATAAATATGCTCCACGGGTATCTCCGAATGTGTTTGTTGGGTTGGCATAGATCGTGATTAGGATTTGTCACTCCAAATATCAGAGAGGTATCTCTGGGCCCTCTCGGTAATACACATCATGCTAAGCCTTGCAAGCAATGTGACTAATGAGTTAGTTACGGGTTGATGTATTATGGAACGAGTAAAGAGACTTACCAGTAACGAGATTGAACTAGGTATGAAGATACCGATGATTGAATCTCGGGCAAGTAATGTACCGATGAGAAAGGGAATATGTATGTTGTCATTAAGTTTGACCGATAAAGATCTTCGTAGAATATGTAGGAACCAATATGAGCATCCAGGTTCTGCTGTTGGTTATTGACCAGAGATGTGTCTCGGTCATGTCTACATAGTTCTCGAACCCGTAGTGTCCGCACGCTTAACGTTCGATGACGATTTGTATTATGAGTTGTGTGTTTTGGTGATCGAAGATTGTTCGGAGTCCCGAATGAGATCACAGACATGACAAGCAGTCTCGAAATGGTCGAGAGGTAAAGATTGATATATTGGACGATAGTATTCGGACACCAAAAGTGTTTCGGAATGTATCGGGTACGTATCGGGGTACGGGGGGGGGGGGGGGTAGCCCACAAGGGGTGGCACCCCCTCCCATGGGGAGTCCGAATTGAACTAGGGGGATGGGGCGTGGTCCCCCTTTCCTTCTCCTCCTCCCTCTCCTTCCCCCTTTCCCCTTCCGGTGAAAGGAAAGGGGGGCCGAATTGGACTCGGAGTCCATGTGGGACTCCTCCCACTTGGCGCGCCCTAGGCCAGCCTCCTCCCCTCTCCTCCTTTATATACGGGGGCGGGGGTGGCACCTCTAAGATAGATCAATTGTTCTTAGCCGTGTGCGGTGCCTCCCTCCACCGTTTACTCCTCCGGTCATATTGTCGTTGTGCTTAGGCAAAGCCCTGCACGGATCACTTCACCATCACTGTCACCATGCCATCGTGCTGAAGAATCTCTCCCTCGACACTTTACTGGATCAAGAGTTAGAGGGACATCATCGAGCTTAACGTGTGCATAACTCGGAGGTGCCGTACGTTCGGTATTTGATCGGTTGAATCGAGAAGACGTTCGACTACATCAACCACGTTAGACTAACGCTTCCGCTTTCGGTCTACGAGGGTACGTGGACACACTCTCCCCCTCTCGTTGCTATGCATCTCCTAGATAGATCTTATGTGAGCATATGATTTTTTTGTAATTGCATGCTACGTTTCCCAACACAAGTAGTAATTCTTCTTAGTACATGCGAAGGCTAGCAATTAGGTTGAGAAGCGGACAGCTAGAGAGCGAAAACGGTCATGAACATGCATTATGCATAAGTAACATTGGATACTAGCATGAGTAGGATATGAAAACCATGAACATAAATATCATAGAGGCTATGTTGGTTTTGATTCAACTACATGCGTGAACATGTGCCAAGTCAAGCCGCTCGAACATTCAGAGGATGATAGCATATCATCATACTAAATCATAATCATTTTAATGCAATGTTGACATCCAAGATAAATCATTATCCACTCCTAGCTACTTAAGCATGGCAGGAGAAACTATAATCTCGAATTGTCTTTGCAAACATGTTTGATCATAACAGGTTGAATCATGGATACTAGGTTAAACATATTTACAAAAATAGAACAAGTTGAGTTCATACCCGTTTCTCTCTGCCACAGCCAGTTCATTAAATATCGTCATTATTGCCTTTCACTTGCACGACGGAACGATTTCAAAATAATAATAGTGCAAGAGTGTTGTGGACTAAGCTAGAATCTGCAAACATTTTATTCAAAAGGAGAAGACAAGGTAATATGGGCTCTTCATTAGATCAACAATAATGCAATTGAGAGCCACTCAACATTTTCATCACGGTCTTCTCCTTGGTACGACTCAATAAAAAGAAAAGAAATTCATAGAAACACACTGAAATATTTTTGGAGTTTTTGGGTTTTCTTGAACAAGCAAACAAAAGGGAAAAAACAAAAATGAGAAAAACTATTTACACGGGAAAGCTCCCAACAAGCAAACGAAGAACAAGGAAATCTTTTTGGGTTTTCTTTTTAAATAATATAACTAACTACACTAGAGAGAAAAATCAAAAAGAAGCAGGAAACATTTTTGTATCTTCTCAAAGTTTTTCAAACACACAAGAAGAAGGCGAGAAAATAAATCTAGCATGGATAATACAATGGAAAAGTGTGGACACCGACAACTAGAATGAAATGTGTGAACATGAATGTAATGTCTGTGGAAATACGTACTTCCCCAAGCTTAGGGTTTTGGACTAACTTGGTAATCCGTTAGTAGCCTGCATAGTGGTTGGTGTGATAGCTCACGAAGGATCTAGGTGCAGATACCTCAGCCCGCCGCGCATCCACAGCCGCTGTGTTATGTGCTCTGGCCTCACTCTCAAGAACATACTATCTTCCCTTGCTGTGAACATCAAAGAGCAGGTCCAGGCAAAAAGGTATCCAAAACGAACCTTTTATTAAACAAAAAGTTCTATTTCTAATTATGAGGTTCACCACTAAGGTACTTATGGCACTTGATGGCATCAAAGTCTAAGTACTACGTGGGTAGGATAGGGTCAAAAGGTCTAGGTGAAACACCCAGCTCCTTTGCTACACATGTGGCATAAATTCCACCATAAAAATATCCTCTACCAGTGTTTTGTTGCAACCTGCGTGCAACAATCGCTCCAAGGTTATAACTTTTGTCACTGGTGAGAGTGGTGCGTATGAGGCTCAAGTCTAGAGCACAAAGTGTACTACAATCCTGTTTGCCTACAATGCATTTCCCATTAAAAAGTGCAAAGTATTGGATAAAATGAATGCTCTTCATTCTACCTTGAGTCACTCCTCTAGTCTCACCACAACAAAGACTAGTCAAGAAAATCTCAAACTCAGATCTTGGTGGTCGTCCAACAAGCCCCAAATGGAATTTTACACATGCCACTAAACGAATCCAGAGACATGGTAATTGAATCGTCATACAACTTGAAGGAAACTCTAGACTCACGAGGATGAAATTTAAACTCTTTAGTAAATGATTCTGTGAGATTAAGGTATTGATTTCACTTATCTCCGATGTAGGGACCGATCTCGGCATTGTGAACATATTGCTCAAATTCCTCTTTAATACCTGCCATTACCATGAAATTGTTGCACGACCATAACCATGATTTGGTGGTGGCATCCCGGATTGAACTTGAGCTTGGTTCAACATAAGATTGACGGGTTGAACCACTACTAGCAGATGCCTCTGAGGACATCCACCTCGAAGAACTCCTTTCAAAGAGGTTCATCATATTCACGTACATTTTTCTGAAAAATTTTGGGCCACAAACTTTTGTCAACAAAACTTCACAATAATGACAACAACTACTCATAGGGATGCATAGAGGCCATTTCAAGCATTCAAACTACTTAGAACTCTAAGATGCAAACTCATCTACAGTAGCACCAAGAGTAACTAATTATTCAAAATATAAACCACTAAAGCAAAAACTAAATGGACCAACGGAGGAGTCACATACCAAGCAACAATCCCCCAAAATAGTTTCGGAAACGGAGGTTCGAGCAAACAGATCGAAATCCGCGGGTTTGAGAGCAAGAACACGAGAGAGAGAGAGAGAGAGAGAGAGAGAGAGAGAGAGAGAGAGAGCAATGGTGATTTTTTCTGGAGGTAGGTGGTGATATGGGATGAAGAGATAAGTGAGGGGGCCCACGTGGGGACCACAACCCACCAGGGCGCGCCTAGTGGTGCTGGCGCGCCCAGGCGGGTTGTGCCCACCTCGTGCACCCCCTCTGATGTTATTTGCACAAAAAATTCTTAATTATTTAGAAAAATCATATTAACTTTTCAGAGCATTCTGAGAACTTCTATTTTTGTGTAATTTTTTATTGCACGGGAAATTCAGAAAACAGATAAAACATGGCATTTTATTTTATATAACTAATAAGAACAAAAAACAAAAAGGTAGGGACATAAGGTAGTGCTCACTAAATTCATCAACTTCATACTTCTAAAAAATGATCTATTAATAAGGTTGATCAAGTCTTATTAACGACCACTTTCGATTAGTATGAAACAGAAGAACTTTCATAAAACACTAAGTTACCTCAACGGGGATATGAATGTCCTCAACAATAAGCATTTCATATTTCTTTTTGGAAGTAGGTAGAGGTAGTTGGCAACTTCCAATAGTGATTGTCGGAGATTTCTCGATAACATTAATACCATTCACTTGGAATTGTTTCTTCGGGAAGTGCACCGTATGCTCATTACTATTGATATGAAAAGTGACCTTGCTTTTATTACAATCAATAACAACCCCTACTGTTGGGGATATAACTATTTGTATAAGCCGTCTATGAGGGGCCGGGTTATGCAAAGAGATATTTATCAGAAGAAGCCCAAGACCAAGTATGAAGATGGAGGTTCAATAAAGGGTCTAAAGCCCACCAGCGACTTAAGGCCCATCGTAGTAAACCGACATAATGGCATGACTTGTATAATAAGGTAGATTTAACTAGCCACCGAGCCGGACACTGTTTATGAGCTGGCCGGGGCTCTGTAAGCCGCAGGGCGTCAACCCGTGTATATAAGGGGACGACCCGCCGGCGGCTTAGGGTAAGAAACAACTCACCAAGAACCGGGCATAGCGTATCTCGCTCCCTGGTCATCGAAACATCAAGCAATACCAACCCAACTAGACGTAGGCCTTACCTTCACCGTAAGGGGCCGAACTAGTATAAATCTCTCGTGTCCTTTGTCCCGAATTAACCCCTTTAAGCTTCCTAGTTGCGATGGCTCCACAACTAAGTCCTTGCAAGAGGACATCTGCCGTGACAATCCCATGACAGTTGGCGCCCACCGTGGGGCTAGCGCACGGTGCATTTGAGTTCTTGAAGGGCAACTTCGAAGGGCTCAAGGGATACACAGTGGGCCGGATGACCAAGAGTCGTCGCGGCAAGATCTACATCGACGACGAAGGCTGTGGTCTCGACGCCGGCTCAATTGAGTACGGGTACCGGGTACCCTTTGGCGGAATCCACGTCTTCATCGGCCGGATTGGTGAGCCGGGCCCTGAGCCGGATTGCTGCATCGACCTCGTCGAAACAGCTCAGCGTGCGAGACCCGCGCGAGCTCAACCCGTCGTGAAGCGTACCTTCGTGGGTTGCATCCACGGAGGAGAACTTTCTGAAGGATCTATAGATGGTGGTGAGACGGCCGCCCTCTCCGACAGTGATTCGTCCGCCGGTTCAACAGATTCGTTCTATCTATTACAAGATAGCGGGCTTAGGGGATGTTCCGACGGCTCTAGTATTCTGGACCCCTATGAGCCGCCAAGCTGGGCAGGAGTCTTCATGGCTGGTACACAACCCGGTCAAAACTCAATGGCTGCAGCAGCAATAACATCCGGGTCAGGAGCGGCCGGGGCAGGAGGCCCTGTGCGCCCGCCGGCTCAGGTGCTGATGGATCTCATGGATAAGATGACGGCCCTCGTAACCACCAAAGTCATCCCTGCGAATCAAGATGAGCATAACGCAGAGGTGGCACAGGTGCGTGAGGATATAGCTCGGGCCAAGGAGGCCTTGGCAGCTGAGGACACCAGGTTAGCCACAGAACGGGTAGCTTTGGATGCACGGGCACAACAGCTACAGTCAGAGGCCTTCCAGCTTATGATGAGCCTGAACGCATCTAACGAGGTGATGAGGAGGAGACATCAGAAAACCCAGTCCCGTTTACCTCCGGTTTATGATCCTCGGAATCTTTTCGCTACACCCGGAGCCGGCCCAAGTAACCCGCCAGATGCAAATCAGTTTATGACAGCCGAAACAGGAGGACCGGGTCAGCCTCGGGAGATGGCACCTCCTCATGGGAACATGGCACCGCCCCATTACGTGCCGATACCGCCGAGTCACTTTTTCAACCCCATGGAGAACTTGATTGCAGCATCAACACGTTTGGAGGCTCTCCCGGTGGACGGTGACGATCCAACAGCAGTGGAGACCCGAAGGATCAGAGACCTCGTCCAGACAGCCCTGGCTCAGCAAGAGACTTATTCCTACAGCCAGGACAGGATTCATTCAACTCCTCCGCCTTGGTTAGCTCCGGCTCGTCCAAACCGGTGTCCAAGTTACAGCAGGCACATGGAGTCAGAGGCTTTGTCAAGAAATGCCCAGCGCCGTAACCAGCCCGGTGGTTATAACCCGGTGCAGGACCAAATACGTCAGGAGGACGAGCGGGTGGCTCAGCTAGCGGCACAACAAACGAGTCATCGGGACTTTCCAAATTATTCGACGACTTCCGTTGAGGCGGGAGTGGCTACCAGAACCGGCAGTGTTCCTTGTTTAGTGTCGGCTCTACGTAATGTACGTTTACCCAAGGACTTCAAGGGACGTCGGAAGGTGCCGAATTACATGGCCAACTTACAGCCCGGAGCGTGGATCAAAAGTTATGAGATGGCCATGGAGCTGTTGGAGGTCAGCGATGCAGCAATGGCTAAGTACTTCACCATGATGTTAGACGGAACGACCCGGTCTTGGTTAAAGGGCTTGCCACCCAATTCCATTAGTTCGTGGGCAGAGCTAAAGGCTCGTTTCATCCAGAACTTCAAGGACACTTGCAAGAAATCTATGTCGATTGTGGACTTGACAAATTGTAAGCAGGGGGAGGGTGAATCCATGACTCATTGGGTACGCCGGGTCAAGGAGATAATACATTTGTCTGACAAGATGGATGCCGGCTCTGCAGTCCTCATGTTGGAGAAGAACTCTCGCTTTGAGCCGCTGAGACAGAAACTGGGGCACCTTAAGCGCGATTGCAACGATATGGGTACGCTAATGGCAGCTTTAGTCAAATACGCCGACTCTGATAATACCAAGGATCCCGCGTCTGATGAGGAAAAGACAGGGAAGGGAAAGAAGAACGACAATGGAAAGGGTCAGCAGCATAACCCAATGAATCAAGGAGGCAATAAGCGTAAGGCGGAGGGTAAGCCGGAGTTTGTAGCCAACGCCAAAGCACATGGTAACAATCAGAGACGTAAGGGCAAACTGCCCCCTCGATCTGGCGGGTCAGGCCCATCTCTTGCGCAGCTACTCAATGAGCCTTGCCCGAGACACGGCACCCGGGAACGACCCGCCACCCACTTATGGAAAGATTGCGCGATCATGAAGGCTTTTAAGAATTCCAACAGGTTTGATGGCAATCATGGGTCGGGCGGCGGCTCAGGAGCTGGCGGCTTTCATGGCCCGGGCGGCGGTTCAAGTTCCGGTTTTCAGGGACATCAAGGCGGCTATAATCAATAGCAGTCTGGTCAAGGGGAACAACAACAACAGCAGTCGGGTTATCAAAGCCATCCGAAGCAGCTGAATAGTGGGAAGTATCACGTGTTCACCACTAGCTTGTGCAAACGTGACCAGAAGGTTCATAAGAGGGCCGTGAATTCTGTTGAGCCGGCGGTTCCCCGTTATTTGAGGTGGTCAAAACATCCCATTGTATGGAGCAGGGAAGATCACCCCCTCCGGGTTGATAATCCGGCTCAGTTAGCCTTGGTGGTAGCACCTCAGGTTGGTGGATATAAATTCACTAAGGTACTCATGGACGGGGGTAGCAGCATCAATATCCTCTATTATGAGACCTTTCGATGCATGGGGTTAACTGATAAGAATTTGAAGACGTCCAACACTATTTTTCATGGAGTGGTTCCTGGTAAGTCGGCATACCCAGTTGGCAAGATTGAACTGGAAGTGGCCTTTGGAGATGAGTATGATTCTAGAGCTGAGAAATTAACTTTTGAGGTGGTCAAAATCAAGAGTCCATATCATGCTCTATTTGGACGGCCGGCTTATGCCAAGTTCATGGCACAGCCATGTTATGTTTATCTACAACTTAAGATGCCGGGTCACAAGGGCACCATCACCATGCATGGAAGTCGAAAGGTAGCCCTGGAATGTGAGGAGGGCGACGCGGCTTATGCTGAGTCTGTTTGTGCAGCAGAGGAGCTGAAGTTTTATCAAGACAATGTTGACCCGACGGATATGACCTCTCTAAAGAAGCCAACTACCGAGCATGACCCGGCAATGAAGTTTAAGTAGGATGCTGAAACCAAGCTTGTTGATTTCAATCCGGGCGATTGATCTAAGAAGTTCAGTATCAGTGCCAATTTGGATCCTAAATAGGAAAGCGTGCTCATCAAGTTCATCCGTGAGAACCGGGACATCTTCGCATGGAAACCTTCTGACATGCCGGTGTACCGAGAGAACTCGCTAAGCACACTCTCAATATTGATCCAAAGTACAAGCCGGTCATGCATTTTCTTCGACGGTTCAACGAAGAGAGACGAAAAGCTATTGGAGAGGAAGTCGCCCAGCTCTTAGCGGCTGGGTTTATTGTTGAAGTTTTTCACTCGGAGTGGTTGGCTAACCCAGTGCTCGTGCTAAAAAAGAACGGCACCTAGCGGATGTGTGTGGATTACACAGACTTAAATAAGGCTTGTCCGACTGATCCCTTTGCTCTCCCCCGTATTGATCAAATCATTGATGCTACGGTGGGTTGCGAGCGTTTGAGCTTTTTGGATGCTTACTCTGGTTATCACCAGATCAAAATGGCAGTTAAGGACCAGGAGAGGACGGCTTTCATCACTCCGTTTGGAGCCTTCTGTTATGTATCTGTGCCATTTGGGCTCAAGAGTGCTCAGGCGACTTATCAGCGATGTGTACAGAACTGTCTCCACGATCAAATTGGGTGCAATGTTCACACTTATGTGGATGATATCGTGGTGAAGTCCAGAGAGAAGGAAACCTTGATATGTGATTTGAAAGAGGCCTTTGATAATCTCCGGGTTTATAAGATGATGCTTAACCCGGCCAAGTGTGTATTTGGTGTACCTGCAGGCAAGCTCTTGGGTTTTCTGGTCTGAAACAGAGGCATTGAAGCTAATCCGGAGAAGATCAAGGCAATTACCTCTCTGGTTAATCCGGCGTTCATCAATGATGTTCAACGACTGACGGGTCGTGTTGCTGCTTTAAGCCGGTTCATAAGCCGGTTAGGTGAGAAGGCCCAACCGCTGTATCAGATGATGAAGAAAACGGACACTTTTGTCTGGAGTGATGCTGCTGATACTGCCTTTGAAGATTTAAAGAGACAGTTGTATGAGCCACCGGTCCTTGCGGCTCCCATTGATAAAGAGCCGTTGCTATTATATGTGGCTGCTAATTCACGAGCCGTCAGTGTTGCCATCGTGGTGTGGCGTAAGGAGGCTGGCAAGGAGCATCTGGTTCAATGGCCGGTTTACTACATCAGTGAGGTGCTCATTGAGTCTAAACAAAGGTATCCACATTGGCAGAAACTTGTTTACGGAGTGTTTGTGGCAAGCTGGAAGCTGAAGCAGTACTTCCAAAGTCATCCTATAACTGTGGTAAGCTCTGCCCCCTTGGGAGACATCATCCAGAACAGGGAGGCCACAGGACGAGACGCCAAGTGGGCTATTGAGGTTGGGCCTCATGGTTTGAAGTACATGCCACGTACCGCTATTAAGTCTCAATCCTTGGTGGACTTTATCAATGATTGGACAGAGTTGCAGGCACCTGAGGAGAAGCCAAATAACACATATTGGACTATTCACTTTGATGGGTCCAGGCAGTTGGAAGGCTCGGGGGCTGGAGTCGTTTTAACTTCCCCCCGAGGTGACAAATTTTGTTATGTGCTTCGGCTTATGTTTCCTTGTACTAACAATGTAGCTGAGCATGAGGCCTTACTCCATGGTCTCAGGATGGCCAAAGAGATGAATTTGAGCCGGGTAAGGTGTTTGGGTGACTCAGATCTCATGGCCCAATAGGTATCAGGCAAGTGGGACTCCAAGGATCCCTTAATGGCGGCTTACCGTCATGAAGTTGATGCTGTGGCTGGGCATTTCAAAGGTTATCAAGTGGAGCACATTGATCGAAGGAAGAATGAGGCGGCTGATGCTTTAAGCCGGCTGGGATCTCAGCAAAAGCCGGTGATGCCTAACACCTTTCTTGATGTTTTGCATAATCCTTCTGTCAAGGTGCCCACAGAGGAGGACTTAGCAGTGCCAGACCCGGAGGCACAACTGGTAGCAGCTCTTCGTGTTATCCCGGATTGGACAGTGCCATATTTGGCTTACATGACCCGGGGAGAGTTGCCTAAGGATGAGACCTTGGCGAGACAAATCATCCGACGGTCCAAATCCATGACAATTGTTCATGGCGAGTTACATCATCGCAGTGTCACTGGAGCTTTTCAACGCTGTGTATCGCCTGCGGAGGGTCAGGAGATACTTCGTGATATCCATGAAGGGGATTGTGGTCATCACGCCAGCTCCAAATCTCTTGTGGCCAAGGCTTTCTGTCATGGCTTTTATTGGCTAACGGCTCATGCCGATGCGGAGGATCTGGTTAGTAAATGTGACGGATGTCAGAAATTATCACGACGAGCTCATGTGCCAGCTCAAGAGTTGAGGATGATTCCAATTACATGGCCGTTCGCAGCCTGGGGGCTTGACATGGTTGGACCTTTCAAGAGGTCTAAAGAAAAAAAGACACACCTCCTAGTGGCAGTGTGGTGGGGATATTACCACTGGGCGTGAACCGGCCTACTTGGGCCGGGTTAACTTCATTAGTAGTATAAGCAGATGAAGGCCCAAGGCCTGTAGTCGGTTTAGAACCTGTAGCCGTAAACCGGCCTGACGTATAACTTGTATTGTAAGTTAGGAATAGAGAGATACCAACCGGGATACGAGTATGAACCGGTTGGGACTCTATGGACCGACGGGCGTCACCCGTGTATATAAGGGGACGACCCGGCGGCGGTTCAGGACAGACAACGACAACTCGAGCCTAGGCGAAGCTTGTTTGCTCCCTAGCCATCGAGACCACATGAATTCCATCACAACTAGACGTAGGCTTTTACCTTCATCGTAGGGGTCGAACTAGTATAAACCCTCGTGTCTTTGTGTCCGCTTTAACCCCTTCGAGTTAATCCGTAGCGATGGCCCCACGACTAAGTCCTTTCACTAGGACATTTGCCGTGACAAATCCACGACAGTTGGCGCCCACTGTGGGGCTATCGCACGATGGTTTGACGATCTTGGAGGGCAAGCTCAAAGGACTCGAAGGCTATGCTGTGGGCCGGATGACCAAGAGTCGTCGTGGCAAGATCTACATCGACGACGCAGGATGGGGTCCCGAGGCTGATTCGATCGAGTACGGGTACCGGGTCCCCTTTGGTGGCATACACGTTTTCATCGGCAAGAGCGGTGAGCCTGGGCCTGAGCCGGACATCTGCACCAACCTCGTCGAGATGGCTCAGCGTGCGAGATCTACCCAGTCTAAACCAGCCGTGAAGCGTGCCTTCGTTGGAGTCATCCACAGAGGAGAGCGTGAGGACAAGTCAGAACATGGTAGCGAGACCGTCGTCTATTCCGGCGATAAGTCCTCGACCGGAGAGACCGAATCGCTATACCATTTGCAAGGCGACCAGGTTAGGGGATGTTCCGATGGCGACAGTATTCCAGACCCCCCAGGTCAGATCAACAGGGTTGGAATATTCATGGCCGGCACGCAGGCGGCGAATCACTCTTCGACCGCCGCAGCAATGCTCTCTGGTTCAGCAGCGGCAGCGGCAGCAGGGGCAGGAGGCCTTGTGCGCCCGCCGGTTCAAGTTCTGTCTAATCTGTTTGATGCACTAGCCGCGCTTATGGCAGAGGCCAATCCGGCGGATCAGGATGCCCATGATGCAGAGATTGCAATGGTGAGAGAGCAGATTGTACAAGCCAAAGCAGATCTGGCAGCAGAAAAGGACAGGATGGCCGCAGAGCGGGCCGCTTTGGACGCCCAGGCCTATAAGCTCATGCTTGACCAGAACGCATCGCAGGAGGTCTTGAAGCGGAAGCACAGATCACTCCTGCCGTTAGGGTTTGACCGTCGAAATATCTTTCACACTCCGAGAGCTGGACCCAGTAATCCGCCGCAGTACCTGGAGGCAAACCGGATCGAAGCACCAGGGCCAGGGGCGACGGTCCAACCCCGCCTGATGGAAGCTCCTCAATAGAACATTGTGGTTCCTCCGCCGGTTCAGACACCTCCGGGTCATTATTCTAATCCTATGGACAATCTTGTTGCAGCTGCTGCGCGATTAGAGGCTATTCCGATCGAAGGGGATTGTCCGCAAGCGATAGAGACACGCCGGGTTAAGGAACTTCTCCGGACCGCGCTGATTCAACAGGAGGCATATTCATACATCCGCGATCGGATTCACTCCACACCTCGTCCAAGCCGGAGCTATAGCAGATGCATGGATGAACCAGCCATATCGAGCAACGCACGAGGCCATGAAGCGGCCCGTGGCAATAACCCGGCAGGTGGTGTTCGTGATGCTCAGGATGTGGTGGACCGGGCCCGAGCACGAAGGGAGGCCGAGTTAGCAGCACAGAACGAGGCGGGTCAGCTTACACCGGTTCGTCCTACCACCTCTGTCGGGCCAGGGGTCGCATCCGCTTTGGGAGTGCCTTGTTTAGTCCCAGCTTTACGCAATGTACGCCTGCCCAAGGATTTCAAGGGTCCGCGCAAGGTGCCGAATTACACCGCCGATTTATCTCCGGAAGCGTGGGTAGAGAGTTATGAGATGGCCATGGAGATGCCAGATGTGGATGAGACCGCGTGTGCAAAGTACTTCACCATGATGCTTGAAGGCACGACCCGTACTTGGTTGAAGAGCCTGCCGCCCAATTCTATTAGCTCATGGGCCCAGTTGCGGGCCCGGTTTATCCAGAATTTCAAAGATACGTGTAAGCAGCCCAAGTCCATAGTAGACCTGACGGCTTGTGTTCAGGAGGACGGAGAATCAACAACCCATTGGGTACGCCGCGTTTCGGAGGTCTTACACTCGTCTGGCAGGATCAATGCTGATTCTGCGATCTTAACCCTGTAGGGCAACTGCCGGTTTAAGCCTTTAAAATTGAAATTGGGGCGCATGAAGCATTTTTGTAATGACATGGGAACTCTCATGGCCGCTTTAGTGAAGTATGCTGATTCGGATAGTACCAAGGATCCCGAGACTGACGATGATGAAGCAGGGAAGGGAAAGAAGAATAGCAACTCCAAGGGGCAACAGTACAAACCGGCGGGTCATGGAAATGGAGGCAAGCGCAAAGCGGATGGCAGCATGGACTTTGTGGCTAACACTAACGCACAGGACAGGGGTCAGCGGCGCAGAGGTAAAGCGGCAAATCGTAATGGGGCTCCAAATCCTAATGCAGATCGTTTGAATTATTTGTTGAATCAGCCTTGCCCAAAGCACGGGACGAAGGAGGCGCCGGCTAACCACCTTTGGAAGGATTGTTATATTATGAAGGAGTTTAAAAACTCTAATGCCTTCCGGTATGACCGCGGGTCAGGTGGCGGTTCAGGATCCGGTTTTCATGGGCCGGGTCACGATGGAGCTTCTGGTTCAGGTCTCAATCAGGGCGGTCACAACAACCAGAATAGTCAGAACGGTCAACAACAGCAGCAGCAGTCGGGTTATCAGAGCCAGCCGAAACAGTTGAACAATGGGAAATATCACGTTTTCACAACTAGCTTGGATAAACGCGACCGAAAACTCCACAAGAGAGCAGTGAACTCTGTTGAACCGGCCGTACCACGTTACTTACGCTGGTCGGAGCAGCCTATCGTGTGGAGCAGGGAGGACCACCCACCCCGGGTTGATAATCCGGGCCAGCTAGCGTTAGTGGTAGACCCTCAGGTGGGAGGTTATAAATTCACCAAGGTACTCATGGATGGAGGGAGCAGTATTAACATCCTATACTATGAGACATTCCGCCGCATGGGACTAACAGACAAAGATCTCAGACCGTCTAATACGGTGTTGCATGGTGTGGTGCCAGGAAAATCAGCATATCCTGTTGGTAAGATAGCCCTGGATGTGGCTTTCGGGGACGAGCATGATTCACGATCCGAAAAACTAACCTTTGAGGTGGTGAAGATCCGGAGCCCGTACCACGTCTTGTTTGGGCGGCCGGCTTATGCCAAATTCATGGCGCGGCCTTGTTATATCTATCTGCAGCTCAAGATGCCGGGTTACAAGGGGACAATAACGGTTCATGGGAGCCGTAAGGTTGCTTTGGAATGTGAGGAAGGTGATGCGGCTTATGCAGAGTCGGTCTGTGCCACGGAAGAGTTGAAATACTATAAGGACAATGTTGATCCAGCGGACATGATACCTTTGAAGAAGCCAACCACAGAACATGACTCGGATCTGAAGTTCAAATCGGCAGCTGAGACCAAGCTTGTTGACTTCGTGCCCGGTGATTCATCCTAGCAGTTCACTGTCAGTGCCAACTTGGACCCTAAATAGGAAAGCGCGGTCATCGAGTTCATCCGTGAGAATCGGGACATTTTTGCATGGAAACCTTCTGACATGCCAGGTGTACCGAGGGAACTCGCTGAGCACACTCTTAATGTGGATCCTAAGTATAAACCGGTAAAGCAATTTCTCCGTCGGTTTAGCAAAGAAAGGCGCAAAGCCATTGGAGAGGAAGTGGCCAGGCTCTTAGCAGCTGGTTTTATCATTGAGGTGTTCCATCCAGAGTGGCTTGCTAATCCGGTGCTGGTTCTTAAGAAAAACGGCACTTGGCGTATGTGTGTGGATTACACGGATCTTAACAGGGCTTGTCCAGCGGATCCTTTTGCCCTCCCCCGCATTGACCAGATCATTGATGCCTCAGCGGGTTGTGAGTGTTTGAGTTTTTTGGATGCATATTCTGGATATCATCAGATCAAAATGGCGGTTAAGGACCAGGAGAAGACATCGTTCATTACTCCTTTTGGAGCCTTCTGCTATGTATCTATGCCCTTCGGGCTCAAGAGTGCCCAAGCCACTTATCAGCGGTGTGTACAGAATTGCCTGCATAAACAGATAGGTCGCAATGTGCACGCCTATGTGGATGATATTGTAGTCAAGTCAAGGCAGAAGGAGACGCTGGTGGATGATTTGAAGGAAACCTTTGACAACTTGCGAGTTTACAAGATGATGCTTAACCCGGCCAAGTGTGTCTTTGGTGTTCTGGCAGGCAAGTTACTGGGTTTTCTTGTGTCCAATAGAGGAATTGAGGCTAATCCGGAGAAGATTGCGGCTATCACCTCCCTGGCTAAACCGAAGTGTATCAACGATGTTCAGCGTTTGGCGGGCCGGATCGCCGCACTGAGCCGGTTTATCAGCCGCCTCGGAGAGAAGGCTATCCCTTTGTACCAGATGCTGAGAAAGACAGATCAATTCATCTAGAGTCCGGCTGCTGATGAAGCATTGGAGGACTTGAAGCGGCAATTAGCCAATCCGCCCGTTCTTGCAGCTCCGGTCGACAAGGAGCCGTTGTTATTATACGTAGCGGCCAATGCTCGGGCAGTTAGCGTGGCTATCATGGTGGAGCGCAAGGAGGCAGGCAAGGAATATCCGGTTCAGCGGCCGGTTTATTATATCAGCGAGGTGCTTATTGAATCCAAGCAAAGGTATCCGCATTGGCAGAAGCTGGTATATGGAGTTTTCATGGCAAGCCGGAACAGTATTTTCATGGGCACCCCATCACAGTGGTCAGTTCAGCTCCCTTGGGCGATATCATACAGAACCGGGAGGCGACTGGCCGGATTGCCAAGTGGGCTATAGAGCTTGGGCCACACGGATTGAAGTACGTGTCTCGGACGGCGGCGAAGTCTCAAGCGCTTGTTGATTTCATCCATGATTGGACGGAGTTGCAAGCACCAGAGGAGAAGTCGGATCATACATATTGGACTATTCATTTTCATGGATCCAGGCAATTGGAAGGCTCGGGGGCTGGAGTCGTATTAACTTCCCCACGAGGTGATAAGTTTTGTTATGTTCTCCGCTTAATGTTCCCTTGTACTAATAATGCAGCTGAGTAAGAAGCCTTGCTCCATGGTCTCCGGATGGCTAAGGAGATGAACTTAAGCCGGGTTAAGTGCTTCGGTGACTCGGACCTCGTGGCTCAACAGGTGTCTGGCACTTCGGATTCTAAGGACCCGCTCATGCCCGCCTATCGTCGTGAAGTGGATAATATCGTGGGTCACTTCAAGGGTTATCAAGTGGATCACGTGGACTGTCGAAAGAATGAAGCGGCGGATGCTTTAGGCCGGTTGGGCTCTCAGCGCAAACCGGTCCCACCTAATGTCTTTCTTGATGTGTTGCACAACCCGTCAGTTAAGCTCCCAGGTGAAGCGGATTTGGTTATTCCTGATCCGGAGGCTGAATTGGTGGCAGCCCTGCATGTTATTCTGGATTGGACAGTTCCTTATCTTGCGTACATGAACCGGCGGGAGTTACCGAAGGATGAGATTTTAGCCAGGCAGATAGTCCGGCGATCCAAGTCTATGACGATTGTCAATGGCGAATTGCATCATTGTAGTGTATCAGGGGCGTTTCAACGTTGTGTTTCTCCTGAAGAAGGCTGTGAAATCTTACGAGAAATCCATGAAGGAGATTGTGGACACCACACCGGTTCAAAGTCTCTGGTGGCCAAGGCGTTTCGTCACGGGTTCTACTGGTTGACAGCACATGCTGATGCGGAGGACTTGGTTAAATGGTGTGACAGCTGCCAGAAATTTTCAAGGCGTGCTCATGTGCTGGCTCAAGAATTGAGGATGATCCCAATCGCTTGGCCGTTTGCAACTTGGTGCCTGGATATGGTCGGACCTTTTAAAAGATCCAAGGATAAGAAAACGCACCTTTTGGTGGCAGTTGACAAATTTACCAAGTGGGTTGAAGCGGAGCCTGTCAGCAAGTGTGATGCAGCAACGGCGGTGTAGTTCATCAAAATGGTGATTTTCCGGTTTGGCTTTCCACACAGTATCATTACTGACAATGGTACCAATTTATCCAAGGGCACTATGAAAGAGTTCTGTGAACGTGAGCACATCCGACTTGATGTATAATCAGTGGCTCACCCCCAGTCCAATGGGCAGGCATAACGGGCTAATCAAGAGATCTTGCGAGGCATCAAACCCCGGCTTATGGTTCCACTGCAAAGAACACCAGGATGTTGGGTTGAAGAACTACCATCTGTGCTATGGAGTATCAATACTACGCCCAACCGATCCACAGGATACACGCCGTTTTTTATGGTCTACGGAGCGGAGGCAGTTCTCCCTAGTGATATCCGGCACGATTCGCCTCGTGTGGTAGCTTATGTTGAAGCGGACAATGAGACAGCACGGCAAGATGCTTTGGACCTATTGGACGAGGAGCGTGATATAGCGGCGGCCCGTTCGGCGATTTATCAACAAGATCTTCGTCACTATCACAGTCGCCGGGTTAGAACCAGAACTTTTCAAGAAGGAGATTTGGTGCTTCGACTCATCCAAGACCAGACAGATATGCACAAGTTATCCCCACCCTGGGAGGGACCTTTCATGGTCAGCAAGAAGCTGCACAACGGGTCGTACTATCTGATTGACATTCGAGAGCATAAAGATTCACGCACATCAGAGGAGGAGACCAACAGGCCATGGAACATAGCTCATCTTCGGCCTTACTACACTTGAGCCATTGGCTCTATCTATGTACATATTATGACAGTGTATATATTATCTTTGATATAATAAAACCGGAGCCTCAGCTAAAGAGGGGTCTCTGTCTTTTCTTATCATGCGTGGTTACATGGAGTGGTTCTGTTTTAAAGCGGCCTCCGGTTTACCCCTTGAATTTTGCTTTTTTATATATCACTTGGGGCCTTGGTCGCGTCCGAACCAACGCGACACCTTTTGATAGGCGAAAGCCACCAGATCACTTGGGGACATGGTCAAGTCTGAACCAGTCACGCCTCTTGATCGGCCTAAGGCCATAAAATCACCTGGGGGCTTGGTCGAACCCGAACCATTGCCACGCCTTTTGATTGGCATATATGCCACGGTTTCATTTGGGGACCTGGCTGACTTGAACCATTGTCACTCCAATTGGGGGCTTGGTCCTGTCCGACCATGGTAACACCATCTGATCAGCTCAGTATAGCATATTTTTTGCAAAACGGTTTTTATCATTGCCTTTGCTTCCATGTTTATTTCATGGCTTGTTTTCTTAGTTTTTTGTTGTGTTTTCTTTATACCAACAACACCTTTTTCCGGTTCAGCCGATGGATTTGATTCCCTTTTAATCCGGAGAAGTATGCCCGGTTTACCCTTCCTGTTAACATCATGGAGTAACAGTGGGGCTCGTAATGACCCAGTACGGTTTATATGGGAGCTGTTTTCTCCCCCTTTGACGGTAATGGTTTATAAAGCCTCCGCTTCAAGCCTGGCTAAGCCGGTTTCATGCCCAGATATGGCAGGTACTTTGTATCGCCTATTTTGTTATGTATTTTGAATACATTGCTGATACATATCAAGATTATAAACCGGCTGGCGGTATAACCGCCACCGAAGTTCAAGTTTTTCTGATTGCAGGAAATATTAAACGAGGTTTTTCAAGCAAAAGCATCAGTACTTATGCGCGAAGGCATATTCAAGGCAAAAGTATTAACTATCCTATTACAAGGCAACACGGTGCGCAAATAAGATCATTGTTATTTTGGCAAGACATCGTAAGGCAACTGTTTAAACCGGCTTCCGGTTCAAGCTTGCTCATCGTCCTGCGCCGCTTCAGCTTCCTCGTCTCTATCCATTGGCTGGAAATCAACAGTGGTCCAGTCGATTCCCATTAAAGCTTGAAACACAACCTCTTCATGGATCAGAGAAGACGGTTCAATATCAGGAGCGTAAGTATGCTTACGGATTGGAGGAATCAGATTCTCCGCTTCAAGAGTTGGGGCAGGCACTCGCTTGTTCTGATCGTTGTATTGAGCTTGATAATGCGTCAAGTCGGCCTCTTCGGCTAATTGACAAGCCAGAGGGTGCACTGCATGGTTTATTGCCCTCAAATCATCTTCATTAAACTCGGAGCCATCTTCCTTCAGGCTGGGATAGCCTTGAGCTGCCTCCACAGGGTCGAAATCCGGCACCCATGCCTTTGCCCAGATTAAGGCGTTAATGGCTCCGATTCGAGCAGCAGATTTTTTCAGCTCTTCAATCCGAGCAGGAAGCACTGATAACCTATAAGAGTGTCCTGAATTAGAGAGGGTGCCGGATTGTTATGAGAAGCTGTGGTGATAATCCGCTGTGCTCCGGTATACAATTGTTCAACTAACGTGTAGGCAGCCTTCAGCTTCTTCCGCACATCTGACCCTAAGTGCCCAATGCGTGTACCTGCAACAATACAGGGATGATCTCAAACCGGATTTATTATAAGCAAGCCAGAGTTGTCACAGAGACTAAAAGGAGCTTACCAAAGATAGCAGCGGTCATGGAGTGTATTTGCCGCTTTACGGCGGTCCGTTCATCTACCACCGGTTTAAGAGCAGCCTCAGCATTTTCCGCTCTTTTTGTTAAAGCGGCCTTCTCAGTGGCCCAATCAGCCCGCTCTTTCTTGAAGCCCTCCTTTAGCTGTTCAGTGATATTCAAGGCGCTGGTTAATTCTTACCTTGCCTTGTCTGTTTCAGCCTGTTGGGTTTTCAAGGTTTCCTGCAGATCAGTAATCTGGTCCTCTTTGACCCTTACTTCAGCCTGCATACAGACAGTACTTGGCTTTAAACAAAACGGTACAAGAATTTCAAGTATCAATCACATAACAAGTTATATGCTTGATACTTGGGGGCTAATGCACCTTCAATTTTCATCTATTGCAAAGTCCCAAGCTCAATACAGGTATTCAACTTGGCACTTGGGGGCTAATGGCTATTTGCTCAATTATGTTCTGATGTTACAATCATATTTGGAGTCCCGGTTTAACTATGTTAAGTTGAACCGGCACTTGGGGGCTATACTGACGGATTTCAAAGTACTAAGGATTATGCTCAAGCCCCGGGTTGAAGAATGTTACAAACCGGCCCTTAGGGGCTAGGAGAATTAATACAGTGGCAGGAAGTAAAGAAGAAACACAAGATAGTTACCTCAAATTTGTCTCTCATCATCTTTACCAGGCCAGCTTCACAGTCGCGGCTAGTATATAGCCGGTTCAAGTAACCAGAATGCAGGTCTTGGGCACTCAGAGCAGCATATGTTTCCAGCTCTATATCCCATTTGCCTTTGTTCTTGGCAGAAAAATCCTCTTTCACTATATGCTTGGTTAAAGCAACAGGATTCCCAGGTTCAAAGCGACCTACGCCGGTAATTACAACATCATCATCTTTAGACTCACCGGTTTGCGTTGGTGCGGTCGGTTTATCAGCAGGACTGCGGGATTTTTCAATTCGGACGGAGCTGGCAGGCGGGTCAGCAGAGACTGAGGTATTGATAGGCCTTTCCTCATGAATAGCATCGTCTTGCAAAGGAGGATCATTGGGAATATCTTCATGAGTAAACGCTTCAAGATCTGGCGCTTTATCCTGTTCTGGGGTGACATCTTCTTCAGCCGCTTTGTCCAGGCGGGCCTTCTTGCTCGATTTAGGTTTAGCCCTGAAAGAAAAACAAAGAGTCAAGGAACAACATAAGTTATTACACAGTATACCGGAAACATATGTTCAGCCTAGCTTACCCAAGAACCGTTTTCAGTGGCGGCAGCTGAGTAGCAGACGATTCACCAGAGGATGAATGAGAAGTAACCTGATAATCGGAGTCAGGGATTAAGAGGTTGACGGAAGAAACCCGCTTTAGGATATAAATCAATAAAAAGGTCGGAGACCTCGGAGCGGCGTTTTCGAACCAGACTGTTTGGTAAACCAGCGGAGGTAACTACCTGGCCACTGTGCCGGGTTGTGCGGCAAGCTTCATGTTGCTGAGTCTTCATAAGAAATTTGGGATCCAAGTAAGCAAGAGGATGAGAAAATTTAACTTTCCGGTTTGCTTGGCGAAATTTTGGCAAAGGCAAATTTTCTGAATCGGAAGAGAGAATAGTTACCTCAGCGATGTCAGCATTACTGGCTTCAGCGTCGTCCTGACAAGTATCATCATCAATAAGGCGTGTAAAATGTAAGCCTAGTGAATCAAGTTCTACCTCAAGGTCCGGGTTACCCACATCATCATCAATAGCTGGGTCAGATGAAGCGGTGGTTTTCCTTTTGTAAGCTGGCTTCTTGATAACTTTGGTCTTGGGCCGGGTTGACCGTCCTGCCTTCTCTGCTTTGTCTTGTAGAAGCTTCTTGCTCCAAAACGGATTATCACCCTGGTCCAGTAGTAATTAATGTCAGACGGAGAAAGCAGTAACAGGTTCAATAAGAGAACAATCAAAATTTTACCGCTGGCGGTTTGTTGGTGGCGCAGTAGGGAGGCAGACTGGTTTGAGCGCAGAGGTGCTCCGGTTCATTCAACATCTTCTTCACAGAATCTGTGACTTCGTCATCAGAGAGTTGGATTTTAGTGTGTTGGAGTGGGTCATCGACGCTATCAGTATACTTGCACATCAAACCGGAGCGCCGGCTGAGAGGCAGTATGCTCCATGATATCCAACAACGTGCAAGGTCTATTCCCATTAAACCGTTTGCCATGAAGGCTCGGAGCTTGGAGAGTTGCGGAGCATATTTACTTCTCTCCTTGGCACTTCATCTTTGTGGGAAGGGGTGAGTGTTGCTGAGCCTCTCCGGACGAAAGCCAGGCAAGGGATTTTCATTGTCAGGGGAGGTGTCTTTGCAATAAAACCAAGTTGCATTCCACTCCTTGGGATGAGTATGTAGTTTGACGTGGGGATAAGTGATCTCTTTTCTCTTCTGAATGGCCATACCGCCCAATTCGGTATTGGGGCCGTCAGTAAATTCAGTGCGGCGGTTTAAGTGGAAGCAGTCTCTAAACAACTCGACTGAAGGCTCCTCTTGAAGGTATACCTCAGAGAGCACTTGAAAGTGGCATAGATTGGTAACAGAATTGGGGCCAATATCTTGTGGACGGAGCTGAAAATTGGCTAACACATCCCGGTAAAATTTAGAACCAGGCGGTTTGAAGCCCCGGGCTAGTGATCTGCAAAAACCACAACCTCTCCCTCTTGAGGTGTGGGAGGACATTCATTTCCAGGAACCCTCCAATGGATCGTATCTTTGCTGTCTAAAGCGCCGATCAGGACTAAATCATCCAATTGAGTTTCTGTGACGCGAGAAGGAACCCAATTGCACTCATATACTTGTTTGTCCATGGTGAGATCTACAAGAAATAGGTGATTCCAGTTCAAGAATATGTTTGGATAAAAGAAGGTGCTGATCTGAACAAAGCTAAACCGGAGGCAGTACACATAAACCAAATTTCTATGAAGTGGCATCATATGGGTTCTGGTGGTTCAACAAGGGGACTAATGGTGTATACCGGTTTACTAATTTTTTCTATAGTAAGTTAAATCGCCTGATCTAAACATCGGAAGCAATCGAAGTTGTGGATGGCTAAGTATGCAGAAACAGGTTTCACAAAATCCTATTGCAGTAGTGGATCTAAAGCAAGCTCAGAAAAACAGAAAATATTCAAAAGAGTGAGGCGGAACGGAAGTGAACCAATGAGCGGATATGTACGTGAGATCTATGGACTTAGGTGTGAAATTACAGGCGGATGCTAAAAGATTACTATTAAACAGAGCAGGGGTTCACAGATTCATTCAAGAGTCAGGGTATGAGTATGAACAGGCAACGAACACGGCGCGAACATGAAACCCTAAGAACAGATCTAGGTCAAGAAGAGAAGAAGGCTTACCGGAAATGAAGAAGACGCGGAAGGATGCCGCAGTACTCTGGTGCGTTCAGGTTGATGCAGCGGCCCAGGACGATGCAGAGGTCGACGGCGGCAGCGGAGCTCCAAGGCTGGCGATGCGAGGAAGACGAAGAAGAAGAGACAAAGGGAAGAAAAGGAAATGACCCTTCGGTCTTATTTATAAGGCAACAGATGTAGGTCAGGCGCGCGAATCCAGGAGCTAAATTTTCGGAAGTGGAGCTGATGGCCTGGATGTCACAGATCTATTAATAAAGGAGGGCGTTATAAATGATAGCCTCGTGATGACGTCATGCCGGTTTACTGCAACCAGAAATGATGACGACATGGCGGTTTACCAATTACCAGAAGATGTCCAAGACAAAGATTTTGTGAAGGATTGACATGAACCAGTTCAAATCAATCTGGGGCCTAATGTTGGGGATATTACCACTGGGCGTGAACCGGCCTACTTGGGCCGGGTTAACTTCATTAGTAGTATAAGCAGATGAAGGCCCAAGGCCTGTAGTCGGTTTAGAACCTGTAGCCGTAAACCGGCCTGATGTATAACTTGTATTGTAAGTTAGGAATAGAGAGATACCAACCGGGATACGAGTATGAACCGGTTGGGACTCTATGGACTGACGGGCGTCACCCGTGTATATAAGGGGACGACCCGGCGGCGGTTCAGGACAGACAACGACAACTCGAGCCTAGGCGAAGCTTGTTTGCTCCCTAGCCATCGAGACCACATCAATTCCATCACAACTAGACGTAGGCTTTTACCTTCATCGAAGGGGCCGAACTAGTATAAAGCCTCGTGTCTTTGTGTCCACTTTAACCCCTTCGAGTTAACCCGTAGCGATGGCTCCTTGACTAAGTCCTTTCACTAGGACATCTGCCGTGACAAATCCACGACACAGTGGATAAATTCACAAAGTTGGTTGAGGCAGAGCCAGTCAGTAAGTGTGATGCAGCCACGGCGGTTCAGTTCATAAAAAAGGTGATCTTTCATTTTGGTTTTCCACACAGTATTATAACGGATAATGGCACTAATCTTTCCAAGGGTGCCATGGAAGAGTTCTGCCAACGAGAACATATCCAGCTCGATGTTTCGGCTGTTGCTCATCCTCAATCCAATGGTCAAGCAGAAAGAGCTAATCAGGAGATTTTGAAGGGTATTAAACCCCGGCTCTTGGTCCCATTATAGTGAACGCCGGGTTGTTGGGTGGAGGAGTTACCCTCTGTGCTTTGGAGTATCAATACTATGCCTAACAGATCTACGGGTTACACACCTTTCTTCATGGTGTATGGAGCAGAGGCGGTCCTGCCAAGTGACATCCGGCATGACTCACCCCGCGTGGCAGCTTACGTTGAGGCTGATAACGAAAAAGCTCATCAGGATGCACTTGATTTATCGGATGAGGAGCTAGACTTGGCAATAGCCCGCTCGGCGATTTACCAGCAAGACCTGCACCGCTATCACAGCCGTCGGGTTAGAAGCAGAACCTTTCAGGAAGGCGACTTAGTGCTCCGGCTCATCCAGGATCAGTCTGATATGCACAAGCTGTCCCCACCTTGGGAAGGACCCTTTGTGGTCAGCAAGAATCTGAACAACGGGTCATACTACCTCATCGATGTTCGAGAGCACAAAGACTCACGTAAGTCGGAGGAGGAGACCCGCCAGTCGTGGAATATCGCTCATCTTCAGCCTTACTATACTTGAGCCACGGGCTCTCAAGATGTATATATTCTGACGATGTATATATTATATAAAGCAATAATGCAGGACCTCTATCCTTTTCACCCTCAAAGGTTTATATGTATTCTTTATCAGGTGGTGGAAACAACCAACAGGGAGCGGATCATATCTGAATCCAGCTTTCCCTTTGGTCCGGCTAATGATCATATCTGAATCTAGCCATGATCACTTGGGGGCTTCCTGTTCAAACATAGGTCGTTTTCGAACCGAAGAGAACATAGCTGTCGATAACCACTTGATCGACATACTGCCAAACCCATTTGGGGGCTTCTTGATCATATTTGAATCATAGCTTAACCCCTTTGGGTCTGACATGGATCGTATTCGAATCAGCGTCATTAAACAACTCTTATGGTCACTTGGGGCCTTCCTGTTCAAACATAGGTCGTATTCGAACCAAAGAGAACATAGCTGTCGATACCCGCTTGATCGGCATCGCCAAAGCCACTTGGGGCTATATGATCGTATCCGAATCTTAGCTTAACCCCTTTGGAACGGTTTACTGATCGTATTCGAATCAGAAGCCTTTGAATATTGTTTATTATCCATTATATTTCATAAGCATAATTACTTGACTATCTTGAGACCTTCTTGAAAGCACTATGAGATGGGTTTTTTCCCCCGACTTAATATTCATCACCCCAGGTTGTTAAGTGCCAGGTGAACATTATATGTTCCAACTTTCAGGAGTTATATTTACCCGCATGGGTTGGGTCATATAAGCATGCGGGATTACTAAAAGGATCGCAGGACAAGGCGAGCAATTTTTTTGTTTAACATAAAGGAATAGAAGATCAATATAAGCTGGAAGGATATAGCGATGGCGGCTTAAGGAAATATTGAGTGCCATAAACGTGCGTGAAGGCATGGCAAAAGTCGAGAAGTTTTTCATACCCTATTACAAGACTCCCCGAGTCTGAATAATGAAGCATTGTTTTTACAAAGACATAAACATGTGACGCCTGGCGGTTCACTCATTTGGTTGGCTTGAAGAATCCGGGTTATCCTTCTCCGCCTCTCCGTCGGCTGCCCTGTCCTGGAAGGTGGACGATGCCCAGTCAATGCCACTCAAGGCTTCAAACTCAGCTTCGTCATCTATTAAACCGGCTGGGTCGACTTCAGGGGCAAAGGTATGCTTACGGATTGGAGGGATCAGGCTGACATCGTCATAAAGAGGCGTTGGGATACTCCGATTCTCGCTGTCATAACCCGAATGATATTTGGTAAGATCAGTATCATTCCCAATAAGAGTAGCCATGGGGCGTATATCTTTGACACAGACGATGAAATCCTGTTCATCAAATAAGGTCCCATCCTCTTTCAGACTCGGGTATTCAAGAGTGAGGTCGGCCGGGTCTAGTTCTAGAATCGATGCTTTCACCCGGCTCAACGCGGCTATGGCCCCGGCTCTTGCGGACGCCCGCCTTAGATCTTGGACCCGCTGAGGTAACACAGCAAGACGCTTCAGCACGTCTTGCAGGAGGTGAGGAACATCATTTGATAAAGCTAGAACGGCCAAAGCACGTTGTGACCCGGTGTAGAGCTGTTCCACTAGAGTGTAAACCGCCTTCAGCTTGATCAACATGTTCTACTTGAGGTTTGTGCTCCTGGGGCCTGCATTATTAAACATAAGGTGAGCCGAAGGTGACAATTGAAGTAATCATTGAAAGAAGGTTTGCAAAGTTTAAAGTTTATATGAGTAACTTACCAAAGATTGTTGAGACCATTTGAGATATCTGGCATTTTAAGCCGGACAGCTCCGCTGTTGCTTCTGCAAGCAATGCCTCTGCCGTCTCGGCCCGGGTCACCAGTGAAGCCTTTTCATCAGTCCAGTTTTTCTTATCTGTTGCAAAGTTTTTCTTCAACTTCTCTTGTTCAGAGATACTGAATTCAAACTTGGAGTTGGCCTTTTGGATTTCAAGTTCTTGGGCTGCCAGGCGATTTTTCAAGTTAGCAACCTTTGATTCAAATTAACTTATGGTGGCCTATATTGATGCCGGGTTATAGTAAGAATCATTATAAGATAAACATTAAGTCCCAAGCACTTTGCAAGCAAAGGTACTTGACACTTGAGGGCTAGTGTATACTAAAGAACTTTAAATTTCTACGCTGGTTCATGGAAATTTAAGTCCCAAGCACTTTGCAAGCAAAGGTACTTGGCACTTGGGGGCTAATGTATGCTGAAGAACTTTAAATTGCTACGCCGGTTCATGAAAATTTAAGTCCCAAGCACTTTGCAAGCAAAGATGCTTGACACTTGGGGGCTAATGTGTATCGCAAGTTCAAAGTATCAGGCTACAATCGGGTTAAATAACTTTCTTTCCAAGCCGGAAAAGCTGTGTTAGGCAATTTTCTAAGTCTACAGCATATTTACTTATAAGCAATAGACTTGGTGGCTGGTACAGTAAGTATGGTTAAAGAAAAGTAACATAGGTCATACCTCAGATTTTTGCTGTATCGGCCTCACCATGTCAATTTCCAGGTCGCGGATGCTATGTGCTTGACTGATATAGCCAGAGACCATATCCCCAATACTCAAATGAGTATACCCTTCAATGTCTAACTTGGCCTTTCGACGCTCCAAAAGCTCCTCCTTGGCAGAGCACTTGGCAAGGACAGTGGGCTGACCCGGCTCGACAAACTGGGTCTTGAGAATTTCAACTTCCGGATCAGTTGTTTTGGCCGGGTTAGGAATTTCCGGTTTATCAGAACCGCCAAGAGTTTCCTTAGCGGGCGGATCGGAGGTTGGTGCTGGAATATAATAAACCAGTTCAGGCGGCGGTTGATGAGTGGAAGTGTTAGGGGCATCTTTTTCGAGTTCCGGTTCAGTTATGACCAGATCTTGGGACGGCTTATTCTTTTTTGCCCTCTTACTGGGCTTCACTTGCACGCTGTGGACAAGGCAGAAGGCTGAGTACAAAAACATGAGTATGGTAAAATATAAGGTAAATAAGTTTACATTACCCGGGGGCGGTTTTCAAAGCCGGCATGTTGGATTACATAGACTCGTCGGAGGAAGGTGAGGTCTCCTGATAATTTGAGTCAGATGAATTGAGAGGAGGATGTATTAAGCCCACTAAGGGGAAAGCAGAATATAAGTCGGAAATAACCTCAGTTTGGTGCTTCCTGGTTACATCAAGTAAGCCGGAGGAGAGTTCTGCGTCCTTGGAGGTCCGGGTATGCCTCCGGTTTTCATGAGTCTGTTGCTTCAAAAGAGATTGAGGATCTTGATAAGCTAGAGGATGTGAAAATCTTACTTTCCGGGTCACCCTTCGGATTTTTTTGCTTTGGAAAAGGCTCTGAGTCGGAGGAGATTATAGTTACCTCTTCGTCAACCGCTTGGCTATTCCCCGTGTCCTCCTGAAAGGATAGAATGTCAATAAAATAATGATAAAAGAGTCAGGAGAATTAAGGATTACCTCTTCTTCATCGTCAGAAGTGTCGTCCAATTTGAGTAAATCTGAAGCGCTTGGCTCCTTCTTCCTTGAAGTTCCTGTTTTGGCGGCCTTTCTTTCGGTTCTCTTGGCCGCTCTGGCTTGTTTGGCAGCCTCATGGTCATACTTGACTTTCCAGAAGTTGTCATTGTCCTGAGAAAAAAGGTAAAGGGTTATAAATAAAAGCAAGGTATAACACAGTAAGGAGTAGTTATTGAGGCTGATGACTTACAGCAGGGGCCGGGTTCTTCTTGCAGAAAGGAAGTAAGCCAAAGACATTACTAGTCACCGTGCCCTCTTTCAACAACGTCTGGGTCGTAGCCTCCACCACATCATCTGGTAAGTCGTCGGGACTATGACGCAGTGGGTCATTCTTCTCGCCTGAGTAAGTGCACATTAAGCCGGGGCGGTGGCTTAACGGAAGCACTCGCCAAGCAACCCAGGCTCGGACCAGGTCAATGCCGTCTAAGCCATTTCCCAAAAGAGCTTTGATTTTACTAATGGTGGGAGCGAGTGGCAGACGTTCAACAACAGTCAGTTTATCCGGCAGCGGGTGGTTGGATTCAAGGCGCAAGGCGCGGAAGCCGGGCAGAGGATTTTCCTCAGCTGAAGAAGTGTCCTGGCAGTAGAACCACGTCCGATTCCAATCCTTTGCATGACTCGGTAGTTCAGCATAAGGAAAAAGGTAGTCTCTCCGCCGCTGTATCGAGATGCCACCAAGTTCCAGACTGGGCCCGTTGGCGTGTTCGTTCTGTTTGTTTAACTAAAACAATTCTCTGAATAAAAGTAAGCTGGATTCTTCTCCAAGGTACACCTTGCAGAAGACTTGGAAGTTGCAAATATTTGACACAGAATTGGGCCCAATGTCTTGAGGTCTGAGATCAAAGAAATGCAAAACATCCCTGAAGAATTTTGAACTGGGTGGAGCGAGGCCCCGGTTCATGTGATCAGTAAATACGATCACCTCCCCCTCATTGGGTTGAGGCTTCTCCTCTGACGGGTTAGGAGCACGATAAGACATGACCTCCTTCTTGGGCAGATGGCCGGATTTCACAAAATTAGACAAAGTGCTTTCTGTAACGACGGACTTGACCCAGTTACAGGTCACCGAAGGTTTGGGAGCCTTGGGTGCCATTAGGCAAATTGAAACCTATGAAAAAAGATAAATTTCCGGTTCAACTTATACCCCGGAGGAGGACATCATGAAATTATTCGAAACGGCGGCTTAAGAAGGGGCCTAATGACATATGGGTAATTATTCTATGGTATTTAAGCCGCTACAAGTATCAAAGGCAGTTAAGTTTTCTTAAATCGCCGGAAGCAAGCAAGGTTGACCAAACAGTGTCATTACCTTAAAACTGGCTGTATGGACTATCGTGGTTGAACAGAGTCCACAGGTGCAGATTTTTGATTAAGTGTGGAACAAACAAGTTTCACAAGTTTTAGCTATTATTTTGGATCAAACAATTGCTTTGAAAAGAAAATTTTCTAGATCTAAAACCAGTACAGAGAAGTTCATACACTCGAAGGAGGCCTTTAAACAAGGGAAATGAGATTTTTTTTTCTATTCGAGATGGATGCGGAACAACCACCGCAGTAGTTCTAGCTGTCTAGAGATCAAAAAGGAGCACGGGAAAGGAAAAATATCAAGGGTTTGCAACGGGCGGCTATGAACACCGACGAACTCGGGAGGCCGCAGTGCAGATCTAAACGCAGGAAAGGAAAGAAGCTTACGAATGCAGAGCTGCTGCAGGGTTCCATCGTGTTTCTCTGGATAAGTCAGGTTGGTGCAGCGTCTTGAGTTGGAGAAGACGAGGAGCTCGACGGTGGCAGCAGCGGCGGAGCTCGAGTAACAGGGAGGCAGGGAGAAGAGGAAGACGACTGAGGGAGAAAATGAAAAGGACCTAGGTCGAGCCTATTTATAGGGAAGTGCGGACTGGGACGGTGCGAGAAACGAGGAGATTTAATATCATTATCCAGCGACCCCGACGCCTTGGGTTTCAGGATGATCAGTAAAGGCAAAGATCCATTGAAGATATAGCAGAATAAAATAAGGATTTAATTCGAGATGATGTCATGACGGGTTGACGTGGATCCAGAAGATGACGTCATGGCGGGTTAAACCCTTTTGCACAGACAGAAGACCGAAGGCTTATTTCTCAAGGTATTTTAAGATTGACATGAACCGTTTCAAATCAATCTGGGGCCTAATGTTGGGGATGTAACTATTTGTATAAGCCGTCTATGAGGGGCTGGGTTATGCAAAGAGAGATTTATCAGAAGAAGCCCAAGACCAAGTATGATGATGGAGGTTCAATAAAGGGTCTAAAGCCCACCAGCGACTTAAGGCCCGTCGTAGTAAACTGCCATAATGGCATGACTTGTATCATAAGGTAGATTTAAATAGTCACCGAGCCGGACACTGTTTATGAGCCGACCGGGGCTCTGTAAGCCGCAGGGCGTCAACCCGTGTATATAAGGGGATGACCCGCTGGCGGCTTAGGGTAAGAAACAACTCATCAAGAACCAGGCATAGCGTATCTCGCTCCCTGGTCATCGAAACATCAAGCAATACCAACCCAACTAGACGTAGGCCTTACCTTCACCTTAAGGGGCCGAACTATAAATCTCTCGTGTCCTTTGTCCCGAATTAACGCCTTTAAGCTTCCTAGTTGCGATGGCTCCACAACTAAGTCCTTGCAAGAGGACATCTACCGTGACAATCCCACGACACCTGCAGTATTCAAAAAGGGTCTACCAAGGATAATCGACATGTTGTCTTCCTCGGGCATTTAAATTTGCCTCTATCGCAGGAGGCCTTCCTAGAATTCACACAATTAGAGGCCCTCCTGCCTTTGATCAATCTGTATGGTGAGAGCAAGGACATTTGGAAGTGGCCTTCAAAGTCTGGAGTCTTTATGACAAAGATATACTATGACTCTTGCTTCTCACACCTAGTGGTTGATCCCATATTCAAGTGGATTTGGAAGTGTGCATGCACGCTAAAGCTAAAAGTTTTTGGTTGGCTTCTATTAATGGATCGTTTGAACACCAGGGATATGATGCAACGTCGGCAGTGGATCATCTAGGATGACACTTGTGTGTTATGCAACCTTGCACAACATGAGGATCGGGCTCATCTTTTCCCTGGTTGCAATTTTAGCCAAAGGGTTTGGAACTATCTTGGGATTTCTTGGACTGTTCAACCAAACCAAACCACATATGATATGGCTAAAGCAGTTAGGAAGGATTTTGGTCACCCTTTTTTCTCCGAGGTTGTCTTCACTGCTACTTGGAATATTTGGATACAAAGGAATGGGAAGATCTTCAGAAATGAGCAACCCTCATTTAGAGCTTGGAGAAGGAACTTTATCCATGACATCTCTCTTCTGTCTCACAGGATTAGATGTAAATATAAAGATAGTTTTCTGTCTTGGATAGCTAACCTTTCTTAGACACTTTTCTTGTAAGTATCTTTTCCTTTCTCTGTACATTTGTAAAGTTGTAACTTTTATTATTTTATTTATTAATAAAGGACTGTGAGGCTATTGCCTTGCAGTACATAGTCAAAAAAGTATAACAAAGTCAGTTAAGATAGTAATGTTTGCAACAACAACGGGCACATCCTCACAAATACCGATAGGTATGGCAGTTGATTTGTCAGCCATTTGCAAAGATATTTCAGTAGGTGTATTCAGATCAAGTCTTTTATATAAAGAGAAATGCATAACACTAACACTAGCTCCTAAGTCACATAAAGCAGTTTTCACATAATTTCTTTTGATGGAGCAAGGTATGGTTGGTATTCCCAGATCTCCATGTTTTTTAGGTACTCCATCCTTAAAAGTGTAATTAGCAAAGATGGTGGAGATTTCAGTTTCCGGTATTTTTCTCTTGTTGGTGATGATGTCTTTCATGTACTTTGCATAAGGAGGCATTTTTAAGATATCAGTCAGGCAAGTACGCAAAAAGACTAGCCTAAGCATTTCAGCAAAGCATTCAAATTCTTCATCATCTTTATTTTAGTTGATTTAGGTGGAAAGGGCATAAGCTTTTGAACCCATGGTTCTCTTTCCTTACCATGTTTCCTAGCAACAAAGTCCCTTTTATAATATCTTTTATTCTTGGGTTGTGGGTTATCAAGATCAACAGCTAGTTCTATCTCAACATCATTATCTGGTTCTTTATTATTATTTGGTTGAGTGTCTTCATGAACCTCATCATTATCTTTTTCATTATTAGAAGGTGAATGTTCATTACCAGATTGAGTTTTAGCATCAGAGATAGAGACTTCATTATCATTATCAGGAGGTTTTTCTACTTCAGGTTCACTAGAGGCATGCAAATTCCTCTCATTTTTCTTCTTCTTTATTTAGAAGGACTAGGTGCATTAGTGTTAACTCTTTGAGTGTCTTGTTCAATTCTTTTTGGGTGTCCTTCAGGATAAAGTTGTTCCTGAGTCATCCTACCTCCTCTAGGCATTACTCTAACAGCATGATCTTTGAGATTTAGCAACTTGTTCTAGTTGAGTTTGAACCATAGAGGCATTTTTCCTACACCTCTAACATCATTGGTAATTCTAAATAACAAGTCACTCAAACGAGCGATCATATCAGAGTTGTATTTCAATTGTTTCATAACATTTGCATTGAAGTGATCTTGCTTTTTATTATAATTATAAAACTCATAAAGGCATTGACTAGGATGCATATTGTAAGGATTGCCATTGTCATTGAATTTCATTAAAGAATTTACCGCTACCACCTAAGGTGGTGGTGGTGTTTCAAGCCAATGTATTTCTTCAATAGGAGGTAAATTTTTAACATACTCTGCTTTAATACATTTTTCCTCCATAGATTTCTATGCCTCTTGCATATCTTCAGGACTGAGATATAATTACCCCTCTTCTTCGGAGTAGGTTTGGGCGGTGGTTCGGGAAGAGTCCAATCATCATAATTTTTCAGTATGTTATCCAATAATTCTTCACCTTGTCCAATAGTTCATTCCCTGAGAACACAACCAACACAACTATCTAGGAAATCCCTAGAAGCATCGGTTAGTCCATTATAGAAAATATCAAGTATTTCATTTTTCTTAAGAGGATGATCAGGCAAAGCATTAAGCAATTGGAGAAGCCCCCCCAAGCTTGTGGGAGACTCTCTTCTTCAATTTGCACAAAGTTAAATATTTCCTATAGGGCAGCTTGTTTGTTATGAGGAGGAAAATATTGTTCGGGGAAGTAATCAATCATATCCTGGGGACTACGCACACAACCAGGGGCAAGAGTATGGAAATAATTTGAGAATGTAATAATAGTGAATCTTCTCATCATGAGAAAAAGGGTGGCTATGTCATTCAAGTTAGTAAGGTGTGCCACAACAGTTTCAGTATCATAACCATGGAAAGGATCAGATTCAACCAAAGTGATTAACTCTGGGTCGACAGAGAATTCATAATCCTTATCACCAGCAATGACAGGTGAAGTAGAAAACTTAGGATCACATTTCATTCTAGCATCCAAAGATTTTTCTTTCGGTTTGCATAATAATTTCTTAAGATCATCTCTATCATTGCAAAGAAAGTCGCTAGTTGTTTCCTCATCCATAACATAACCTTCCGGTATCTTGGGCAAATTTTATGTAGGAGAACTAGTCCTAATAGGAGTTTCAAGATTTTCAGTTTCAAGCTCTTCATCTGTTTCAACAATTTCATCAGTTTCAGCATTCTCAAAAGCTTTAGTTCTATTAAGGTGTTCATCAAGAAATTCACCTAGTGGCACATTATCATTATCATAAATACCATTCATAGAAGAAGTAGAATCATCAATAACTTGCGACATATCAGGATTAATAACATGTGGTGTCTTGCAAGTTTACTTAAAACTAGGGATGACAATTTTATCCATGGATTTGAATACCCATGGATACCAGACCCAGTTGGGCAAGGGTATGGAGCGCATTTCTGCCCATGTGTCCATGGATATGGATACCCACGAACAGCCGGGTTGGGCAAGGTTGTAGTGTGTGCTCCATGGATATCCAATGGATACCCGTATGACATGTGGGGCCATATGCCAGTGAAAATATAAAGAATGGATCAATGGGAAATGACATGCAATATGCAACTGGTGCCATAATCTATATGCTGCAGAATCAACCTCTGGTATGTCACACTTAAGGACTCATCGTATTACTTGTTGCCTACTTATGCATGTACCTTATGTTGACATTTTTAAGTGAATGCTGATGAGTTAATTTGATCTTTGGGAAGGCTTCATGCTGACTTTTCTATGCCCATGGAGCTCCATGGGTATGTGGGTATCCAGCGGGTTTGGGCGTGGGCACAGGTTGTGCCCATTGATAATTTGGTGGATGGGCAGAGGGTAGGAAGATGGATCATGGGTTGGATTTGGACTAGCTCCACCCGCCCCAAACATGACCCATTGCCATCCCTACTTATAACAGAAGGTGAATCAAGTGAAGAGCTAGATGGCAAGTCCTTACCTCCCCTCGTCTTGGAGGGAAAATTTTTAGTCTTAGCATCCTTCAGATTCTTTATAGTGATAATTAATAATAATACCTAGTGACTCAACAAATATAACTATGCTCCCTAATAACGGCGCCAGAAAAAGATATTGATAATCCACAAGTATAGGGGGGTCGCAACAGTTTTTGGGGGTAGAGTATTCAACCCAAATTTATTGATTCGACACAAGGGGAGCCAATGAATATTTGCAAGTATTAGCAGCTGAGATATCAATTCAAGCACACCTGGAGATTAATTATCTGTAGCAAAGTGATCAGTAGCAAAGTAGTATGATAGTTTTGATAGTAGTAGCAACAACAATAGTAATAGTAGCAATGATAGCAATGATTTTGTAGCAAGTGCAATAGTAACAACAGCAGTAGTAACTTAGCAGAAACAATACAAGAGAAATTCATAGGCATTCGATCGGTGAATTCGTTGGGTGATATTCATCATATAACAGTCATAACCTAGGACGATACGGCACTAGCACCAGTTCAAAAATATAATGTAGGCATGCATTCCGTAAATAGTCATTCGTGCTTATGGAAAGAACTTGCATGACATCTTTTGTCCTCCCCCCCTGTGGCAATGGGGTCCTGTTGGAAACTAAGGCCTATTAAGTCCTCCTTTTAATAGAGAACCCGAACAAAGCATTAACAAACGGTGAATACATGAACTCCTCAAACTACGGTCATCATCGGGAAGTGTCCCGACTTCTGTCACTTCGGGTTTGCCAGATCAGAACATGTAGTAGGTGACTATAACTTGCAAGATCGGATCTAGAACATAGATATAATTGTGATTACATAAACAGTTCAGATCTGAAATCATAGCACCCAGGCCGAAAGTGATAAGCATTAAGCATGGCAAAGTCATACCAACATCAATCTCAGAACATAGTGGATACTAGGGATCAAGCCCTAACAAAACTAACTCGATTACATGACGAATCTCATCCAACTCCTCACTGACCAGCGAGCCTACAAAGGAATTACTCACTCTTGGTGGGGAGCATCATGGAATTGGCGATGGAGAAGGGTTGATGATGATGAATATCGAAGATCCCCCTCTCCAGAGCCCCAAATGGACTCCAGATCTGGCCTCCCGATGAAGAACATGAGGTGGCGACAGCTCCGTCTCGTGAAACACGATAATTCTTTCTCCCTGATTTTTTCTCCACATATGTGATTTCATAATATCAGGGTTGAGGCTTGCGGGGCCACTTGGTGGGGACAACCCACCTGGGCGCGCCTGGAGGGGCGCGCCGTGGTGGGTTGTGCCCACCCAGGTGCCCCCCTCTGGTGGTTCTTGGCTCCATAAATTGTCTTTTATTATATAAAAATTCCTTGAAAAGTTTCGTTCCAATCCGAGAACTTTTATTTCTGCACAAAAAGAACACCATGGTAGTTTTGCTAAAAACAGCGTCAGTCCGGGTTAGTTTCATTCAAATCATGCAAATTAGAGTCCAAAACAAGAGGACAAGCATTAGGGAAAGTAGATACGACAAAGATGTATCAGTAGCCTTACTGCCCGCTCACTCTCAATCATCTCTCTTCGCCTCCCATTCCCCTCTCGCCCACCTCCTATCATCCAGACCTCAACCTACGCCATGGAACACACGAATCATATCACACTAGTCTTTCGGTTTGGTGAAGTCAACCCTCAGACAGAGGACACAGAACATAAGCAGGAATGGGACCTCATGAATATGGCCCTGAACGAGATGGCTACGGCAGATGATGCTGCCCCCGCACCCGTCCCAACTCCCATCCCCACGCCCGCACCAGCGAACACCCCCATGGCATTAACGGGCTAGTCATCGAGAACCAACGCAATGCTCGAAGCTGCAGACATCAGGAGGTCCCGATGGACCAGCACGAGCTCATATGTATGTGCCAGCGTCAGTGCCCGCGCCTGTGCTTGATGTCTACTACGCAACCTTCTTCTAGTAGACGTTGTTGGGCCTCTAAGTGCAGAGGTTTGTAGGACAGTAGCAAATTTCCCTCAAGTGGATGACCTAAGGTTTATCAATCCATGGGAGGCATAGGATGAAGATGGTCTCTCTCAAGCAACCCTGCAATCAAATAAAAAAGAGTCTCTTGTGTCCCCAACACACCAAATACAATGGTAAATTGTATAGGTGCACTAGTTCGGTGAAGAGTATACAAGTGCAATATGGATGATAGATAAAGGTTTTTGTAATCTGAAAATATAAAAACAGCAAGGTAACAAGTGGTAAAAGTGAGCGTAAACGGTATTGCAATGCTACGAAACAAGGCCTAGGGTTCATACATTCACCAGTGCAAGTTCTCTCAATAATAATAACATAACTAGCTCATATAACTATCCCTCAACATGCAACAAAGATTCACTCCAAAGTCACTAATAGCGGAGAACAAATGAAGAGATTATTGTAGGGTACGAAACCACCTCAAAGTTATTCTTTCTGATCGATCTATTCAAGAGTCCGTAGTAAAATAACATGAAGCTATTCTTTCCGTTCGATCTATCCTAGAGTTTGTACTAGAATAACATCTTAAGACACAAATCAACCAAAACCCTAATGTCACCTAGATACTCCGATGTCACCTCAATTATCCGTGGGTATGATTATACGATATGCATCACACAATCTCAGCATCTATTCAACCAACACAAAGAACTTCAAAACGTGTGCCGACCCCTATGCATTAGTTCACAAGGTCACTGAATCCGCAAGTTGATCACCAAAACGTACATCAAGTGGTTCACGTGAATATCCCATTGTCACCACAGATAAGCACATGCAAGACATACATCAAGTGTTCTCAAATCCTTAAAGACTCAATCCGATAAGATAACTTCAAAGGGATAACTTAATCCATTACAAGACAGTAGAGGGGGAGAAACATCATAAGATCCAACTATAATAGCAAAGCTCGCGGTACATTAAGATCTTACCAAATCAAGAACACGAGAGAGAGAGAGAGAGAGAGAGATCAAACACATAGCTACTGGTACATACCATCATCCCCGAGGGTGAACTACTCCCTCCTCGTCATGGAGAGCATCGGGATGATGAAGATGGCCACCGATGATGGATGCCCCCTCCGGCAGGGTGCCGGAACGGGGTCCTGATTGGTTTTTGGTGGCTACAGAGGCTTGCAGCGGCGGCACTCCCGTTCTAGGTTTCTTTCTGGGGGTTTCTGTATTTATAGGAATTTTTGGCATCGGTTTCACATCAGGGGGGGTCTCCGAGTCGTCCATGAGATAGGGGGGCGCGCCCAGGGGGGTAGGGCGCGCCCTCCACCCTCGTGGATGGCTCGGGACTCTTCTGGTCCGTCTCCGATGCTCCATGGGCTTCTTCTGGTCCATAAAAAATCATCAAAAATTGGCACGTCAATTGGACTCCGTTTGGTCTTCCTTTTCTGTAAAACTCAAAAACAAGGAAAAAACAGAAACTGGCACTAGGCTCTAGGTTAATTGGTTAGTCCCAAAAATCATATAAAATAGCATATAAATGCATATAAAACATCCTAGATGGATAATATAATAGCATGGAACAATAAAAAATTATAGATACGTTGGAGATGTATCAAGTATACCCAATCTTAATTCCTGCTCGTCCTCGAGTAGGTGATAAAATATAATTTTTGATGTCGAATGCTACCTAACATATTATCCATGTAATTCTCTTTATTGTGGCAAGATATTCAGATTCAAAACAAAAGTTTAATATTGACATAAAAATAATAATACTTCAAGCATACTAACAAAGCAATCATGTCTTCTCAAAATAACATGGCCAAAGAATGCTATCCCTACAAAATCATATAGTCTGGCTATGCTCTATCTTCATCACACAAAATATTTAAATCATGCACAACCCCGGTTTCAGCCAAGCAATTGTTTCGTACTTTAGTATTCTCAAACTTTTTCAACTTTCACGCAATACATGAGCGTGAGCCATGGACATATCACTATAGGTGGAATAGAATATGGTGGTTGTGGAGAAGACAAAAAGGAGAAGATAGTCTCACATCAACTAGGCGTATCAATGGGCTATGTAGATGCCCATAAATAGATATCAATGTGAGTGAGTAGGGATTGCCATGCAACGGGTGCACTAGAGCTATAAGTGTATGAAAGCTCAAAAAGAAACTAAGTGGGTGTGCATCCAACTCGCTTGCTCACGAAGACCTAGGGCAATTTGAGGAAGCCCATCATTGGAATATACAAGCCAAGTTCAATAATGAAAAATTCCCACTATTATATGAAAGTGACAACATAGGCGACTCTCTATCATGAAGATCATGGTGCTACTTTAAAGCACAAGTGTGGTAAAAGGACAGTAGCATTTCCCCTTCTCTCTTTTTCTCTCATTTTTTTTGGGCCTTCTTTGGCCTCTTTTATTTTTCATAAAGTTCGGAGTCTCATCCCGACTTGTGGGGGAGTCATAGTCTCCATCATCCTTTCCTCACATAGGACTATGCTCTAATAATGAAGATCATCACACTTTTATTTACTTACAACTCATGAATTACAACTCGATACTTAGAACAGAATCTGACTCTATATGAATGCCTCCGGCGGTGTACTGGGATGTGCAATGAATCAAGAGTGACATGTATGAAAAAATTATGAATGGTGGCTTTGCCACAAATATGATGTCAACTACATGATCATGCAAAGCAATATGACAATGATGGAGCGTGTCATAATAAATGGAATGGTGCAAAGTTGCATGGCAATATATCTCAGACTGGCTACGGAAATGCCATAATAGGTAGGTATGGTGGCTGTTTTGAGGAAGGTATATGGTGGGTGTATAGTACGGCGAAAGTTGTGTGGTACTAGAGAGGCTAGCAATGGTGGAAGGGTGAAAATGCGTTTAATCCATGGACTCAACATTAGTCATAAAGAACTCACATACTTATTGCAAAAATCTATTAGTCATCGAAACAAAGTACTACACGGATGCTCCTAGGGGAAGGTTGGTAGGAGTTAACCATCGCATGATCCCGACCTCCACTCATAAGGAAGACAATCAATAAATAAATCATGCTCCAACTTCGTCACATAACGGTTCACCATATGTGCATGCTACGAGAATCACAAACTTTAACACAAGTATATCTCAAATTCACAATTACTCCAATAGCATGACTCTAATATCACCATCTTCATATCTCAAAACAATCATAAAGAATCAAACTTCTCGTAGTATTCAATGCACTTTATATGAAAGTTTTTATTATATCCCTCTTGGATGCCCATCATATTAGGACTAAATTCATAACCAAAGCAAATTACCATGCTGTTTAAGACTCTCAAAATAATATAAGTGAAGCATGAGAGTTCATCTATTTCTTCAAAATAAAACCACCGTTTTGCTCTAAAAGATATAAGTGAAGCATTAGAGCAAATGACAAACTACTCCAACAGATATAAGTGAAGATCAATGAGTAGTCGAATAATTATGTAACTATGTGAAGACTCTCTAACATTTAAGAATTTCAGATCTTGGGATATTATTCAAACAGCGAGCAAAACAAAATAAAACAAAATGACGCTCCAAGCAAAACACATATCATGTGGTGAATAAAAATATAGCTCCAAGTAAAGTTACCGATGAACAAAGACGAAAGAGGGGATGCCTTCTGGGGCATCCCCAAGCTTAGGCTTTTGGCTGTCCTCGAATTTTTCCTTGGGGTGCCTTGGGCATCGCCAAGCTTAGGTTCTTGCCACTCCTTATTCCATGGTCCATCGAATCTTTACCCAAAACTTGAAAACTTAGTACATGTGTGAATACATAGACAAACAGAGTGTCGCTCGTATGCCTCTACTTAACTAGCTCGTTAATAGAACATGGTTAAGTTTCCTAGCCATAGGCATGAGTTGACATTTTATGAATGGGATCACATCATTAGAGAATGATGTGATTGACTTGACCCATTCTGTTAGCTTAGCACTTGATGGTTTAGTATGTTGCGATAGCTTTCTTCATGACTTATACATGTTCCTATGACTATGATATTATGCAACTCCCGAATACCGAAGGAACAATTTGTGTGCTATCAAACATCACAACATAACTGGGTGATTATAAAGATGCTCTACAGGTGTCTCCGATGGTGTTTGTTGAGTTGGCATAGATCGAGATTAGGATTTGTCACTCTGATTGTCGGAGAGGTATCTCTGGGCCCTCTCGGTAATGCACATCACTATAAGCCTTGCAAGCAATGTGACTAATGAAATAGTTACAGGATGATGCATTACTGAAGGAGTGAAGGGACTTGCCGGTAACGATATTGAACCAGGTATTGAGATATCAATGATGAATCTCGGGCAAGTAACATAACAATGACAAAGGGAACATCATATGTTGTTATGCAGTTTGACCGATAAAGATATTCGTAGAATATGTGGGAGCCAGTATGAGCATCCAGCTTCCTCTATTGGTTATTGACCGGATACGTGTCTCGGTCATGTCTACATAGTTCTCGAACCCTAGGGTCCGCACGCTTAACGCTCGATGACGATCGATATTATGAGTTTATGTGTTTTGATGTACCGAAGGTAGTTTAGAGTCCCGGATATGATCACGGACATGACGAGGAGTATCGAAATGGTCGAGAAATAAAGATCGATATATTGGATGACTATGTTTGGACATCAGAATGGTTCCGGGTGAGTTCGGGCATTTACCGGAGTACCGGGAGGTTACCGGAACCCCCCGGGAAGTATATGGGCCTTATTGGGCCATAGTGCGAAAGAGGAGAAGAGAGCCTAGGAGGGGGCGCCCCCCAAGCCCAATCCGAATTGGGTGGGGGGCCGGCCCCCCTTTCCTTCCTCCTTCCTCCCCCTTCCTTCCTCTCCTAATCCAACTAGGGAAGTGGTGGGGGGGAATCCTACTCCCGGTGCCATAGAGGGCCGGCCCTCCCCCCTCCTCCACTCCTATATATACGGGGAGGGAGGAACCCCATAGACACACAAGTTGACATTGTTTAGCTGTGTGCGGTGCCCCCCTCCATAGATTTCCACCTTGGTCATAGTGTTGTAGTGCTTAGGCGAAGCCCTCTGTCGGTAACTTCAACACCGTTGTCGGTGTCGAAACCGCCGGATCTCGGGTAGGGGGTCCCGAACTGTGTGTCTAAGTCTAATGGTAACATGAGGCGGGGGACACGATGTCTACCCAGGTTCGGGCCCTCTCTATGGAGGTAATACCCTACTTCCTGCTTGATTGATCTTGATGATATGAGTATTACAAGAGTTGATCTACCACGAGATCATAGAGGCTAAACCCTAGAAGCTAGCCTATGATTATGATTGTTCTTGTCCTACGGACTAAACCCTCCGGTTTATATAGACACCGGAGGGGGCTAGGGTTGTACAGAGTCGGTTACAGAGAAGGGAATATACATATCCGAATTCCCAAGCTTGCCTTCCACGCAAAGGAGAGTCCCACCCGGACACGGGACGAAGTCTTCAATCTTGTATCTTCATAGTCCAACAGTCCGGCATAAGCATATAGTCCGGCTGTCCAAGGAACCCCTAATACAGGACACCCTCAACCATCACCACGCCGTCGTGCTGACGGAACTCTCCCTCGACCTCAGCTGGATTGAGAGTTCGAGGGACGTCACCGAGCTGAATGTGTGTGGATTGCGGAGGTGCCGTACTTTCGGTGCTAGGATCGGTTGGATTGCAAAGACGTTCAACTACATCATCCGCGTCACTTAATGCTTCCGCTTACGGTCTACGAGGGTACGTAGACAACGCTCTCCCGCTCGTTGTTATGCATCACATAGATCTTGCGTGTGCGGAGGAATTTTTTTGAAATTACTGCGTTCCCCAACAGGTTCTTTATCCTAACAATCTTTCTGAGTTTCTTGACTTGACAATTATTCATGGACATCTTATTTCCCCATATGCAAAATGGGTGGAACGGTGGGTCTAAACCTCTGGTAGTAGGACATACATGTGCAAGAACAAATTGTGAAAAACCTAAATATTAGAATGGTTCCTACAATTTCATAATATGTGTTTTTAGCCAAAGGACCATGCATGTGCAAACCTCGATAATAAACCTCAGTGTCTCCCATTGTTTCCCTGCAACACATATAAGGTAGTGATGGATCAAGTTAAGTGAGAGTTGGCATACTATCAGTAAAATATGTTGATGAAGAGTAAACACATTGCAGATCCAACAGATTTATTCGAGCCACATGGAAAAACTAGTTATCCAAACCAAGCATGCTTAAGAACTAGGAAATATAGCAACTGTATATGTTTCTCATGTATTTAGTACAACCAAATTAGATTTATTTGTCACATGCATAACAATACATAATTGGACCCATAAGAAGTGAAAACCACATTGCATAATTGAACCCAATAGTTAACTAAAAACCACAACAAATGAACTAAACAGTTAACTAAGCACCACATTGCACAACAGAACATACTAGAAGATCAGACGGTTAACCAAACCAAGCATGCTTAACAACTTGGAAATATAGCAATTGTATACACTTCTCACATATTTAGTACAACCAGATTCGATTTATTTCTCACATGCATAACAATACAAAATTGTACCCACAATAATTAAACATCACATTGTAGAATTCGACCAAACAGTTAACTGAACAACAGAACAAATGAACCAAACAGTTAACTGAGAACCACATTGCACAATATATGGAACATATATACTAGAAGGTCAGATTGCACAGTAACATTATATAGGGCAATTCACTAGAATTTCTAAAGGAAAGACAGGAGCAGCAAATGCAATAGGTAAACCTAACATGCTTAACCGACATATCTAGCTCAACATAGGTCCTTATAGTAAACTAAAAAACAAGGTACACTTTCTCGAAGATATCAACGATGACGGGCTCCTTAAATTTGGAAGAGGGCGAGCCCTCCACATCTTGGGTGCCCTCATCGTAGTGGTGAGCACCTGAGCTGCTCCGGGCACCAACCTACTGGCTCTGGAATTGAGATAAGCACAGGCACACTGAGAAAACACCTCATAGCCTTCCTCGAAGGCATCAGTGGTGGCTTCCGGAAAACATCACAAATTGTCCTTTAAATCAACCTACCGTGTGGCGGCGTCCGCACGCGAGGCATCGAGGGTGGCCTAGACAACGAGGTACTCCTCCAAGATCTGGGTCCAGCACGCATGGTAGTCATCACGACCTCATCCGCACGTGCAGTCGTGATTTGCTTCTGTGTTGCCAAATGCTCTTTGAGCTCTTGGCTACACTGCGTGCACTATGGTTTGGGGGGCTCTTATTTGGAGGACGGGCAGTGATTTGCGTGGTAGGTGTCGTACTGGCTATTGGGGCATGTGGGATGGAGAAGGAGGATGGGGTGGGGTGTTGATTACCTGACTAGATCGACGAGGCCGAGCAGCAGGAAGGAGCATCGCTGGCGAGGAGGAGACCTTGCAAGCAAGCAGTGAAGGTTTGAACTTGGAAAGGATGTAGAAAACCAATGAAATGTGGCCTTTGTTCTGGAAGAGAGGGGAAGGTAGATATTTCTGTGGTTGCCAAAAAAAATTCGTTCAGTGCAGTGAAAAATTGGCGCATAAAGTGTTATCAGACACAACCCCTTATTCAGCACTATGTGCAATATCTAAACATCACAAACATTCTTGTAGCTTACCCCATGTGTGATAAGTTTTAGTATGCAAATTTTGGTCCGAATTTCACTAGTTACAGTGGTCATACGCGTCATTGCATAATTTAACATCAATTGCTAATTTGGGTACACAAAAGAGCCTATAGCACACAACCCCCACTTACTTAGTCAAGCAATTTCAGCAATTAAATAGAGCTGGTTGACCTAAATATTAATCTAACATAAGACCAACATTATAAACAAAGACTAATATTCCGCCTGACGCTCGTTGATCTCCGCAACCTCCTCCATGCCCAGCTCGCACTCGAGGACCTCCTGGGAAAGGGGCTGCATGGCATCCATTTCCACATACTCGACATGCATCTTGCCATCCATCACTACAAAAAAAGACACATCCGTGACATTTCGGGGCCAACGAATTTTTTTTCTGTCATACTTATGACACTTCTATGACGATAATTGTGACAAAACCCGGTATCATCATAGATGTGGTGGGCTCGTACTTCTATGACAAAAAATCATGACAGAAAATGGGCTTTTCGTGATGGGCGGGCTGGAGACGCAGCTGCATGACATTCTTTGGGCCGTGCATGACGGAAAAAACCATGGTAGAAGTGAGAGCGAGGAAAATTTCGGGGAGTTCCCGGTTACGATGGGTGGTCGGGGGCCGAGCGATGCGCGTTTCTCTCGTACACGTACGCGCATGTGTGCGAGGTGTTGGCTCTAAGTGAACCCGAGCGAGGCGTTGGGCTCTAACTGAACCCGAGCGATTGCACTGCAGGCTACGCTTTACTGAACCCGAGCGATCGAGCGATTCCTTCGCTACTGCTGCTAACTGAAGCCGACTGATGCTGCCTCTGGATGAATAGTGAGTGTTGCAGGGGGGTTGGATGAACAGTGAGCGTTTGGGGGGGGGGGGTGGATGAACAGTGAGCGGTGGGAGTGGATGAATAGGACCCGTGGCGTTGCCTCTGGATGAACAGAACCCCGACCGATCAAGCCGGTTGGGGCTGGATGAACAGGACGACCCCATGGAGGGGTGGTTGAACAATAGCCGGTGGAGTATTGTGCGGTGGAGGCTGGATGAACACGAGCCCGTGGATGAACAGTCGCAGGTGGAGGCTGGAGGAGGTCGACGGTGGATGAACAGTAGCCCGTGGAGGCTGGAGGAGGTCGACGGTGGAGATGAACAGTATCCCGTGGAGTCCCGTTTTGCGGTATGCCACATCCCTCCCGATGACAGGACCCCCATTTCGACCGTAGTGCTCCAACACAAGTCCGTTTCGTCCGTTTTGCGGTATGCCATACCCCTCCCGATCAACAGGACCCCCGTTTCGACCGCAGGAGGTCCGTTTCTTCCGTTTTGCGGTACGCCAGACCCCTCCCAATGAAGATGATCCCATTTTGAACGTGGCCGGTCAAACACAAGGCCGTTTCCTCCGTTCTGCGGTACGCCAGGTCACATTTCCATCGCCTGTTTCGTCCAAGCCGGTTGGCTCCCACACGTTCCGTTGCCTCCCGATGAACACGACGCATTCCGTTGCCTCCCCATGAACACGACGACGATGTTGTTTCTCTGTTCCGACCCAGCCATGTACATGAGCCCTGGCTGTACGTATATATGCATGACTAGGCGTTCGAGACCCCGCCCGTATGTACGTACATGGCCATATTTTCCTTCTTGCGCACTGGCCGCTGTACGTACGTGTACATGCTACGTGCGCGCCTCTACTACGACCAGTATATATGTCCGTACACGTTCGTGACCAGAATGACAACACTACATACGATTCAACCAGGTGGTTCCCAATTGTCAGGCACTTCCTTGTGTGCGAAGATGTAGCTGGTGGGTCCCAGCAATCAGGGGGGCGAATCATTTTTTTGCCCGGATGCACTTCCTTGCGTAAGAAGATGTAGCTGGTGGGTCCCAGCAGTCAGGGGGAAACGTTTTTTTGTGAATTACGGTGGCCCGTCCGGTGGGTCCCTACTGTCAGGTGGAGGAATAATTATTTTGCGCGTAATAAGGAGGCACTTCCTTGCTACGGCCGTGGACCCAGCTGTCAGCCTCTCCACGTACAGTCCACTTCAGATGCATGTTGGTTGTTGACCATGTTGACCAGGCCGCGCCGAGAGCACCAGGGCGGTGGACGCCGGCGAGGCCTAGGAAGGCAACAAGACGGAGGCAGGGAAGACTCGGGAGTTGTTTCCCACATGGAGGGGAGTACGACTGTACGAGGGTTTACTGGTTCGTCTGCCGTTGCCGGAGAATAACAGCAGGTGTGGGTGAGTAGAGGGATGGCTAGGCCAGCGATGGGAGTACGGTGGGGCGGTGAGGCCTACGCGATAGCACAGCCGGCCGGGGGGAGGAGGGAGCATGCAGTCCCGCCGGCGCTTGTTTGAGCAGCTGGAGCAGGAAGAGCAGAGATTGAAGAAGCACGACGGCGGTTGGATGGAAATCCAACAGTCACTGCTTGTGCGTCAACCTTTTTTTAGGAAAGCCTCAAATCTATGGAAAACAGCATACAACCCATCTACCATTATTTCTAATAATTTATAGCCCATTTGCTAATTCATAAGGGTTTTTTTGGAGCCCATATTCTTTTTGTTAGCATTACAGCCCATATTGTGGCCACGGTTAAAATATTATACGAAATTTTGCATATTTCGGTGCGGTCCGAACCGTTTCTAATCCTGAAATTTCAAGTCACATTCAAAATGATTTTAAAAATAAATGTATATCAATATAAAATCCAACAAATTGTCCATGCATAAAAATCAATGCAATTTAAAATCTCGAAATGAAAAAAAGAAAATTGAAACTAATTGCCGGTTTGATGTGTTTTAAAAATGTACAACCCATTTCTCATTACTGATAGGCCATTTTCTCGGTGAGCCGAATGAAGCTCTCCTCGTCTTGAAAGATTTGCAGCCCAACAGGCCTAACAAAGCGAGTTACTTGGCAAATCACAAAAAAACTGGGTTGTGGCGATGGACCCAGCTGTCAGCCTCTCCATGTACAGTACTCTTCCGATGGAAGTCGGTCGTTGACCACATTGACCACGCCGCGCCGAGAGCACCAAGATGGTGGACGACCGCGAGGCCTAGGAAGGGGAAGACGCGGAGCCGGGGAAGACATGGCAGTGGATGCCCACGCGGAGAGGAGAACGAGGGTTCACTGGTTCGACTGCGACATGAGGCTGCCGTCGCCGCAGAATAACAGGGGGTTTGGGTGAGTAGAGGGATGCCCTGGGCCAGCGATGGGAGTAGTAGGGGGCGGTGAGGCCTCCATGACATCACTGCCAGCCACGAGAGGCAGGAGCACGCAACACGACCGGTGCTGCTTTGGGCGGCTGGAGCAAGAAGACCAGAGGTTGAAGAAGCACTACGGCCATTGGATGGACATCATACGGTCACTGCAGCTAGAATCGTTTATATTGACTAAGTTGACAAAGCCCTTGGTACGTGTCAACTTAGTAGGCCCACAGGTCAGCCTCCAAAACGGTGCCCCCCAGATGTCAGGGGGAGGAATCATTTTTTGGGCGGCCGAAGCTAGTATATCCGAGATTGAAGAATAAGCACGACATCCGTTGGATAGACATCCAACGGCCACTGCTGCTAGAACCGTGTGTTGACTATAATAAGTTGACAAAGCCTTGCATACGCGTCAACCTTTTTTTAGGGGACGCGTCAACTTAGTAGGCCCAAAAGTGTGTGGCAGAGAACTTATAGCCCATTTGCGATTTGTAAGAATGTACAACCCATTTTTGAATTCTAATGGAATTTAGTACAACCCATTTATAGTTTGTTAAAAGTACAACCCATTTTCTCGCTAGGACAACGATTAATAATTTCAACCAACCGATCAAGATAGAATTCAATCAAATTTTCCCACATTTTGATGGGATCTGAAATATTTTTATCCTGAAATTTCTAGTCAGATTAAATATAATTTGTATTATGTAAAAATCCAGCGAAACATTGCGCGCACAACAATTAAAAAATAAGATTTTCGAAATCCATAAATAATATTTTATAAACTAATTTCGTGTTTGGTGCATTTTTTATAGTTACTGCCCAGTTTTTATAATTACATCCCATTTATTATTTTTAAAGCCCATTTTCCTGTTAAGCCTAATGCATAAAATTTGCAGCCCAGCGGGGCGGAGAATAACAAGTTGACCTTGCCTGGGTATTCCTCAAAAAAACGTATAGCTGGGCTAGCCATTTTCATCTTGAAAAAATTAATATTCGGTCGGGATATCTGGCCTGGGCTAGGCGAGCCACAGCTCGCCCAGTTAATACCCTGCTCTCCTCTGAACAACAACGAAAACATCGCCAAGAAAAACTTTGAAGTGCTCACGCCTCAAAAACACAAATACAACTCGAGCTGCTTGGTCCCAGCTGTCGGCCGCACCTTGTGCAATTCTCTCGTTTATATTGACTACATAGGTTGACAATGGTGTGGGACCGTGATGTCATGAAACCAGGAGGAAGCAAAAAAAATAGTTGTACATAATAAGGAGGCACTTGCGTACGTACGGCAATGGCCCTACTGGGCCCCTACTGTCATCCAATCAAAATAAAGTCATCTCCTGAATCCTCATGTTCGTTGACCATGTTAACAATGCTCAGCACCACAGCGAGCGCAACAACTCGAAGGACGATGGAGAGGGCCTCGCGGGCCCTTACGGATCGTCTCATACAGCACCCGCTGCTCATTCAGGAAGCCAGGATCATCGAACACCTATGAGCACCTTTGAGAGACTGAGACGACATGAAATGGTAAGGCCGTGCTTGGGAGCTCTGGTTTATATCATATGTATTAAGATACAAGTGTAATTTACTCGTCATCGGAAACAATGCGTAAAATACAGGCATAATGAAACCGAGGGCCCGAGGTCTGTAAGTAAAACTGGGGGGTTACACGTGTAATTTGAGAGGCCAGTGTATATTTTACAACTAGTCGAAATCGACCAACCAAGCGCTTCGCCAGAGACCACCTGCTTTTATTTACAAGTGTCAGTTTTACAAGAGGGTTTGGTTGGAAAACGACGATCCAATCACGGCCTAAGATGATGAGTTGGTTGGAAGATCATATGGTTTCACGTCTAACGTACCCGACTTGTCGTATAGGTTATGAATAAAACATAAGACAATGAACTTCTTAAGCACGGAAACAACAGAAGAGGATGAGCATCTTAACAAGCAAATCACTGGCATTAGATCGACATGCAAAACAATACGAAGCATTATTCTCAGGAGGCACGGTGAACAGCTTGTGATGTCGCATGCCAGAACATTCCAAGCTCAACTTTGCAATCAAACACAAGGCCTGGCATTACATAGACAATTCAGAACAAACTCTTAACACAGGAATATCTCAGCACAGTAACCATTTACTTCTGAAACTAAACACAGGAATTCGAAAAAATGATCGACGCTGCTCACAGCTGATACGTCCATTTTGCATCATGCTTTTATATCAATATTTATTGCATTATGGGCTGTTATTTCACGTTATGTCACAATACTTATGGCTATTCTCTCTTATTTTACAAGGTTTACATGAAGAGGGAGAATGCCGGCAGCTGGAATTCTGGGCTGGAAAAGGAGCAAATATTGGAGGCCTATTCTGCACAACTCCAAAAGTCCTGAAACTCCACGGAATATCTTAAAATAAATAAAGAAAAATCATCGCCAAAGATGAAGGCCAGGGGGCCCACACCCTGCTCATGAGGGTGGGGGGCGCCCCCCTGGGCGCGCCCCTACCTCGTGGGCCCCATGGTGGCTCTCCGACGCCCATATTCTCCTATATGAAGTCTTTCAATGAGAAAAAAAATAGAAGGCAACCTTTCGGGACGAGACTCCGCCGCCACAAGGCGGAACCTTGGCGGAACCAATCTAGGGCTCCGGTAGAGCTGTTCTGCCGGGGACACTTCCCTCCGGGAGGGGGAAATCATCACCATCGTCATCACCAATGCTCCTCTCTTCAGGAGAGGGCAATCTCCATCAACATCTTCACCAGCACCATCTCATCTCCAAACCCTAGTTCATCTCTTGTATCCAATTCTTGTCTCCAAGTCCGGGATTAGTGCTAGTAGGTTGCTAGTAGTGTTGATTACTCCTTGTAGTTGATGCTAGTTGGTTTATTTGGTGGAAGATCATATGTTCAGATCCTTTATGCATATTATTACCCCTCTGATTATGAACATGAATATGCTTTGTGAGTAATTACGTTCGTTCCTGAGGACAAGGGAGAAGTTTTGCTATTAGTAGTCATGTGAATTTGGTATTCGTTCCATATTTTGATAAGATGTATGTTGTCTAATCTCTAGTGGTGTTATGTGAACGTCGACTACATAACACTTCACCATTGTTTGAGCCTAGAGGAATGCATTGGGAAGTAATAAGTAGATGATGGGTTGCTAGAGTGATAGAAGCTTAAACCCTAGTTTATGCGTTGCTTCGTAAGGGGCTGATTTGGATCCATATGTTTCATGCAATGGTTAGGTTTACCTTAATACTTTTGTTGTAGTTGCGGATGCTTGCAATAGAGGTTAATCATAAGTGGGATGCTTGTTCAAGTAAGAACAGCACCCAAGCACCGGTCCACCCACATATCAAATTATCAAAGTACCAAACGCGAATCATATGAGCGTGATGAAAACTAGCTTGAAGATATTCCCATGTGTCCTCGGGAGCGCTTTTCCTAATATAAGAGTTTTTCCAGGCTTGTCCTTTGCTACAAAAAGGATTGGGCAACCTTGCTGCAATTTATTTACTTTAGTTACTTGTTGCTCGTTAAAATTCATCCTATCACAAAACTATCTGTTACCACTTATTTCAGTACTTGCAGAGAATACCTTGCTGAAAACCGCTTATCATTTCCTTCTGCTCCTCGTTGGGTTCGACAGTCTTACTTATCGAAAGGACTATGATAGATCCCCTATACTTGTGGGTCATTAAGACTCATTTCTGGCGCCGTTGCCGGGGAGTGAAGCGCCTTTGGTAGGTTGAATTTGGTAAGGAAAAATTTATTTAGTGTGCTGAATTTTTCTGTCACTTGTTACTATGGAAAGTAATTGTCTGAGGGGCTTGTTCGGGGTATCTTCACCCCGTCTAGTAGAGCAAAGAGTTGCTCCTCAACCCACTGAACCTACTAAACCTATTGAAAATGAAACTCCTTTTGAAATTCCTTCGGGTTTGATGGAAAAACTGCTAGCTAACACTTTTATAGGAGATGGAACAACGCATCCTGTTGAACATCTATGCTATGTGGATGATGTTTGTGGACTATTTAAGCTTGCAGGTATACCCGATGATGTTGTTAAGAAGAAGGCCTTCCCTTTATCTTTGAAGGGAGACGCATTGACATGGTATAGGCTATGTGATGATATGAGATCATGGAACTATAAAAGATTGAAATTGGAATTTCATCAAAAGTATTACCCTATGCATCTTGTTCATCGTGATCGCAATTATATATATATTTTTTGGCCTCGCGAAGGAGAAAGCATCGCTCAATCTTGGGGGAGGCTTAAATCAATATTATATTCATGCCCCAATCATGAGCTCTCAAGAGAAGTAATTATGCAAAGTTTTTATGCTCGGCTTTCTGATAACAATCGCACCATGCTCGATACTTTTTGTGCTAGATCTTTTATGATGAAGACTATTGAATTTAGATGGAATTTATTGGATAGAATTAAATGCAACTCTGAAGATTGGGACCTCGACGAAGGTAAGGAGTCAGGTATGACACCTAAGTTTGATTGTGTTAAATCTTTTATGGATACCGATATTTTCCGTAAGTTTAGCACTAAATATGGACTTGACTCTGAGATAGTAGCTTCTTTCTGTGAATCTTTTGCTACTTATGTTGATCTCCCCAAGGATAAGTGGTTTAAATATCATCCTACCATAGAAGTAAAAGTAGCTGCACCTATTAAAGTTGAAGAAAAGACTGTCACTTATAATGATCCTATTGTTCCCACTTCTTATGTTGAGAAACCACCTTTCCCTGTTAGAATGAAGGATCATGCTAAAGCTTCAACTGTTGTTCGTAAAAGCAATATTAGAACTTATACACCTCCTGAGCAAGTCAAAGTGGAACCCAATATTGCTATTGTTAAAGGTCTCTTGTCTGATAATATTGATGGGCATGTTATTCAATTCTATGGTGAAACTGCTAGAATTGCTAAACCCTGTGCTAGAGATAAACATAGACCTGTGGTAGGCGTGCCTTTTATTTCTGTTAAAATAGGAGATCATTGTTATCATGGCTTGTGTGATATGGGTGCTAGTGCTAGTGTAATACCCATTGACTTATACAAAGAAATTATGCATGAAATTGCACCTGCTGAGCTAGAAGATATTGATGTTACAATTAAACTTTCCAATAGAGATACTATATCTGCAATGGGAATTGTTAGAGATGTTGAAGTCTTGTGTGGAAAAAACCAAATATCTCGCTGATTTTCTTGTTCTTGGTTCTCCACAAGATAGCTTTTGTCCCATTATATTTGGTAGACCCTTCTTGAATACTGTTAATGCTAAGATAGACTGCGAAAAGAATGTTGTTACTATTGGCTTGGATGATATGGTTCATGATTTTAATTTCTCTAAATTTAGTAAACAACATCATGAGGAAGAATTTCCTAGTAAGGATGAAATTATTGGTCTTGCTTCTATTGCCGTACCTCCTAGTGATCCTTTAGAACACTATTTGCTAGACCATGAAAATGATATGTTCATGAATGAAAGAAGGGAATAGATGAAGTATTCTTTAAACAGGAACCTATTCTGCAACACAATTTGCCTGTTGAAATCCTAGGGGATCCTCCTCCACCCAAGGGTGATCCCGTGTTTGAGCTTAAACCGTTGCCTGATAATCTTAAATACGCTTATCTTGATGAAAAGAAAATATATCCTGTCATTATTAGTGCTAACCTTTCAGAGCATGAAGAACAAAAATTATTGAAAACTCTGAAGAAGCACCATGCCGCTATTGGATATACTCTGGATGATCTTAAGGGCATCAGTCCCACTCTATGTCAACATAAAATAAATTTGGAAGCGGATGCCAAACCAGTTTGTGATCCTCAAGGACGTTTGAATCCTAAAATGAAAGAACTGGTAAGAAAAGAAATACTCAAGCTTCTGGAGGCAGGTATAACTTATCCCATTGCTGACAGTCAGTGGGTAAGTCCTGCCCATTGTGTCCCTAAGAAGGGAGGTATTACTGTTGTCCCTAATGATAAAGATGAATTGATTCTGCAAAGAATTATCACAGGTTATAGGATGGAAATTGATTTCCGCAAATTAAATAAGGCTACTAAGAAAGATCATTACCCTTTACCTTTTATTGATCAAATGCTAGAAAGATTATGCAAACATACACACTATTGCTTTCTAGATGGTTATTCTGGTTTTCCTCAAATACCTGTGTCGGCTAAAGATCAATCAAAGATTACTTTTACATGCCCTTTTGGTACTTTTGCTTATAGACGTATGCCTTTTGGTTTATGTAATGCACCTGCTACCTTTCAAAGATGCATGATGGCTATATTCTCTGACTTTTGCGAAAAGATTTGTGAGGTTTTCATGGACGACTTTTCCGTCTATGGTTCCTCTTTTGATGATTGCTTGAGCAATCTTGCTCGAGTTTTGCAGAGATGTGAAGAAACTAGTCTTGTCTTGAATTGGGAAATGTGCCGCTTTATGGTTAATGAAGGTATTATGTTGGGGCACAAAGTTTCTAAAAGAGGTATTGGGGTTGATAAAGCCAAGGTTGATGCTATTGAAAAGATGCCATGTCCCAAGGACATCAAAGGTATAAGAAGTTTCCTTGGTCACGCCGCATTTTATAGGAGGTTCATTAAGGACTTCTCAAAAATTTCTCGGCCTCTCACTAATTTACTACAAAAAGATGTACCATTTGTCTTTGATGATGATTGTGTAGAAGCATTTGAAATACTTAAGAAAGCATTAGTCTCTGCACCTGTTGTTCAGCCACCTGATTGGAATTTACCCTTTGAAATTATGTGTGATGCTAGTGTTTATGCTGTAGGTGCTGTTCTAGGGCAAAGAGTTGATAAGAAATTAAATGTTATCCATTATGCTAGTAAGACTCTATACAATGCTCAAAGAAATTATGCTACTACTGAAAAGGAACTTTTAGCAGTTGTATTTGCTTGTGATAAATTCAGACCCTATATTGTTGATTCTAAAGTAACTATTCACACTGATCATCTTGCTATTAAGTATCTTATGGAAAAGAAAGATGCAAAACCTAGACTCATTAGATGGGTTCTCTTGCTGCAAGAATTTGATTTGCATATTGTTGATAGAAAAGGAGCTGAGAACCCCGTTGCAGATAACTTATCTAGGTTAGAGAATGTTCTTGATGACCCACTACCTATTGATGATTGCTTTCCTGATGAACAATTAAATGTCATAAGCACTTCTCGTAGCACTCCATGGTATGCTGATTATGCTAATTATATTGTTGCTAAATTTATACCACCTAGCTTCATATACCAACAAAAGAAAAAGTTTTTCTATGATTTTTGCGACATTACTTTTGGGATGACCCACATCTTTATAAAGAAGGTGTAGATGGTGTTATTAGACGTTGTGTACCTGAGCATGAACAGGAACAGATCCTACGCAAGTGTCACTCCAAAGCTTATGGAGGACACCACGCTGGAGACAGAACTGCACATAAGGTATTGCAATCTGGTTTTTATTGGCCTACTCTCTTCAAGGATGCCTGTAAGTTTGTTTTGTCTTGCGATGAATGTCAAAGAATTGGTAATATTAGTAGACGCCAAGAAATGCCTATGAATTATTCACTTGTTATTGAACCATTTGATGTTTGGGGCTTTGATTATATGGGACCTTTTCCTGTCTCTAATGGATATACACATGTTTTAGTCGCTGTTGATTACGTTACTAAGTGGGTAGAAGCTATTCCAACTAGTAGTGCTGATTATAACACTTCTATTAAAATGCTTAAGTTAGTTATATTTCCGAGGTTTGGAGTCCCTAGATATTTAATGACTGATGGTGGTTCACACTTTATTCATGGTGCTTTCCGTAAAATGCTTGCTAAATATGACGTTAATCATAGAATTGCATTTCCTTATCACCCGCAGTCTAGCTGTCAAATAGAATTGAGCAGTAGAGAGCTCAAATTAATTTCACAAAAGACTGTCAATAGGTCTAGAAAGAACTGGTCCAAGAAATTGGGTGACGCATTATGGGCCTATAGAACTGCATATAAGAACCCTATGGGTATGTCTCCGTATAAAATGGTTTATGGAAAAGCGTGTCACTTACCTCTCGAACTAGAACATAAGGCATATTGGGTTATTAAAGAGCTCAACTATGATTTCAAACTTGCCGGTGAGAAGAGGTTATTTGATATTAGCTCACTTGATGAATGGAGAACCCAAGCTTATTAAAATGCCAAGTTGTTTAAATAAAAAGTTAAAAGATGGCATGACAAAAGGATACAAAAGCGTGAGTTTAATGTAGGTGATTATGTGTTGCTATACAACTCTCGTTTAAGATTTTTTGCAGGAAAACTTCTCTCTAAATGGGAAGGTCCCTACGTTATCGAGGAGGTTTATCGTTCCGGTGCCATAAAAATCAACAACTTCGCAGGCACAAATCCGAAGGTGGTAAACGGTCAAAGGATTAAACACTATATCTCAGGTAATCCTATAAATGTTGAAACCAATATTATTAAAACCGTAACCCCGGAGGAATACATAAGGGACACTTTCCAGGATGTCCCAGACTCTGAAAAGGAATAGGTATGTGGTACGGTAAGTAAACCGACTGCAAAACAATTTTTAAGGCAATATTTCTCTATTCTGGAATATTTAGAAAAATAGAAAAATAAGTAGCAGTCCGGAGAGGACACGAGGCCTCCACGAGGGTGGAGGGCGCGCCCTACCCCCCTGGGCGTGCTCCCCTACCTCGTGAGCACCTCGTGTGTCCTCCGGACTCCGTTTTCTTGCACATTACGTATTTTGGTCGGTAAAAATTCATTATATATACTCCCGAAGGTTTTGACTCTCGTATCACGCAAATCTCCCCTGTTCTTGTTTCGAGCTATTTTTCTGATAGGTCTAGATCATCATAACGACCCCAAGTGCTTCCAAGGACAAGTTCTTTGAGAAGGTGATCAACCCTTACCTCGCGGAGGTGCTGCGACACCCTCAAACCATTGAGATGCATGATGGGTTGCTGCACATCCGCGATGTTGAGGGACCAAAGGGAACTGGAAGCATGGAGCCGAGGCTCGAAGCAATGGAGCAACAAGTTTTCAAGTGCCAGGGGATGGTCGAGCGTGGAATCAACGCTACCCACAAGATGCTCGCGGAGTTCACCAACAACTACGAGCTGGATGCCAAGAACACCGAGGAGGCCATCTTCAAGCTACATGAGAAGATCGAGCACCTCCAAGCCCAAATCTATGATCTGCAAAACCAAAACTGTGAGTATGAATATGGATTCAAAAGGATGAGGTTGGCTGCAGATTTGAGGATTCCGGAGACTCGATCATCCTTCTATGATGGTGAGCCTATGCCGTGGAAGATGGACGACAAGCTTGCATCATCAACACCTCCACCACCAACAACAAAGAAGGAGACATAATCACATGGGTATGGGCACTCCCCTTGGCAACTGTCAAGCTTGGTGGAGGTGCCCTGGTATCGTATCACCATCACAACTCCTATCTTTACCGTTTTTCTTAGTTCGATCCTTTTAGTAGTATCTTGATTTAGTAGAATAACGTAATGGCATGATCTAGTTTTGAGTTTTGCTTTATGATCCTTCTTTGTAATCGACTCCGTGAGCTATATAATAAAGATTAGTGTTGAGTCAAGGGCTTGATTATTTTTTCCATGATCTTGGGTGATTAGAAGAAAAAGAATAAAAAGATTCAAAGAGTTCATATTGATCTTATTGAAAGTAATGACTTCACATAGAAAGAGTATGATGATTAAAAGTTGTTGAGAGTTGGCAAATATAGCTTTGGCCGTCGTTGCAATTAACAAGAAGTAATAAGGAAAGAGAGGTTTCACACATAGATATATTATCATTGACATCTTTTATGATTGGGAGCACTCATTAAAATATGACATGCTAAAGAGTTGAGGTTGGACTAGGAAGACAACATAATGAGTTATGTTTTCTTACATCTGAGAGGAAGTATGTTGTCATGGATCCTCTATCGTGTTGATCTTGCCTTTCCCCCTCATGCTAGCCAAATTCTCAGCACCAAGTAGAAATACAACTTGTGCTTCCAAATACCCTTAAACCAGTTTTGCCATGAGAGTCCACCATATCTACCTATGGATTGAGTAGGATCCTTCAAGTAAGTTGTTATCGGTGCAAGCAATAAAAATTACTCTCTAAATATGCACGACTTATTAGTGCAGAGAAATAAGCTTTCTACGAACTTGTTTTGGACGCAATAAAAGCGACGGACTGCATAATAAAGGTTCACATACATGGGGCAATATAAAGTGACGTTCTTTTGCATTAAGATTTTGTGCATCAACCCTAAACGCGCATGACAACCTCTGCTTCCCTCTACGAAGGGCCTATCTTTTATTATTATCCTCTACCTTATGCAAGAGTCACGGTGATCTTCACCTTTCCATTTTTATTTTATCCTTTGGCAAGCTCAGCATGTTGGAAAGAACATGATATATATATATCTAATTGGATGTAGGGGAGCATGAATTATTATTGTTGACATTACCCTTGAGGTAAAATGTTGTGGGGCAAAACTATGAGCCCCTATATTTCTCTGTGTCTGATTAAAACTCCATAACCACAAGTATTGCATGAGTGTTAGCGATTATGAAGGACTAAGTGATAGTTGAGTATGTGGACTTGCTTTTAAGCTCTGACATAGACTCTTTCCGATGTTATGATAAATTGCAATTGCTTCAATGACTGAGGTATAATTTGTTGGTGCTCAATAAGGTTCTTGATTCATACTTTTGCATGGTGAAAAGATCATCACTTGAACATGAGTAATCATATGACAAAATATATATATGTTGCTGTTATGACATAATCATGATGCCTTCATGTCCGTATTTTACTTTTATCGACGCCTCTACCTCTAAACATGAGGACATATTTATTGTTATCGGCTTTTTGCTTGAGGACGAGCGAGGTCTAAGCTTGGGGGAGATGATACGTCCATTTTGCATCATGCTTTTATATCAATATTTATTGCATTATGGGCTGTTATTTTACGTTATGTCACAATACTTATGGCTATTCTCTCTTATTTTACAAGGTTTACATGAAGAGGCAGAATGTCGGCACCTGGAATTCTGGGCTGGAAAAGGAGCAAATATTGGAGGCCTATTTTGCGCAACTCCAAAAGTCCTGAAACTCCACGGAATATCTTAAAATAAATAAAGAAAAATCATCACCAAAGATGAAGGCCATGGGGCCCACACCCTGCTCACAAGGGTGGGGGCGCACCCCCTGGGCGCGCCCCCCTACCTCGTGGGCCCCATGGTGGCTCTCCGACGCCCATATTCTCCTATATGAAGTCTTTCGATGAGAAAAAAATAGAAGGCAACCTTTCGGGACGAGACTCTGCCGCCACGAGGCGGAACCTTGGCGGAACCAATCTAGGGCTCCGGCAGAGCTGTTCTGTGGGGGACACTTCCCTCCGGGAGGGGGAAATCATCACCATCGTCATCACCAACGCTCCTCTCTTCGGGAGAGGGCATTGTCCATCAACATGTTCACCAGCACCATCTCATCTCCAAACCCTAGTTCATCTCTTGTATCCAATTCTTGTCTCCAAGTCCGGGATTGGTGCTAGTAGGTTGCTAGTAGTGTTGATTACTCATTGTAGTTGATGCTACTTGGTTTATTTGGTGGAAGATCATATGTTCAGATCCTTTATGCATATTATTACACCTCTGATTATGAACATGAATATGCTTTGTGAGTAATTACGTTCGTTCCTGAGGACAAGGGAGAAGTCTTGCTATTAGTAGTCATGTGAATTTGGTATTCGTTCGATATTTTGATAAGGTGTATGTTGTCTAACCTCTAGTGGTGTTATGTGAACGTCGACTACATAAAACTTCACCATTGTTTGGGCCTAGAGGAAGGCATTGGGAAGTAATAAGTAGACGATGGGTTGTTAGAGTGACAGAAGCTTAAACCCTAGTTTATGCGTTGCTTCGTAAGGGGCTGATTTGGATCCATATGTTTCATGCTATGGTTAGGTTTACCTTAATACTTTTGTTGTAGTTGCGGATGCTTGAAATAGAGGTTAATCATAAGTGGGATGCTTGTTCAAGTAAGAACAACACCCAAGCACCGGTCCACCCACATATAAAATTATCAAAGTACCGAACGCGAATCATATGAGCGTGATGAAAACTAGCTTGACGATATTCCCATGTGTCCTCGGGAGCGCTTTTCCTATTATAAGAGTTTGTCCAGGCTTGTCCTTTGCTAAAAAAAAGGATTGGGCCACCTTGCTACACTTTATTTACTTTAGTTACTTGTTGCTCGTTACAATTCATCCTATCACAAAACTATCTGTTACCACTTATTTCAGTACTTGCAGAGAATACCTTGCTGAAAACCGCTTATCATTTCCTTATGCTCCTCGTTGGGTGTGACACTCTTACTTATTTAAAGGACTACGATATATCCCCTATACTTGTGGGTCATCAACAGCAAAGGGCGTCCCACTCAAAAATATCGAATGCATGTCTTCTGGCTAACATCAATGACCAAATTTTGACAAGGTTTTCCAATTCCAATATATATTGCACAAGGCCTGGCATTACATACACAATACTCAGAACAAATTCTTAACAAAGGAATATCTAAGAAGAGTAACTGTTTACTTCTAAACCGAACACATGAATAGGGAAAAATGATTGACGCTGCTCACAGCAAAGGGCGTCCCACTCAAAAATATCAAATTCATGTCTTCCGGCTAACATCAATGAGAAAATTTTGACGAGGTTTTCCAATTCCAATATATTAAACTAATGTCTTCTTGCTAACATCAACGATTAAACTTTGACAAGCTTTTCCCATTCAAAAATTTGTAATGCCTATGATCGTGGAGTCCTGTCATGGCTTCTTATACTTGTTTGGGCACTTTTTGAGTTGTCGATGCTCTCTGCAGACTAGTCATGTCACCAGTGTCTACTAATATTCTGTAAAGCTTCTTGGTCATTCCTTCTGTAATGTAGCGCAAACAGTGATTGCTTCTTTCTGCAAGGTGGAACGACCAACTGGACCTAGTAATGCAGCAGTTTGCCTTGGACACATTGGCTTCTCGGTCATTCCTTGTGCAGTTCAACTAAAATCAAAGTCGGAATAAAACCGAGCTTTAATTTTGATATCCCTGTAAGCAACAATAGGTATAAGGGAAACAATTACTGAGAAATAACGGTTGATGACTTGTACTCCCAGAAAAAAAGCATATACTGATCTACCTTATCTTAATGGGAAACAAAGCAGGAGAGTAGCAATTCTCCATCAGTGTGGTTCATTCATATTGATTGAGACATTATCTTAAAAATGCCTTGTTTCAACATTTATAAAGAACGACAATGCAGAAAAGTACCATTCCTAAAGCAATGCGACTGATTCATTTTAACAGAGACATTATCTTAATTAACTACAAAGCAGGATAGTACCATTCCTAAAACAATGCGACTAATTCGTTTTAACAGAGGCAAAAAAGGAATCAATTACTGGCCAATAAAGGAGGATGAAACATGCGGCCACAAAAATGGTAATCCCGCCAATCCCTAACAAGTGTTGCAGTTTTGAACTAAGATTCAGTAGTTAATTAATTCTAAGAGTGGCATTGCTTAATTTTACCAGCGGCATTAGATTAACAAAAAGCATAAACTGTTCCAGGGGAGAGTGGGCGCAACAACAGGATGTGCTTCCATCTACTTATAAAGGGGGTGATGCAGAGTTTTGTTGTAACAAAGAAACAAGCATCATGTCTGGGTTGGAACAATTTTTTCTCACTTAATGGTAAAAGACAACAATTCAATAGCTTCAATTCAACATTTATCCAAACCAGTACCAATACAAGTAGCACAACATCTCAAAGCACACTGCAGCATCATGTGGATGAAAGTCAGTACTAACCTTTCTTGACCAAGATTTGAAACAGCTCGCGAGGAAGACTGGAAACATATCCAAACACATATATGAAATCTCGATCTCCTTTTGTGTAGTTCCACCAAAATTAAGCAAAGTCGCCGACTCGCCGGTGTGACATTCAAGTTGAACTGCCCAAAAATGGTAATCCAGCCAACCCCTAACAAGTGCTGCAGTTTTGAAATAAGATTCAGTAGTTAATTCTGAGAGTGGCATTGCTTAATTTTACCAGCGGCATTAGACTAACGAAAAACATAAACAGTTCCAGGGGAGAGTGGGCGCAACAACAATATGTGCTTCCATCTACTTATAAAGGGGGTGATGCAGAGTTTTTTGTAACAAAGCAACAAGCATCATGTCTGGGTTGGTCCCATTTTTGTTCACTACTTAATGGGAAAAGACAGCAATACAATAGCTTCAATTCAACATTTATTTAAAACAGTACCAATACAAGTAGCACAACATCTCAAAGCACACTTCACAATCATGTGGATGAAGGCTGTACTGACCTTTCATGAGACGACCAGGATAAAATACGAATCTACCAACACGAATAGGAAATCCAATCTCATTTTGTGCAGTTGCATTGAAATCAAGCAAAGTGTTTCATGTAGCAAAGCAAAATGTCGCAATAGCAACAAGTTAAATAGATACCCCTGATTTAAGAGAGGCAAATAAGGAAACAATTACTTGCCGATAAAGGAGGATGAAACAAACAGTGTCAGAAAGAAGCATCTAACTTATCTTGATGGAAAACAAAGTAGGATAGTAGCATTTCTAAAATGGTTGCATTGATGCATATTAATAGAGACATTCTCTTAAATCAGCAGTCGTTAAAAAATGTAATTACTTTTAACAGTGGCATTGCTTCAATTTTCCGACGGCATTCTTAGATTAACAATAGCAAAATAGTTGTATGGGACATGCCAGCACCACGTGCGTCCACACGTATAAATGGGTGATGCAGAGTATGTGGCCAAGCAACATATCTGTGTTGGTCACATAATTGTTCTCTTTGAACCTTTTTCCTATGTGAGGGCAGCAAATCGAGTCCTGCACAAACTACCCGACCCCCCAGTTTCTTTCCCTTACAGATGTGTGTACTGGTTACCCCCTTTTCCCCCTTTTGACCAACAAAGCGGCTGGATAGCCAGTCTATACTACTTTTCGTCCTTCCTTTCCTCATTGAACCATGTCCTAGATTCATGCTCCACCCCACCGCACCCTTCTTTCCTCTTTGAACCAAGACCTAGATTCGACTACAGATCGAAAAAGATCCACATGCAGCTAGAGCAACGACGGTTTCAAAGAAACTTATACCTTAGGGTCGTGGGGATGTGGCAAGGCATGCGGCAGGAGGCCGAATCTGCCCACACTACGTAAGACAGCGAGGTAGAAGGGGTCGGTGGCCCGCCCGCACAGGTGCTGGGTGAAAGAGAACAACGCAACCGGCAATGGATTGCCTCCCTCGCCGAAGGCGATAGAGTGAACGCTGCACCTCCTCCCCTTCCCGGTGCGACGGGATCCGGATGCCTCCTTCACCAGCTGTGAGGGGGGAGAGAGAGACAAGAGGCCAACGCAGTCTTGTTTAGATCTGGTGAAGAGAGGGTGAGAGACTGTGAATATAGCAAACCCTAGCAAAGGAACACTGAGCCTCCAGCGTGTATATATATATGTAGTGCGACGAGAGTGTGGAGAGTGCAAACCCTAGCGAATAAGCGCCGAGGCTCCAGCTTATATATATACTGTAGAACGGAGTGAGCTCCGGTGCCTTAACTGCACCTGCTTTTGGCTGTATGACAGGTGGGCCAGGCACATTTTGGGCCCACCTATCACAAACCCAAAGGCAGGTTAAAGTAAATGAAGCTACATCCATATAGTACTCGTGTATACGACCAATATATAGTGGAGTGGTTTTCTTATTCTCTCCATAACAATCGTTTTAAATTGTGTAAGTACGAAACGAAACTCTTTATTTAATGTACTAGTGAAGAAAACTACTAAGTACTCCCTCTTTCCCATAATGTAAGACGTTTTTTCATATTACGTTGGTGTCAAAAAACATCTTATATTATGGGAGGGAGGGAGTACTTCCGATGAACTAACGATCCACACGTCCTGGTCGCACTTCCGGACCGCTGGCACAACCACTCTTGACCATCCCGAACCCTCTGCATCACCCGCGCATGCTTCCCGCCCGAAACGGTGAGTGCCGCATCATGCCCGGCCAGAGCGGACGCGAACTCTCACTGGCGCCGGCATTGAAGCGGTGCACCGGCCGAGAGAGCGTCTCCCGCGCCGCTTCCTAGTGCACGCTGAAAGCACAAGCGCTCCCTAGGTGGTTTTGGTAATTAATGTCAACATATCTCTTGTTGGACTAACACTTTTATCTAGTATGTTTCAGATAAGTTCAACAATGGAGTGGCATGGACTAAAGGATGTGGGAACTCCTTCAAGATGCTAAGGACAAAGGATTGGCTCAAGATTCAAGCTCAAGACTCTTCATTTTATATTCTAGTGATCCAAGATCACATTGAGTCTATAGGAAAAGCCAATACTATGAAGAAGGGATGAGGTGTTGCTTAATGAGTTTCTTGCTCCATAGTGCTTAGTGATATGCTCCAAAAACCCACAACTACTTTCCCATTTCCACACATATGACCTAAACCTAAAGTCAAACTCGGCCATACTGGTTCTTTCTATCCGGCGCCACCAAGTTCAGATGTCATAGCCACTGCCACAAAACTTAGGCAAATCGGTCTCACCGATAGGGATCTCGGTCTCACCGAGATGGGATTATAATCTCTCTGTGTATGTCCATTACCAAAATCGGTCTCACCGAGTTTGAGCAATCGGTACTACCGAGATTACAATGCAAACTCTCTGGTTAACTTATTACCAAAATCGGTCCCACCGAGTTTGAGTAATCAGTTCCACCGAGTTTGCCTGACCAACTCTCTGGTTAGCTAATTACCAAAATCGGTCTCACCGAGTTTGTGTAATCGGTCTCACCGAGATTACGTTATGCCCTAACCCTAGCCATATCGGTCCTACCGAGTTGCATGTCAGTCCCACCGAAAATCCTAACGGTCACTAGATTTGGTGAATCGGTCTGACCGAGTTTCCCAATTCGGTCCCACTGAGTTTGGCAAGTTGTGTGTAATGGTTAGATTTTGTGTGGAGGCTATATATACCCCTCCACCTCCTCTTCATTCGTGGAGAGAGCCATCAGAACAAACCTACACTTCCAACTTACCATTTCTGAGAGAGAACCACCTACTCATGTGTTGAGGCCAAGATATTCCATTCCTACCATATGAATCTTGATCTCTAGCCTTCCCCAAGTTGCTTTCCACTCAAATCTTCTTTCCACCAGATCCAAATCCCATGAGAGAGAGTTGAGTGTTGGGGAGACTATCATTTGACGCACAAGAGCAAGGAGTTCATCATCAAAGCACCATTTGTTACTTCTTGGAGAGTGGTGTCTCCTAGATTGGCTAGGTGTCACTTGGGAGCCTCCAACAAGATTGTGGAGTTGAACCAAGGAGTTTGTAAGGGCAAGGAGATCGCCTACTTCGTGAAGATCTACCGCTAGTGAGGCATGTCCTTCGTGGGCGACGGCCATGGTGGGATAGACAAGGTTGCTTCTTCGTGGACCCTTCGTGGGTGGAGCCCTCCATGGACTCGTGCAACTGTTACCCTTCGTGGGTTGAGGTCTCCATCAACGTGGATGTACGATAGCACCACCTATCGGAACCATGCCAAAAACATCCGTGTCTCCAATTGTGTTTGAATCCTCCAAAACCCTTCCCTTTACATTCTTGCAAATTGCATGCTTTACTTTCCGCTGCTCATAAACTCTTTGAATGCTTGCTTGTTATGTATTGTGAATGTTAAACTTGTGCCTAAACTCCACTTAAACTTAAAGAAGTTAAAAACTGCAACTTTGGTACTTAGTGTCTAATCACCCCCCCCCCTCTAGACACCTCTTCTCAAGGTCCTACAAGTGGTATCAGAGCATTGGTCTCCATTGCCTTGGTTTAATCACCATTGGAGGAAGATGGATGAGTCTACTTTGGGGAGTCTTAGACACAGAGTGCCTATTCTTGAGGGAGAGTATTTTCATGAGTGGAAAAATGAGATGCTTGTAATTTTCAATCAATATCATTTGAACAAGTACATTGCTAGCCCTTGTGCACCTCATGTTGACCCTATGCATCTTACTCTTGATGAGTCAATTGACATGATTAGGAATCTTAGAACTGCCGAACTTATCATTAGAGGATTGCCTAGAAACTTGATTGGAAGTTTGCCTACTCTTTAGTGTGCCTACACTATATGGAAATTTCTTGAGGAACGCTTTCCAAATTATTCCATGAAAATTCTTGATGAAATTCTCCATAAGTCTATTGCTTTGAGTAAGATGAATTCTAGTGATCCTATGTTTGGTAATTGTCTATTTGAGCTTACAAACCTCATGCGTGCCAAAGGAGATGTTGGAATTATTAGTGATATCATTTCCGAAGCTATAACAATTCATAAGCAAGATTATTGTGAAACTCACTCCAACGAATCACCCTCTCTAGGATTTGATCCACCACATGACGATGTTGACCATGGATACTATGATGAGGATGATGAAAGTGACTTCGATCTTGATGATGCAATGAGACATTTTGGTCTTATGGCAAATCTTCGGGGATATATGTCAGGAGGAAAGGAATGGGTTCTTGATAGTGGATGTACAGATCACATGACCGGAGATAAAGACATGTTTCGTGAGCTTGCTGAAAACGATGGTCCTCGAAAGTATGTCACTTACGGTGACAACTCAAAGGGTAAGGTGGTTGGCCTCGGTAAGGTGGCCATATCCCGTCATAACTCCATACAAAATGTCATGCTCGTTGAATCTCTTGGCTACAACTTACTTTCAGTATCTAGACTTGCTGATTTGGGTTTCAATGTCCTATTTACTAAAGTAGATTGCCAACTGTTTCGTCGAGACAATCATAAACTGGTCTTTACCAGTGTGCGTAGAGGTGATCTATACATTGTTGATTTCACTAAAAAGGCTCAACCTAAAACTTGCTTCATTGCTAAATCCTCACTGGATTGGTTATGGCATAGACGACTAGGTCACGTTGGCATGAGAAACCTTGACAAGATTATTAAAGGAAATCATATTCTTGGTGTTAACGATGTCATATTTGATAAGGATAGACTTTGCAGGGCTTGTCAGGCAGGTAAACAGGTTGGAGGAAGGCATCCCGTGAAGAACATCATGACCACAAGGAGGCCACTCGAGCTACTTCACATGAATCTTTTTGGTCCCAACTCTTACAAGAGTCTCGGTGGAAATTATTTTGGTCTAGTTATAGTTGATGATTTTTCAAGATTTACGTGGGTGTTCTTTCTCGATGATAAATCGCAGGTCGAAAAAGATCTTCAGAAACTTCGCTAGGAAGGCCCAAAATCAATTTGAAGTGAAGATCAAGAAGGTTCGCAGCGACAACGGAACGGAGTTCAAGAACGCAAATGTGGACACCTTTCTTGACGAAGAAGGGATTTCACACGAGTTCTCGGCTACATACACACCTCAACAAAATGGAGTTGTTGAGAGGAAGAACCGGACGCTCATCAAAGTGGCGAGAACGATGCTTGATGAGTACACGACGCTGAAGCACTTTTGGGCAGAAGCGGTTGAGACAGCTTGTCATGCAACAAATCGCTTGTATCTTCACAAGCTACTCAGCAAGATGGCATAAGAGCTCCTCACCGGTAACAAACCCCAAGTTGGATACTTTCGAGTGTTCGGCTCAAAGTGCTACATTATTTACAAGCATCGGTGTTCTAAATTTGCTCCTAAGTCTCATGAAGGTTTCCTACTAGGTTATGGCTCAAACTCTCACACTTACCGTGTCTACAACAATTTCACCCGAAAGGTTGAAAAGACGGTAGATGTGAAGTTTGATGAATCTAACGGCTCGCAAGTAGAGAAATTGCCAATTGATGTAGGAGACAAATATCCTTCAGAAGCAATCCAAGACTTGTCTATTGGCAAGGTCCGTCCAACGGAGGTGAAGGAGAGTACCTCGTCCATCCAAGTGGAAGCTTCTACTTCATGACAAGGTGAACCAAGAGTTGATACGGAAGCATCCACAAGTGGGACACACCAAGAGGAAGAAAACGAGGAAGTGCATCAAGATGAACGTCAACAACCTCCTTCTCCACCACGACAAGAGAACGACAACACCAACAATGAAGAAGGCCAAGAAGAAGAACAAGATGAAGAAGAAGTTCAACCAAGAACCAAACAAAAGCTTTCATGAGTTCGAGCAAGAATTGCTAAACACCATCCCGTCGAGCAAATCTACAATGATATTCAAACCGGGAGAATCACTCACTCTAAAACTCGTTTAGCTAACTTTTGTGGAAACTATTCTTTCATCTCTAGCATTGAACCTATGAAGGTCGAAGAAGCATTGGAAGATCCGGATTGGATAAATGCTATGCACGAAGAGCTACACAACTTTGAGAGGAACCTAGTTTGGACATTGGTTGAGAAGCCCGACAACAACCACAACATCATCGGTACCAAATGGGTGTTTCGCAACAAGCAAGATGAAGATGGACAAGTAGTTCACAAGAAAGCAAGGTATGGACTATGGTGAGACTTACGCTCCCGTTGCTAGACTTGAGTCCATTTGCATCTTACTTGCCTATGCTAATCATCATGATATCACCTTGTACGAAATGGACATTAAAAGTGCTTTTCTAAATGGTGAAATAGAGGAGGAAGTTTATGTTAAGCAACCTCCCGGCTTTGTCAATCCTAAGAAACCCAATCATGTTAACAAAGTTCACAAAGCTCTTTATGGTCTTAAACAAGCTCCTAGAGCATGGTATAAATGCTTGACCAAGTTCCTTATTGAAAAAGGCTTTGAAATTGGGAAAATTGATTCCACACTTTTTACTAAAAGGGTTAATGGAGAACTATTTGTGTGCCAAATCTATGTTGATGATATTATATTTGGTTCAACTAACCCTCATTTTAGTGAAAAGTTTGGGAAGCTAATGTCGGAGAAGTTTGAGATGTCTATGATGAGTGAACTCAAATTCTTTCTTGGGTTGCAAATCAAGCAAACTACGGAAGGTACCTTTGTTTCTCAGACGAAGTACACCAAGGACTTATTCAAGAAGTTCAATATGCAAGAATGCAAAGGAATGACGACACCCATGCCTACTAGTAGACATCTTGATTTGACCAAAGATGGTGAACCGGTAGATCAAAAGGTTTATCGCTCTATGATTGGTTCATTGTTATATCTATGTGCCTCACGTCCCGATATCATGCTAAGTGTGTGCATGTGTGCACGATATCAAGCTGCTCCTAAAGAATGTCATCTTAAGGCCGTGAAAAGGATAGTGAGATACTTAATCCATACACCAAATTTTGGCATTTGGTATCCCAAGAGGGCCTCTTTCGATTCTTTTGGCTACTCCGACTCGGACTATGCCGGAGACAAGGTTGATAGAAATTCCACTTCGGGTATGTGTCAGTTTCTTGGTAGATCTCTTGTGTCTTGGTCCTCCAAGAAACAAAACTCGTTACCCTTATCCACCGCCGAAGCGGAATACATTGCCGCTCGTTCATGTTGTGCTCAATTACTTTAGATGACCCAAACTCTTAAATATTATGGGATATATGTGACACATGTTCCATTGCTTTGTGACAATGAAAGTGCTATCAAAATTGGTCATAATCCCGTACAACATTCTCGAACTAAGCATATTGAAGTTCGTCATCATTTCATTAGAGATCATGTTGCTAAGGGTGACATTAATCTTAAGCATGTTCGCACCGAAAAGCAATTACCGGATATATTCACTAAACCTCTTGATGAGAAAGTGTTTTGCAGGTTAAGAGGAGAATTGAACATCATTGATGCTTCAAACTTGGAGTAGAAACTCCATTGGATACATGCAAGACATGAGCTTATGACTAATCCTTGATATTTCTCTTATGATGAAAATCTTATGTCTTGGATATATTTGCATCTTGCATGTTATCTAACCCATGTAGATACTTGGTTGAATCAAATTCCATGAGATTGTAATCTACTCACATCTTGAGCAATCTCTACATCACCAAGGTTCTACACTACGGTGGTTGAAGACAAGGAAGAATGGAACCATTCAAACATATCCTTTGACAAATTCTATGTTGAGCTTCATGATTGTCATTATTGGATATACAAGTGCTCTTCCTTGCAAGAACTAACCCATGTAGGTAGATGGACTCAAATTCCAAGTGGTGCTGCCAACTCTTGATGAGCTACATCAACCTTGAGCAACCCACACAAGTTCAACTACATGGACTACACCACCAACCAAGGTATGTTATTCCATCTTAGAGAAGCTTTACTCCAAGTCATGAGCTAAAGCAACTCGACAAGATGTGAATACATCAAGATGCTTAAACGAAAAATGGCAACCCCATTTTGAGCTTAAACAATGAGTATGACCTATGATCAAGTGATCTCACTTGACTCCTAAGTCAATATACTCTAACATAGGTGACTTTGTCGCCGACCATCTCTAGATGAAGTTCTCTTGTGTTCTTTTCTGTGTTTTTGCATTTGTCTCATGCATATTTGTTTCCCCTTTCAAAAAAAAACTTCATCTAGATTTCTTTCTGTTCGCTCTGCATTTTCTGCATCCAATTCATTGCATATCATTCAGTAAATTCCTTGCAAATCTTTGTGAGATCATACCAGTCTAGTGAGCTGAGGTGACAAGTGTTTTCTCTGCGATCAACTCGGTTTCACCGATTTTTTGTTTTCGTTCCGACCGAATCCTTTCGGTACAACCGAAGCATACCACTCGGTGCCATCGGTTCCACAACAGGAAAAACAGTTTGCCACTTATTCTGTGTTTCTTCTGATCCAGCTCCACTCAATGAATCTTGTGCTCTACAAGCGTCACATTTAAATAAATGCTTTGTACTGTGTCTCAAGGATCAAACCCTTCTTGGAAATTGATGTCAAAGGGGGAGAGAGATATCACATCAAAGCTTATCACTAAGAGAGATCACATCAGAGAGAGAGAATATCACCTCCTCAGGGGGAGAAAGAGATCTCCAGGGGGAGAGAATACTCAAGTAGAAAGTATTTCTCAAGGATCCCAGATGCTTGGTGTTCAAGAGGAGAGATGCCACATGTCTTATTGAGGGGAAAGACATGTTCATATGTGCCTATTGGCATTAGCTCTGTTCATTTATATCTTTCAGCTCTGATTTTCTGTTCCCTATCTTCTCCCAGTATCCCATGCTAGATTCAGGGGGAGCAAGACATCTAAGGGTAGGAAATCATTTAAATTCATTGCATATCTTTACTCTTGGGGACATGTCTAATCCAATGTGGTACTTAGTACTCACTCTCTACATGTCATCCCAGTATTGGTATTCTTGTGGTCTCTTCCGTTTGCTCTGGCTAGTAGATGTAGCTGTGTTATCTAACCTTGTTTACGCAGGTTCATTCCATCCTAAGCCAACTCAAGACTACAAGGTAAGTATATGCATCACAATCATGTGTATGAGGAATTCTTGCTGATGTACATACTATTTGCAAGAAGGACTCATGAGCATGAAGGTATTTTCTTCAATATTCTCTGCTCTGATGCATATGTCCAAGATACATGTAACACATTGCCTGCTCTATCATGGTTATGCTCTCACATGCCTCTATATTTCATATTCACATGATTGCATACATGTAGGGGGAGCCTATGCTTGTTACATGTCTTTCCGAAACTTTACTTGCTATTCTTTATATCTTTATCTAAAGCTTTGATGTATGTTGTCATCAATTACAAAAAAGGGGGAGATTGAAAGCACAAGTGCTCCCTAGGTGGTTTTGGTAATTAATGTCAACATATCTCTTGTTGGACTAACACTTTTATCTGGTACGTTTCAGATAAGTTCAACAATGGAGTGGCATGGACTAAAGGATGTGGGAACTCCTTCAAGATGCTAAGGACAAAGGATTGGCTCAAGCTTCAAGCTCAAGACTCTTCATTTTATATTTGAGTGATCCAAGATCACATTGAGTCTATAGGAAAAGCCAATACTATCAAGAAGGGATGGGGTGTTGCTTAATGACTTTCTTGCTCCACAGTGCTTAGTGATATGCTCCAAAAACCCTCAACTACTTTCCCATTTACACACATATGACCTAAACCTAAAGTCAAACTCGGCCATACCGATTCTTTCTATCCGGCGCCACCGAGTTCAGATGTCATAACCACTGCCACAAACCCTAGGCAAATTGGTCTCACCGATAGGGATCTCGGTCTCACCGAGATGGGATTGTAATCTCTCTGTGTATGTCCATTACCAAAATCGGTCTCACCGAGTTTGAGCAATCGGTACTACCGAGATTACAATGCAAACTCTCTGGTTAACTTATTACCAAAATTGGTCCCACCGAGTTTGAGTAATCGGTCCCACCGAGTTTGCCTGACCAACTCTCTGGTTAGCTAATTACCAAAATCGGTCTCACCAAGTTTGTGTAATCGGTCTCACCGAGATTACGTTATGCCCTAACCCTAACCATATCGGTCCTATCAAGTTGTATGTCGGTCCCACCAAAAATCCTAACGGTCACTAGATTTGCTGAATCGGTCTGACCGAGTTTCCCAATTCGGTCCCATTGAGTTTGGCAAGTTGTGTGTAACGGTTAGATTTTGTGTGGAGGCTATATATACCCCTCCACCTCCTCTTCATTCATGGAGAGAGCCATCAGAACAAACCTAAACTTCCAACTTACCATTTCTGAGAGAGAACCACTTACTCATGTGTTGAGGCCAAGATATTCCATTCCTACCATATGAATCTTGATCTCTAGCCTTCCCCAAGTTGCTTTCCACTCAAATCTTCTTTCCACCAGATCCAAATCCCATGAGAGAGAGTTGAGTGTTGGGGAGACTATCATTTGAAGCACAAGAGCAAGGAGTTCATCATAAACGCACCATTTGTTACTTCTTGGAGAGTGGTGTCTCCTAGATTGGCTAGGTGTCACTTGGGAGCCTCCGACAAGATTGTGGAGTTGAACCAAGGAGTTTGTAAGGGCAAGGAGATCGCCTACTTCGTGATGATCTACCGCTAGTGAGGCAAGTCCTTCGTGGGCGACGGCCATGGTGGGATAGACAAGGTTGCTTCTTTGTGGACCCTTCGAGGGGTGGAGCCCTCCGTGGACTCGCGCAACCGTTACCCTTCGTGGGTTGAAGTCTCCATCAATGTGGATGTACGATAGCACCACTTATCGAAACCACGCGAAAAACATCCGTGTCTCCAATTGCGTTTGAATCCTCCAAAACCCTTCCCTTTACATTCTTGCAAATTGCATGCTTTACTTTCCGCTGCTCATAAACTCTTTGCATGATTGCTTGTTATGTATTGTGAATGTTAAACTTGTGCCTAAACTCCGCTTAAACTTAAAGAAGTTAAAAACTGCAACTTTGGTACTTAGTGTCTAATCACCCCCCCTCTAGACACCTCTTCTCAAGGTCCTACACACGCGACTACTCCGCATTCAAAGGTCGCAATAGCCGGCCACCACATGCATGTAAAAAGTTCTTGGGAGTCCATGCTATAGCTAGTTGTCCTCCCCCAACTCGTCAATCTCTTCCTGTAGAGTAGTGCTAGTACTCCATGGCACGATCCATCGACAAGCGGGTGAGAAAGTTATCGTATACTCGGTTTGTGGTTACTGGCTGTCAGGACCCGGACTCAATGCCACACCGATCTAGCATGTAACACCTCATATCACTTTGTGGCCTCACGCACGGTATTCCCACGGGTGTCGCCTTACCAGGCCCGGGACCATTTGCGCCTTTTGGCACACGTATATGATAGTGTCGCTAGCATCCATATGACAAGGAGCCCGGGCTGACATGGCTAGTCGTGAACCCAAAGTGGCACTAACTTACAGGGACAGGCATACATGACCCAATAACGAACGTGACGGTCATCAGCGAGTGAATCTGGGCTGTAGCAACTGGGCTAGCAGGACTCCGGTAAACCGGGCTATAGCAGGCTAACAGGACTCCGGAAGACACCGCGTGACATTTCCCCAAAGGGACAGACACAGGAACGAAGAAGGACACATGCCGGCTAGCCTAAGTGTTCCAGAGCAGTAGCAAGCTACCAAGGCTCAGTGGAAGCGCTAGGAGACATTTCCCAGTAAGAGAGGCTACCAAGGATAAACATCTAGATAGTCAGATCCCACACATACCAAGCATTTCAATAACATACACACAATATGCTCGATATGTGCAAACACAACATGGCATCACAACATGACTCTAGAACTCAACTATTTATTCAATAGGCTCCGGGGAGCGAGATATTACAAACATGGGTCTCACGACCCAACATTCAGAGCATACAAGTCAAAGCACATGCGGAAGCTTAACATGTCTGAGTACAGACAACTACAAATGAAAAAGGCTGAAAAGCCTGACTATCTACCAGATCCTGCCGAGGCACAAGATCGTAGGTGAGGTAACAAGCTGAACGTCGAAGTCCAACAAGGGTGTCGGCCACGACCTACCTAAACACTGAAGTCTCTAGTCCAGGTTTATCGCCTATTCAGGTTCCATCCGCATGGAGTCCGGCCGAGGTTTCCACATACGGCCCCGAACGATATGTGCAGGGTTCCCGAGATACCAAACGGGCATCCGGTACACCGTGCCACGTGCCTACCGCATCATAGCCCACCCCTCCGGTCAGCGCTGCCCATGGCCTCCAGCAAGCTACAAACACCAGAAACTACTTTCAACTCCTGGACAGAGGACAAGGGTGATTAAGAAGCCGAGAGGTCCATTGGTTTCGGGCCCAATGCGTGGTAGTAACTGTTTCATGGATCACAAACACAGAACTCAGTTCCTGAGGACGGCTTCAATGAGACGACCCACCATGTACTCCTACATGGCCTCTCACCGCTACCTTTACCAAATCGTGTTCACACACTTAGCTCACACACAGTAGGACATGTTCACACACCTCTGATTCATCCCCGATGAATCAGACCTGACTCAACTCTAAGCAGTAGCAGGCATGACAAACAAGCATGAATGAGTAGGCACAACAGGGCTCAAACAACTCCTACTCGTGCTAGTGGGTTTCATCTATTTACTATGGCAATGACAGGTCATGCAGACGATAAAGGGGTCCAGCTACCGCAGCAAGTAACTAATGAATCGTTGTTGTCCTAATGCAGTAAAAGAGAGCAGGAGCGAGAGAGTAGGATTGTATTGGAATGAACAAGGGGTTTTTGATTGCCTGGCACTTCTGAAGATGATATAGCTCTTCATCGGTTTCATCGAGCTCCTCGTCGAAACCACGTCTATCGAAAGGGGACAATTACCGGCAACGGAGAAGGAAGCACAATCAATGCAATGCACAATATGATGCATGATCATGACACGGCAAAATGAGTGTGTTGGGCTAATGCAACTAAAACCAGATGGGTTTGAGTCATTTTTAACCAATGGTTCAACCCCAAACTCATCTTATGAATTTAAATAGTGCTTATCATGTTTTGCACTAAACAGCAAGGTTAAGTTGTCTAAACATGCATGAAACAAGCACAGATGGATAGATTGGATTTTTCTTATCATTTTTCATATATAAATTATTTAATTTGGAGTTACGGTTGAATTTCTATGAATTTTAGAAGTTTAGATCATTTTCTGAAATTTATAAATCATTTCTGATTTATTTTAATTCCAGGAAATGTTTACTACGTCAGCATTAGGTCATGCTGACCTCAGCAGGTCAACAGGCGTCGACCAGGTCAAACCTAACCAGTGGGACCCACTGGTCAGTGACCTAGTCAACCAACTAAGTTAGTTAGCCCTAACTAACTGGGCAGGGCCCACTAGTCAGTGACTATAGTAACTAACCTAACTAGTTAATTAGTGCTAACTAGAGTAATTAGTCGGGCAGGGCCCGCAAGTCAGTGAGAGAGAGCTGGAAGTCAAACCGGGCAGTGGGGTCAACCCACGCCGGTCAACGGGTCAGCGGTCGCCGGCGTTTAGCCGCCGGCGAGTCCAGACGCAGCGGAGGGCTTCGGAAAAACGCCCACAGGGCTCGGTTTTGGACGCGGTTTGCGGCTACGGAAAGCTGAGAGTCTCGCGCATCTAACGGAGGCAACAGCTCGCGCCAGAGTGGACTAAATCGACGATGTTGGCAACTTTTGCGGCAGCCGGAGTTCGGGCGAGCTCGGGTTCGGTGTTAGGGAGCACGACAGGAGGAGCTGGTGCATGCGTTTGGCTCTTGGGAGCACCGTGAGAACGGCGACACACTCAAAAGCGGGCGGAGGCAGCTCTGGCCGCGGCAGCGACATGGCACGGCGGCGGCGAGATTCAGGCACGACGGTGACGCTAGCTGGGGCGCAAAAAGAAGAGAGAGGAGAGGGAGGAGACGCAGTAGCTCACAGGGAGGACGGGGAGAGGGTTAGCATGCTCGAGGAAGGCATGACGGCGGCGGAATCCCGGCTGCAATCTCCCGTGGCTGAGGAAGAAGATGAGGTCGAGGACGACGCGTCGGCACTCTCCCGGTCGCCTGAGCCGACGGAGAGGGCTACGGCGATGATTCGGAGCTCCTGGACTGCTCAAGGGGAGGAGGGAGAGGCGGTGGCCACGGCTATGGCGGCAGCAAGCTCGCGGTCGTCTCGGCCATGGTGGGGAGGGCGAGAGGGAGACGAGGGGGAGAGTGCGGGGCGGTCAGAGCGATCCAGACGGCTCTCCGGGTCTGTCCGCGGTGCCATGCATGCTAGCAGGCAGGAGGTGGCATGGGCGCGTGTGTGCGTACGGCGAGCACGCGCTCGGCGTCCTTCTGGCGCGGTGGAGCTCCTGGACTGCACAAGAGTAGATGGGCCGCCAGGTAAGTGCCCCTGGTAGGTTCTCGCTCTCTCTCTCTGGTTTTTCTATTTATTAATGTTTTCTATTTTCTGCAATTGGTTTTGATTTGATTTAAAACATCAAATCATTTTTTAACTTTCTGTAAATTGTATGTGAGCTCAGGAACTAGTCCAAGGTCACAGGGAACTTACAAATATATTTGAACTTTATTTCTTATATAACAGAAATAAATTCAACTCAAGTATGTCATTGGTTTAGGTCAAAGGCCGAAAATAAATATTTCTGTGATTCCAAAAATATTGGTTTGAATTTTACCTCTTACCAATATTTTCACAGAGTAACAGGAACATTTCTTTGGACTCATTTGATGAGAATTAAATGTTGGTTACTTTTAAAAGGTTTCTGAGGCTTTGAAAATTCCCTCAATTCAAATTTCAGAATTTAGACATGATGATCATGCAAGGACAAGCAAAGGCTAAACTAGGGCTGTGACAGTGGCATGCCGAGCGACCGTGTGGGGTTGAGCCGTGGAGGAGGGTGAGACACGAACGCGACAGACGTGATTTAAATGTTGGTTTTGCTCGATGGCGCGATCCAACGAAAAGAAACGTTGGTTTCTCTCCGTTTCCATTTTTTCTCCAGAAAAACGGAAACTTTCCAGTCCATTTTCATTCCTACTCCAAGGTTGCCCTGTTACAACATTCCATCAAATACAAAAACGAACACGCATGCTGATGCATCTCAATTGTTCACAGAATATAGCCAATATTTACTTCAGAACTAAAGACAAAAGTTGTGAGAGCGTGTACGAAAGAAAAACTACTGATGGGTTCACTACGACTGAAACCCTAAACCCTAAACATGATTTAATTTCCTGGCCAGGTGGAACCTGTCGAAGGAAAGACGGCTGGCACCCTCGGATCATACGATGCTTTTGTGCAGTTCCACTAAAATGGAGTTGAGCATCCTTGATGGGAAAGATATTGAAGAAGTGTGATTAGAATAATAGTACTGGCACTAGTTCATGAGACATAAACTCATCACAAGTAGAAGCCGGTAGAAGTAGAGAAAGATCGACATGGAGATGGAGCTACGTGGGGAGCCGCGGCAGTGGAGCTAGCCGGCTCCAAAAGGAAGATGGACTACCTGGGACGTCGGGTTGTAGCTAGAAGGGCGGTTGGGACGCGACATCGGCCCATACCGCGGTGACCCCCGATTGGGACGCACCGACTGTGGGGTTTCTCCCTCGCCGATGTCGACTGCGTCTACACAGAACATTGTTCCCTTCCCCCAGCTGTAGGATCAGGCCGGATATGTGACCAGCGGTGGGGCCACCGTCATTTTATGCTTGTGAAGAGAGCAACCCAAGCAAGCAGGCTTGTAGCTTAGGCTCCTGCTAGTGTATATATAGTGGTTTTCTTTTTCTCTCCATATCAACCATTTTATATTGCGTACGTGTCATTGAAGAGTGAAATGATGGTTGCTTCTTCCGACTAACTTATTGTGTGATTTGACTGCTCCTTAGTGGCCCCTAGACGTACTCCCCCTATGTGTGTGCAACAGTACACGCACACATGGACGCAAAAATGCGCACGACGCCCTAATGCATGCATGTCCGAGCACACGACAGAACGCGCACGGTCACGCTCAAGTGCTCAACCTACACGTGCATGCACAGACATACTCAGCCAGGTTGAGCTAGTGACCGTATAAAGACCGGAAAATGTATATATTGAGCGCAATGAGCGTATTATGAAGTCCACTGACCGTATTTTCACAAATATACAGTGACAGATAGTGTATTTATCTCATTTGAAACTAAGCCATATTAACCGAAGAGGAGGCAGTATGGACTAGCATTACTTTGCTGTATCCCGTGAACTTTCCGAACGAGGAGAAGCTTGCAGGACGGGAGAAGCTTGCGCACGGTGGCTTGCAGGACAAGGAGAAACTTTTGAGTAATGTTGTGGACGTGCAACAGTTAATTCGGTGTCAGATTGCCAGAAGCATACACTATACTAGTACTACTATTACTGTTCGACTTCCCGAAGAGGCAAACAACCAAGCGCAAAGTAGGATAGTTACTGCTTTGATGTGTCCCCTCAACTCACCGAACAAGGAGAAGCTTGCTTACTATTACACCTCTCCCTCGCCCATGCACGCGGTGGCTTGCAGGACGAGGAGAGGGTTTTGACTACAGCGCCCTCTACCTCTCCCTCTCCCTCGCCCTCGCGGCGGACGTGCAGCAGTTCAATCGGTGTCAGATTTCCAGAAGCATATTGTACTGTAGTATCATCATTGTTGGACCTTCCGAAGAGGCGAAGAGCCAAGTATGCACTATACTAGTACTAGGAACTGGATGGAGGAGCGTCTGCACTCTTATTATATTTTTAAAATGTGTTAAAGCAATCTTCAACACATTTGGTTCTCTTCGAGGGTTCCCGCATGTGATAATGGAAGTTGATTGCATGGAACACGCGCCATAATTCTTGCTTAATTCTGGCTCATATCCTGTTACAAATAGGAGCGCTCGGTAATATTTCCTCTTTTTTTGTTATTCAGCATGTAAACAGGTCAGCAAACCTTGCGACACATCTTTGTGAGAACCGTGCTTGCTGCACTTTGAATGTGGCCGAGAGCTGGCTTGATGAAACACCTCGCTTCCTACTTCTTTTCTTGTGGGATACCTCGCTTCCTAGTGACCAGGGTCTTGGCTGATCATCCTAAGAATGCTTATATATCACTACTAGAAAAAGGGCTGCTAGTGGCGCACCTGTTTTCGCTACTAATGGCGCACTACAGGTGCGCCACTAGCACCATTCCATTAGATTTTTTTTACTAATGGCGCACATGTGGTGCACCATTAGTACAGCCCGCTGTGCGCCATTAGTATCTGGTATACTAATGGCGCACCACATAGAAGTGCGCCATTAGTAACAAATTTTTTTTCAGAATTTTTTTTTAATTTTTTTTCTTCGTTTTTTTCTTAATCTCAGGTCACTATGGCTTAATCTCGGGTCAATATGCTTAATTTCAAGTCAAATCGCACTCTGTGGTCAAAATTAACTTCGCAGTTCTATCGAACCCCAGCACCAGCTCACTTCACAGGCACTTGTTGATATATCTATCATATCAATCATATTAAACCTTCTTGATGTCTAGGAATTGGTTCATGTTCATGAGTATGATGAAATTGTGAATAAATATTTCAAACTTCCCGGTCATATTACGTATCATATTTTGAAAAAAAAATCGAATTTTGTTTTCGAAACCAATTTTTTTTCTGTTACTAGTGGCGCACCTAGCAAACGGTGCGCCACTAGTAAGTTTGAATTTTTTTCCATTTTCCCTCTAGATCTTAAAAGCCTCATAACTTTTTTGTATTAGGTTTTTGGGGATTTTGAAAATGTTTAACGTGGTGTGCCATAAAGAAGGAGCTGGGGGGGGGGGGGGTCCTACAGAAACCGTGGGTGAAAGACCTAAAGTGAAAACACGAATTTGCGCGATGGAGCTAGAGAATGCTGAGGGAGGGTGAGAGGGATGCGGGCATGTGCATGCACGAGAGGAAGCTAGCGCTAGCTACAAAGATAAGAGGATTGTGTGGGTGTAAAAGACGAATAGAGATCATACTTCACTATAAAAAGCGAATTCAGATATTTGCAGAATTTATCATAGTGTTTTAAACCGACGCATGTGTGAATACATATAACGGTTATGAACATGTTATACTACATATAATATATTTTATCTCTACTTCCTATAAAAAACGGAGTTGTTGATGATGGTGTGCCTGCCATCCTGCAATATAGGCCGTCCGATTTATATCTAGCGGATAGGAAGGAAACTATGGCAATTTTGAAAAAAATATACCCACACCCCTCTCCATATTTGCAAATTAGGCCCCTTGATCATGTTGATCATGGGATTTTGTAGCTCATGTCTAAATACATGTCATAATGTAGGGGGCGGGCACTATACTTTGTGTGATAAACACGGTGTACGTATGGAACATGGTTTAGATTATGAATATATAGTTATTACATCAAATGTACTATTATTTGGAATCAACATCAAGTGTATTTAAAAATTAGAACTTGAGTTCAGGTAGTACACATAGTTCATATCTACCTCTATAGTAATCATGTGGTGTGTCATTAAGGTAATACACGAATGATGGTTGAAGTTGGCAACAATCATGATTGTAGATTCTTATTGAAATAAAGAAACGAATTAAAATTTAGTTCGAATTGCAGCGGTAGTATAGACATTTGGAATGCACTAAAATGTTGGTATGAGTAGGTTACATGCATTATACAGCAAGCGAAAAAATTTAATTAAACATAACATGGATTCATACTCCCTCCTTCCATCTATATAGGGAATAATGAGTTTTTAAAGACTGCCTTTGACTATTGACAAGATTAATAGTACATGACATGCACAATGTGAAAATTATATCATTGAAAGAACCTTTCACAGACGAATTTAATGGTGTGCTTTGTGTAAGTTGCATGTCATATATTATTGCTCTAATATTTGGTCAAAGTTAGCATCGAAAAACCCATTAGGCCCTATATAGATAGAAGGAGGGAGTAGCTTTGAATAGCATTTGTATAGTCAAACGGGGAAAGACTCTCTCTTTGTGTGGTGTGAATAGTTTTATTTTTTTTGTTTTGTTTTTGGTTGAGGGATGTGCGAATTGAATGGTTACGTACAAGTACAATATTAGTACACGTTAGGCTTGTCCCTAAAATTCAACCCGCGCCTTGTTATATCCCGAAAATTCAGATATCGTGCTCCCAAAATTGGCACCTTCATAACCCGCGCTTGCTATCCCGAAATTACAATGCGCGCGAAAACTCCCTCCAGCTACCAAATCCCGACACGCGAAATCCCCCTTCTAACCCTGAGGCGAAAGGGCCGCTAGTTCAAATTGGTGGGGGGTACTTTTGTAACACACCCTACATTTTGGACAAGCGCGTCCCTAAGTCATGGTTCACCTCCTCCCATCGCCCCCTTTTCGCCATTCAAAATCCTAGGCCGCCATAACCTCTCCGCTCCAGCCGTGAAACCCCACCCTCCTCCGTCCGCCGCCTCACCGCTGCCCAGCCGGAGCCTCTTCCCCGATGACGTCGTCCACCGCAATAGCTCGACGTCCCTCGTCCACCTCCCCGGATGAGGATCCGTCGTCCATCTCATCGTCCCACCGGTTCAGCTGCCCCGTCCTCCACCTCCAAGGAGTTGCTCTGACGATTGCCTCGTCTATCGCGGCTGCTCCATCCCCATAGTGCCGCCTTAACCTGCTCCATCGGAACCGCAGCATCCTCACCGACTCCTCGGACGAAGCCGAGGCCTACTCGGCGCCACCAAAGAGGTTGTACACTCATCGCATCGCACCTTATCCTTAACTCGACCTCCCGGCGCCGACGGTGCTCCATCCCGCACCCCCATGGAGCGGCTACCTTGAAGCCGGCACCACGGGCGACATCTCCAGGGCGGCTCTCCCCCAGTGCGAGGCCCCTTCGGCGGCGGCATCCATACCAACCGGATCTGCTGCTGCTGCTCAGGCTCTCGCTCGCTCGCTCGCGCTGCTGCTGCTGCTCTGGCTCTCGCTCGATCGCATGCTCGCCCAGCTGCTGCTGCTGCTCTCCCCCTCACTCGTGCTACTGCTCTGCTTCGATTTAGCCACACTTCTGTCGACTGAATCGACTTTTGGGTCAGTCGATTTTCAGGGGTTGGGGGGCTCGCCGGAGTTAAGGAAGAACCACCCGCAACGGGGACGGGGGCTCGCCGGAGAGGTACCCCACTATCTATCTTAGGGTTCAGGGTGGGGGCGGGTTGCCTAGAGGGCTGGCCGGGGCGGCGGTGGGGAGTTGTTTCGGGGCGGCAAGGCGGTGGTGGGGCTGGCGGTTCGGCCGATGGTGGCTGGCGGCTCAGGGGGGTGCAGATTGAAGATGAACTGCAGGCCCTCCCTAAACTACATGTCAAGTGCCTCTTTGCTACCATTGCGTTCAGTTTCGACAGTAGCATTCAGATTCCACAGTAAATTTCAGTTTCGACAGTTAAGCTCAGAGTCAACAGTTTTTACCTCATCTGTTGTAGTCAGGTGGTTTTTGGTGATGTGAATTTTACATCTATTTTACATCATCTATTGGACATCCTATTAGAATCCCACTTGAGATTGACGATGTCTGTCTTGTGCTGCTTCAGCCTTGACGTCCTACGGCTCACTGGAGCTGCTCCAACGACAGAACAATCCATCACAACAGAGCAGTGCCCTGGACACTGTCTACAGATTCCTCAGATCTTCCTCCACACCTCCGATAGCCACCTCTGCCTCAACTGCTTCAGCGACCAACCCAATGATGTCGAGGTCTACATGGCTACGGCAAAGAGGTTGTACACTTGTTGCATCACTTATTACTATACATTCACGTCGATCCATTAGGGCTATTTTGGTTCAACGGAAAAACATAGCAATAGGGAATTTTCCAATTGCACTCTACTATTCAATTATTCATGCATTTTGTTGAAAGGAATGAAGCAAAACATCCACCTGGACCTACTTTTCAAAATCCTATGCATGAAAACAAGACCAAGTGCATTAGTGGCAGAATAACATTCTAACTGTACACGCTTTCATATGGTTTCACTTTATTTTGGCCATGTTTCTTTGCATTCCTCTGCTCTTCTAATTCCTGTAAACCAAACACCCAAGTTGACAGAAATCCTGTGTTTACAAATGCTCTGTTTACCATGTGCATTCCTATCCTATTCTGGTGTTTTCCTATCCCTGCGTTTTTAGAATCATGCAAGCCAAATGAGCCCTTACAGAATTACTTCAGTGACAGGTAGGTGTTGAAGGGAACTTTGTGTGGTTTGTCCTGCTCCTGCCGCGGTGTCGTCCACCCATCTGAGCTGCTCCATCGACAGAAGCATCCACCAAAACAGACATCACGACTCCTGACCGTCTTTCGCCGCCCCAGATCTCCTTCCCTGCCGCCGGCACCCACCACAACGGCATCACCATCATCGACTCAGCAGATGAACCTGAGGAGTACACGGGTCCACAAGAGAGGTCACACTCTTTTGTTTCTACTTATGTTATGCATTGCTTAAAATTACCCGCTACTTTATCGTCCTGTTCAGCTCTTGGACTCCCAAGTCAGGTCCAAATTAATGTTCAAACTTGAGTTCTAAATTAGTTGTGGGGCATATATCGAGGCAGCAATGAATAGTATGTCTGTCTAATATCTGGTTCACCTAGGGTATGCCTATGTTGTTCATCTTGGGTGGGAAAAAATAGTAAAGCAATCATCATCTGTCTTTTTATTAAATTAAAGCAATCATCAGCCTGCTATCATTATTTTTGGATCCATCCACTGGTTGTTACCATCACTCTAAATTTCTGCATGCTCTCCTTACATAATCTCACCATATTTTTTTCGTATGCATGTCATATATTGTACACAGTCATGTTGAACATGTAGAGAAAAAGAGAAGAGTTTTGCGCGGCAATACAATGTCATGCAGACATTGCTCCATGGTGTGTTCAATGGCAAACCCTCCCCGCCCCTCTCCAGATTGTAATCCAAAGGAAGGTATCTGTTCTGAGGTAGATTCAGACGCCGCTGACCACTCCTATTTACCCCCCAAGTTGTTTGCTCTACCTTGGCATGATGATGTTAGTCATATCATGCATATGTTGCCTTGCAGTGCCTACTTTTGACATCATATATGTCACCTGCTTAGTTTAGACATGTTTTGTAATGCCACCTATTTAGTTTCTATATCATATATGGGAATTATGCAGTCTCATGTCTTTTAGCCAGCCATAATATATGTGAAATGTGCAATGCCATCCTGTTTAACCAGGCATCATATATTTGAATGATAGCTTTCCCATCCTTTTTTTCATTACATTTCCAATTGCCGACAATGTTTGTACATTAAACTACTCTTCCTGTGAGTCAGCCATTTGGGTGGGAGATGGAAAAATCTGGAGGGAAAACAAGGCCTTCAGAGCAGACAGTGCTACCTGTCGAAGCAGATCTCTTGTTGGGTCCCGATAGCTCCTCAAATATGGATTCAGAGAGAAATGACCAGTCCTATTCCCCCACCGAGGTGTATGCTCTAACTTGGCATGGTTATACTGCTCATATCATGCATATGGTGTCTTGCATTGCATAGTTTAGACATCATATACACAATATTCAACACCATGTTCTTAGTTCAGACATCATATCGAATGCCCTCTGTTTAGTAGATAAATCACATACGTGAATTAAATGATGTGATCCTGATTACTTAGATAACATGTAGGTGAATTATGTCATGCGATCCTGTTTAGTTATTCATCATATCTTTGAATTATGTTATGCTATCCAGTTTAGATAGACATCATATATGTGAAATTATGTCATGCTATCCGTTTTAGTTAAACAATATACATGTCAACTATTTCATGCCCTCTTTTTTCCACACTATCTATTACATCTGTCTCTCATACAATGTCTGTACATTCAACTATGTTTCCTGTTTATCAGCCATTTGAATTGGAGCGGGTGATGCCAGTATCTAGCGGATTAAAAACGCGGTCTTCAAATAAAACAGTGCTACCTCTTGGTGGAGATAGCACCCCGATTGTACATGCACAAGAACCAGCCCTACCACACATAACCCAAACTCTCACAAATTGTACCCCTACTACGATGGACAGAGAACCAGCTTCACTCAATCTAACCCCAACCCCAGTCGATAGTAACCCAGTTCCTGTTGACACAGCACCATCTCCACCACAGAGCTCCCAAACAAGAGCAGTTAGTAAGGCAGCTCCAGTGCCCAAAGGGCCAGTACTATCACGGCGAACCCCAACTCCACCAGTTAGTACGCCTATTCCTGTGGAGGAAGCACAACCAGCTAGTCATAGTTTAGCATCTATCGCATTTAATGTTGTTAAATCGTATGTGCATATCTTCCCATCTTGGAAATATTATACTGAGGATGAAGGAAAATGCCAGTTGCAGGTGTTTGTCCAAGAGTTATGTGTAAGTAATGTTATTCATGGCAATTACTTTGCTTCGTCCCATACATCCTACCTCAATGATGGTTATAATACAGCAAATTTTCCCATTTTTCTCTATAGAGAAGGACCGATTTGGAAACTCAGGATGAGGTAACCTGTGCTAATACCTCTGCTATCTTCAAGAATGCTTGGTGGCAGTATCGGAATTACCTGAAGAAAACGTACTTCACCAGCAAAGAAACTCATCAAATTCCCTTACGTTCTCCTGAGACACATTTACTGGACGATGACTGGGAACGCCTTGTTCTGTAATGGTCCCAAACCAAGAATGTGGTAAGGTCTATGGGCTCATTTTCTATTTTTAAGTATTATATTCTTGTGTCTTACTGTACTCTGTTCATGTAGAACAAGTGCCTAAACCTGAAGAACAACTGTTCTAATTTAAGATTCCATTGCTATCATAGTTCAAAAAAGCGCTAGGCGTTAATTGTGCATTTTGCCACCGCCTTGTGCTTTACTGACCAAAGCGCATTCTTATGCGCAGTTATGCACAGATTAAGCATAGTTATGCGCAATGCGTTTTGCCAATGCCTCAAGCCTAGGCGCGCTTAAGCGCTCGCTTAGGCGCGTCTTTTTTAACTATGATTGCTTTGCTATTGTATCATTGTATTTACTCATACAAACTTATTTTTAAATTGAAGGATCCAATCGAAACTCCAATGGCACAATAGGTATGTTCACGCATGTTTCTTTAACAGGTTTGCTCTTATCAATAGCTCTGTTGATTTCAATTTCAATTGTGTATACAGTTGACTTTCATATCATGCACATTACTAGCATCACAACAGAGCCAATAGTGTTCTTGTACATGTAGACCCGTGGTACCGATCTGAAATCTTGTTGTGCCGTGTAGTTTCCCACGCTTTGTATTCTTTCACTGCTACTTTGTCTTGAACTGATATGATTTGAACCGTGTCTCTATTTTGATTTGGCAAGACAATGCAGTGACCATAGGACATAGATATATGTTTGTTTGATGCTTTTATTATGTACTAGTACTTGGCAATAGAAGACTTGGTAGTATAATCTTGTCCACCTTATTAATGAACTGGTTCACCGAAATGAGTTTCATATACTAGTACATGCTAAACTTGTTATGTGTCTGCTTGTTTCTTCTTTTAGAATGCTGACAGAATATTGGGGAAGAGTGCCTTATTAAGCAATGGTAAAGGAAGTAATGCAGATAAGGTTTAGGATAGTGACACATCCTTGTTGGTCTCCAACAAAGCTGATAAAATAGCTAAGGAAGACTATCTTGAAGACAGCGAGACAACCCCAAAGTCCTGTCTTGGTTTAGTGTTCGAGTTACTGGCCACTACCGCTTGCACAAGCTATTCAAACTCACTGTCTGAATCAGTTTGGTTTCTTGAGTCTCAACTACAAGCTGAAAGACATCGATCAGCTGTGCTGCGACAAGAAGCGGAAGGATTGTGGAAGTCCCTGGAGCATTCAGATGCATACTTTCTGGTGCAATAGCAAGCGTTGGAGGATTTTACCGCCAAACAGGACAAAGCTAATAAGCTTGCTAAGCTTATTGCCAGCATGGTGGATACCCAGGATAACGTTTCTTGAGCTCTTCTGAAGTTGTTTCAGTTATCCTCCTGTTTTGCTGCCGCGCTTATTTGCACTGGTGGCCAATTTTGACGGCCAGTGTATGTAATATGCTGCTTTGTTCCCTATATTGCACTGGTGGCGAACTTTGATGCCCAGTGGATGTAATATGTGTAATAGCAGTAATAGGCTAGTGTTAATTGCTTGCTTATTTATTTCCTTATTGTCTTGTTTAGTTGTTTGGTTATAGTTACTACAGTTCTTTTTCTGTGTTTTTCTAGTGGCCACAATAGCCTATTTTTTGGTAACTAGGCCAAAATAATCATGCCAACACACGGACTGTTGTAACCATGGGCTTCCTGCAGGCCGTATGTTCCATGGGCCTTCTTCTAGGCATAGGATCCATTGGCCTTCTATACGGGCCGTAGGATCCATTGGCCTTCTATACGGGCCATAGGATCCATTGGCCTTCTATACGGGCCTTAGGATTCATGGGCTTTATACGGGCCATAGGGTCCATGGGCCTTCTACGGGCCGTGTGATCCACTGGCCTCTATGGGCCGTACGATCCATGGGCCTCATACAGGCCGTAGGATCCATGGGCCTTCTACGGGGCGTGTCGTCATTTTGCCAATCATGGGTCGTACTGTTCGTGGACCATAACGGGCCGTTAATAGGTCGTATTTGATAACTCTATGAAAACTACCCAACGGTTTTTTTTTGACATGAAAACGGCCCAATGTATTAACGGTCCACAAACGGGCTGACTGCAACGACGGGCTGAATTTGGCCCACAAGCAGAAAAGTAACGGGCCGTATGTAACTGAATGTTGCAAATGAGCCCAAGAACCAATGGGCCCTGAGAAGGCCGAAAGATAACTTGGGCCAGAAACGGCCCAATGGAATAACAGGCCTTTAATGGGTATAAACTGATACACTGTTCATTACGGGTCAGTTTCACAATGTGCCGTTAATGGGCCAAGAGTTACAAAGGGCCTCATATGGGACAAAATAAGTCATGGGCCGGAAGTTAAAACGGGCTGGAATCATATTGGACGGCCCAGATGACGCTACTGTCAGTGTCAAAACCGGCGGATCTTGGGTAGGGGGTTCCGATCTGTGCGTCTAAGGCTAATGGTAACAGGAGGCAGGGGACATGATGTTTTACCCAAGTTCGGGCCCTCTCAATGGAGGTAAAACCCTACTTCCTGCTTGATTGATCTTGATGATATGAGTATTACAAGAGTTGATCTACCACGAGATCGTAGAGGCTAAACCCTAGAAGCTAGCCTATGATGATTATGATTATCCTTGTCCTACGGACTAAACCCTTTGGTTTATATAGACACCGGAGGGGCTAGGGTTATACAGAGTCGGTTAGAAAGAAGGAGATCTAACATCTGGATGGCCAAGCTTGTCTTCCACGCAAAGGAGAGTCCCATCCGGACACGAGACGAAGTCTTGAGTCTTGTATCTTCACGGTCCAACAGTCCGACCAAAGTATATAGTCCGGTAGTCCGGATACCCCCTTATCCAGGACTCCCTCAGTAGCCCCTGAACCAGGCTTCAATGATGATGAATCCGGTGCACAGATTGTCTTCGGCATTGCAAGGCGGGTTCCATCTCCGAATACCCCAAAGTAGATCAAGGATCATGTCCGACTCTGTGAAATAATTTCCGCACACCACTGTAGAAAGCATAACACTTTACTAATCTAATCTGCTGACAATTTTTTTACGGTGTGCCCTCACGCCGCGGCCTGGCTTAATACGAACCGGTTTTTCTTGGCCTGCCACGACACGCACTGCAAGGCAGTTCTATTGGCGTGCATCATTGAAGCGGAGATCATGTTCCCCTTATTGCAGGATTCCCATCAATACGGGCGCGGGCAACCCCACTATGCCTGTTGGTATGACTCCGTGTTTTTAGGCAAGTCCTAGACGGTCACGCTGGGGACGCTTGATATTCACCCCCTTTATAGAGGGCCGAGGCCTATCCCTCTTTCCTACCACGCTTGCGCCTTTCCGCATCCTGAGTTCCAACACCCAAAGCCCAAGCTTAGGCACTTCGGATCTTCAATCATGTCTGGATCCAACCTTCAAGGCCGGTGGATGGCCTCCTCTATCATAGAGGAGGACATTGCGAAGCTTAGGGAGGTCAGGTATCTGACCGCCGACATCAAGCACAGGCTTCCTGCTCCAGGGCAGGTCATCCCTACTCCCAAGCCCAACGAGAGCGTCATATTTGTTTCTCACTTCCTCTGCGGCCTAGGCTTCACTCTTGATCCCTTTGTGAAAGGGCTCATGCTTTATTACGGGCTAGATTTTCATGATCTAGCTCCGGACTCCATCCTTCACATCTCGTCGTTCATTGTCGTGTGTGAAGACTTCCTCCACATCACCCCGCACTTCGGCTTATTGCTCAAGACCTTCAATGGAAAGATGAAGGTGATTGAGGGACGACACCTAGAGTGCGGATGCGCTGTAATAAGCAGAAACGCCGACGCCACATGGCCAGAGGGCTTCTTCTCGGAGGTGTCCGATCTATGGCAGCGGAGGTGGTTTTACGTCACAGCTCCCAGAGGCACAAAGTGGGTGGATGCCCCCAACTTCCGATCGGGCCCTCCGCCTCAACTGGCATCACGGACCAACATGGGACTGGATTGGGGGCCTGCTAACGACGTACCAACATTGCAGATCCGCATTTGGGAGCTTCTTGAGAGGGACATTAGTCTTGTCAGCATAATTCAGGTAATGCTAATCCGACGGATCTTGCCGTGCAAACGTCGGCCTCTCTGGATGTGGGAGTCCAACCCAGAAGGTCCGCGGACTATTCAGCACTTCTTCGGCACGACGGTCGAAGGGATGTGTAAGTTATTCTTCGGACCACAAGTAAAGTGTCCGGACACCGCCGAGCTTGCGGGCCTGAGCTGCAACCACCGAGAAACCCAAGTAAGTAACCTAAAAGCCAAACACTTTGTTTTATATTTATCATGACATTATTCTGAAAACCATCCGCGGCTAGGATTGGCTCAGCAAGGCAGAGAGAATCAGGTGTCCGGCACCGCTTCCCGAAGGCTCACCTAGTCCTGCCATAGCCAGGATGTTTAGTCATGTGTTAGCCGAGTGGCCTCGAGGAAAGACGGAGGGAAGACAGAGAAGCAGAGCTTCACACATTGCACATCCAAACCGGGGGAATTACTATCTCCACGAAGGAGGATAGTCGGGGAGGGGAATCTACGGTCTCCTCCCCCTGCGGGAAGAAGAGGGCCGCCTTTGAAGAGATGGAGACGGAGGGGCCTAGAAAAGGGAAGAAAACTTCACCAGGCGGCCCTGCCTCAGAGGGCATCCTCACCGCGCCATGCCTGTAAACGGGCCAGCCCTCGGCCGAGCTGTAAGTTAATCATAAATACAAAGCTACTGCTTCCTCCTCCGAGAACAATAACCAGGATCCATTCTTTGAAGTCTGGCTAGCAGCTCTTCTCGACAGAGTTCGTCTTCGAGGGATCTTCTTCCGAAGATGATGGAAAGCGAAACCCCACCTGCCTCTCCGCCTCATGGGGCGGGAGACCGCGAGGTGTCGTCACGGAGGAGTCCAGATTTGCCAAGGCCACATGCTATTACTTTGGCTGGCCTGAACCCGGAGCGTTCGGCTCCCACGGGGGGCAATAAGAAGGGTCCGGCACAGTCTGACGACCGGCTGGACACGCTGATGGGCCTTCTGGAGCGAGCTACTTTCTCGAAGGATCACCGTTCGTTAATGGGCACGGTGCTTGAGAATATTTCATCTGCCACGAGCGGGTTGAATGAAGCTTTTACGAGCCTGCTCAAAGGCTTTGAGGTACATAATGAAATACGTAATTTTTTGGTTGTACCACACACGGTAGGTGTGATCTGTATAGATAGTAGCCCCTGAGACCCTTGTTGCCGGCCATAGGTGGCAAAAGGAGGATCACACTCTTAAGTAATGATCGCACTGCATTCATGCGCAGGTGGCTAAGGGTCCGGTGGCAGACCGGACCGCTGAAGTTGCCGAACTGAGGCGACAGATTGAAATTGTGGACGCCGACATCACGCTTGTGAACAAGCGGCTTAACGAGTCACAAAATATGTGCTCTGTTTTCCTAATTTTATAGGAAATATTAAGAGGAGCATAATGTTAATATGATATGCTTCGATTGCAGGCGGAGCTGCTGCCGTGGAGGCCCTGAGGGCGGAGCTTGCCCTAGCCAAGGAGCAAGCCCGGGCCAGCAATGCAGCTTCCCTAAAGGCGGCCAAAGAGTTGAGAGCCGAATAGGCCGCTCATCACCGAAGCGAGGATAAAATAGCCGAGATGGCTGTGGAGCTGAAAATGCCGCCAGCCGATATGAGCTCCTTGAAAAAGAGAATCAGGCGAACTCGGCTGACCTGAAGAAGGCCCATGATGCAGCCAAGGCGACGCGTTCCAAAATTAGGGATGCACGGGAGGAGCTTCGACAGGCCGGAGAAATCGTGGCTGGAAGCCCCTATTTGTTGCGGATGAAGTTCTTAGATCCAAAGTATGCTCCTCTGGATTGGCGCTGGAGCCCTGCAGACGCGTATGCGGATCTGGCAAAGAGTACAGCTGATGCAGCCAAGTTTTTCGAGGATCAAAAAGATAATGAAGTGGAAAGGCTGTTCTGGTTGCAACTCAGTGCTCCAAAGCGCCCGTTGCCATTGAGTGAAAGGATGGCCGCTGTGGCCGAGCTCCATAGGTTGTCCGGTCTTGCGATGAGGTCTGTAATAGACTATCTATTGTCGAAGGGGCTGAAGCTGGACAGTTATTTTGGTTTAGTGCAACAATTCCTTGGTGCCGTATCATGAATATATGCCATGAAGAGGTCGGCGTGCATAGAGGGTGCGCGGATGGCTCTTGCCCGTGTTAAAACATATTGGACAGATATGGAGGCCAGCATCATTGCAACCCAGAATCCGGCGGGAAGCAAGGATCCAGCCGAGCAGTACTTGGAGCAGGTAACAGAAGGTGCTCATTTAATAGATGCTCAATGCTCGAAGAGTGTCACGTTCGAGTGACAAATCGTTTCGTTGTAAAAACAATTGTATTTTAATTATAGAGGCTATGATTATACTTTCGCCCCAAAGTGTTATTGTGCCTCCTGTGCGGCCGTTTGATGTATATATAACCTGAAAGTTAGCAGTCGTTGGCTTTAGCCCCCACGCATACAATGCGGGGGTGTTCACAAAAAGATGCGTAATCACACTTGATTGAACGTCTTGGTCCGTTAAGGAGGTGATTGCATGTCGAACTAGGCAATCGGACTATATAGCTTTAACACTTTCACTTAGCCATAGGAGTTTGACGATGGGGCTAATATGTAGCCCCTGGTACCTTCGCGTGCATCCGGATATGGGCGCATGTTTACATGAACGGGGAACGGCCCTTCGTTAATGCGTAGGAACCCTAAAGATTCTGATGAGTCCTCGAGTGGTTGACCAATCTCTCGCTATATCATGACAGTCAGTTTTCCGCTTCCTCTACTGAGGTGCTCATCCGGAATAACTAGGGCACAATCGCAGTAGTTCTCCTTTGGCCGCCTTAGCCGATAAAAACGGAACATAAGGCAGCAAACCCAGGAGCCGGGCAAACCCAACATTTGACCAAAGGCATGATTCGGATCTGGTGCATATAAGGCCAAACTCGCTATGCCGAACACTCCCGAGGGTATTCAGACTTTATAACATATACTAGGCTGAGCAGCGCCCTTGATTATGAACCCTGTATTTCCAGGTACGTGCGGTAGTCTGTCGTGGCGATATGCCAATCACGCCAGTGTCCCTTGTGGGTGCATAGAATACCCATGGGATGTCAAGCAACAAGAGACAATAAAGAAGGTTTACACACGGGCTTAATCTAAAGAGAAACCTTTGAGCGGGGCCCTGCTGCACGTCTGCGCCTTTGTCTCCGTTGTGCCGTGTCCTGGTAGGGTGTCGCACAAATGGTGTCTGTAAAAAGGAAAACTCATGTAAAAGAGTATGACGTAAGTGTGCGAAGAGTTGGTTATTATCGGTGAATAGTAGATGTGTAAGACATTGGCTTGTTAATAAGGTCGAGCCAAAAGGTGGGATTTATTGCATGTTTGCAGCCCCTGGTGCCCTCTATGAGATTACATGTATAGCACCCAGCTCAGGTTTATCTGGGCTGTCACCGACGATGGTGTGCCGGACTCGTCTAACCGTGTCCGTGGTCTTAACGACCAATCATGCGTTCTGATAGGAGAGGCCGCTTAGTGTCTGGCTGCCAGAGCCGCCGCATACTCTTCCGCACGTAAGGAACGCTCTGTATTTCTGCTAACGGTGATGATGCCACGTGGACCGGGCATCTTGAGTTTAAGGTAGGCATAGTGCGGTACTGCGTTGAAGCGAGCGAAGGCCGTTCTTCCGAGCAATGCATGATAACCACTTCGGAGGGGAGTGATGGTGAAGAGTAATTCTTTGCTTCTGAAGTTGTCTGGGAACTGAATGTCACCTCTAACACGAGGGAGCCCCTACAGCGGGCCTCAACACCTGGTACCACCCCTTCAAAGGTGGTGTTACTTTGGCTGATTCTGGATGGACAGTGTCCTGATATATTAGATTGAGACTACTGCTGCCGTCCATGAGGACACGAGTGAGATGGTATCTATTGATTATTTGGTCGAGCACCAAGGCAGCCGATCCTCCATGCCGCATACTAGTCGGATAGTCTCTGTGATCAAAGGTGATCGGGAAGGCCGACCAGGGATTGAGTTTGAGGGCGACGGGCTCTACAGCGTGTGCGTCTCGGAGCGCGCGTTTGCCCCTTCTCTTGGGTATGTGAGTCGCGTAGATCATGTTTACTGTTTTTACCTCTGGTGGTAATTTTTTCTATCCCCCAGTGTTCGGCTGGTGAGGCTCATCCTCGTCTTCACTTGGTGTTTCCATTCCCTTGTGTTCGGCATTTAACTTGCCGGCCTGCTTAAAGACCCAACATTCTCTGTGAGTGTGGTTTGCAGGTTTTTCGGGGGTGCCATGAATTTGGCACAGTCTGTCTAGGACTTTGTTCAAGCCGGATGGTCCCTCTTTGCTGCCTTTAAATGGCTTCTTTTGTTGACTGGATCGAGAGCCCCTGAATCTGGCGTTGACCGCTGTGTTGTCCGGACTTTCTTCCTTGTTTCGACGCTTGTTTTTATTGCACCGTGGCTTCCCGTTGCCATCCCTCATTTCAGATTGGCCTGGGTCACTGGTGCCTCTATGGGCCAACCAGCTGTCTTCACCCGCGCAAAAGCGGGTCACAAGGCTTTTTAAGGCTGCCATTGTCCTCGGCTTTTCTTGGCCGAGGTGTCTGGCGAGCCACTTGTCCCGGATACTGTGCTTGAAGGCCGCTAGGGCTTCGGCATCTAGACAATCGACAATTTGCTTCTTCTTAGTGAGGAATCTATTCCAAAGCTTGCGGGCGGACTCTCCGGGCTGTTGAATTATGTGACTTAAATCATCAGCGTCCGGAGGTCGGACATAGGTCCCTTGAAAATTGGCCCTGAAAGCGTCCTCAAGTTCCTCCCAACTTCCGATTGAATTTTCGGGGAGGCTTTTCAACCAGTGCCGAGCTGGCCCTTCAACTTGAGGGGAAGATATATGATGGCGTGGAGGTCGTCCCCACGAGCCATGTGGATATGAAGGATAAAATCCTCAATCCAGACCCCGAGGTCTGTCGTTCCATCATATGCCTCTATATTCACGGGTTTAAAACCCTGTGGAAATTCATGGTCCAGTACCTCTTCGGTAAAGCACAGAGGGTGAGTAGCCCCTCTATATCTGGACATGTTGTGGCATGCTGTCGACTGTTGTTGTGTCCGGTGCTGATTCCGAACTAGTATTCGATCAGTCTGATCATTTTGGTGACCATAATCCTGCGCCGGAGCGTGTCTTCTAGATCCATAGATGGACCTAGTCGCGCCGGCCTTTTTGTCCAGGAGCTCACGTAAATCTTGTGCAGCGTCAGTAGCTGCTCTATTGTGGTCATGAAGTGGTTGGTCCGGTCTACTGGCCGTATTGTTCTTCGGCGGAATGGCCTCATCGTTGAATTCTGGCAGCAGCTTGCGCTTTGGGTAGATCTTTGTGTGGCGATCATCGCCGTATTTTTCTTTAGTGTCTAGCAGTTTATTCCATCTGCGGTTGAGCGTTTCCTGCGCGGCCTTGAGCCTTTGCTTCTGCTTCTTTCGGCTTCTTGCAGTGGTCATAAGGCTTCTGTGGAGGTTGTCTCATTCCAGACGTTTTTCCGGGATGATGAATGCATCGTCGTCCGGACTGTGCTCTTTTTGCGAGGCAGGTTGATGAGTTCGGCCCTCGGGATCGCTGTGATCGGGCATCTGCTCTGGGCTGTGTTCGGCGTGACCTGGCTCATCCTGCTCCATCGTTGGGTCCATATGGTCGTTGTTGCCTTTGGAGTTGACTGGAGTGTCGATTTTTCTAGCACTGTTATCGCTATTTTTACTGTGGCTGGACTTAGAGCGGCGTCTGGGCCGTCGTTTTGGCTTTTGTCCAAGGGTTTTATCCTCCATTGTGTCCTTTTTGTCGCCACTGTCCTCCTTGGGCGTGTCCACCATGTATATATCATATGATGAGGTGGCCATCCAGCGCCCTGTGGGCGGTGGTTCCAAATCGTCCCCTGCACCGACGTCCATACCGTCGGTGTCATCGGAGTCAAAGTCAATTATGTCTGTTACGTCATCGATAGTGGCTATGAAGTGGGTGGTGGGTGGGCAACTAATTTCCCCGTCGCTTGCTTCCCACTCGATCCAGACATAGTTCGTCCAAGAGTCCCCTAACAAAGATAGAGACTTTAATGAGTTCAGCATGTCGCCGAAGGGCGAGTGCTGGAAGATATCCTCAACGGTGAACTCCATTACCGGAGCCCCACCAGATTCGGCGGGCTCGGGAGCGCGTGGTCTGGAAGCCATGGCCGGACACAAGTATGGTGGTCCAGTGATACAGACTTCCTTGGGGGTGGAGTCCGTGTTCAGCTCTACCGCCGATGAGTATGAGGCCTCCGGGGCGGGGTCCATCCACCCGTCCTTGGATGACGCGATCTGCCCTGGATTTAGGTCCGGAGCTCTTGCAGGTGCGATATCCCGAGTATTGTCCGACAGCAGTTCTAGGCCATGCTCGTCATGACTGTTCGGCGCTCCTGGCGTAGGCCCGAATCCGTCGAAGATCAAGTCTCCGCGGATATCGTCCGTGTAGTTCAAGTTTCCAAAGCTAACCTGATGGCCAGGGGCGTGTCTATGGATCTACTCCAGATGGCCAAGCGAATTGGCAAGCAGTGCAAAGCCGCCGAATACGAAGATCTGTCCGAGGAGAAAAGTATCACCCTGGACCGTGTTGTTGTTGACGATTGAAGGATCCATCGAGCCTTGCCGCGATGACACAGAGGAACTCTCAATGAAAGCACCAATGTCGGTGTCAAAACCGGCGGATCTCAGGTAGGGGGTCCCGATCTGTGCGTCTAAGGCTAATGGTAACAGGAGGCAGGGGACACGATGTTTTACCCAGGTTCGGGCCCTCTCAATGGTGGCAAAACCCTATTTCCTGCTTGATTGATCTTGATGATATGAGTATTACAAGAGTTGATCTACCACGAGATCGTAGAGGCTAAACCCTAGAAGCTAGCCTATGATGATTATGACTGTCCTTGTCCTACGGACTAAACCCTCCGGTTTATTTAGACACCGGAGGGGCTAGGGTTATACAGAGTCGGTTACAAAGAAGGAGATCTAACATCCGGATTGCCAAGCTTGTCTTCCACGCGAAGGAGAGTCCCGTACGGACACGGTACAAAGTCTTGAGTCTTGTATCTTCACGGTCCAATAGTCCAGCCAAAGTATATAGTCCGGCAGTCCAGATACCCCCTTATCCAGGACTCCCTCAGCAACTGGGCCTAATTCGGAGAGGTCGTAACGTGCACTAGGTTAGCGGGCTGTAAATGGGCTATATGCGAACAAGCCGTTAACAGGCTTTCCGTGGGCCGGCCCGCCACCTTTTGACCAAGTCAAACGGGCCGGCCTTTTCACAGGAATGGGCCTCCGTTGGGCCATGCCATGTGTCAACGTATCATAGGCGCCTTCGGTCCAATGAGTGGATGACATCTGTCCCAACGGTAAGCCGACACGTGTTTCCTCCATCCTATGATGATTTTACACGAGGAAAATCCCCATTGGTCAGGGCTGTTAACGGGTTATCGGATCCAGAACCGGACCTGATAGCTTAATGACGTCCTGTTCCGGTGGATGCCACGTGTCGGTCACCCTTGACGAAAGCAGTTCTGTGACGCGCGATTTATCATCATGGAAGTGGACACTTCCGTGATGATAATTTTGGTAATGTCATGGAACACTTCTACGACGGCACAGGTATGACTATCTTGATTCTGTCATAAAATCTTCATGGATGTACATGCATGACAAAAAACGCGACCTACTGTGACAAACACGTATCATCACGGAAGTGTATTTTTTGTAGTGAATGTCCGCACTCTTTTTTGTAAAAGGACGCCACGAGCCAGGTGGGGCGGCTACGACCCAGGCGTGGACAACATCCATCTCGGCTAGGGAGGCAGTCGATGAGTGGACCGCTGCACGAGCGCTCTTGATGATTGCCAACACTTCGGACGTGGGTTGCCCACTGGTGTCAGGGAAGGCCGCTGTGACTTTTGTGGTGATCGACATGAGTTGGGCGTTGGTGGCCTCCATCAAGGATACAGCAGCCGCCGAGGAACAGATGGCTGCTGTGGCGTTCTCGCCATTTGCTATCCCCATCGCGGATGTTGCTGCTGCCATCTCAGTTGTGGCTGCTGCCCTTTCAGCTACTGCTGTCGCCCTGTCAAAGATTGAGGTTGTGATGGCGGATGCGGCTTCACTCTTGCTAGAGGGGGGCGCCAAAATTTTCCTCACAGCACGGATCGACATCCCCGTATTTCATCGGTGATGAGTGAATAGTAAAATGGGATTAGGGAGCAAGTGTGGTTGTTGTGCCATTGGTAGACTGTAGTCGATGAAGCTTATGACATATGCCTTACATGAGGGAGCCCCAAGATATTTCATCATGCATCGCACACGATGCTTGGTAATAAACTGTTTGTGGTGTTCTTGATTTTCATTTCGATTTGACAGACAAAATGGGGTTACATCGGCAAAGGACGGTGTTTGAATTTCAAGAACATTTATATACAGTGAACATCCAACTCTAGGAGTGTCATGTTATAATGTGGAATTATTCAGGGTTCATTTTCCCTTTTTATACATTAATTGAGTTTTCTATAGTCATGTAATGTGCATAATTTGAATTTGAAGAACAAGCACATGCTCTAGTGCACAAAAATGGGTTGAAAATCATATATGTGTCCTTGGGTGCATGGTTAGATCCCATGCAAGAAATGGGAATTAATTTCAAACATCTCGGCGTCGTGGCTCGGCCACAAGCATTGAGAATCTTGATTTTTAAATGCCCATAAATCAGAAACTCGCCTGAAATTCACGAAACTTGGCATGATTTCATGACATGGCACATATATCCCGTGGTAAAAAAATGTCCAATTTGGGACAAGCTTTGCTACTAGCTTCTTACAAACTGGAGCTTCACACAAGAAGCCTTATGGTTCCGATAGGGAAGATGTGTTTCCTTTGTGGGCGATACGGCATTCGATGCCTCTTCTCTCCTTGATTTTTTTCTTGAGGCAACATAGACCAATAGGAGTGTCATGCTAAGATATGGATTTTTGAGGCTTTATTTAGCCTTTTTATATATTAATTTAGTTTTCTAGGCATTTAATGCACATAATTAAAATTTGAACTACAGGCGCATGACCAGTGCACCAAAATGGGTTAAAAAAATCATATATGTGTCCTTGGGTGCATGTTTAGGTCACATGCATGAAATGCAATGAATTTCAAACATCTCAGTGCCGTGGCTCGGCCGCAAACATTGAGAATCTTGTTTTTTTTAAATCCCTATAAATCCGCAACTCGCCTGAAATTCATTAAAATTGGCATGGTGTCATGACATGGCACAAATATGTTGTGGTAATTTTTTTTGTCCAATTTGGTATAAGTTCTGGTACGAGCTTCTTAGAAAACAGAGCTTCTCACAAGAAGTCTCATAGTTCTGATAAGGAATAGGTCACCTTTGTGGGTGAAACGACAATCGCAGCCTCTTCTCGGTTTTAGTTTTTTCTAGGGGTTAAATAAACCAATAGAAGTGTCGTGCTAAAATATAGAATTACTCGGGTTTGGTTTGGCCTTTTTATACATTAGTTGAGTTTTCTAGGTATTTAATGTGCATAATTCAAATTTGACCTGCAGGCATATGATCCAGTACACCAAAATGAGTTAAAAATCGTATGACCTTGGGTGCATGTTTAGGTCCCATGCAAGTAATGGGAATGAATTTCAAACATCTTGGCATTGTGGCTCGGTTCCAAACATTGAGAATCTTGGTTTTTAAATCCCCATAAATCCAAAACTCGCCAGCAATTCATGCAACTTGGCATGGTGTCATGACATGGCACATATATGTCGTGGTAAAAAATTTGTCCAATTTGGACAAGTTTTGGTCCAAGCTTCTTACAAACTGGAGCTTCTCACAAGAAACCACGTTTGTCTCCTTTGTGGGTGATACGACATTTGGTGCTTCTTCTCGTCTTGGATTTTTTTGTAGAGACAGGATAGACCAATAGGAGTTTCGTGTTACAATTTGGAATTATTCAGCGTTCGTTAGGAATTTTTTTTATTCATTAACTGTGTTTTCTTGGCATCTCATGTGCATAGTTCAAATTTGAACTACAAGCACATGCTCTAGTGCACCAAGATGCGTTGAAATATCATATATGTCTTGAGTGCATGTTTAGGTCCCATGCAAGAAATGGGTATGAAATTCAAACTTATCGGCGCCGTGCCTCTGCCACAGACATTGAGAATATTGGTTTTCAAATCCCCATAAATCCAAAACTTGCTTGAAATTCATGAAACTTGGCATGGTGTCATGACATGGAACATATAGGCATTGTATGGTTTTGTTTTCCAATTTGAGACTAGTTTTTGATTTTTTTCTACAGACAACATTGATTATATTGGTTTTAATTCCAGTAAATCCAAAACTCACACAAAATTCATGAAATTGGGCGTGGTCTCATGATATAGGACAAATATGTTGTGGTATTTCTCATGTCCAATTTGAGAGAAGGTGCACATATTAAGAACCAACAAAGCCATTTTAGAAAAAATAGCTATCACGTTATTATCACATACGGTTGCATAATATTATGTAAATCATGAGTGTTCTACTGACCACTTATGTGTCGCCACACATCCCACTTTTTATTGGCTAGGAGGTGCGTGTGAGAAACTATTCGAGTAGATAGGAGGCGTGCAAGGAGTCCTCCGCTATGCAGGTTGACCTGGAGGCGTGCGAGCAGTGCTTCATTGCACAGGCTAACCGACAGGTGTGTGAGCAGTACGTTGTGCAGGCTCATCGAGAAGTGACCCCTTTAAAAACAATTAATGGTGCTCGAGCCATTGTTTAGTAGTTACTCGATAACCCACAAGTATAGGGGATCACAACAGTTTCCGAGGGTAGAGTGTTCAACCCAAATTTATTGATTCTACACAAGGGGATCCAAAGAATATTTGCAAGTATTAGTAGCTGAGTTGTCAATTCAACCACACCTGGAGATTAATTATCTGCAGCAAAGTGATCACTAGCAAAGTAGTATGATAGTTTTGATAGTAGTAGCAACATCAATAGTAACAGTAGCAATGATAGCAATGATTTTGTAGCAAGTGCAATAGTAAAAATAGAAGTAGTAACTTAGCAGAAACAATCTAAGAGAAATTCGTAAGCATTAGATCAGTGAATTCGTTGGATGATATTCATCATATAACAGTCATAACCTTGGGTGATGCGGCACTAGCTCTAGTTCATAAATATCATGTAGGCATGTATTTTGTAAATAGTCATACGTACTTGTGGAAAGAACTAGCATGACATCTTTTGTCCTACCCTCCTGTGGCAGCGCGATCCTATTGGAAACTAAGGGATATTAAGGTCTCCTTTTAATAGAGAATCGGAACCAAGCATTAACACACGATGAATACACTACTCAAACTACAGTCATCACCGGGAAGTGTCCCGACTTCTGTCACTCTAGGTTTGCTGGATCATAACACGTAGTAGGTGACTATAACTTGCAAGATCAGATCTAGAACATAGATATGAGGGTGATAACATAAACAGTTCAGATCTGAAATCATGACACCCAGGCCCAAAGTAAAGCATTAAGCATGGCAAAGTCATAGCAACATCAATCTCAGAACATAGTGGATACTAGGGATCAAGCCCTAACAAAACTAACTCGATTACATGATGAATATCATCCAACTTCTCACCGACCAGCGAGCCTACGAAGGAATTACTCACTCCCGGTGGGGAGCATCATGGAATTGGCGATGGAAAAGGGTTGGTGATGACGAAGATCGAAGATCCCCTCTCCGGAGCCCCAAACGGACTCCAGATCTAGCCTCCCGATGAATAAAAAGAGGTGGCAACGGCTCCATCTCGTGAAACGCGATAATTCTTTGTCCCTGATTTTTTTCTCCAAATATGTGATTTTATAGTATCAGGGTTGAGGCCTTTAGGGCCACTAGGTGGGGACAACCCACCTGGGCGCGCTTGGAGTGGGGCGCGAACTGGTGGGTTGCGCCCACCCAGGTGCCCCCCTCCGGTGGTTCTTGGCTACAAAAATTATCTTTTATTATATAAAAAGTCCTCGCAAAGTTTTGTTCCAGTCCGAGAACTTCTATTTCTGCACAAAAACAACACCATGGTAGTTCTGCTGAAAACATAGTTAGTCCAGGTTCGTTTCATTCAAATCATGCAAATTAGAGTCCTAAATAAGAGGAAAAGCATTAAAAAAAAGTAGATACGACGGAGACATATGAACTCCCCAAGCTTAAACCTTTGCTTGTCCTCAAGCAATTCAGTTGATAAACTGAAAGTGAAAAAGAAAAAAATTACGAACTCTTTTGCTCCTGTTTACATAAATAAGCTTAAGTAGCATCCAGGTTTTCAACCAAGATTATAACTAACCACTTCGACAATGACTCTTAAAAATTATATTAACTCATATCAATGACATAATCAACTTGCGAGCAATAATAAGATATCTCGAATGACAACACCTTGTCAAAATAACCATGATAATATGACAATAGTGGTATCTCACTAGCCCTTTCTGAGACCGTAAAACGTAAATGCAGAGCATGTCCAAAGTTGAAGCTATGACTAAACATTGTAATTCATGGTAGAAAAGATCCAGTCATGATGCACCCAACATTAGCTACCCACACAATGCATGAGGATGACAATAATGGTCTTAGGTTCTGGCGCTTATTTGAGAAGGTGATGACACAACCTAAAAGTAAATAGATAGTCCATTCATAGAGGGAAGCAGTGATTTGCAGCGGTGCCAGAGCTCAAACTTTTAAAACAGAGGTCAATGAAATTTTGAGAAATGCACCCTTCTTGTTTACTTCGCGGCCATTAGTTATTGGTATCTTCCATTCTAAACACATTAGTGGCGGTTCCCAAGTGATAAAACTAAAGGTTTACTCCCCCTCCACCAACAATCACACTCCACAACTTGTCCGAAACAACGGGTACCGTCCATACCAACAATAGTCATGGGGGAGTTTTGTTTAATTATTTGCAATTTGAATTCGGGACTGGGAATCCCTAGTACCGCCCCTCTTGTGCAAGGACGCGCGAATAAACACTCATTATGAGAATAACCCGCTTAGCATGGAAGCTACTGAATAGCTCCTATCGCTCTATGAACAATCCATGCACACAAAAAGGATATTTTTTGAAGGTTTTAGAGGTGGAACATGCAAATTTACTTAGGACGGCAGGGTAATACCGCATATAGGTAGGTATGGTGGGCGAATCTGGAATAACTTGGGTTTCAACATTTTGATGCACAAGCTAAAGGAAATATGCCCTAGAGGAAATAATAAAGTTGTTGTTTATATTTCCTTATATCATGATAAATGTTTATTATTCATGCTAGAATTGTATTAACCGGAAACTTGATACATGTGTGAATACATAGACAAAACATAGTGTCCCTAGTATGCCTCTACTAGACTAGCTCGTTAATCAAAGATGGTTAAGTTTCCTAACAATAGAAATGTGTTGTCATTTGATGAATAGGATCACATCATTAGGAGAATGATGTGATGGACAAGACTCATCCGTTAGCTTAGCATAATGATCGTTATGTTTATTGCTATAGCTTTCTTCAGGACTTATACATATTCCTCTAACTATGAGATTATGCAACTCCCAAATATCAGAGGAATACCTTGTGTGCTATCAAACGTCACAACGTAACTGGATGACTATAAAGATGCTCTACAGTATCTCTGAAGGTATTTGTTGGGTTGGGACATATCGAGATTAGGATTTGTTACTCCAAATATCAGAGAGGTATCTCTGGGCCCTCTCGGTAATACACATCATGATAAGCCTGGCAAGCAATGTGACAAATGAGTTAGTGACAGGATGATTTATTACGAAATGAGTAAAGAGGCTTACCGGTAACGAGATTGAACTAGGTATGAAGATACCTAGGATCGAATCTCGGGCAAATAACATACCGATGACAAAGGGAATGACGTATGTTGTCATTACGGTTTATCTGATAAAGATCTTCGTAGAATATGTAGGAACCAATATGAGCATCTAGGTTCCGCTGTTGGTTATTGACCGGAGATGTGTCTCGGTCATGTCTACGTAGTTCTAGAACCCATAGGGTCCGCACGCTTAATGTTCGATGATGATTTGTATTCTGAGTTATGTGTTTTGGTGACCAAAGATTGTTCGAGCCCCGGATGAGATCACGGACATGACAAGGAGTCTCGAAATGGCCGAGAGGTAAAGATTGATATATTGGACGATAGTATTCGGACACCAAAAGTGTTTCGGAATGTATCGAGTACGTATCGGAACACGGGGGGGGGGGGGGGGGGGTTACCGGAACCCCCCAGGGGAAAGATATGGGCCATATGAGCCATAGAGGGAGGCAAGGCAGACCACAAGAGGTTCCCCCCATGGGGAGTCTGAATTGGACTAGGGGAGGGTGCGCGGCCCCCCCTTTCCTTCTCCTCCTCCCTCTCCTTCCCCATGTCCCCTTCCGGTGAAAGGAAAGGGGGGGCGAATTGGACTAGGAGTCCAAGTGGGAGTCCTTCCACTTGGTGTGCCCTAGGCCGGCCTCCTCCCCTCTCCCGCCTTTATATATGGGGGCCTGGGGGGCACCTCTGACAGATCAATTATTCTTAGCCGTGTGTGGTGCCCCACTCCACCGTTTACTCCTCCGGTCATATTGTCGTAGTGGTTAGGCGAAGCCCTGCGCGGGTCACTTCACCATCACCGTCACCACGCCATCATGATGACGATACTCTCCCTCGACACTTTGCTGGATCAAGAGTTCGAGGGACATCATCGAGCTGAATGTGAGCAGAACTCGGAGGTGCCGTACGTTCGGTACTTGATCGGTTGAATCGAGAAGACGTTCGACTACATTAACCGCCTTAAACTAAGTCTTCCTCTTTCGATCTACGAGGATACGTGGACACACTCTCCCCCTCTCGTTGTTATGCATCTCCTAGATAGATCTTATGTGAGCGTAGGAAATGTTTTGAAATTGCATGGTACGTTTCCCAACAGTGGCATCCGAGCCAGGTCTATGCGTAGATGATATGCATGAGTAAAACACAAAGAGTTGTGGGTGATCATAGTCATACTGCTTACCACCAATGTCTTAATTTGATTCGGCGGTATTGTTGGATGAAGGGGCCTGGACCAACCTTACATGACCATGTTCATGAGGCCGGTTCCACCGACAGACAGGCAACTTGTTTTGCATAAAGGTGGTTGGCGGGTGTCTGTTTCTCCAACGTTAGTTCAATCGAATTTGACTACGGCCGGTCCTTGTTGAAGGTTAATACAACAAACTTGATGAAACATCATTGTGGTTTTGATGCGTAGGTACGAACGGTTCTTATTAGAAGACTGTAGCAGCCACGTAAAACTTGAAACAAAAAAGTAGAGGACGTCTAACTTGTTTTTGCAGGGCATGTTGTGATTTGATATGGTCAAGACACGATGAGATATACGTTGTTGTATGAGATGATCATGTTTTGTAAAAGTTATCGGCAACTGGCAGGAGCCTTATGGTTGTCGCTTTATTGTATGAAATGCAATCACCATGTAATTGCTTTACTTTATGACTATGCATTAGCGATAGTTGTAGAAGCAATAGTTGGCGAGACGACCATGACACTACAATGGAGATCAAGGTGTTGAGCCAGTGACGATGGAGATCATGACGATGCTTTCGAGATGGAGTTCAAAAGCACAAGATGATGATGGCCATATCATGTCACATATTTTGGTTGCATGTGCATCTTATCTTGCTTAGTACGGCGATAGCATTATAAGATGATCCCTTAACTAAATTCCAAGGTATAAGTATTCTCCCTGAGTATGCGCCATTGCGACAGTTCATCGTGCTGAGACACCACGTGATGATCGGGTGTGATAAGCTGTACATTCACATACAACGGGTGCAAGACAGTTTTGCACGTGCGGAATAATCAGGTTAAACTTGACGAGCCTAGCATGTACAGACATGGCCTCGGAACACTGAGACCGAAAGGTCGAACGTGAATCATATAGTAGATATGATCAACATAGAGATGTTCACCATTGAAAGCTACTCCATCTCACGTGATGATCGGACATGGTTTAGTTGATATGGATCACGTGATCATTTAGATGAATCGAGGGGTGTCTATCTAAGTGGGAGTTCTTAAGTAATATGATTAATTGAACTTAATTTATCATGAACTTATTCCTAATAGTGTTTGCATATCTATGTTGTAGATCAATGGCCCGTGCTACCGTTCCCTTAATTTTTAATGCGTTCCTAGAGAAAGCTAAGTTGAAAGATGATGGTAGCAACTACACGGACTGGGTCCGTAACTTGAGTATTATCCTCATTGCTGAACAGAAGAATTATGTCCTTGATGCACCGCTAGGTCAAAAGCCCCCTCCCGCTAATGTAGACGCGTTGAACATCTGGAAGACGCGATTTGATGACTACTCTATAGTTCAGTGTGCCATGCTCTACGGCTTAGAATCAGGACTTCAAAGACATTTTGAATGTCATGGACCATATGAGATGTTCCAGGAGTTGAAGTTAATATTTCAAGAAATTGCTCGAGTTGAGAGATATGAAGTCTCCAACAAGTTCTATAGCTGCAAGATGGAGGAGAACAGTTTTGCTAGTGAACACATACTCAAAATGTCTAGGTACCATAACCACTTGACTCAGCTGGGAGTTATTGACAAAGTTCTTCAATCATTGCCACCAAGCTACAAAGGCTTCGTGACGAACTATAATATGCAAGGGATGGATAAGACAATTCCCAAGCTCTTCGCTATGCTCAAAGCTCTGGAGGTAGAAATCAAGAAAGAGCATCAAATGTTGATGGTTAACAAGACAACTAGTTTCAAGAAAAAGGGCAAGGGAAAGAAGGGGAACTTCAAGAAGAATGGCAAGCAAGTTGTCACTCCCGGGAAGAAACCCAAGTCTGGACCTAAGCCTGAAACTGAGTGCTTCTACTGCAAAGGGACTGGTCACTGGAAGCAGAACTGGCCCAAGTATTCGGAGGATAAGAAGGATGACAAAGTGAACAAAGGTATATTTGATATACATGTTATTTATGTGTACCTTAATAATGCTCGTAGTAGCGCCTGGGTATTTGATACTGGTTCTGTTCTCATATTTGCAACTCGAAACAGGAACTGCGGATTAAACAAAGATTGGCTAAGGACGAGGTGGCAATGCGCCTCGGGAATGGTTCCAAGGTTGATGTGATCACCGTCGGCACGCTACCTCTACATCTACCTTCGGAATTAGTTTTAGACCTGAATAATTGTTATTTCGTGCCAGCGTTGAGCATGAACGTTATATCTAGATCTTGTTTGATGCGATACGGTTATTCATTTAAACCAGAGAATAATGGTTGTTCTATTTATATGAGTAATATCTTTTATGGTCATGCACCCTTGAAGAGTGGTCTATTTTTGTTGAATCTCGATCGTGGTGATACACATATTCATAATATTAATGCCAAAAGATGCAAAGATGATTATGATAGTGTAACATATTTGTGGCACTGCCGTTTAGGTCATATTGGTGTAAAGCGCATGAAGAAACTCCATGCAGATGGACTTATAGAATCACTTGATTATGAATCATTTGATGCTTGCGAACCATGCCTCATGGGTAAGATGACTAAGACTCCGTTCTCTGGAACAATGGAGCGAGCCACTGACTTATTGGGAATAATACATACCGATGTATGCGGTCCAATGAGTGTTCAGGCTTGCAGCGGGTATCGTTATTTTTTGACCTTCACAGATGATTTGAGAAGCTATGGGTATATCTACTTAGTGAAACACAAGTCTGAAACATTTGAAAAGTTCAAAGAATTTCAGAGTGATGTGGAAAATCATCGTAACAAGAAAATAAAGTTTCTATGATATGATCACGGAGGCGGATATTTGAGTTACGAGTTTGGCCTTCATTTAAAACAATGTGGACAACTCATGCCACGTGGAACACCACAACGTAATGGTGTGTCCGAACATCATAACCATACTTTATTAGATATGGTGCAGTCTATGATGTCTCTTACCAATTTACCACTATCGTTTTGGGGTTATGCATTAGAGACAACTGCATTCACATTAAATAGGGCACCATCTAAATTAGTTGAGACGACACCGTGTGAACTATGGTTTAGCAAGAAACCTAAGCTGTCATTTCTTAAAGTTTGTGGTTGCGATGCTTATGTGAAAAAGCTTCAGCCTATTAAGCTCGAACCCAAATCGAAGGAGTGTGTTTTCATAGGATACCCAAAAGAAGTTGTTCGGTACACCTTCTATCACAGATCCGAAGGCAAAATCTTTGTTGCTAAGAATGGATCCTTTCTAGAGAAGGAGTTTCTCTCGAAAGAAGTGAGTGGGAGGAAAGTAGAACTTGATGAGGTAATTGTACCTTCTCTTGAATTGGAAAGTAGTTCATCACAGAAAATACTTCCCGGTGAGGAAGCTAATGATGATGATCATGAAACTCCAGATCAAGTTACTACCAAACCTCGTAGGTCAACCAGAGTACGTTCCCCACTAGAGTGGTACGGTAATCCTGTTTTGGAAGTCATGTTACTAGACCATGACAAACCTATGAACTATGAGGAAGCGACGATGAGCCCAGATTCCACGAAATGGCTTGAAGCCATGAAATTTGAGATGGGATCCATGTATGCGAACAAAGTGTGGACTTTGGATTACTTGGCCAATGATCAGCAAGCCATAGAAAATAAATGGATCTTCAAGAAGAAGACTGACACCGATGGTAATGTTACTGTCTACAAAGCTCGACTAGTTGTGGAAGGTTTTTGACAAGTTCAAGGAGTTGAATACGATGAGACCTTCTCACCCTAGTGATGATTAAGTCTGTCCGAATCATGTTAGCAATTGCCGCATTTTATGATTATGAAATCTGGCAAATGGACGTCAAAACTGCATTCCTTAATGTATTTATTAGAGAAGAGTTGTATATGATGCAACCAGAAGGTTTTGTTGATCCTAAAGGTGCTAACAAAATGTGCAAGCTCCAGCGATCCATTTATGGACTGGTGCAACTATCTCGGAGTTGGAATATACACTTTGATAGTGTGATCAAAGCATATGGTTTTATATAGACTTTTGGAGAAGCCTGTATTTACAACAAAGTGAGTGGGGGCTCTGTAGCATTTCTAATATTATATGTGGATGACATATTACTGATTGGAAATGATATAGAATTTCTAGATAGCATAAAAGGATACTTGAATAAGAATTTTTCAATGAAAGACCTCGGTGAAGCTGCTTATATATGGGGCATCAAGATCTATAGAGATAGATCAAGACACTTAATTGGACTTTCACAGAGCGCATACCTTGATGAAGTTTTGAAGAAGTTCAAAATGGATCAGTCAAAGAAAGGGTTCTTGCTTGTGTTACAAGGTATAAATTTGAGTCAGACTCAATGCCTGACCACTTCAGAAGATAGAGAGAAAATGAAAGTCATTCCCTATGCCTCAGCCCTAGGTTCTATCATGTATGCAATGTTGTGTACCAGACCTGATGTGTGCCTTGCTACTAGTTTAGCAGGGAGGTACCAAAGTAATCCAGGAGTGGATCTCTGGACAGCATTCGAGATCATCCTGAAGTACATGAAAAGGACTAAGGATATGTTTGGTTACGTTGATGTTAGCTCTGACACTAATCTGGATTACTCTAAGTCGCAAACCGGATATTATTTATATTGAATGGTGAGCTGGCAGTTGGTGCAGTTCCAAGCAAAGCATCATGGCAGGATCTACGTGTGGAGCGGAATATATAGCTGTTTCAGAAGCAACAAATGAAGGATTCTAGATGAAGGACTTCATATCCGATCTAGGAGTAATACCTAGTGCATCGGGTCCAATGAAAATCTTTTGTGATAATACTGCAGCAATTGCCTTAGCGAAGGAATCCAGATTTCACAAGAGAACCAAACACATCAAGAGGCGCTTCAACTCCGTCCATGATCAAGTCAAGCAGGGAGACATAGAGATTTGCAACATAAATACGGATCTGAATGTTGCAGACCCGTTGACAAGCATCTTCCACGAGCAAAACATGATCAGCACCAAGACTCCATGGGTGTAAGAATCATTACAATGTAATCTAGATTATTGACTCTAGTGCAAGTGGGATACTGAAGGAAATATTCCCTAGAGGTAACAATAAAGTTGATATATATATTTCCTTGTAGCATGATAAATGTTTATTATTCATGCTAGAATTGTATTAACCGGAAACATAGTGTCCCTAGTATGCCTCTACTAGACTAGCTCGTTAATCAAAGATGGTTAAGTTTCCTGACCATAGACATGTGTTGTCATTTGATGAACGGGATCACATCATTAGGAGAATGATGTGATGGACGAGACCCATCCGTTAGCTTAGCATAATGATCATTAAGTTTTATTGCTATTGCTTTCTTCATAACTTATACATATTCCTTTGACTATGAGATTATGCAACTCCCGAATACCGGAGGAATACCTTGCGTTCTATCAAACGTCACAATGAAACTGGGTGACTATAAATATGCTCCACAGGTATCTCCGAATGTATTTGTTGGGTTGGCATAGATCGAGATTAGGATTTGTCACTCCAAATATCGGAGATGTATCTCTGGGCCCTCTCGGTAATACACATCATGATAAGCCTTGCAAGCAATGTGACTAATGAGTTAGTTACGGGTTGAATTATTATGGAACGAGTATGGAGACTTACCGGTAACGAGATTGAACTAGGTATGAAGATACCGACGATCGAGTCTCGGGCAAGTAACATACTGATGACAAAGGGAATGACGTATGTTGTAATTACGGTTTGACCGATAAAGATCTTAGTAGAATATGTAGGAACCAATATGAGCATCCAGGTTCTGCTGTTGGTTATTGACCAGGGATGTGTCTCGGTCATGTCTACATAGTTCTCGAACCCGTAGGGTCCGCACGCTTAACGTTCGATGACGATTTGTATTATGAGTTATGTGTTTTGGTGACCAAAGATTGTTCGGAGTCCCGGATGAGATCACAGACATGACAAGGAGCCTCGAAATGGTCGAGAGGTAAAAGATTGATAGATTGGACGATAGTATTCGGACACCAAAAGTGTTTCAGAATGTATTGGGTACGTATCGGAGTACGGGGTGGGGGGGGTTTACCGAAACCCCCTGGGGGAAAGATATGGGCCATAGCAGGGAGGCAAGGTAGCCCACCTAGGGGTGGCCCCCATGGGGAGTCCAAATTGAACTAGGCAATGGGGCGCGGCCCCCCCTTTCCTTCTCCTCCTCCCTCTCCTCCCCCCTTTCCCGTTCCGGTAAAAGGAAAGGGGGAGCCGAATTGAACTCGGAGTCCATGTGGGACTCCTCCCAGTTAGTGCGCCCTAGGCTAGCCTCCTCCCCTCTCCTCCTTTATATACAGGGGCGGGGGGCATCTCTAAGATAGATCAATTGTTCTTAGCCGTGTGCGGTGCCTCCCTCCAACGTTTACTCGTCTGGTCATATTGCCATTGTGCTTAGGCGAAGCCCTGCGCGGATCACTTCACCATCACCATCACCATGCCATTGTGCTGACGAATCTCTCCCTCGACACTTTACTGGATCAAGAGTTCGAGGGACATCATCGAGCTGAACATGTGCAGAACTCATAGGTCCCGTACGTACGGTACTTGATTGGTTGAATCGAGAAGACGTTCGACTACATCAACCATGTTAAACTAACGCTTCCGCTTTCGGTCTATGAGGGTACGTGGACACACTCTCCCCCTCTTGTTGCTATGCATCTCCTAGATAGATCTGACGTGAGCATAGGAATTTTTTTGAAATTGCATGCTACGTTTCCCAACACAAGCAGTAATTCCGCTTAGTACATGCGAAGGCTAGCAATTAGGTTGCGAAGCGGACACCTAGAGAGCAAAAACGGTCATGAACATGCATTATGCATAAGTAGCATTAGATACTAGCATGAGTAGGATATGAACACCATGAACATAAATATCATAGAGGCTATGTTGGTTTTGATTCAACTACATGCATGAACATGTGCCAAGTCAAGCCGCTCGAGCGTTCAGAGGATGATACCATATCATCATTGTCAGTAGGAAACGACACCTATGGGATCACTGGAATCCCTTCTGCGATTGCGGGGTGCGGGGATCGTGAGAAGAGCGGGACTAACAGGTGACACAAGGGGGATTTACCCAGGTTCGGGCTACAAAGATGCGTAAAACCCTACGATCCTGCTTTGGTGGATGTATTAGTATTCTTGAGCTCTTGAACTAGCTCTAGGTACTGTGGGGTTCGAAAGAGCCGAATCCTTTCTCTGAGTGCCATGGGCCTCCTTTTATAGGAGAAAGGGGCTTCCACAGTGGCACACAGGAGGTGGAAAGTGCTACAGCGTCGCGAGTTTATTGCTAGTAGTACAGGACAAGACGCATTTAATGCGAGGCTTAGGTATCCCTTCGCTTTATTGGGGACGGGGGCGAGGCATGTCCCATCCGTCGCCGCTCCTCCTCGCTTCGACACGCACCCTGGCCAGCGATGCATGCGGTGCCATGTAGGCAGGTAGGAAGCTGAGGTGCACGATGGTGGAGCCTCCACGAAGGATTGCATGCTGCCACGCAGGTGCCTGCCCAGCTGGTTGGGTCGGCAGTTGCATGTGAACAGCGGCGAAGACTTAGCTGGCGCGGGCCTGGCAGTGGCCCTGCCGGTGCGCTTTAGCGAAGGCCTTGTCGGGTGGCCCGGCAAGGGTCTTGCCATGGCACGCTGGCCTCCTCGGCAAGGATCTTGCCGGGGGTCTTGTGGGTTTCTTCGGTGAGGGTGGTCGCCCTCTTATCCTCATTTGATCTTGAGCATTCTATGTCTTCACAAAGATCTGCATGCCACCACGGAGGTGCCTCCCGAGCCCTGTCCCAACGCATCTATCGAGGGTTGGTGGGCTCAAGGGTGGATCGCTCGGCTGGTGGGGGCGAGCTGCCCCGGCAAGGGTCCTGGCCAGGGGAACCTGCTTTTCCCATCTGATCTTCGTGGCCCTTGTCCTTGTTGTTGCTTCGTTTGTCCTTGTGGCTTTGGCTCCTCTCCGGTTTCCCTTTCCTGCCATGTCTTTGCATGGCCGTGGCGGGAGGCTCTGACTGCCCATGCACAAGCAAAGGGGTCAAAAGCAGAGCCCCTACTTTTGTACACCAACAGGAGTCCCCGGTCCTGGGCCATACATAAGCGCAACACGTTGTTGGGCCAGGCCCAGAACGGTACGCGGGCAGTTGGGGCGGATTTTTACCGCGACCACTGTTCTGTCCACTGCGCTTCCCCACGACCCGTGTTGAACGCGCGACATCGGGGTCATGCGCGCGCGCATGACGAAAGCATGCTGGCGTCACTTGGTGGTGGACAGCAAAGAGGCGGCTTGCGTGTCTCCCTGAGACTGCAGGGCCGCCTCCCATTTACTTCCCCCACTTGGGAACCGTCGCTCCACGCGGCCCACAGCGCCCGCCCATTGCGCCACGTTTGTTGCATGCATAACACAGAGCGAATGACAGGCGCAGGGGACATGGGTAGTCCCACGCATGTGGGTCGATTCCCACACGCCTTCAATGGAGCGGGGAGGGCGGTCGATGGCCCCGCCCGCTGTCACTTCAAGAGGCCGGATTGGCCGAGAGGGGGCGGCCGAGCCTCGCCCCCGCCCCCTTATAAAGAGGGGAGCGGGAGGAATGGTGCCCCTCAACCTTTTGCCATATACCTCTCCCCATTATTGCTTCCTTTCTTCTTCTACCATGGCAAGGGGGCGCGGCGACGCTTCATCGGTGACGGCGAGGGTTTCGGCAGACAGCGCATCGCTCCTCCCCAAGAGCTCATAGCGGCGGAGCCGACAACTAGAGGAAGGGGGAGGGGGCGAGGTCGAGGCCGCCGTGGTGACCGAGGGAGAGGAGGACGGGGCGGCAGATCTGCCTCGCCTCCTCCAGCAGCCCTCCCTCCGATGGAGGGCCACGCCGGGGTGAACCCCTGCGAATTTTTCGTCAGGCTGCGCGATCCACCGCGTCGTCGCCTTCGCCTTCCGACTCCATTTGCGCAGGAGATGGAGCTGGATCTGCCGCAGGTGCTGCGGCTGCACATGAGGGGTTGCGGGAACAGTGGCACATGGGTTGACGTCGAGTTCCCCACCCCTCATGTCATGTATCTTCACCGAGGGTGGAATACCTTCACTCGCCTCCATAGATTGACGGATGGGCTCACTCTCCATTTAAAACTAATGGAGGGTGGCCTCCTCTCCGTCAAGATCTTCGAGACCCGCGTGAGATGCTGCGTGGAGAGCTCCTCCGACGATGATGATTCCTCTTCAAGCGAGAGTGGCGAGGAAGACAACGGCAGCGACGATGAGGGCAGCGGGTGGCAGGATGATGGGTCCGGCTAGGCGTCAGGCGCCGCTCCTAGCGGCACTAGCGACCCCATCATCCGTGTTGCTGGCTCCTTGAACTTCTCGGGGTCGTCACCTTGGGCGGGTGGCGTAGCGAGGCTGCGGAAGAGGAAGAGGGCGGGCGGCAAGGCTGTCAAGATGGAGTACGCGGGCACCGACGCCTTCGTCGCGTGTTGACATCCTGCCGCCTCATCTTCGAGCTCTGCCTCCGACGCCGCCATCATCATCCAGCCCTTGGACGGCCACCGGGACGTTCTCTTGGTGTCTTTTGCCACTCGTAGCTCGCCTAGGCACCCCTTTTTCCCTTCTACTTTCTTGTTCCATTTCCTGAGGAGAGGGACAAGAATGGGATTACGGGCATCTTATATCTTTTTTGTCTTGTAATCCCCTTGTTCATGTTTTTCATTTCGTATGAACTGTACCTATACGGGATGTTTTTTAATGAAAAAGGGATGTTTGTCCGGATTTTCGTTCTCAGGAGAAACCCGCGACAAGGAGTGAATGCTTGTTATCCTTAAGACAAACGCTTTTTCGCTCGGCAATAGGCCTTGCCGTCCCCCCACGTTGCTCGACCTTTCTCACGCTCTTGGCGGAGGCAGGGATGAGGTGGGCTTAGGCCCCTCATTCCCCTTATTTGCTGCCGTGCCTACGACTAGATCCAGACCCAGGAGATAATCCTTGGGTGCCGAAAAGGGGGAGCACGGCAGCTCAGAGATGGAACGGGGTTTCACGTATCCTAGTTCATAACGAAATGCATGATAGAGGATAAGGGACTTATCTGGATCTGCAGCCCCCGGCGATCTTGGCTTGCCACGGAGAGATCCTTGTTCTTGCAGCCCCCAGCAACTCTGGCCTGCCGGGGCCCAGGCGCCGGTCGGTTCCCTTTCTTCCAAAACAGCTCGGCAAGAATAATTACATGCCCTGCGAACCAAAGAAGACAGAGAGGAACAGAGAGACGTGCTCTAAGCTAGGGGTTAGCCGCCACTAAGCACTATCAACCCTAACCAAGGAAGAGACTCAACCTAGCATTCATGCTATAACTTAGGGCGCGAGCGCTTCGTTTATTTATGCTCAGTGTCTGTGCCTGTCTTTGTGCAAAGGGTTACATGCCTTGCCGTCAAGGCTTGTACAAAAGTTTGGCTTGCCGGGAGTTCCGGTAGCTGCGCCTTATGGGTAAAACTTGCGAAGATTCTCGATGTTCCAGGAGTTGCTCATTGGAATGGCGTCCTCGGTCTCCAACCAGACTGCGCCTGTCCTGGTGACTCGTGTTACCCGATAAGGGCCTTCCCACTTTGGCGTCAACTTGTTGGAATTCTTGGCCGACTGAACATGCCGAAGAACAAGGTCGCCTTCCTCAAAGCTCCGGGCATGAACCTTGCGGCTATGGTAGAGGCGCAAGGCTTGCTGGTAGCATGCTGCTCTCACAGCCGCTCGGAGACGATCTTCCTCAAGGAGCATCGCGTCATCTTGGCGCAACTGCTCTTGCTCAATCTCATCATAAGCGAGCACTTGAGGTGACCCGTATATGAGTTCCGTGGGGAGAACTGCTTCTGCCCCGTAAACCAGGGCAAAGGGTGTCTTGCCGGTGGCTCGATTTGGCGTCGTTCTGATCGGCCAAAGAACCTCCGGCAACTCATCAATCCAGCGCCTCCCGCTCTTGCGCAGTCTGTCAAAAGTCTTCGTCCTCAAGCCTCACAGGACTTTAGCATTTGCTCTCTCTGCTTGGCCGTTGCTCCGTGGATGTGCCATGGAAGCAAAACAGACCCTGCTGCCGAGATCCTCAATGTACTGCATGAAGGCGTGTCTTGTGAACTATGTGCTGTTGTCGGTGATGATCTTGTTGGGCACCCCAAAACGGCACACTAGCCCCTTGAAGAACTTGATGGCTGACTGCGCTGTCACCTTCCTCACTTCTTCCACCTCTGGCCACTTTGTGAACTTGTCGATTGCGGCGTACAAGTACTCAAAGCCCCCGACGGCACGGGGGAAAGGGCCCAGTATGTCGAGCCCCCAGACCAAGAAGGGCCAGGAGAGAGGGATAGTTTGGAGGGCTTGAGCTGGTTGATGAAGCTTCTCTGAATGGAACTGGCACGCTTCACACTTGGTTACTAGTGTCGTGGCATCCTGGAGGGTGGTGGGCCAGAAGAAACCTTGCCGGAAAGCCTTGCCGGCAAGGGCCCTTGACCCTATGTGGGAGCCACATATGCCTCCATGTATCTCTACCAATAGCTTTTGTCCTTCCTCCCGGGAGATGCACATCAATTTCAATCCATTTGGTCTTCTTCGGTACAATACGTTATCAACGAATTGGTACAGAGCAGACCGGTGGGCTACTCTTTCTGCCTCTTCCTGCTCCCATGAAGCTCTCCTTTTTGAAGGAACCAAACGGTATGCCGCGGCCACGCTGGAGCCCGAGGCTCGACGGCAAGGACCAAAGGCATCTCTTCTACCACGGGAGCGGTCGCCTCCACGGCCATGACCCGAGGTCCTGCCGGAGTTGGTTGCCCCGTGGTAGGATCGACATCCCCGGCAAGTACTTCCCCACCGAGCTCCGGGGTGCGCCTGCCGGAGTGTGTGCGAGGGGTCTCGCCGGTCACCTTGAGGTTGCAGATTGTTGGTGAAACCAACAACGGCAATCACCCGACCACAGTGGTACGGTCAGGGTGGTCCTCGGTGTCGAAGATGATGGGCATGCTGGACCATTTCAGTGGCTTCCATAACTCAAACGATGGCTCCACCACTGTGAACTCACGCGCCCACTGCTTGAGTTAGTGGTGGGATGTGTGCAGCGAGGCGCCGCCATCGATGCACATGGCCTCTGTGGCTTTCTGAAACTCGTGGTCGCCGAACTCGTCGTCCTCGTCATGATCATCGTCTTCCTGCTTCTTGTCGCGGCCCCAGGTGGGCCTCTCTTGCTGATTCTCCTTGCCACGGCGGCCTCCTTGGCCGCCACGTTTCTTGCCGAATCCTTCGGCACCATCTGGGCCTTTCTCCTTGTCCTGCCGCTCATACTCGGCTTTCTACTTCTCGGCGAGCAGCTCTACCTGTCGGCAGTTTTGGAGATCGTGGCCCTTGGTGTGGTGGATCTTGCAGTACTGCTTGTTGTAGACTCCTAGCTTGTCGGCAGCCGCCAAGGCCCGACAAGCGTCACACCCGACAACCTCTTTGCCGGGGTCGCTCGCCTTGGTCTTCTTGGTGGTACCGGTGTCGTCGGATCCCTCAACGGCAAGCATGGCCTTGCCCTTGCGCTTCCTATTACGGCGTCGGCCTTTCTTTGATGGGGTGGCGGTATCGCCAGTGGAGTTGGTTTCCGCATCGGCCTCTTCACCGGGGTACTTCTTCCCTCCTCGGCACGAGCTTACCGATCGGCCAGAACATAGAGCTCGACCACATCCTTAACCTTGTTCATCGCCAGCTCTTCACGCATCTTGCGGTTGCGCACGTTCTGAAGGAACGCACTGATCACAGCGGCGGGATGAACAACGGGGATGTTGTACTGCACCCAGCTAAACCTTTGGATGTACTTGCGCAGGTTTTCTCCTTCCTTCTGGGGGATGATGTGTAAATCACTCGCCCGACCATGAGCTTGGTGACCTCCGGTAAAGGCGCCAACAAACTCATGGCACAGATCCGCCCAAGGAGAGATGGAATCCACCGACAAGTGCATCAACCATGACATAACATTATGCTTGAGTGCCAATGGGAAGTAGTGGGCAAGAACCTTATTGTCGCGGGCCCTAGCATCTTGCATCACGATGGTGTAGATGCTGAGGAACTCTGACGGGTGAGTCTTGCCGTTGTACTTCTCGCCAACGTCGGGTTTGAACGTACGGTTTGAACGTCGGGTTCTCGCGAACTGCCGCAACTCACGGGTGAAGGCCGGACAAACCACCTCGTAAGTTGGGCCACCGTAGCCTCCCGGCGCTGGGTGGTCCGTAGCGGGCCCTGCCCGCCTGTCCGACTAGTGGTGCACGTCACGTCGACGCTCGATCGTAGTTCGAGCGTCCTCATGAGCCCACTCTCGAAGGACTTGGCGCTGATCACGGTTGGTTCGCGGGTCGGACGACGCGATGGAGATATCAGCATGAGCGTCACCGCGACGGGCCGACGCGCTGGGCGATCGGGATGGATGTGGGGAGTACATCGTGGCCGCGTCGCCTCCGGCGTGGCCTCCGCTAGCACGTGGCAGCCCGGCGGAGCGACGGCCGACTGATTCCGCCGGCCACAGCCCGTCGTTGTTGGTGATGCCGACGAGGCTCCGGACGGTGGCCCTCCATTCGTCGAGCGTCTCCATGGTGGGAGGAAAATCGAGGAGCAGCTACGCGCTCGCTAGTACTTCCGCTGGCGTGGGTGGCGGCGAAAGCTGGGTGGACCGCGATGCGCCTCGACTCCTAACCACGTTAGAAGGAGCTGCGTCGCAGCTCCGCAGCCGTTCGCCACCTCCATTAGCACCTCGGCGCGCATGCTGGCCCTCTCCTCCATGTGATGGACACACGAGGCTCTTCCCAGGGCGGTGCGCAGGGTCACCGGCAGGGTGACGCTGCTCATCACGCACAACCTAAGAGGAGCGCACCGTGGGCGCCGGTGTTGGCGTCTTGGAGATCACCGTGCCGCTGCCTGGCAGGACACGGCACCCTTGGAGGGCCTCGTGCCGCCTGCGAGGGACCCGACTCCGTCTCCAGAGCCCGCGACTGGTGGCTCGCCGCCCGGCGTGCGAACGATGCTGCTCGCCAGGCCCGGACCATCAGGGCGATGTGGATGTTTGCGGGCCGCGCCACGGGTCCTGTCCGCGACTGGCCCGCTGCTGGTCCACTGGTACCAACCCGGTTCCGGATGAACAGATCGCCGTGGTCGCCTTCTTCTTAGGAGCCATGGCGATGAAGAATAGTTAGTTCAACTGCTAGACTAGATTCTCACAATTGCGCCTCACCCTACCTGGCCCGCCAAAGATGTCGGTGGGAAACGACACCTATGGGATCACTGGAATCCCTTCTGTGGTTGCGGGGCGCGGGCATCGTGAGAAGAGCGGGACTAATGGGTGACACAAGGGGGGTTTACCCAGGTTCGGGCCGCAAAGATGCGTAAAACCCTACGATCCTGCTTTGGTGGATGTATTAGTGTTCTTGAGCTATTGAACTAGCTCTAGGTGCTGTGGGGTTCGGAAGAGCCGAATCCTTTCTCTGTGTGCCATGGGCCTCCTTTTATAGGCGAAAGGGGCTGCCACAGTGCACACAGGAGGTGGAAAGTGCTACAGCGTCGCGAGTTTTTCACTAGTAGTAAAGGACAAGATGCATTTAATGTGAGGCTTAGGTGTCCCTTCTCTTTATTGGGGACGGGGGCGAGGCCCGTCCCATCCATCGCCGCTCCTCCTCGCTTCGACACGCGCCCTGGCAAGCAATGCATGCGGTGCCATGTAGGAGGTAGGCAGCTGAGGTGGCGCGGTGGTGGAACCTCCACGAAGGATTGCATGCTGCCATGCAGGTGCCTGCCCAGCTGGTTGGGTCGGCAGTTGCATGTGAACGGCGGCGAAGTCTTAGCTGACGCGGGCCTGGCAGTGGCCCTGCCAGTGCGCTTTGGCGAGGGCCTTGTCAGGAGGCTCGGCAAGGCTCTTGCCGTGGCACGCTGGCCTCCCCAGCAAGGATCTTACTGGGGGTCTTGTGGGTTTCTTTGGTGAGGGTGGTCGCCCTCTTATCCTTATTTGATCTTGAGCATTCTATGTCTTCATAAAGATCTGCATGCCACCACGGAGGTGCCTCCCGAGCCCTGTCCCAACGCATCTGTCGAGCATTGGTGGGCTCAAGGGTGGCTCGCTCGGCTGGTGGGGGCGAGCTGCCCTGGCAAGGATCTTGCCGGGGCCGCTGAGGCTGCCCCGGCAAGGGTCCTTGCCGGGGGAACCTGCTTCGCCTATCTGATCTTCGTGGCCTTGGTCCTTGTTGTTGCTTCGTTTGTCCTTGTGGCTTTGGCTCCTCTCTGGTTTCCCTTTCCTGCCATGTATATGCGTGGCCATGGCGGGAGGCTCTGACTGCCCGTGCACAAGTAAAGGGGTCTAAAGCAGAGCCCCTACTTTTGTACACCGATAATCATACTAAATCACAATCATTTTAACGCAATCTTGGCATGCAAGATAAATCATTATCCACTCCTAGCTACTTAAGGATGGCATGAGAAACTATAATCTCTAATTGCCTTTGCAAACATGTTTGATCATAATAGGTTGAATCATGGATACTAGGTTAAACATATTTACAAAAATAGAACAATTTGAGTTCATACCCGTTTCACTCTACCACAGCCAGTTCATCAAATATCGTTATTATTGCCTTTTACTTGCATGACGGAACGATTTGAAAATAATAATAGTGCAATTGAGAGCCACAATGTTGAGTGTTGTGGACTAAGATGGAATCTGCAAACATTTTATTCAAAAGGAGAAGACAAGGTAATATGTGATCTTCGTTAGATCAACAATAATGCAATTGAGAGCCACTCAACATTTTCATCGTGGTCTTCTCCTCGGTACGACTCAATAAAAAGAAAAGAAATTCATAGAAACACACTGAAATAGTTTTGGAGTTTTTGGGTTTTCTTGAACAAGCAAACAAAAGGGAAAAAACAAAAATTAGAAAAACTATTTACACGGGAAAGCTCCCAACAAGCAAACGAAGAACAAGGAAATCTTTTTGGGTTTTCTTTTTAAATAATATAACTAACTACACTAGAAAGAAAAATCAAAAAGCAGCAGGAAACATTTTTGTATTTTCTCAAAGTTTTTCAAACACACAAGAAGAAGGTGAGAAAATAAATCTAGCATGGATAATACAATGGAAAAGTGTGGACACCGACAACTAGAATGAAATGTGTGAACATGAATGTAATGTCTGTCGAAATATGTACTCCCCCAAGCTTAGGCTTTTGGACTAACTTGGTAATCCGTTAGTAGCATGCATAGTGGTTGGAGTGATAGCTCACGGAGGATCTAGGTGCAGATACCTCATCCCGCCGCGCAGCCACAACCGCTGCGTTATGTGCTCGGGCCTCGCTCTCAAGAACATAATATCTTCCCTTGCTGTGAACATCAAACAGCAGGTCCAGGCAAAAAGCTATCCACAACGGACCTTTTATTAAACAACAAGTTATATGTATAATTATGAGGTTCACCACTAAGGTACTTATGGCGCTTGATGGCATCAAAGTCTAAGTACTACGTGGGTAGGATAGGGTCAAAAGGCCAAGGTGAAACACCCAGCTCCTTTGCTAAGCATGTGGCATAAATTCCACCAAAAAAATATCCACTACCAGTGTTGTATTGCAACCTGCGTTCAACAATCACTCCAAGGTTATAACTTTTGTCACCGATGAGAGCGGTGCGTATGAGGCTCAAGTCTAGAGCACAAAGTGTACTACAATCCTGTTTGCCTACAATGCATTTCCCATTAGAAAGTGAAAAGTATTGGATTGAGGGAAAATGAATGCTCTTTATTCTACCTTGAGTCACTCCTCTAGTCTCACCACAGCAAAGACTAGTCAAGAAAAATCACATACTCAGGTCTTGGTGGTTCGTCCAACAAGCCCCAAAATGGAATTTTACACATGCCACTAAACGAATCCAGAGACATGGTAATTGAACGGTCATACAACTTGAAGGACTCTCTAGACTCACGAGGATGAAATTTAAACTCTTTAGTAAATGATTCTGTGAGACTAAGGTATTGATTGCACTTATCTCCAATGTAGGGACCGAGATCGGCATTGTGAACATATTGCTCAAATTCCTCTTTAATACCTGCGATCACCATGAAATTGTTGCACGACCATAAACATGATTTGGTGGCGGCATCCCGGATTGAACTTGAGCTTGGCTCAACATAAGATTGACGGGTTGAACCACTACTAGAAGATGCCTCTGAGGATCTCCGCCTTGAAGAACTCCTTTCAAAGAGGTTCATCATATTCGCGTACAATTTTCTGAAAATTTTTGGGTCACAAACTTTTGTCAACAAAACTTCACAATAATGATAACAACTACTCATAGGGATGCATAGAGGCCATTTCAAGCATTCAAACTACATAGAACTCTAAGAATTCAACATGCAAACTCATCTACAGCAGCACCAAGAGTAACTAATTCAAAATATAAACCACTAAAGCAAAAACTAAATGGACCAATGGAGGAGTCACATACCAAGCAACAATCCCCCGAAACAGTTTTGGAAATGGAGGTTCGAGCAAACAGATTGAAATCCGCGCATTTGAGAGCAAGAACACGAGAGAGAGAGAGAGCAATGGTGATTTTTTTGGAGGTAGGTGGTGATATGGGATGAAGAGATAAGTGAGGGGGGCCACGTGGGGACCACAACCCACCAGGGCGCGCCTGGTGGTGCTGGCGCGCCCTGGTGGGGTGTGCCCACCTCGTGCACCCCCCTCTGATGTTATTTGCACAAAAAATTCTTAAATATTCAGAAAAAAATCATATTAAATTTTCAGAGCATTCTGAGAACTTTTATTTTTGTGTAATTTTTTATTGCGCAGGAAATTCAGAAAACAGAAAAAACATGGCATTTTATTTTATTTAACTAATAAAAACAAAAAACAAAAGGTAGGGACATAAGGTAGTGCTTAGTAAATTCATCAACTTCATACTTCTAAAAAATGATCTATTAATAAGGTTGATCAAGTCTTATTAAGAACCTCTTTCGATTAGTATGAAACAGAAGAACTTTCGTAAAACACTAAGTTACCTCAATGGGGATATGAATGTCCCCAACAATAAGCATTTCATATTTCTTTTTGGAAGTACGTAGAGGTAGTTGAAAACTTCCAATAGTGATTGTCGGAGATTTCTCGATAACATTAATACCATTCACTTGGAATTGTTTCCTCAGAAAGTGCACCGTATGCTCATTGCTATTGATATGAAAAGTGACCTTGCTTTTATTACAATCAATAACAGCCTCTGCAGTATTCAAAAAGGGTCTACCAAGGATAATCGACATGTTGTCGTCCTCGGGCATTTCAAGTATAACAAAGTCAGTTTAGATAGTAATGTTTGCAACAACAATGGGCACATCCTCACAAATACCGATAGGTATGGCAGTTGATCTGTCAGCCATTTGCAAAGATATTTTAGTAGGTGTATTCAGATCAAGTCTTTTATATAAGAGAAATGCATAACACTTACACTAGCTCCTAAATCACATAAAGCAGTTTTCACATAATTTCTTTTGATGGAGCAAGGTATGGTTGGTATTCCCGGATCTCCAAGTTTTTTAGATACTCCATCATTAAAAGTATAATTAACAAGCATGGTGGAGTTTTTATTTTCCGATATTTTTCTCTTGTTGGTGATGATGTCTTTCATGTACTTTGCATAAGGAGGCATTTTTAAGATATCAGTCAGGCGAGTACGCAAAAAGACTGGCCTAAGCATTTCAGCAAAGCATTCAAATTCTTCATCATCTTTCTTTTAGTTAATTTAGGTGGAAAGGGCATATGCTTTTGAACCCATGGTTCTCTTTCCTTACCATGTTTTCTAGCAACAAAGTCCCTTTTATCATATCTTATATTCTTGGGTTGTGGGTTATCAAGATCACCAGTTGGTTCTATGTCAACATCGTTGTCTGGTTCTTTATTATTATTTGGGTGAGTGTCTTCATGAACCTCATCATTATCTTTTTCATTATCAGAAGGTGAATGTTCATTACCAGATTGAGTTTCAGCATCAGAGATAGAGACTTCATTATCATTATCAGGAGGTTTTTCTACTTCAGGTTCACTAGAGGCATGCAAAATCCTATCATTTTTCTTCTGCTTTTTCTTTTTAGAAGGACTAGGTGCATTAGTGTTAACTCTTTGAGTGTCTTGTTCAATTCTTTTTGGGTGTCCTTCAGGATAAAGTGGTTCCTGAGTCATCCTACCTCCTCTAGGCATTACTCTAACAGCATGATATTTGAGATTTAGCAACTTGTTCTAGTTGAGTTTGAACCATAGAGGCATTTTTCCTACACCTCTAACATCATTGGTAATTCCAAATAACAAGTCACTCAAATGAGCGATCATATCAGAATTATATTTCAATTGTTTCATAACGTTTGCATTGAAGTGATCTTGCTTTCTATTATAATTATCAAACTCATAAAGGCATTGACTAGGATGCATATTGTATGGATTGCCATTGTCATTGAATTTCATTAAAGAATTTACCTCTACCACCTAAGGTGGTGGTGGTGTTTCAAGCCCATGTATTTCTACAATAGGAGGTAAATTTTTAACATCCTGTGCTTTAATACCTTTTTCCTCCACAGATTTCTTTGCCTCTTGCATATCTTCAGGACTGATATATAATTACCCCTCTTCTTTGGAGTAGGTTTGAGCGGTGGTTCGGGAAGAGTCTAATCATCATAATTTTTTAGTATGTTATCCAATAGTTCTTCAACTTGTCCAATAGTTTGTTCCCTGAAAACACAACCAACACAACTATCTAGGAAATCCCTAGAAGCATCGGTTACTCCATTATAGAAGATATCAAGTATTTAATTTTTCTTAAGAGGATGATCAGGCAAAGCATTAAGCAATTGGAGAAGCCCCCCCCCCCCCCAAGCTTGTGGGAGACTCTCTTCTTCAATTTGCACAAAGTTAAATATTTCCTGTAGGGCAGCTTGTTTGTTATGAGGAGGAAAATATTTTTTAGAAAAGTAATCAATCATATCCCGAGGACTAAACACACAACCAGGGGCAAGAGTATAGAAATAATTTGCGAATATAATAATAGTGAATCTTCTCATCATGAGAAAAAAGGGTGGCTATGTCATTCAACTTAGTAAGGTGTGCCACAACAGTTTCAGTATCATAACCATGGAAAGGATGAATTCAACCAAAGTGATTAACTCTGGGGTCGACAGAGAATTCGTAATCCTTATCACAAACAATGACAGGCGAAGTAGCAAACTTAGGATCATATTTCATTCTAGCATTCAAAGATTTTTCTTTCAGTTTGCATAATAATTTCTTAAGATCATCTCTATCATTGCAAATAAAGTCGCTAGTTGTTTCCTCATCCATAACATAACCTTCCGGTATCTTGGGCAAATTTTATGTAGGAGAACTAGTTCCAATAGGTGTTTCAAGATTTTCAGTTTCAAGCTCTTCATCAGTTTCAACAATTTCATCAGTTTCAGCATTCTCAAAAGCTTTAGTTCTAGAAAGTTGTTCATCAAGAAATTCACCTAGTGGCACATTATCATCAAGCAAAGTACTAGCATCATCATAAATAACATTCATAGCAGAAATAGAATCATCAATAACTTGCGACATATCAGGATTAATAACATGTGGTGTCTTGCAAGTTTACTTACAACAGAAGGTGAATCAAGTGCAGAGCTAGATGGCAAGTCCTTACCTCCCCTCGTCTTGGAGGGAAAAATCTTAGTCTTAGCATCCTTCAGATTCTTCATAGTGATAATTAATAATAATACCTAGTGACTCAACAAATATAACTATGCTCCCCGGTAACGGCGCCAGAAAAAGGTATTGATAACCCACAAGTATAGGGGGTCGCAACAGTTTTCGGGGGTAGAGTATTCAACCCAAATTTATTGATTCGACACAAAGGGGAGCCAAAGAATATTTGCAACTATTAGCAGCTGAGTTATCAATTCAACCACACATGGAGATTAATTATCTGCAACAAAGTGATGAGTAGCAAAGTAGTATGATAGTTTTGATAGTAGTAGCAACAACAATAGTAATAGTAGCAATGATAGCAATGATTTTGTAGCAAGTGCAATAGTAACAGTAACAGTAGTAACTTAGCAGAAACAATACAAGAGAAATTCATAGGCATTCGATCGATGAATTCGTTGGATGATATTCATCATATAACAGTCATAACCTGGGGCGATATGGCACTAGCTCTAGTTCATAAATATAATGTAGGCATGTATTTCGTAAATAGTCATTCGTGCTTATGGAAAGAACTTGCATGACATCTTTTGTCCTACCCCCCCCCCCCCCCCCCCCCCCCGTGGCAGCGGGGTCCTGTTGGAAACAAAGGCATATTAAGTCCTCCTTTTAATAGAGAACTGGAACAAAGCATTAACACATGATGAATACATGAACTCCTCAAACTACGGTCATCATCGGGAAATGTCCTGACTTCTGTCACTCCGGGTTTGCCGGATCATAACATGTAGTAGGTGACTATAACTTGCAAGATCGGATCTAGGACATGGATATAATTGTGATTACATAAACGGTTCAGATCTGAAATCATAGCACCTGGGCCCAAAGTGATAAGCATTAAGCATGGCATAGTCATACCAACATCAATCTCAGAACATAGTGGGTAATAGGGATCTAGCCCTAACAAAACAAACTCGATTATATGATGAATCTCATCCAACTCCTCGCCGACCAGCGAGCGTACAAAGGAATTACTCACTGTTGGTGGGTAGCATCATGGAATTGGCGATGGAGAAGGGTTTATGATGACAAAGATCGAAGATCCCCCCTCTCCAGAGCCCCATATGGACTCCAGATCTAGCCTCCCGATCAAGAACATAAGGTGGTGGCAGCTCCATCTTGTCAAACACGATAATTCTTTCTTCCTAATTTTCTCTCCACATATGTGATTTCATAGTATCAGGGTTGAGGCTTGCGGGGCCACTAGGTGGGGACAACCAACCTAGGCGTGCCTGGAGGAGGGCGCGCCCTGGTGGGTTGTGCCCACCTAGTTGCCCCCCTCCGGTGGTTCTTGGTTCCAGAAATTATCTTTTATTATATAAAAATTCCTCAAAAAGTTTCGTTCCAATCTGAGAACTTTTATTTCTGCACAAAAAGAACACCATGGTAGTTCTGCTAAAAACAACGTCAGTCCGGGTTAGTTTCATTCAGATCATGCAAATTAGAGTCCAAAACAAGAGGAAAAGCATTAGGGAAAGTAGATACGACAGAGATGTATCAGTAGCCTTACTGCCCGCTCACTCTCAATCATATCTCTTCGCCTCCCATTCCCCTCTCGCCCGCCTCCTGTCATCCAGACCTCAACCTACGCCATGGAACACACGGACCATATCGCACTAGTCTTCCGGTTTGGTGAAGTCAACCCTGAGACGGAGTACATAGAACATAAGCAGGAATGGGACCTCATGAACATGGCCCTGAACGAGTTGGCTACGGCAGATGATGCTGCCCCCGCACCCGTCCCAACTCCCATCCCCATGCCCGCACCAGCGAACACCCCCATGGCATTAACGGTCTAGTCATCGAGAACAAACGCAGTGCTGGAAGCCGCAGACATCAGGAGGTCCCGATGGACCAGCATGAACTCATATGTATGTGCCAGCGTCAGTACCCGCGCTTGTGCTTGATGTCTACTATGCAACCTTCTTCTTGTAGACGTTGTTGGGCCTCTAAGTGCAGAGGTTTGTAGGACAGTAGAAAATTTCCTCAAGTGGATGACCTAAGGTTTATCAATCCGTGGGAGGCATAGGATGAAGATGGTCTCTCTCAAGGAACCTTGCAACCAAATAACAAAGATTCTCTTGTGTCCCCAACACACCAAATACAATTGTAAATTGTATAGGTGCACTACTTCGGTGAAGAGATGGTGATACAAGTCCAATATGGATGATAGATATAGGTTTTTGTAATCTGAAAATATAAAAACAGCAAGGTAACAAGTGGTAAAAGTGAGCGTAAACGGTATTGCAATGCTACGAAACAAGGCCTCAGGTTCATACATTCACTAGTGCAAGTTCTCTCAATAATAATAACATAACTGGATCATATAACTATCCCTCAACATGCAACAAAGAGTCACTCCAAAGTCACTAATAGCGAAGAACAAATGAAGAGATTATTGTAGACCACATCAAAGTTATTCTTTCTGATCGATCTATTCAAGAGTCCGTAGTAAAATAACACGAAGCTATTCTTTCCGTTCGATCTATCCTAGAGTTCGTACTAGAATAACACCTTAAGACACAAATCAACCAAAACCCTAGTGTCACCTAGATACTCCAATGTCACCTCAATTATTCGTGGGTATGATTATACGATATGCATCACACAATCTCAGCATCTATTCAACCAACACAAAGAACTTCAAAGAGTGCCCCAAAGTTTCTACCGGAGAGTCAAGACAAAAACGTGTGCCGACCCCTATGCATAAGTTCACAAGGTCACTGAATCCGCAAGTTGATCACCAAAACGTACATCAAGCGGGTCACGTGAATATCCCATTATCACCACAAATAAGCACATGCAAGACATACATCAAGTGTTCTCAAATCCTTAAAGACTCAATCCCATAAGATAACTTCAAAGGGAAAACTCAATCTATTACAAGAGAGTAGAGGGGGAGAAACATCATAAGATCCAACTATAATAGCAAGGCTCGCGGTACATTAAGATCATGCCAGATCAAGAACACGAGAGAGAGAGAGAGAGAGAGAGAGAGAGATCAAACACATAGCTACTAGTACATACCCTCAGCCCCAAGGGTGAACTACTCCGTCCTCATCATGGAGAGCGCCGGGATGATGAAGATGGCCACCAGTGATGGATACCCCCTCCGGCAGGGTGCCGGAACGGGGTCCCGATTGGTTTTTGGTGGCTACAGAGGCTTGGGCGGCAGAACTCCCGATCTAGGTTTCTTTCTGGGGGTTTCCGTATTTATAGGAATTTTTGGCGTCGGTTTCACGTCAGGGGAGTCTCCGAGTCGTCCACGAGATAGGGGGAGTGCCCAGGGGGTAGGGCGCGCCGTCCAACCTCGTGGATGGCTCCGGACTCTTCTGGTCCATCGCCGATGCTCCGTGGGCTTCTTCTGGTCCATAAAAAATCATCAAAAATTGGCACGTCAATTGGACTCCGTTTGGTATTCCTTTTTTGTAAAACAGAAGGACAAGGAAAGAACAGAAACTGGCACTGGGCTCTAGGTTAATAGGTTAGTCCCTAAAATCATATAAAATAGCATATAAATGCATATAAAACATCCTAGATGGATAATATAGTAGCATGGAACAATAAAAAATTATAGATACATTGGAGACATATCAGTGCTCATGTGCGCCCATGAACCTGCCACGCCTATGCCGGTGCGCGCGGCCACACCCACGGCGCCCGGGCACATGCGCACGGCTGCACCCGCCTGCCGCTGCACTACCCTCAGCAGCACGGGACGCCACCGTAGCCGCTGTTGCCCGTCCGCAGTCGCCATTCATGCAAGGACCGGATCTTCATTTGGAAGTTGACCATTCTGGGTTGGATTGAAGACCTGAACAACGACATCCTCGAGGACGACAACACGGGTGATGACCCACAAGTATAGGTGATCTATCATAGTCCTTTCGATAAGTAAGAGTGTTGAACCCAACGAGGAGCAGAAAGAAATGACAAGTGGTTTTTAGCAAGGTATTCTCTGTGAGCACTGAAATTATCGGTAACAGATAGTTTGGTAGTAAGATAATTCGTAAAGGGTAAAAAGTGACAAGTGTAGAAAAGGTGCAGCAAGATGGCCCAATCCTTTTTATAGCAAAGGATAAGCCTGGACGAACTCTTATATAAATCAAAGCGCTCCCGAGGACACATGGGAATTAACGTCAAGTTAGTTTTCATCAAGCTCATATATATGATTAGTGTTCGCTACATTGATAATTTGATATGTGGGTGCACCGGTGCTTGGGTGCTACCCTTACTAGGACAAGCCTAAAGGAAATATTCCCTAGAGACAATAATAAAGTTGTCATTTTATATTTCCTTATTCATGATAAAGGTATATTATTCATGCTAGAATTGTATTCATCGGAAACTTTAATACATGTGTGAATACATAAACAAATACCATGTCCCTAGTAAGCCTCTACTAGACTAGATCATTGATCAAAGATGGTTAAGGTTTCCTAACCATAGACATGTGTTTTCATTTGATAACGGGGTCACATCATTAGGAGAGTGATGTGATGGACAAGACCCACCCGTTAGCTTAGCATAATAATCGTTCAGTTTATCACTATTGTTTTCTTCATCTCAAATACATATTCCTTCGACTATGAGATTATGCAACTCCCCGATACCGTAGGAATACCTTGTGTGCCATCAAACGTCACAACGTACACTACAAAAAAAATACACTTCCGTGATGATACGTGTTTGTCACAGTAGGTTGCTACATCTTGAGCTTGTGATGGTTTTCCTTTAAGAGGAAATGGTGATGCAGCAATAGTAGCGTAAGTATTTCCCTCAGTTTTTGAGAACCAAGGTATCAATCCAGTAGGACTCTCCTCAAAAATCCTACGCACCTACACAAACAAACAAGAACTCACAACCAACGCAATAAAGGGGTTGTCAATCCCTTCATGGGCACTTGCGAAAGTGAGATCTGATAGAGATAATATGATAAGATAAATATTTTTGGTATTTTTATGATATAGATTGGAAAAGTAAAGATGCAAATAAAAGTAGATTGAAAGCTTATATGATAAGAGATAGACCCGGGGCCATAGGTTTCACTAGTGGCTTCTCTCAAGATAGCATAAGTATTACAGTGGGTGAACAAATTACTGTTGAGAAAATTGATAGAAAAGCGAATAATTATGAGATTATCTAGGTATGATCATGTATATAAGCAACACGTCCGTGACAAGTAGACCGAAACGATTCTGTATCTACTACTATTACTCCACAGATCGACCGCTATCCAGTATGCATCTAGAGTATTAAGTTCATAAAAGAACAGAGTAACGCATTAAGAAAGATGACATGATGTAGAGGGATAAACTCATGCAATATGATATAAACCCCATCTTTTTATCCTCAACAATACAATACGTGCCATGCTGCCCCTGCTGTCACTGGGAAAGGACACCGCAGGATTGAACCCAAAGCTAAGCACTTCTCTCATTGCAAAAAAGATCAATCTAGTAGGCCAAACTGTCGGGGATATACCCCGTGGCGTAAACCGGCCGGAAGTATAACCCGGCCGGACTGGACGACTCACTGGTAACCCGCCTGGAGCTTGGCGGTTCACGGGCTACCCGCCCGGTGTTGGCAGTTCATTAGTAACCCGGTGGGCGGGTTAGATGGATGACGAGGCCCAAGGCCCAGAAGGCCGGTTCACGTTTAATGGTGGGCCGGTTTATGAGGAAAGTGTAAGGACTATTCTCCTACAAAGGAAGCAAGACTAGGACTCCACTTGTAATAGATTAATCCTAATCCTACTAGGACTAGTCATGTAACCCGCCCCTTCAACATATATAAGGAGGGGCAGGGCTCCCCAAAGGTGGACAAGCTACAAGCAAGAAGAAACAATCTCTAGGGCTAGACACAACTAGAGGAGAGCCGGTTTACGGCGACTCCCTCATGATGGTAATGAGACCTAGCCTCAAACAGCATGTAGGGTTTTTACCGGATGATGTTTCCCGAGGCCCGAAGCTGTCTAAATCCCTATCTTGTGTTGCGTCTCTCGATTCCGCTCAACCCCTCTCAAGCTACCACATAGATGCATTGGCCTCGCGACTAAGTCCTGACACTAAGGACATCTGTCGTGACAATTCCACGACAGTTGGCACCCACCATGGGGCTTGCGCATGGTGGTGTTGAGTTCTTGGAGGGATCTCTTTCGAAGACCGAGAAGCTGCGACTCACTGGATCAGCAAGAGCCGGCATGGAAGAATTCACGTTAACTGCGAAGATCATCAGTCAAGATTGAAGGAGTTTTCAACGGCAGAGTATGGAAGATTGGGCATGAATATTTAGGGTTGCGTCTGTGTTGCGCCACGCCCCCAAGCGCCGAGACAGACAGGAAATTGTTCTCGCCAAGATAAACTGCCGACTGTCAAAGCTGGCAGGTTCCGTCGACGGAAGTGATCAAAGAGAGCCGAGAAGCGTCATGTGTGTCATCTGCCAGTACAAATGGCGACTAGGACAGCTGCTTGCGGCCACGTGAGTTCGCCAGATCAATCTACATGAATCAAGTTTCTGCTGATTGACCCAAAATCCAAAGCCTGATGGATTCCCAAGTTATTCCACATGAAAGATCCCTCAACTAGTACTACAACTACTACACACACGGACTCCAAGGAAGGATTAAATATAAAAGGCAAACCCCCAATATTGATTTGGATTCACATAACTTTCTACGGAGCTGTCGCTGTGGGATGCTGCCGCTGCTTCTCGCCGCTGCGAGCCGCCCCGACTGTCGCCTCTGCCACACTGCCGAGTCGTCGTCGCCGTCGCGCTCTTGCCTCGAAGCCACGGGCCTCTGCCTCGTGCTGCTCAAACCGCCATCGCCAACCTGCCGCCTTGAATACAGTGGGAGGCCCGCTCTGACTCACCACAGGGTTGCCGCGTCACTGAACCGCCGAGCTCCGACCGGTCCTTGCGCACCTCCTGTTCGCCCCGCTGTCCCTCGTCTTGAACCGCCTCTGCCAAGTCGCCCGTTGTGGTCCGCATCTTGCTACGCCGGTCCGTCTTCGCAGAGCTGCCCCGCCGAGTTGCTATGCCGCTGTTCTGCCTGGAGCCGACTTGCCGCCCGTCCGGGTTACCATCACGTACCGTGCCGTACCTTGACCCGCCTGCATCACGCTATGATGACAACCACCGCGGCAACCCACGGCCTCGAGCCATCGCCTTCTGTTGCGTGTTGCCGCGGCCCCGAGCCGTCGCGCCTCCGTACTGGATCACCGGACCAGCTGCCGCTTTAAGTTGCTGTATCAAGTTGCCATCATCGCCGGATTGAGCCGGGATTGTGAATCGGTTGGTAGCCACGGCGCGCGGACCTGCCTTCACAAGCCGCTGCAGCAACGTTGTTCCGAGTCGTTGCGCGTCCGTTGTGGGCTGCCTCTACTTCTTCATCCACGGTTTCACCTTGGGCCGTTTTCACTGCTGTGGTGCACCATTTCCGCCGTTGCCTTGGGCGAGCGATTAGCTCAGTGTTTATAAGACTCCATTTGTCATCCAGATGAATCAGGTGATATCCATCTATTTTTCTTAACATATTGTTTTTATCAAAGAACAATTACTTGGTCTATCCTATTTTTTCCCGCAGGACTATTATTCCTCACAAAAAGGTGTTTGCAAAAGGGGCGTGAGCAAATATTATTTTTTCACTAGCGCTCATCCTGCGCAGGTTGCTATCCCTACTACATCAACACACGCGATTGACTTATTGTTCGCCCCCTAGGCCGATTCTCCTACCCGCACCGGTTTATAACGCCCCGGCCGACTCGCTGTCTGCGCCGGCTTACAAACGTCGTGGCTGACTCACCCGTCTGCATCGGTTTACCACACCGCGGCCGGTTCACTCGTGAGCGACTTCAATTTCACCTAGCGATCATCAATTTCATGGCGGAATATTTCTGGCCTGGCACATCAGGTGATATCCATCTAAAATATATTTTATTGGTACATATTATTTTTTGTCAAAGTGCAGTTTATATTTGTTTTGGTCTGCAACATTGTTGATGCAGGACAATTGTTCACTACATCAAAACGACGTGGTTAACTCGCCCGTCCACGCCGGTTTACAACACCGCGGCCGGTTCATCTGTTTGAGCCACTTCTGACGCGGAGGTCATCTTTTCCGTCCGCCTCTCGCGGCCTGATCTACATCAACACACCGGGCCGCACCTGTCTGCATGAGCTATTTATTGAGTATGATCAAGTCACAACTTGGGTAGCCCGGTTTTCTTTCAGCAAATTGGAGGCAAGTTATCATCAGCCGCCGTCTGCGCTGGATGGTTCAATGGACATGCGCACAAATCTCTGCCATTATAGTTTGGTTAGCTTCAAATCACTAGTTGGAAGGAACCATTGGCCGAGTTGCTGACACGGCTCATACGGGATCATTTATAATCCGCCGCAGTCACCTCAACCTTCTGTGGATTCACATCATGCTATCAACACCAATGATATACAATTTATGCCGGTTTATATGACGGTCAAATATGGAGAATCTCAAGCCAACTCTTCGAGTCACCTTGAGACTCGGGGGCTATGATGATATGACGCAACAAGTCTTGCCAGTTTTCAGCAAATTTAAAAACCCCAGGACAATGGAGGGAAGGATAACCCGGTCCTGGAGGCTACTGTTATTTGAAGGCCGTCAGAAAATTTCCGGCTTAGAAAGTATATGACAATTACAAAGTCCCGGCTCAATGAAGAAGTTCCGGGTCATCAGAAAAGATTCCGGTTTAAAATCCGGCTCAAGGGAAGCCAGTCTCACTGAAGCTCTCAAATCCGGTTTAAGAATTTCCGGTTCAAAAAGGAATTAACTTCTCGCAAGTTTGAGTTTAAAGGCCATCAGAAAATTTCTGGCTGAAAATGAAGATTCCGGTTTAAAATCCGGTTCAAGGGAAAGATGTCTCCCACAAAGCTTTGAAGCTCTCAATATCCGGTTTAACGTCCGGCTCAAGAAGGATTTATCTCTTGCAAAAAGTTAAAGGGTGCCAAAGAGGACCTGCTGCCATGATGCGCGGTTCAAACATGGGTATCATGCCTTATTGGCTTATCATGTTATTGACCACTTGGGGGCTTGGTCATGTCTGAACCATAGTCACACCTCTTGATCGGCGCAATGCCACAATATCACTTGGGGGCTTGGTCGCGTCCGAACCAATGCAACACCTTTTGATAGGCGAAAGCCACCAGATCACTTGGGGACATGGTCAAGTCTGAACCAGTCACGGCTCTTGATCGGCCTAAGGCCACAAAATCACTTGGGGGCTTGGTCGAACCCGAACCATTGCCATGCCTTTTGATCGGCATAAATGCCACGGTTTCATTTGGGGACCTGGCTGACTTGAACCATCGCCACACCTATTGGGGGCTTGGTCCTGTCTGACCATGGTAACACCATCTGATCAGCTCAATAAAGCATTTTTCTTCCAAACGGTTTTATCATTGCCTTTTGCTTCAGTCTTTTTCTTAAATGACTATTATTTTTGTTGCATTTTTTTAAACCGACATTGTTAATCCGGTTCGACTGTCAATTACAAATTGGCGGAACACGGTTAAATCTTAATCCGGAGACTATCTGCCCGGTTTGATTTTATGTTACCATCTTATTATGGAGTAAACCGGTGTCCATTAACCCGGCTTGGCTTTCAATTACAAGTTGTCAGTACATGATCAAATCATAATCCGGAGACTATCAGCCCGGTCTGGTTTGACTACGTGTCGCCAGTATTATATATGGTTAAACCGGTGTTTATCACAATCTGGTACATTTTTTTTCATAAACCGGCATAGTATGAAAGGAGCTTTCATTACTCAAGATTGGGGTTAACACCCTTACTAGAAAAAGTTGGTAAACCAATGATGTTATTCAATGTCACAGGTATGATATATTTCATATTTGACTATTCTTAAGTGCAGTCTTGGTTATAAACTAAGGTTATATGTTGGGCATTATGACCCATCCGGCGGTAAACCGCCAGGACACTTTAAACTTGTTGTATGCAGAGACAGGTTGAATAAAGCATGATGATAAATTATCCGGTGTTTATTAAACCGGCCTGGCTTTAAGACGATAAGTCGCCAGTATATGATGAGAAATTATCCGGTGTTTATTAAACCGGCCTGGCTTTGGACTATAAGTCGCCAGTACATATTTGGATTGCGCCATTGGAATCATGCGCTCATAAATCATTGGATTATATTATTCAAATCTTCAAATAGCCAACATGGCTGGATTTTTATTATGGTTATCAATAACCAGTATTATGATTAAGGTTTTCAAAAGTCGCTTTAGTGCAATGGCTATCATATTATCAATGGATATGGTTTTTATTCTACAATTGAAGGAATAGTCCCGAGTTGCTGCAGGCTTACAACCCGGCACTTGGGGGCTACATTATTTAAGTTGAGATTACATCAAATATGCAAGTCTCATGTCGCTGCAAGCATGCACCATGACACTTGGGGGCTAATGCAAAGTCATTCTTTGTTCATCTTATTGAAGACCCGACTCATCACATTATAATGAGCCGGCCCTTGGGGGCTACCAATTGCTTATGTTAAACAATTCAAGGTACAAAGCTTTTTATTCATTATATTGAAGGGTCCACTGCTCAGTTGGTAAAGCACAAGGCTCTTAACCTTGTGGACGTGAATTCAAGCCCCATGATGGGGGTTACATCATATGATGTTATTTTCATTGAAGTATATATCAAAGTCCTAGCCCTTGGGGGCTACACCGTTGCTGTTCAAAGATTACATGATTATATTTACAAAGTCCCTGCTCATTATTGCATAATGGCCCGGCCCTTGGGGGCTACACTGGTTGAAGTTTTTATGAGCATCAGGAAATTACAAGTCCCAGGTTACTTCAAGCATGACAACCCGACACTTGGGGGCTACATATGGGGAATACTCAATTCTGACTAGTGATTGAGATGAACAACCTGGATTTCTTCAAGATTGTGATATTTATATTGAAGCAAGTCTTAAGCTATTGCTATGCTACCTTCTTAAGACTTGAGGGCTACAAGTGATAGTCTTATAAGAGGTATATTTTCAAGTTGGAGGTCAATTACAAGTATGAACCAGTACTATCAATATTTCTAAACCGGCAAGTTTTACACTTTTAAACCGGCTGAAGATCAGATGAGGATTTCAAGGACCATTATTTTTGTTAAGCGTTGGGAGCTGAATCAAAGGAGTTATTCTTCACAGTATATTTTCTATGAGAAACTAATGTCAGCAAGTTGATTATGAAGCTGGCCTATTAAACCGGAATTCCTAGAAGAAGGAAGTGACAAGGACTTAAGGATGATCAGGATTAGTTTAACATGGATAAATCCAAATTAAACTGGGGGCTAATGTCGGGGATATACCCCGTGGCGTAAACCGGCCGGAAGTATAACCCGGCCAGACTGGATGACTCACTGGTAACCCGCCTGGAGCTTGGCGGTTCACGGGCTACCCGCCCGGTCTTGGCGGTTCATTAGTAACCCGGTGGGCGGGTTAGATGGATGACGAGGCCCAAGGCCCAGAAGGCCGGTTCACGTTTAATGGTGGGCCGGTTTATGAGGAAAGTGTAAGGACTATTCTCCTACAAAGGAAGCAAGACTAGGACTCCACTTGTAATAGATTAATCCTAATCCTACTAGGACTAGTCATGTAACCCACCCCTTCAACATATATAAGGAGGGGCAGGGCTCCCCAAAGGTGGACAAGCTACAAGCAAGAAGAAACAATCTCTAGGGCTAGACACAACTAGAGGAGAGCCGGTTTACGGCGACTCCCTCATGATGGTAATGAGACCTAGCCTCAAACAGCATGTAGGGTTTTTACCGGATGATGTTTCCCGAGGCCCGAAGCTGTCTAAATCCCTGTCTTGTGTTGCATCTCTCGATTCCGCTCAATCCCTCTCAAGCTACCACATAGATGCGTTGGCCTCGCGACTAAGTCCTGACACTAAGGACATCTGCCGTGACAATTCCATGACAGTTGGCGCCCACCATGGGGCCTGCGCACGGTGGTGTTGAGTTCTTGGAGGGATCTCTTTCGAAGACCGAGAAGCTGCGACTCACTGGATCAGCAAGAGCCGGCGTGGAAGAATTCACGTTAACTGCGAAGATCATCAGTCAAGATTGAAGGAGTTTTCAACGGCAGAGTATGGAAGATTGGGCATGAATATTTAGGGTTGCGTCTGTGTTGCGCCACGCCCCCAAGCGCCGAGACAGACAGGAAATTGGTCTCGCCAAGATAAACCGCCGACTGTCAAAGTTGGCAGGTTCCGTCGACGGAAGTGATCAGAGAGAGCCGACAAGCGTTATGTGTGTCATCTGCCAGTACAAATGGCGACTAGGACAGCTGCTTGTGGCCACGTGAGTTCGCCAGATCAATCTACATGAATCAAGTTTCTGCTGATTGACCCAAAATCCAAAGCCTGATGGATTCCCAAGTTATTCCACGTGAAAGATCCCTCAACTAGTACTACAACTACTACACACACGGACTCCAAGGAAGGATTAAATATAAAAGGCAAACCCCCAATATTGATTTGGATTCACATAACTTTCTACGGAGCTGTCGCTGTGGGATGCTGCCGCTGCTTGTCGCCGCTGTGAGCCGCCCCGACTGTCGCCTCTGCCACACTGCCGAGTCGTCGTCACCGTCGCGCTCTTGCCTCGAAGCCACGGGCCTCTGCCTCGTGCTGCTCAAACCGCCAGCGCCAACCTGCCGCCTTGAATACAGTGGGAGGCCCGCTCTGACTCACCACAGGGTTGCCGCGTCGCTGAACCGCCGAGCTCCGACCGGTCCTTGCGCACCTCCTGTTCGCCCCGCTGTCCCTCATCTTGAACCGCCTCTGCCAAGTCGCCCGTTGTGGTCCGCATCTCGCTACGCCGGTCCGTCTTCGCAGAGCTGCCCCGCCGAGTTGCTATGCCGCTGTTCTGCCTGGAGCCGACTTGCCGCCCGTCCGGGTTACCATCACGCACCGCGCCGTACCTTGACCCGCCACTGCATCACGCTATGATGACAACCACCGCGGCAACCCACGGCCTCGAGCCATCGCCTTCTGTTGCGTGTTGCCGCGGCCCCGAGCCGCCGCGCCTCCGTACTGGATCACCGGACCAGCTGCCGCTTTAAGTTCCTGTATCAAGTCGCCGTCATCGCCGGATTGAGCCGGGATTCTGAATCGGTTGGTAGCCACGGCGCGCGGACCTGCCTTCACAAGCCGCTGCAGCAACGTTGTTCCGAGTCGTTGCGCGTCCGTTGTGGGCTGCCTCTACTTCTTCATCCACGGTTTCACCTTGGGCCGTTTTCACTGCTGTGGTGCACCATTTCCGCCGTTGCCTTGGGCGAGCGATTAGCTCAGTGTTTATAAGACTCCATTTGTCATCCAGATGAATCAGGTGATATCCATCTATTTTTCTTAACATATTGTTTTTATCAAAGAACAATTACTTGGTCTATCCTATTTTTTCCCGCAGGACTATTATTCCTCACAAAAAGGTGTTTGCAAAAGGGGCGTGAGCAAATATTATTTTTGCACTAGCGCTCATCCTGCGCAGGTTGCTATCCCTACTACATCAACACACGTGATTGACTTATTGTTTGCCCCCTAGGCCGATTCTCCTACCCGCGCCGGTTTATAACGCCCCGGCCGACTCGCTGTCCGTGCTGGCTTACAAACGTCGTGGCTGACTCACCCGTCCGCATCGGTTTACCACACCGCGGCCGGTTCACTCGTGAGCGACTTCAATTTCACCTAGCGATCATCAATTTGATGGCGGAATATTTCCGGCCTGGCACATCAGGTGATATCCATCTAAAATATATTTTATTGGTACATATTATTTTTTGTCAAAGTGCAGTTTATATTTGTTTTGGTCTGCAACATTGTTGATGCAGGACAATTGTTCACTACATCAAAACGACGTGGTTAACTCGCCCGTCCGCGCCGGCTAACAACACCGCGGCCGGTTCATCTGTTTGAGCCACTTCTGACGCGGAGGTCATCTTTTCCGTCCGCCTCTCACGGCCTGATCTACATCAACACACCGGGCCGCACCTGTCTGCATGAGCTATTTATTGAGTATGATCAAGTCACAACTTGGGTAGCCCGGTTTTCTTTCAGCAAATTGGAGGCAAGTTATCATCAGCCGCCGTCTGCGCTGGATGGTTCAATGGACATGCGCACAAATCTCTGCCATTACAGTTTGGTTAGCTTCAAATCACTAGTTGGAAGGAACCATTGGCCGAGTTGCTGACACGGCTCATACGGGATCATTTATAATCCGCCGCAGTCACCTCAACCTTCTGTGGATTCACATCATGCTATCAACACCAATGATATACAAGTTATGCCGGTTTATATGACGGTCAAATATGGAGAATCTCAAGCCAACTCTTCGAGTCACCTTGAGACTCGGGGGCTATGATGATATGACGCAACAAGTCTTGCCAGTTTTCAGCAAATTTAAAAACCCCAGGACAATGGAGGGAAAGATAACCCGGTCCCGGAGGCTACTGTTATTTGAAGGCCGTCAGAAAATTTCCGGCTTAGAAAGTATATGACAATTACAAAGTCCCGGCTCAATGAAGAAGTTCCGGGTCATCAGAAAAGATTCCGGTTTAAAATCCGGCTCAAGGGAAGCCAGTCTCACTGAAGCTCTCAAATCCGGTTTAAGAATTTCCAGTTCAAAAAGGAATTAACTTCTCGCAAGTTTGAGTTTAAAGGCCATCAAAAAATTTCCGGCTGAAAATGAAGATTCCGGTTTAAAATCCGGTTCAAGGGAAAGATGTCTCCCACAAAGCTTTGAAGCTCTCAATATCCGGTTTAACGTCCGGCTCAAGAAGGATTTATCTCTTGCAAAAAGTTAAAGGGTGCCAAAGAGGACCTGCTGCCATGATGCGCGGTTAAAGTGATAGTCTTATAAGAGGTATATTTTCAAGCTGGAGGTCAATTACAAGTATGAACCGGTACTATCAATATTTCTAAACCGGCAAGTTTTACACTTTTAAACCGGCTGAAGATCAGATGAGGATTTCAAGGACCATTATTTTTGTTAAGCGTTGGGAGCTAAATCAAAGGAGTTATTCTTCACAGTATATTTTCTATGAGAAACTAATGTCAGCAAGTTGATTATGAAGCTGGCCTATTAAACCAGAATTCCTAGAAGAAGGAAGTGACAAGGACTTAAGGATGATCAGGATTAGTTTAACATGGATAAATCCAAATTAAACTGGGGGCTAATGTCGGGGATATACCCCGTGGCGTAAACAGGTCGGAAGTATAACCCGGACGGACTGGATGACTCACTGGTAACCCGCCTGGAGCTTGGCGGTTCACGGGCTACCCGCCCGGTCTTGGCGGTTCATTAGTAACCCGGTGGGCGGGTTAGATAGATGACGAGGCCCAAGGCCCAGAAGGCCGGTTCACGTTTAATGGTGGGCCGGTTTATGAGGAAAGCGTAAGGACTATTCTCCTACAAAGGAAGCAAGACTAGGACTCCACTTGTAATAGATTAATCCTAATCCTACTAGGACTAGTCATGTAACCCGCTCCTTCAACATATATAAGGAGGGGCAGGGCTCCCCAAAGGGGGACAAGCTACAAGCAAGAAGAAACAATCTTAGGGCTAGACACAAAGAGGAGAGCCGGTTTACGGCGACTCCCTCATGATGATAATGAGACCTAGCCTCAAACAGCATGTAAGGTTTTTACCGGATGATGCTTCCCGGGGCCCGAAGCTGTCTAAATCCTTGTCTTGCGTGTTGATCCGCCCTACGTCTCTCGTCCCACTCAACCCCTCTCAAGCTACTACATAGATGCGTTGGCCTCGCGACTAAGTCCTGACACTAAGGACATCTGACGTGTTAATTCCACGACACAAACCAAATTGATAATTTGAAGAGACTTGCAAAGATAACTTAATCACACATAAAATAATTCAGTGGAGATTCAAATATTTCTCATAGATAAAATTGATCATAAACCCACAATTCATCGGATCTCGACAAAATCACCGCAAAAAGAGTTACATCGAATAGATCTCCATGAAGATCAAGGAGAACTTTGTATTGAGATTCAAAGAGAGAGAAGAAGCCATCTAGCTAATAACTATGGACCCGAAGGTCACTAGTAAACTACTCACAATACATCCGTGACAAGTAGAATCCCTCCGTGATCGATTCCCCCTCCGGCGGAGCACCGGCGAAGCCTCCAAGATGGGATCTCGCAGATACAGAAGGTTACAGCGGCAGAAATAGTTTTTCGTGGTCGCCTCTTATATTTTCGGGCTACATGGGTATATATCAGAGGAAGAAGTAGGTCGGTGGATGCTCGAGGGGCCGACGAGGGTGGGGGCGCACCGGGAACGCTCGTGGCCGCCTCGCTTTGTTTCTTGACTTCCACTCCAAGTCCTCTAGATCACGTTTGTTCCAAAAAGATCGCTCCCAAAGGTTTAATTCTGTTTGGACTCCATTTGATATTCCTTTTCTTCGAAACACTGAAATAGGCAAAAAAGAGAACAATTCGGGCTGGGCCTCTGGTTACTAGGTTAGTCCCAAAAATGATATAAAAGTGTAAAGTAAAGCCCATAATCATCCAAAACGGGTAATATAATAGCATGGAACAATCAAAAATTATAGATAGGTTGGAGACGTATGAAGCATCCCCAAGCTTAATTCCTGCTCGCCCTCGAGTAGGTAAATGATAAAAACAGAATCTTTGATGTGGAATGCTACCTAGCATAATTCTCAATGTAATTTTCTTTATTGTGGCATGGATGTTCAGATCCAAATGATTCTAAATAAAAGTTCATATTGACATAAGAAATAGTAATACTTCAAGCATACTAATCAAAGCAATCATGTCTTCTCATAATAACATGGCTAAAGAAAGTTATCCCTACAAAATCATATAGTCTGGCTGTTGCACTATCTTCATCACACAAAGTATTTAATCATGCACAACCCCGATGACAAGCCAAGCAATTGTTTCATACTTTAGTAATCTCAAACTTTTCAACTTTCACGCAATACATGAGCGTGAGCCATGGACATAGCCCTATATGTTGAATAGAATGGTGGTTGCGGAGAAGACAAAAAAGGAGAAGATAGTCTCACATCAACTAGGCATATCAACGGGCTATGGAGATGCCCATTAATAGATATCAATGTGAGTGAGTAGGGATTGACATGCAACGGATGCACTAGAGCTAATGAAAGCTCAACAAAAGAAAGTAAGTGGGTGTGCTTCAAAATCGCTTGCTCACGAAGACCTAGGGCATTTTGAGGAAGCCTATCATTGGAATATACAAGCCAAGTTCTATAAAGAAAATTCCCACTAGTATATGAAAGTGACAACATAGGAGACTCTCTATCATGAAGATCATGGTGCTACTTTGAAGCACAAGTGTGGTAAAAAGGATAGTAGCATTATTCCTTCTCTCTTTTTCTCTCATTTCATTTTTTCCTTTTTTCTTTTCTTTTGGGCCTTTCTTTTTTTTCTTTTGGCCTTTCTTCTCTTTTTTTCTTTTTCTTTTTTTATTTGGTGGGCTCTTTGGCCTCTTTTTTTTGTAAAGTCCGAAGTCTCATCCCGACTTGTGGGGGAATCATAGTCTCCACATCCTTTCCTCACTGGGACAATGCTCTAATAATGAAGGTCATCACACTTTTATTTACTTACAACTCAAGATTACAACTCAATACTTAAAACAAGATATGACTCTATATGAATGCCTCCGGCGGTGTACCGGGATTTTCAATCTCTTAATAGTGACATGTATGAAAATTATGAAGGTGGCCTTGCCACAAGTACGATGTCAACTTCATGATCATGTAAAGAGCAATATGACAATGATGATCCGTGTCATATAAACGGAACTGTGGAAAGTTGCATGGCAATATATCTTGGAATGGCTATGAAAATGCCATAATAGGTAGGTATGGTGGCTGTTTTGAGGAAGCTATATGGTGGGTGTATGGTACCGGCGAAAGTTGCACGGTACAAGAGAGGCTAGCAATGGTGGAAAGGGTGAGAGTGCGTATAATCCATGGACTCAACATTAATCATAAAGAACTCATATACTTATTGCAAAAATCTACAAGCCATTGAAAAAAAAAGTACTACGCGCATGCTCCTAGGGGTATAGATTGGTAGGAAAAGACCATCGCTCGTCCCCGACTACCACTCGAAAGTAAGACAATCAATAAATAAAATTATGCTCCAACTTCATCACAAAGCGGTTCACCATACGTGCATGCTACGGGAATCACAAACTTCAACACAAGTATTCTTTAAATTCATAATCACCCAACTAGCATGACTAATATCACCATCCTAATATCTCAAAACAATTATCAAGTATCAAATTGATCATAGCATCCAATTCACTTCCTATGATAGTTTTTATTATACCCAACTTGGATGCCCATCATTCTAGGACCAATTTTATAACCATAGCAACTACCATGCTATTATAAAAGACTCTCAAAATAATATAAGTGAAGCATTAGAGATTAACAATTTCTACAAAATTAAGCCACCACCGTGCTCTAAAAGATAGAAGTGAAGCACTAGAGCAAAAACTATCTAGCTCAAAAGATATAAGTGAAGCACATAGCGTATTCTAATAAATTCCAAACCAAGTGGGATTCTCCCAAAAGGTGTGTACAGCAAGGATGATTGGGGTAAACTAAAAATAAAAGACTAATATTATACAAGACGCTCCAAGCAAAATACATATCATGTGGCGAATAAAGATATAGCTCCAAGTAAAGTTACCGATAGACAAAGACGAAAGAGGGGATGCCTTCCGGGGCATCTCCAAGCTTAGGCTTTTGGCTATTCTTGAATATATTGGGGTTCCTTGGGCATCCCCAATCTTAGGCTCTTTCCACTACTTATTCCATAATCCATCAAATCTTTACCCAAAATTTGAAAACTTCACAACACAAAACTCAACAGGAAATCTCGTAAGCTCCGTTAGTGCAAGAAAGCAAAACCACCAGATAAGGTACTGTAATGCACTCATTCTTTATTTGTATTGGTGTTAAACCTACTGTATTCCAACTTCTCTATGGTTCATACCCCTACATACTAGCCATAGATGCATCAAAATAAGCAAACAACACACGAAAAACAGAATCTGTCAAAAACAGAATAGTCTGTAGCAATCTGTAACTCTTGAATACTTCTCGAACTCTAAAAATCATACCAAGATTGTAAGTCCTGGGAAATTTGTCTATTGATCTACAGAAAAAATAATTAATGCAAAAGCACGTTTTTGTGAACTACCAAAATTATTTTCGTGCGCGCAAAGTTTCTGTTTTTTAGCAGAATCAAATTAACAATCACCATAGGTTATCCTATAGGTCCTACTTGGCACAAACACTAATTAAAACATTAAAACACATCTAAACAGAAGGTAGATGAAAAATTTATTACTAAATATAAGCTAAGAAAACTAAAATAAAATTGGGTTGCCTCCCAACTAGCGCTATTGTTTAATGCCCCAAGCTAGGCATAAAAGTGAGGATAGATCTAAGTAGTGCCATCTTTGGCATCTAATTCCTCAATAGAGCACTTATAATCTTTAGGTGTTTCTCCCTTTTTTGTAATGATTAAACCCTTAGGCAAGAATTCAAGAAATTCATTTGTAGCAAAAGGTTCCTTAATGATAGAGAGATAATTGGGATGAACACTTATTGATTTGAGATCCGCATTTCAATTATTAGAAGATTCACCCTTATTTTTAGGAACATAAATAAATTTGGCAGTTTTGGTAGGAGGATTTGGAGTGTTTTTCAAGGAAGAAAACGCCGACCCTAAGTTGGTAATGATATCCTCAAGTTTACTGATTCTCGTGGAACCTAGATCTATTCTTTCATTAACTATAGGTTCATTCTCTTTAAAAAAAATTCAAAGTAACTCCAACCCTAGATCCATATTGGGTAATTTGATTATGAATCTTTTTATCCAAATTTTCAATCAACTCAATAGTGGCAACTTTATTTCAATAATTTCAAGCCTTTGCATCACATGTTCCAAAGTTAAAATAGTTCCATTAACCAAAAGAGGTGGTGGGCCAAACAAATCTAACATAGCATTATAAGCATCAAAAGTATGGGTACTCAAGAAATCCCCTCCGGTAATGGTATCACGAATGCATCTATTCCAAGGAGTAATGCCTACATAAAAATTGCAAAGAAGAACGGAAGTAGAAAGCTTCCTAGTAGATCTATTTTGAGCATTGCAAATTCTATGCCAAGCATCTTTTAAATTTTCTCCCTCCCTTTGCTTAAAATTAAGAATTTCATGTTCGGGAGTAATAACGAGGATAGGAGGACTAGCCATGACGATGAGCTAACAAAAGACAAGCGAAGAAGAGAGAGGAGAGTGGGAAAGAGAGGGTAAATAAAACGGCAAGGGTGAAGTGGTGGAGAGGAAAATGAGAGGCAAATGGCAAATAATGTAATGCGAGGGAGATGAGTTTGTGATGGGTACTTGGTATGTATTGACTTGAGAGAAGACCTCCCCGGCAACGGCACCAGAAATCCTTCTTGCTACGTCTTGAGCTTGCGTTGGTTTTCCTTGAAGAGGAAAGGGTGATGCAGCAATAGTAGCGTAAGTATTTCCCTCAGTTTTTGAGAACCAAGGTATCAATCCAGTAGGAGGCTCCTCAAAAGTCCCACGCACCTACACAACCAAACAAGACCTCACAACCAACGCAATAAAGGGGTTGTCAATCCCTTCATGGCCACTTGTGAAAGTGAGATCTGATAGAGATAATATGATAAGATAAATATTTTTGGTATTTTTATGATATAGATTGGAAGAGTAAAGATGCAAATAAAAGTAGATTGAAAGCTTATATGATCGAGATAAGAGAATAATTATGAAACCCGGGGGCCATAGGTTTAACTAGTGGCTTCTCTCAAGATAGCATAAGTATTACGGTGGGTGAACAAATTACTGTCGAGCAATTGATAGAAAAGAGAATAATTATGAGATTATCTAGGTATGATCATGTATATAGGCATCACGTCTGTGGCAAGTAGACCAAAATGATTCTACATCTACTACTATTACTCCACACACCGACCGCTATCCAGCATGCATCTAGAGTATTAAGTTCATACAGAATAGAGTAATGCATTAAGAAAGATGACATGATGTAGAGGGATAAACTCATGCAATATGATATAAAACCCATCTTTTTATCCTCGATGGCAACAATAATACGTGCCTTGCTGCCCATGCTGTCCTGGGAAAGGACACCACAAGATTGAACCCAAAGCTAAGCACTTCTCCCATTGCTAGAAAAATCAATCTAGTAGGCCAAACCAAACTGATAATTCGAAGACACTTGCAAAGATAAATTAATAAAACATAAAAGAATTCAGAGGAGATTCAAATTATTCTCATAGATAAACTTGATCATAAACCCACAATTCATCAGATCTCGACAAACACACCGCAAAAAGAGTTACATCGAATAGATCTCCAAGAAGATCAAGGAGAACTTTGTATTGAGATTCAAAGAGAGAGAAGAAGCCATCTAGCTAATAACTATGGACCCGAAGGTCTTTGGTAAACTACTCACAACTCATCGGAAGGGCTATGGTGTTGATGTAGAAGCCCTCCGTGATCGATTCCCCCTCCGACGGAGCACTGGCAAAGGCTCCAAGATGGGATCTCGCGGATACAGAAGGTTAGGGCGGCGGAAATAGTTTTTCGTGGTGGCCTCAGATGTTTTCGGGGTACATGGGTATATATAGGAGGAAGAAGTAGGTCGGTGGACGCTCGAGGGGCCCACGAGGTTGGGGGCGCGCCCAGCCCTAGGGGACGCGCTGGGCACCCTCGTGGCTGCCTCGCTTGTTTCTTGACTTCCACTCCAAGTCCTCTAGATCACGTTTGTTTCAAAAAGATCGCTCCCGAAGGTTTCATTCCATTTGGACTCCGTTTGATATTCCTTTTCTTTGGAACACTGAAATAGGCAAAAAAACAGTAATTCGGGCTGGGCCTCCGGTTAGTAGGTTAGTCCCAAAAATGATATAAAAGTGTAAAGTAAAGCCCATAAACATCCAAAACAGGTAATATAATAGCATGGAACAATCAAAAATTATAGATACGTTGGAGACGTATCATAGGTCACGTTTTCTGTCATGCATATACATCCATGACGATTTTATGATAGAATCAAGGTAGTCATACCTGTGCTGTCATAGAAGTATTCCATGACATTACCAAAATTATCATCACGGAAGTGTCCACATCCATGACGATAAATCGCGCGTCATAGAAGTGCTTTCGTCAAGGGTGCCCGACACGTGGCATCCACCATAACGGCTTGCCGTTAAGCTACCGGGTCCGGTTTTGGATCTGATAACCCATTAACATCCCCGACCAATGGGGATTTTCCACGTGTAAAATCATCTTTGGCTGGAGGAAACACGTGTCGGCTCACCGTTGGGACAGATGTCATCCACTCATTGGACCAAAGGTGCCTATGATATGTTGACACATTGCACGGCCCAACAGAGGCCCATTCCTGTGAAAAGGCCGGCCCGTTTGACTTGGTCAAAAGGTGGCGGGCCAGCCCACGGAAAGCCTGCTAACTGCCTGTTCGTATATAGCCCATTTACATCCCGCTAACCCAGGGCCCGTTACGACCTATCCGAATTAGGCCAAGTAGCGTCATCTGGGCCGTCCAATATGGTTCTAGCCCATTTTAACTTGCCCATGTATGGCCCATGACGTCTTTCGGCCCATATGAGGCCCTTTGTAACTCTTGGCCCATTAACGACCCATGGTGAAACTGGCTCGTAATGAATAATGTATCACTTTATACCCATTAACGGCCCATTATTCCATTGGGCCATTTGCAGCCCATGTTATCTTTCGGCCTTCTTAGGGCCCATTTATTCTTGGGCTCATTTCCAGCATTTGGTTACTTACAGCCCGTTATTGTCATTTTCTGCTTGTGGTCCAATGTCATTGTCAAAACCGGCGGATCTCGGGTAGGGAGTCCCGAACTGTGCGTCCAAGGCTAATGGTAATAGGAGGCGGGGGGCATAATTTTTACCCAGGTTCGAGCCCTCTTGATGGAGGTAATACCCTACTTCCTGCTTGATTGATCTTGATGATATGAGTATTACAAGATTGGATCTACCACGAGATCGTAGAGGCTAAACCCTAGAAGCTAGCCTATGGTTATGATTGTTCTTGTCCTATAGACTAAACCCTCCAGTTTATATAGACACCGGAGGGGGCTAGGGTTACATAGAGTTGGTTACAGGGGAAGGAATCTTCATATCCGAATCGCCAAGCTTTCCTTCCACGCAAAGGAGAGTCCCATCCGGACACGGGATGAAGTCTTCTATCTTGTATCTTCATAGGCCAACAGTCTGGCATACGCATATAGTCCGGCTGTCCAAGGACCCCTTAATCCAGGACTCCCTCAGTAGCCCCCGAACCAGGCTTCAATGATGATGAGTCTCGCGCGCAGATTTTCTTTGGCATTGCAAGGCGAGTTCCTTCTCCGAATTCTTTAAAGTACCTGTTGTAAAAAGCAGTGTCCGGTTCCCCATTTAATGTCATGCTCATCGGCCTCTGTACTTTAATGTTCTCAGCCTCCACGTGTCGAGCGAATGCGAGAAGTTGGGGCATTTTTGCATTTGCCACCCTAGCCATGTAAATAAATTGTCTATTTAAGAGATGGGGATCTTTAGATCTGATCCACCCCATCCCCCCAAGCGAGGAATCATCAGAGCGCGCCCGAAAGAACCGCTCCAACATGGCCGGTACTCGCAGCTCTTCCTCCCGCTCTCGCAACACCAAGCCGGGCGATTGGGAGAAGTGTGCCGTATCCCATGGCTGATTAGTGAAGTTGCAGACCGAAGGATACCTACCCCCTGCATACTTAGTCCCTGTTCGAGTCGGACTGGCTTCCTTCGACGGCGGGGAGCAGGTAGAGAACTTCCCCAACCCATCCAAGGGGGGGGGGCGAGTATGCCTTGTTTACTACTTGTTGCGGGGTGTCAGATTTCCAATCCACCCATTTCTCCGCGGGCTTCTGGAGTTCTATGGCCTCCAGCTGGACAACTTCACACCTGCCTGCATCCCGCACATCACAGGTTATGTCGCTCTTTGCGAGATATTCTTGGGCTGCGAATCCCATTTCGAGCTATGGAAGAAGTTGTTCTGCCTCGTCCCCCAAAATCGAGGGGGATTAGTATTCCAAGTGGGTGGAGCCGAGATATGGCGCATCGCCGGTACCGGATACTTATCCGGCACACCGAAGAAGGCACCCGAAGAGTGGCCCTTCGAGTGGTTTTATATTGAGGATGTCTCCCTTCCCGACCCAATCCGAATGGGTCTGCCAGAGTTTACAAATGCTCCGCTGAGAAAATGCCTTAACTGGCGTCCCTGGAGCCCTAGAGAGGAAGATAGCAGGGAGGTCCTTCAATTGATGAGCAAGATAAGAATGCTCGCTCAATCCGGATTATCAATAGTCGAGGTTATGGCGATATTCATAATGTGGGGGGTTCAGCCGCTCCAATACCGAGGGCATCCCATGTGGCACTTTAATGGAGACGACAACGCCACCCGCTATGCCCGAAAAGGCCCGGACTCCACCACCGCTCTGGTGGAAATACTGTCCGGTTTGTACAAGGGGGAAAGAGAGGAGTTTGTCTGTATTAAGCCATGGGATGGATTTTTCATGTACAACCCTCCAAGCTGGGTGAGTTGCCATCCATTACTCTACTCTATTTATTCCCTGAGCCTTTATTTTCATAAATATTTACTCCGTCTACCTGTAACAGGAATGGCGAAAAATAATCAGGGAGTTCCACAGCCCGGCCCCACAGCTAGAGGATCGCAAACGGGCCCTCAACCCCGGATTCGAAGAGGATCCGGATATATTCGTGGAGCTCGTGGAAGGGGCATTTCACCAGGCGAGCTGTGATGGCACAGAGGTGGCCATCATTGCTGACTATCCCGGCCTACTCCCTGTATCGCATGTAAGTAAACAAGAGACTTATCTTCCAGAAAATATTTATTCCTTCCATCTTACCCACCGCACAATTCTTATGCTCTAAAGGGAAGACGATCGGCGCGCCAAGACGAACCCGAGGTGACTCGCCAACAAGGGGCACCCATGCCGGGTAGGTCTTTAAAAAGAAAGGCGAACAAAAATATAGCGGAGCCGTCTTCAAGTAGGTATGGTTTCGAATACGCTCTGTGGTTCGTCATCTTAAAGTATGATACTATCTGTTGTGTGTTTAGCAGAAAAAACCTCCGCCAAACTATGTCCGGGGGTCCTGCCAACCGTGTCTCCACTAGCCGAATTCCAGACTCGATCTTGAGTACGGAGGCCAACACGGGAGTGACACCGGACTGTCCTCAAACAGAGGATTTGGACAAAATGTCCGCCACAAATTCTAAAGTGGAGAGCGCCATGAATTATCGGCGCCGGCGGGCTGCACTCCGCGACCCTGGCTTTTCAGATGAGGCTTTTAATGCCTTCATCTTGGGTGATGCGCACATCCGAGCCGCTCAGGATTGGCTTGCTAGAGCCACGGACCAGTATTTGAAAGATATACGGGTAAATATAAAAATCTGATAATTATGTATATCAGTAGCCCCTGAGACTTAAAGCAATTGGTACAACTGACTTAAGGATTATTGTACATGCAGATTCTCTCGGTGAAGAACAACCTGTTGTCTCAAGAGTTGGAAGACTGTCAAATCTAGCTAGCGGCCGCTATGGCCAAGCTGTCAAGATCCAAGGAGGCATCAACTGGTATGTATTCCCGAATTGAGAAAAATCAATATTGTGTTGGTAAACCAGTAATGCTAACAATATCTTATGACCAAAATGTTGAAATAATCCGGAACCGAATCCGGGAACCCCACCAGAGGGTGAGTAAGAGGCCCTAAGGCGAGCAGCTGCTGGCGAGCATGTACTTACATAGGTCATAAAGAAAAATAACAAGCTCCAAGATGATAATACCCAGTTGGGTGAAGAATTGAAAGATGTTCGGGCCCAGCTGGCTGGCTCCGTGAAGGAAAACGAAGAGGCTTCGGCACGACATTTTTAGTATGTTCTCCAAAGAACATTTACATAGTTCGGCAAAGATAGGAACTAACAGAGTTATGTCTGTAGGTATGCTGACGGTCCGTCCCGAAGAGGAGATGCCCGGGTCTTTAGGCGATCTACTACAAGAGCTTTCGCAACTGCACGAGCAAGTTCGGCAGGTCATGCGGGGTGTCGCCAAGGCCTTATGGCCATCCGCCTCCCTACCAGGAAGTATGGGGGAGCTTGCTCATCTTTTCAAAGGAGCGTGGCGGTGTTTCCTATTACGAAAGATATCTGCCTGCCGAGAAGGGGCGAGAGAGTCTTGGGCCATGGTGAAAACAAGGTATACCAAGCTTGATCCGGATCATATGGCCCGTGTTGAACCTGTAGGGTCAGATGGGAAAGAGATTCCCATTAGTCTGGTATATGACCATGTAGGATTAGCTGCAAAATATTCCCAACAGTATTGTAGGCTAGACAACCTGTTGGATGGCATAGAAGAAGAAGCATTTGAGTCTAAATAACTATGTACTTCAATTTACATATTTGTCCCTAGCCGGAAACATTTGTCATGGCGGACCTTTTTGCTTCGGCCTCTGGACCAGACAGTCCGGAGTGTTTCTGAATGCCCGCTCGGTAATATAAACCGGGGTACGCGTGGAAACCAGGCGTAGGGGTCATAATTCTTGAACAGACAAGTACCCAACTAGTTATCTTATATTACATGGTTAGTAAGAAACATCTTATGGAGAGAGTAGTTCCGTTAAGGGTTCCTTTCCCTGGGTATGCATGCATTAAAGCGCATGTCCGGACTGCGATCAAAAAGCGCAGGATATGTAGCATCTGGGGGTTTGTATTATGACAGGTAAAAAACATCTTTAGTCCACCGACCAAATATTCCCTTAAGAACGCTAGCTTTCGGCTTCACCCAGTCTGAGGTACACGTCCGGAGTACCCAGCAGTAACAATCGCAGAGATGCTCCCTTTATGCCCTAGCCGAACTAACGGGAACGTAGGGCATAAGCACAGGAGCCAGGCAACCTAGCTTGGCCAAATCTTAAGTCATATTGGTGCATATAATGGTGAAAAAAGGTGCATATGGAGAAAGAACGCATATGCAGTGGGCTTGATGCCCTGAAGACAATTATATTAAGCTTCTGTATAAGAAGCCCCTAGGTATAATGAGCGCACGTTCTTGAAAATTAGTGCGTTAAGTGTGTAGTCTAGCCACAATAAAGAATTTAGAGCTTTTCAAAAAGGAAAGGTGAGAGGAGGGCTAAAACGAAAATCAAAAGCAACAGAGGGAAGGAGGCGAACTGGGAGTTCGGCGCTAGGCATAGAATCTTCGGAGTCTGGATGCGTTCCATGGGTTCGGCTCGAGGCGATTATCAGACGCATCCCGCAGTAGGTACGCTCCTCCGGTGAGAACTTTGTCAATAATGAAGGGACCCTCCCACTTGGGTTGAGCTTGTCCTTTTTCTTCTCCGGTAGGCGTAGACTGAGTTCGCCAATATTTTAAGCCTTGGCCCATACTTCTGTGCTTTGATACCTGCAAGCCTGTTGTTGTTAGAGTGCGGAATGGGCTTTTGCGATGTCGCGCTCCTCTTCCAGGGCATTAAACTGTCCTGCCGATCAAGCTCGGCCTCTCTCTCTTCGTACATGTGCACTCGAGGTGAGTCATGAATAATATCACAGTGCAGTACAGCCTCTGCGCCGTAGACCATGAAGAAGGGTGTGTATACGGTAGTGCGATTTGGCGTGGTCCGCAACCCCCAGAGTACGGGGTCGAGCTCCTCAACCTAGTGCGTGTCTGATTCTTTTAAGGATCGCACTAGTCTAGGTTTAATGCTGCTCATAATAAGACCATTGGCTCGTTCGACTTGACCGTTTGTTTGAGGGTGATAGACCTTAATGCCCATCTTGCTGCACCAAGATTTCACCTCATCGGCTGTGAAATTGGATCCGTTGTCGGTGATGATGCTGTGGGGGATACCATAACGGTGTACTACGCCTGATATGAAGTCTATCAGGGGTCCGTATTTGGCCATTTTTACTGGCTTGGCCTCTATCCATTTGGTGAATTTGTCCACCATGACCAACAAGTATCGTTTCTTGTGGCTTCCTCCTTTAAGGGGTCCAACCATATCAAGTCCCCAGACTGCAAAGGGCCAGGTTATGGGGATTGTTTGTCGGGCGGTGGGTGGCTGATACGTCTCCAACGTATCTACTTTCCAGACACTTTTGCCCTTGTTTTGGACTCTAACTTGCATGATTTGAATGAAACTAACCCGGACTGACGCTGTTTTCAGCAGAACTGCCATGATGTTGTTTTATGTGTAGAAAACAAAAGTTCTCGGAATGACCTGAAAATCCACGGAGGCAAGTTTTGGAAAATATAAAAAACATTGGCGAAATAATCAAGACCAGGGGGCCCACACCCTATCCACGAGGGTGGGGGCGCGCCCCCTGTCTCGTGGGCCCCTGGAGCTCCGCCGGCCTCAACTCCAACTCTATATATTCCGTCTCACGGAGAAAAAAATCAAAGAGGAAGTTTCATCGCATTTTACGATACAGAGCTGCTGCCAAGCCCTGATCTCTCTCGAGAGGGCTGATCTGGAGTCCGTTCGGGGCTCCGGAGAGGGGGATTCGTCGCCGTCGTCATCATCAACCATCCTCCATCACCAATTTCATGATGCTCACCGCCGTGCGTGAGTAATTCCATCGTAGGCTTGCTGGACAGTGATGGTTGGATGAGATTTACCATGTAATCAAGTTAGTTTTGTTAGGGTTTGATACCTAGTATCCACTATGTTCTGAGATTGATGTTGCTATGACTTTGCTATGCTTAATGCTTGTCACTAGGGCCCGAGTGCCATGATTTCAGATCTGAACCTATTATGTTTTCATGAATATATGTGTGTTCTCTGTCCTATCTTGCAAGTCTATAGTCACCTATTATGTGTTATGATCCCACAACCCCGATGTGACAATAATCGGGATACTTCTCGGTGATGACCATAGTTTGAGGAGTTCATGTATTCACTATGTGTTAATGCTTTGGTCCGGTTCTCTATTAAAAGGAGGCCTTAATATCCCTTAGTTTCCGCTAGGACCCCACTGCCACGGGAGGGTAGGACAAGAGATGTCATGCAAGTTCTTTTCCATAAGCACGTATGACTATATTCGGAATACATGCCTACTTTACATTGATGAATTGGAGCTAGTTCTGTGTCACCCTATGTTATAGCTATTACATGAGGAATCGCATCCGACATAATTATCCATCACTGATCCAATGCCTACGAGCTTTTCACATCTTGTGTTTCGCTTATTTACTTTTCCGTTGCTACTGTTACAATTACTACAAAACTATTGTCTTTACTTTTGCCACTGTTACCTTTACTATCATACTACTTTCCTACTAAATACTTTGTTGCAGCTACTAAGTTATCCAGGTGTGGTTGAATTGACAACTCAACTGCTAATACTCAAGAATATTCTTTGGCTCCCCTTGTGTCGAATCAATAAATTTGGGTTGAATACTTTACCCTCGAAAGCTGTTGCGATCCCCTATGCTTGTGGGTTATCAGTGGCATATGGCTTTGGTTGGCTAAAAGCTAGCATCCGACGCAATGTTGGACAAGGTCTTGTGCGTCTGCTTGGGCCGTCGGCCAGTAAAAACCTGTACGGAAGGCCTTGCTTACAAGAGCCCGAGCTGTGGCCTGGTGACCGCCGAGTACGGCATGAATTTCGGCCAAGAGCTACCGCCCTTCCTCCTCGGAGATACATCTTTGAAGTACCCCGATAGCGCTTTCATTATAAAGCTCTCCCTTGTGTACTTTGTAGGCTTTAGAGCACCGCACATTTCAGCGTGCCTCAATTTGACCTCGGGGAGTTCGTCCCTATTAAGGTAGGCCAAGTAGGGTTCGGTCCATGGGGCGATAACAACCATGATGAGATGGGCCGAGGGTGTTATTTCGGTGGCAGAGCCCCCGATTATGTCAGTGTGTTTGGATTCTGGGGTTGTGGTCGGATCCGTACTGATGTTTCCGGTCTCCCCTTGCCACACTACGGATGGCTTAAAAAGCCTTTCCAGAAAAATATTAGGTGGGACGGGGTCGCGCTTAGCGCTGATATGGGCGAGGACATCCGCCGCTTGATTGTTTTCTCAAACCACATGATGAAATTTGAGCCCCTCGAACTAAGATGACATCTTAAGGACGACATTACGATATGCCGCCATTTTTGGATCTTTGGCATCAAAGTCTCCATTTATTTGAGATATTGCGAGGTTTGAATCCCCACGCACTTCTAGGTGTTAAATGCCCATGGAGACGGCCATCCAAAGACCATGCAACAGAGCCTCGTGTTCGGCTGCATTGTTGGTGTCTGTGTATAATATTTGGAGTACGTATTGGACTGTATCTCTAGTGGGGGATGTGAGGACGACACCTGTCCCGAGACTTGCCAGCATTTTAAAGCCATCGAAGTGCATGATACAGTTGGAGTATGTGCTGTACTCTTTAGGGAGTTGAGCCTCTGTCCATTCGGTGACGAAGTCTGCCAGTACTTGGGATTTGATGGCTCGCCGTGGTTTATATGTTATGTCGAATGGGAGGAGCTCCATGGTCCACTTGGCAATCCGGCCCATGGCATCGCGGTTGTTTATTATGTCGTTGAGTGGTACTTCAGTGGCCACCGTAATTGAACACACCTAAAAGTAGTGTCGTAGTTTCCGGGATGCCATGAAGACCGCGTATGCTATTTTTTTTGGTAATGTGGGTACCGGGATTTGCATGCTGTGAGGACAGTGGACACGTAGTATACTGGCTTCTGAACCGAGAATTTTTGTCCGTCCTCCTCTTGTTCGACAACGAGCACCGCACTCACTACTTGGTGTGTTGCGGCTATGTATAATAGCATAGGTCCACCGACGTTCGGTGCAACCAGGATTGGGTTGCTTGCTAAAAGAGGCTTTATTTCGTCTAGTCCGGTCGTTGTCGCGTCCGTCCACTCGAAGTGTTTGGTTCGTCGAAGTAGGCAATAAAGTGGCAACACCTTTTCTCCCAATCTAGAGATAAAGCGGCTTAACGCTGCCAGGCATCCATTTAGTTTCTGGATTTGTTTGAGGTCTGTTGGGGTAGCCAACTGTGACAAAGCTCGTATTTTGGCTGGGTTTGCTTCAATTCCTCTATTAGAAATGATGAATCCCAGCAGCTTTCTGGCGGGAACGCCGAAAACACATTTTTCCGGATTGAGCTTAATGTCATATGTTCGGAGGCTATCGAACATGAGCCGTAGATCGTCTATTAAAGACTCGGCATGTCTGGTCTTGATGACTACGTTGTCGACGTATGCTTCAACTGTTTTGCCGATTTGTTTTTCTAGGCATGTTTGAATCATGCGTTGGTAGGTGGCACCAGCGTTTTGAGCCCGAAAGGCATAGTGTTGAAGCAAAAGGGCCCGTATGGGGATATAAATGCCGTTGCGTTGATCGTACTCCGCCATCTTGATTTGATGGTATCCGGAGTATGCATCGAGGAAACACAGTGAGGCGTGTCCTGTGGTTGCATCGATAATCTGATCGATGCATGGGAGAGGGAAGGGATCCTTAGGGCAAGCCTTATTGAGGTCCTTGAAATCGACACATAGGCGCCATGATTTATCCTTCTTTGGTACCATCACCAAATTTGCTAGCCAATCCGGGTGTTTTATTTCTCTGATTAATCTGGCCTCGAGTAACTTGGCTAGTTCCTCTCCCATAGCTTGTCGTTTGGGTTCCAAAAATCACCGTAGTGTTTGCTGGACCGGCTTCTATCCCTTCAGTACGTTAAGGCCGTGTTTGGCCAACCTGCATGGGATCCCTGGCATATCAGAAGGGTGCCAGGCAAAGATATCCCAATTCTCGCGTAAGAATGCTCGCACTGTGGCGTCAATTGTGGGGTCCAGCTGTGTCCCGATGGATGCTGTCTTCGAGGAGTACGTTTGGGTGGATCTAGAATTTGACTATTTCGTCCGCTGGTTTGAAGGAGGTGGATTTGGATCGCTTATCGAGTATCATGTCATCTCTATCCACTGTAGAGCGTAATGCGGTTAATTCTTCGGCCGCGAGGGCTTCAGACAAAGCTTCGAGGGCCAAGGCAGCTGTTTTATTTGGCGTGGAGTGCTATGTCTGGATCACTGGCGAGAGTGATGATTCCATTGGGCCCAGGCATTTTGAGCTTCATGTACCTGTAATGGGGTATAGCTTGGAAGCTTGCAAACGCATCCCGCCCTAACAGGGCGTGATATCCACTGGTGAAAGGGGCCACCTGAAAGGTTATTTCTTTGGACCGATAATTCTTTAGCGTGCCGAATACCACATCGAGTGTGATTTTTCCTGCACATCATTCCTCCCGGCTGGGAATAATTCCTCTAAAGGTTGTGCTGCTTTGTTCAATGCGGCTCCTGTGTATTTCCATTTTATTGAGAGTTTCCTCGTAAATGAGGTTTAGTCTGCTACCGCCGTCCATGAGAACTTTGGTGAGCCGGAAGCCGTCCACGATTGGACTGAGGACTAAGGCGGCTGGTGCTCGGACTGTCTTGAATTGCGGTTCATCACTGGCACTGAAAGTTATGGCCGTGTCATTCTAGGGGTTTATTGTTGCGAGTTGGCAGACTTCGGCGAGGCCGCGGAGTGCTTTCTTGCGCCTATTACCTAAGGCAAAAGTCTCGAAGACTATCAATACTGTAGTGTCACATGTTGTGGGATGTTGCTCTACAGTGTTTTTATAAAGAGATCTTTGCCATTCTTGGCCACCTGCCGAAGTATCCAACATGCTCTAAGGTTGTGTGTTGGTATGGTATCCAGTGTGGTGTGTATTCTGCATGGCCTATTGAGCCATCCCTCCAAAACGGTTGCGCGCCCTAAAGTGGGCTTCGATTTCTTCGCGATTGGATCGGGCGACCTACGAGGGTACACCCTTTTTGTTCGGACGAGGGGCTTGGCGAGGGCCAGTGGAACCCAAAAGGCTGCCTGAGTTTTCCAGGCGCTTTCCATCATGCAGTACTTCTGTACTATGATCACCAAGTCATCGAAGCGTGATATGTGACGGCGATTTATGGCGTTGAGGAGTCCCTTGTCTGTGAAACTTTTGCAGAATAGTGAGTTTGCGTCTTCATCGCAACAGTCTTTGACCTTGTCCTTGACGATGAGGAATTTGGACCAAAAGTGATGTATAGTCTCTTGGGACTGTTGCTTGATGCGGGAAAGATCGCTTGAGTCTGGGTGGGTGGGTGGATTTAAGTCCAAACCCAGATCTGATTCATGAACCAGAGCTTGAGGAGTTTCGGAACTTAATAGTCCGGACTCCGAGATGTAAACCAATTTTACCGGCCCACAATCTGATTCTAAGTCCGGAGTGTGGGGCGCATCTTCCCGCGGGCATGTATCCGGCTTGGAGAGCTCGGAAACCCGGACATATTTCGTCCTCGATATGGGGGAAGAGTTGTCGGATCGCTCCTCCACCACCGCTATCTGATGGCTGACCGACAGAGATTCAATCTCTCTCTGATTGGGTTTAAGCCCAATCCGATTGTAGTCAGAGGCGACTCCCAGAGTGGTGATGCGATCCAGGAGTTCGTTTAAAGACAATAACTCTATTGGATCCATCTGCTCGGTGCATTCCGAGCTGACGCAGAGGCGATTTTCGATGACTTGAGAAATCATGGTCGGCGTGACGGCCGAACGGGTGGTCAAGACGAAGTGCCCAACCGGAGAGTTTGGCCTGAGGCTAGAGCTCCCCCGGAGGTGATGTTGTCCTTGATAACAAGGCAAGCCATCGACCCAATGTTCGACATCACAGTGGAACTCTCAATGAAAGCACCAATGTCGGTGTCAAAACCGGCGGACCTCGAGTAGGGGGTCCCGAACTGTGCGTCTAAGGCTAATGGTAACAGGAGGCGGGGGACATAATGTTTACCCAGGTTCGGGCCCTCTTGATGGAGGTAATACCCTACTTCCTGCTTGATTGATCTTGATGATATGAGTATTACAAGATTGGATCTACCACGAGATTGTAGAGGCTAAACCCTAGAAGCTAGCCTATGGTTATGATTGTTCTTGTCCTACGGACTGAACCCTCTGTTTTATATAGACATCGGAGGGGGCTAGGGTTACATAGAGTCGGTTACAGGGGAAGGAATCTTCATATCCGAATCGCCAAGCTTGCCTTCCACGCAAAGGAGAGTCCCATTCGGACACAGGACGAAGTCTTCTATCTTGTATCTTCATAGCCCAATAGTCCGGCATACGCATATAGTCCGGCTGTCCGAGGACCCCTTAATCCAGGACTCCCTCAGCCAAATTCAGCCCGTGGTTACAGTCAGCCCGTTTGTGGCCCGTTAATATGTTGGGCCGTTTTCATAGCATCATCAAATACGTTCGATTAATGCCAGCCTGTTACGATCGGCCCATGAACAGACGATTCCAACTCTAGCCCGTTACGGCCATAATGCGGTCTGTTATTGGCCCATGTTTGGCCAATCGATCATACGGCCCGTAGAAGGCCCATTGTTTCTACGCCCCGTAGAAGGCCCATTGTTTCTACGGCCCATAGAAGGCCCATTGTTTCTACGGCACGAAGGAGGCCCAGTGTCACTATAGTAAATATGTAGCCCATGGTTATTGTGGCCTAGTTTTAAAAAGTAGGTTAATGCGGCCACTAGCAAACCGTGGAAAAAGAACTGCACTATCTACAAGCAAACAAATAAACAAGACAACAAGGAAATAAATAAGCAAGAAACTTATGCTAGGCTATCATGGCTATTACACATGTTACATCCACCGGGCATCAAAGTTCACCACCAGTGCAAATATAGGGAACAAAGCAACATATCATATACACTGGTTGTTAAAGTTGGCGACCAGTGCAAATAAACGCCGCAGCAAAACAAGTCTAGAACTGAAACCACTTCAGAAGATCTCAAGAAACAATATCCTGGATACCCATAATGCTGGCAGGATGCTTAACAAGCTTATTAACTTTCTCTTGTTTGGCGCTTAAATCCTCTAGCACTTGCTGTTGCACCAGAAAGTATGCATCTGAATTCCGCAGGGACTTCCTCAGTCCTTCACCTTCCTGTCGCAGCACATCTGATTGATGTCTTTGAACTTGAAGTTGAGACTCAAGAAGATGAACTGATTCAGGCAGCGAGTTTGAAGAGCTTGTGCCAGAAGTAGTGGCCAGTAACTCGAACACTACATGAAGACATGACTTTTGGGTTCTCTCACTGTCGTCAAGATAGTTTTTATCAGCTTTCTTGGAGACCAACAGGGATGTCTCACTATCTTGAACCTTATCTGCATTACTTCCTTTACCATTGCATAACGAGGTACTGTTCTCCAATATTTTGTCCGCATTCTAAAATAGAAACAAGTAGACACATCATAGGTTTACCATGTTGTATATGAAACTCATTTTGGTAGATCATTTCAGTAGTAAAGTGGACTGGATAACAGCATGAAACAAACATATATCTATGTACCATGGTCACTTTATGGTCTATATCATTCTAGTTTTTGTTGCCAAATCAAGATAGAGACACAGTTCAAATAATATTTGTTCAAGACAAAGTAGAATAGAGAGAATATAAGTGTGGGAAACTATAGAGCAATAACAACACTTGTAATGCATGACATGAGAACATAACTGTTTATTCAATTGAAATTGAAATCAACATAGAGCAAGTTACAACAGCAAACCAGTTAAAGAAACAGGTTTAAAACATACCTGTTGCGCCATTGGAGTTTCAATTCCATCCTTCAAATATGAAAATATTTGGTATGAGTAAAAACAGTGATGCAAGAGCAAAGGAGTATGAACCATAGCTACAGAACCTGACCTGAGAACAATTCTTCTTCTCCTTTAAGCGTTGAGTTGGGATTCGGAGTGGTGGTCCTCGTGCTTTGGGCACTGCAGTTCCCTTACTAACTGCTCGTATTTGGGTGCTCTATGGTGGAGACGGTGTTGTGTCAACTGGAACTGGGTTACTATTTGCTGGGGTTGGGGTTAGAAGGGGTGTAGCTGGTCCTCTGTCCAACTGGGTAGGGGTACAATCTGCGAGAGTCTGGGTTATGTGTGATGGGGCTGGTTCTTGGGCAAGTACAACCATGGTTCTATCTGCATCAACTGGTAGCACTATCTTTTCGACCGTGTTGTTACTCCCTTGGATACTGCTATCACCCTCTCCAATTCAAATGGCTGATAAACAAGAAAAGTTTGAATGTATAGACATTGTATGATAGACAGGTGCAATGGATAGTGGGGAATAAAAGAGGGCATGAAATAATTCACATTTATGTTGTCTAACCAAACAGGATAGCATGACACAATTTCACATATATGATGGCTAACTAAACAGGATAGCATGACACAATTTCACATTATGATGGCTAACTAAAAAATATGGAAAGACATAGTTCAAAATATGATGACTATGTAAACAGGATGACATGATATAACTATATAATGTGTTTATTAAATAGGTTGGCATGCCATAGTTCACGTACATGCCGCCTATGGAACATGATAGCATGATATAATTCATGGATAGAATGACATAATTCAAAATATGATGACTGTAACCACTAAACAGGATGAGATGATATAACTATATGATGTCTTTATTAAATGGGTTGTCATGCCATAATTCAGATGATGTTGTGTATGTAAACATGATGGCATGATATAATTCAAGTATATGATTTATATAGTAAGCAAGTAAGCAGATGGGAATCCATATATGATGTAAAAACTAAGCAATGCAAGACAACATCACTACAAAAAAAAGACACATCCATGACATTTTGGGCCGAATGAATTTTTTTCCTGTCATGCTTATAACACTTCTATGACGATAATTGTGACAAAACCTGGTATCATCATAGATGTGGTGGGTTCCTACTTATATGACAAAAAATCATGACAGAAAATGGGATTTTCGTCCTGGGCAGGCCGGAGACGCAGCTGCATCACATTCTTTGGGCCGTCCATGACAAAAAAAACCGTGGCAGAAGCGAGGGCGAGGAAAATTTCGGCGAGTTCCCGGTTATGGTGGGTTGTCGGGGGCCAAGCGATTTGCGTTTCTCTCGTACACGTATGCGTGTGTATGCAAGGCTTTGGCTCTAACTAAACCCGAGCGAGGCGTTGGGCTCTAACTAAACCCGAGCGATTGCACTGCAGGCTACGCGTTACTGAACCTGAGCGATCGATCGATGGCTGTTAACTGAACTCGATCGAGCGATTCCTTCACTACTGCTGCTAACTGAAGCCGATCGATGCTGCCTCTAGATGAATAGTGAGTGTTGCGGGAGGGGGGGTGGATGAACAGTGAGCGGTAGGGGTGGATGAACAGGACCCCGTGGTGTTGCCTCTGGATGACCAGGACCCCGATCGATCGAGCCGGTTGGGGCCTGATGAACAGGACCCCATAGAGGGCTGGATGAACAGGACGACCCCGTGGAGGGCTGGATGAACAGTAGCCCGTGGAGGGCTGGATGAACAGTAGCCCATGGAGGGGTGGTTGAACAGGATCCCATGGAGAGGGGTGGTTAAACAGTAGCCGATGGAGTAGCGCGCGGTGGAGGCTAGATGAACAGGAGCCCGTGGATGAATAGTCGCAGGTGGAGGCTGGAGGAGGTTGACGGTGGATGAACAGTAGCCCGTGGAGGCTGGAGGAGGTCGACTGTGGAGATGAACAGTATCCCGTGGAGTCCCGTTTTGCGGTACGCCACACCCCTCTCGATGAACAAGACCCCCGTTTGGACCGTAGCACTCCAACACAAGTCCGTTTTGTCCGTTTTGCGGTACGCCACACCCCTTAACCGTAGGAGGTCCAACACAAGTCCGTTTCCTCCATTTTGCGGTATGCCAGACCCCTCTCGATGAACAGGATCCCGTTTCGAACGTGGCCGATTGAACACAAGGCCATTTCCTCCGTTCTGCGGTACGCCAGGCCTCGTTTCCATCGCCTGTACCGTCCAAGCCCTCCCGATGAACACGACGACGCATTCCATTCCGACCCAGCCGGTTGACTCCCCATGAACACGATGATGACGTTGTTTCTCCATTCCAACCCAGCCATGTACACGAGCCTTGGTCGTACGTATCACGAGTAGGCGTTCGAGACCCCACCTGTATGTACGTACGTGGCAATATTTTCTTTCTTGCACACTGGACGCTATACGTACGTGTACATGCTACGTGCGCGCCTCTACTATGACACATGTGCACCTCTACATCGACCAGTATGTACGTACATGTTCGCGACCAGAATGACAACGCTACATATGCTTTGACTAGGTGGGTCCCTACTGTCAGTCACTTCCTTGCGTGCGAAGATGTAGCTGGTGGGTCCCAGCAGTCAGGGGGGCGAATCGTTTTTTTTTTTCAGATGCACTTCCTTGTGTGCGAAGATGTAGCTGGTGGGTCCCGGCAGTCAGGGGTGCGAATCATTTTTCTTGCCCAGGCACACTTCCTTGCATGCGAAGATGTAGCTGGTGGGTCCCAACAGTCAGGGGGGAACGTTTTTTCGTGAAATATAGTGGCCCGTCCAGTGGGTCCCTGCTGTCAGGTGGAGGAATCATTATTTTCTGCGTAATAAGGAGGCACTTCCTTGCTGCGGCCGTGGACCCAACTGTCAGCCTCTCCACGTATAGTCCACGTCCGATGGAAGTCATTCCTTGACCACGTTGACCACGCCGCGCCGAGAGCACCATGGCGGTGGACGACGGCGAGGCCTAGAAAGGGGACGACGCGGAGCCGGGGAAGACGCGGCAGTGGAAGCCCGCGTGGAGAGGAGTACGAGGGTTCATTGGTTCGGCTGCGGTGTGAGGCTGCCGTTGCCGCAGGGTCTGGCCAGCAGTGGGAATAGTAGGGGGTGGTGAGGCCTCCATGGCAGCACAGCCGACCACGGGAGGTAGGAGCATGCAGGACGACCGCGCTGCTTTGGGCAGCTGGAGCAAGAAGACCAGAGGTTGAAGAAGCACTATGGCCGTTGTATGGACATCGTACGGTCACTGGAGCTAAAATCGTTCATATTGACTAAGTTGACAAAGGCCTCTGTCCCAGTCAACTTAGTAGGCCCACAAGTCAGCCTCCCACCAAGGTGGGTCCCAGCTAGCAGGGGGAGTGTTCATATTTTTGTGCGTAATAAGGAGGCCCTTCCGGTGGGTCCGAGCTGACAGCGGGGGAACATTTTTTCGTGAAATACGGTGGCCCGCCCGGTGGGTCCCAGCAGTCAGGGGGAAACGGTTTTTTCGCGAAATACGGTGGCCCGTCCGGTGGGTCCCTGCTGTCAGGTGGAGGAATAATTATTTTCCGCGTAATAAGGAGGCACTTCCTTGCAGCTGCCATGGACCCAACTGTCAGCCTCTCCACGTACAGTACTCTTCCGATGGAAGTAGGTCGTTGACCACGTTGACCACGCCGTGTCGAGAGCACCAGGGCAATGGACTACGGTGAGGCCTAGGAAGAGGACGACGCGGAGCCAGGGAACACGCGACAGTGGAAGCGCGCGCGGTGAGGAGGACGAGAGTTCACTGGTTCGGCTACGGTGTGAGGCTGCCATCGCCGCAGAATAACAGGGGGTGTGGGTGAGTAGAGGGATGCCCTGGCCAGCGGTGGGAGCAGTAGGGGGCGGTGAGGCCTGCGCGGCAGCACAGCCGGCCATGGGAGGCGGGAGCAGGAGCTCCCGCCGGTGCTGCTTTGGCGGCTAGAGCAAGAAGATCAGAGATTGAAGAAACACAACGGCCGTTAGATTAACATCCAATGGTTACGTCTGCTAGAATCGTTTGTTGACGTATATAATAACTAAAAAATATTGCATACACGTCAACTTAACAGGCCCACAAGTCAAACCATTCCCTGTTATTTTAATAATTTCTATATAGCTCGTTGCAACTTCTTATGCAATTTATTGCAGTCCATTTTTTTGGTTGGCCAGGGCCAATTTTGCTTATTTCTGTGGGTTCCAAACTATTTTTAATACCGAAAGGTCGATCCAGATTTAAAGTACTTTGGAGATATATTTGAAATAGGAATCTGAAAATGTGAAAAAATTCAGAAATTATAAAGTAATTGCCAATTTGTCATATGTTTTTATATTTACAACCCATTTCATATTACTTTCAAGATTTGCAGGTGTCTTGAAAGACTTGCAGCCCATCGGGGTGTAGAAAAATAAGTAGGCCTAGATTGGGTATTCTTTAGAAAAAATAAACTGGGCTCATTTTCACAAAGAAAAATAGCTGGGCTGGTCACATGGTGAACATAAAATATAAGCCTGGGCTAGACGGGCCGCGCCCCGCTCCGTCTCAACAATAAAAAAAAATATACTGCTCGAGAAGCTACGTCCCAGGTGTCAGCCGATCTTGTGCTGTTCTCTTGTCTATTGACTATATACGCCGACAATGTCGTGGGTCCCAGATGTCAGGAAAACACTAGGAGGAAGCATTTTATTTTTCCATACGCTGACATGGTGGGCCCCTATTGTCATCCTCTCCACGTACTTCTGCCGATTCCTGTTGTTTGTTGACCATGTTGACAATGTGAGAGGGTGGCGCCGCGGCGAGCGCACCAAAGGGCGCGGAGGACGACGACGAGGCCTCGGACGTCGGTGTTAATGATTTAGGAGACGGTGGTGCGGAGATGCATGTGCTGAGGCGCAGCGAGCCGTGGGAGGCGGAAGCAGGCAGCCCCGCCGGCGCTAGTTTGGTTTTGGTGGCTGGAGGAAGACAGGACTGAAGAAACACGACAGACTGTAAAAGCAACAGGAGTACTTAACAACCTTAACTGAAAGCAGCAGGGGCACTCAACAACCAAAGCTGAAAGCAGTATGAGTACTTATACAGGTTCAACCATACAGAGCACGCCTCGAACATTGCTACTTTGCCTACAGTTAACCAAGGGTGAGGCCGCCAAACCCCAGGACAAGGCCCAGGCGCCACCCCGCGCATCCACAACCTTCTGAAAGCGGCTTCATCTTGCAATGTGGTCAATAAATAGGATATTCGCTTTAGAGCCATGGAAAAGCATGAACATAATCTTCTGTCCTATTCTCCAAGATGGACGGGCCTTCATTATTTGGGACCACGCATGAATAAGTATCTGTTCACCTCCAAGGGGAATGGAGTAGGTCGACATAAGCATCATGTTATGACCAAGCGCAAGCCTGACCCGACCATGGTCCGGCATCTGTATAGGAACAATAGAACTGGGCAGTTTCTGTTTCAAGAAGATCACAGTTGTAAAGCTGTGTATAAGCAATAGTTTATGAACAACATATATAATAAAAAACAGCTCGTACCATAAGTTTCGCGACACAGTTGGACCCGTTCAACGAGTGCAGCAGTGGCACACATATCCCACGTGGCCTTCCACCATTGAAACTCCCCACAAGGACCTCAAGACGATCAATAAAGTGTAGGAACTTGTGGATGTCGTCCCAGTCAACTTCAGTGCCATCAGTAACTGCCGAGTTATTACAGAATAACAAACGAGCAGCCTGCTTAACTCTGAAAAACCTACACGTGCCACCAATTATAAGAAAATATTAGTTAGAAGTAGCATCTTCGTGAGAGATTCGTTGCTACTTCTAAAGTTAAATTGTGATTAGTTAGACAGAATAGGTGGATTAAGAAGTAATCGAGGCAACAAGAAAGAACCAGATACAAAACTAACATGTATGAACAATTGGAACGACGTCGGGGTGGAAGATCGCAGTGAAGATGAGACCAGGTTCTTCTATTTCCATCAACATTCGTGCGCCAACTTTCAGTCTGTAACACTTGAGAAAGTTTATCCAAGTTCGGCCATAAAAAAGGCAGCGATCTTGTTGGTTCATGAACCCAACTTGGAACTTATATCCATGGCTTGTCTTCACTGTGACCATTAAACTAGTGTATTCAATTATGGCAAGGCCGAGCATCTTGAGTACATGTCTTATGGTAGAGCAAATAATGCACTGTAGGAAAAATAATATGACAACACAATGTATTCCCTATCCAAATCTAGAAATAACTTCCTCCTTCACATCAATGTTGACCATCCTACTAGTAGTACCTTTTATCCAAATATAGCAATCCAAGTTTCCAAATTAGTCGACAACATGTTCAAAAAACCCCACCATCCCGGATAGAAAAGAGGATTCTAGGAACATACTGTGCGCGTTTTAAAATCATGTGTTAGGATGAGAAGGAACAAGTGTGGTGTCTCGCCGAGGGTGCAGAGACCAGTAGGGTCCTCGCACTTTGGGCACTGCAAATGAAACACACTAGATTCAGTAGGAAGAAAAATGCATCAACGACGGCGGCTGCCATCCTAGGATTACCTGCGACCAAGGGACTTGGATTTATCGAGGATGGATGAAGAATTCGTACCTGGTTCTCCATGGGAAAACCCTATGCAATCGCCGAGAGGGGGTTTTCTCTAAACAAGCAGACAAGGGAGAAGGGGATTCTGGCCCAGTGAAATATTGCCGCTTCATCTAACTGCTAAAGCTGGAAGGGGGGTTGTGATTTGGCGGCTCATTGGGCATTACTGCAGCGCTACAATCGGGGTGTGTCTACTGTGCAGTTGTGCACTCTAATTTATGCATATGGCACGTGGACCCCGTTGCCGGATGCCCCACATATCAGCGAAAGGAAGTAGAAATACAGGAGTAACTAGTTACACATAAATATATTTTTGCAGAGAGATACTCCCTCTGTAAAGAAATATACAAATCTTTTATATCACAACTTTATACATAAGAAAAATCAAGGGGAATATATATAACATATATAATTATAAAAAACATAGTTGTTTTTAACACAGTATAGACGAGTTGGTGATGATGGTGTGCCTGCCATCCTGCAATATAGGCTGTCCGATTTATATCTGACGGATAGGAAGGAAACTATGGCAATTTTGCAGAAAGGTAGCCACACACCTCTCGACATTTGCAAATAAGGCCTTCCCTCATTCAACCTTTTTTTCTCACAAGATAAAATACACATACAAATGCATCTTGATGTTACGTGCAATGCACGGGCATTATAGGGGTTCAGCTGAGAATATAATACTTAGACAGGCTCACGGTTCTGGACTTTGGGCCGCAGGCCCACCCTGCATGTTTGGGGGCCCATGTGTTCTACCTCAACGCTTTTCATATGGCAAGTGATCGGTATGGCGCTGGCTTTAGATGCTGCCGCAAGGCGAATACACAAAATTGAATAAAGCACAACAGCTGTTGGAATAAATCGAACGACAGTTCCTAACCAGCAATGAGAGTTGCAATTCTATCAACGATATACCATGTGATAAATAATATTGTCGTACTACTTATACACACAGGACACTTGTTTCACCATGCTAGATTATTACATCAAAATCTCTCGGAGGATAGATCAGTTCGGCAGTTGTGTGCTGCTACTGAAGAATTTTAAAGTTGATTTGGACCAGCTCTCCTTTTCGAGAAATTTCAATTTTGACATCATCCCCTACCGCAAGATATGATTTAGATTTGAACCTTGACCATCCTTTAGCATCAATCATCATGCGACCATCCTTTGCACTCACGGTATATTGAGCAGGTTCATTCACACCAAGGCTACGCATGGTAAGAGAAACTTGGCCGCGGTAGCCCGGATTGTTGAACGACTCCCTTGTTGCTCTAGGAATTCTCTGTTTGCAAACAAGAAGACATACCCAAACAGTTAGATCAACATAGTGGATCATGTGAAACAACATGGAAAGAAAAAAGAACGCAGCACTTGGGCGGCCAATGCTTACCAAGAAGGTGGACATGTCAGTTATTGTAAGGACCTTGGTATATGAAGTGCGAACTGCAGCCTAGTCTATTGCCGGTGCAACTGCTCGTTCGGTTGCCGCTGCACGGGCCGAAGCAGATGCAAGTGCAAGTGTTGGTGCGGGTGCCGAAGCCCCTGCTGCTGCCGGAGATGGTACTCCTTGTAGAGCTGGTGCCGGTGTCGATGCCCAATCCTCCGATAGATCAGCCTGATCCACTGACGCGGTCGGTGCCCAATCCTCTGCTGAATCAAACTGAGCTATTGCCGCTGTTAGTGCTAGAGCAACTGCCGGTGCTCGATCCGTTGCTGAAGGTGGTACCGATGTGCGAGACAGCGGCGATCGTGTCTGGTCTGCTATGATGAGCCTTCTAACTTGACTAGGATCCGTGACTGTGATCTAGTTTTTTTATTCAGTTCTTTTAAACAAGAGAAGGACTAATTGTGGCGTTTTTGTTAAACCAAACTACAGTTCATCATAGGGATTCAGCTTGTACTCAGACAACAAACTGATGCAATTTTTTCCAGTAATATAAGTGATGGACAGTGCCTTCGTTACTAACACGACATAAGAAGTGAAACCTGCAAAAATAGCCATAGTAGAGCAAACCAAACTGTTTATTCTGTGTTGAATGTCACATGGCAAAACCTGCATCGTAAAATAGCAGGAAAAGAAAGAAAACATGACATTAAAGCAATAAGATTTAGACAGTAAATCAATAAGATTTACTTGATGTGACAAGAGTGAATCCTTACCAGGGAATCACTATGTTGAAGTACTAAACAGAAGATTGATCATCCAACTACGGGTGGCATGCAGGGGCCCCGCCTACTCCCACAAGCAGGACAGTCCAAAGGTCGTGACAAATTGTATGGACCGAACATCCATGGGACTGGAAATCCTGGTGGGTGCTTTCGGTATCAAAACCGGCGGATCTCGGGTAGGGGGTCCTGAACTGTGCGTCTAAGGCTAATGGTAACAAGAGCCGGGGGACACAATGTTTACCCAGGTTCGGTCCCTCTCTATGGAGGTAATACCCTACATCCTGCTTGATTGATCTTGATGATATGAGTATTACAAGAGTTGATCTACCACGAGATCATAGAGGCTAAACCCTAGAAGCTAACCTGTGATTATGATTGTTGTTCTCCTACGGACTAAACCCTCCGGTTTATATCGACACTGGACGGGGCTAGGGTTACACAGAGTCGGTTAAAGAGAAGGAAATATACATATCCGAATTGCCAAGCTTTCCTTCCATGCAAAGGAGAATCCCACCCGGACACGGGACAAAGTCTTCAATCTTGTATCTTCATAGTCCAACAGTCCGACATAAGCATATAGTCTGGCTGTCCGAGGACCCCCTAATCCAGGACTCCCTCAGTAGCCCCTGAACCAGGCTTCAATGACGACGAGTCTGGCGCGCAGATTGTCTTCAGCATTGTAAGGCGGGTTCCTTCTCCGAATACTCCAAAGAAGATTTGGAACACAAGAATCGTGTCCGGCTCTGCAAAACAAATTCCACCCACCACCGTAGAGAGCACAATATTCCACAAGTCTAATCTGCTGACAACTTTTACCTACCGTGATATCACGCCGCGGCCAGGTTATTATCAAAACTGTTTTCCCAACCTGGCACTACACGTCTTGCGAGGCGGTTTCGTTGGCACGTCTTGTTGAAGCATAGATTGTGTTCCCCTTATCACGGGATTCTCATTAATACAGGCGTGGGTAACCCAACCACTCCATTAGTACGACTCCTTGGTTTAGGCAAGTTTCAAACGGCCGCGCGGAGGACGCTTGATATTCTTCCTCTATATAAAGAGGTCAAGATCTATCCTTTTCTTTCCACGCCCGATCCTTCCCTTCCCCTACCTCGAGTTCAAACACCCAAGGTTCAGTCTAAGCGCTCTGGACCTTCAACCATGTCCGGATCCAACCTTCAAGGCCGGTGGATGGCCTCTTCCGTCACAGAGGAGGACATCAAGAAGCTTAGGGAGGCTAGGTATCTGGCCGCCGAAATCCTTCACAGGCTACCTACTCAAGGGCATGTTATCCCCACTCCCGAACCCAACGAGAGTGTCGTATTCATCTCCCACTTCCTCCGAGGGCTAGGCTTTAGTCTTGATCCCTTTGTTAGAGGGCTCATGTTCTATTACGGGCTAGATTTTCATGATCTAGCTCCAGATTCCTTCCTTCACATCTCATCGTTTATCGTCGTGTGTGAGGCTTTCCTCCGCATTACCCCACACTTTGGCTTATGGCTCAAGACCTTCAATGTGAGGCTGAAGATGATTGACGGGCGACACGCGAAGTGTAGAGGCGCTATAATAAGCAAATTTGCCGACACCTTATGGCCAAAGGGTTCCTTTCCGGAGGTGTCTGACCTATGGCAACGGGAGTTGTTTTACATCACAGCACCCCGAGGTACAAAGTGGGCAGCCGCCCCGGCCTTCCGCTCTGCCCCTCCACCATAGCTTGCATCATGGGTCAACAAGGGGCTGGACTGGGGACCGGTTAATGACATGCTGACATTGCAAAGCCGCATCCGAGATCTCCTCAAGAGGGAATCAATCTCGTTAGAGTGATTCAAGTAATGTTAGTTCGTCTGGTCCTGCCATGCCAATGTCGATCTCTCCGTATGTGGGAGTTCAACCCGGAAGGACCGTGAACCATTCAACACTTCTTCGGCGTGACGCTCAAAGGGATGTATCAATTATTCTTCGGATCATGAATAAAGTGTCCGGACACAACAAAGGATGCGGGTCTCAACTGCAACTATCCAGATACCCAAGTAAGTAACTCTGTGACCAAACATGCTGTCATTATATTTGTCCCAGCATTATCCTGAAAAACCACCCTTGGCCAAGAATGGATAAGAAAGGCGGAGAGGATCAGGTGTTCGGCCCCTCTTCCCGAAGTCTCGCCGGATCCTGTACTAACCAGGATGCTGGCTCGCGCACCTTATCAAATGCCATCAGGGTAGGACGAGGGGAGGAATAGGAAGCCAAAAGCGGGCTTCATGCTAGAGGTACATTGCGCATCCTAACCGGGGGAATTAGTGCCCCCGTGTTGGAGGATGATTGGGGAGGAGAATCTGGAATCCCCTCTCCCCACAGGAAGAAAAGGACTGCCCCTGAAGACTTGGAAACGGAGGTTTCCAAACAAGGGAAGAAACCTTCACCAAGGAGCCCTGCCCCGGAGGGCATCCTTACCACACAACGCCAACAAGGGGGCCAGCCGTCAACCGAGCCGTAAGTGAACAAAGGCACGTTAGTAAGCAGGCCCTGCCTTTTTCCTGAGAATAATGATACGTCTCCAACGTATCTATAATTTTTGATTGCTCCATGCTACTTTATCTACTGTTTTAAGCAATATTGGGCTTTATTATCCACTTTTATATTATTTTTGGAACTAACCTATTAACTGGAGGCCCAGCCTAGATTTGCTGTTTTATGCCTATTTCAGTGTTTCGAGGAAAAGGAATATCAGACGGAGTCAAAACGGAACGAAATCAACTAGAGAAGTTATTTTTGGAAGGAAACCCACCTAAAGGACTTGGACCCCACGTTAGAAGATACGGAAGGTGCTCACGAGTGTGGGGGGCACGCCCTCCCCCCCGGGCGCGCCCCCCTTCCTCGTGGGGCCCTCGTAGCTCCACCGACGTTCTCCCTGCACCCATATATACCTACGTACCCTAAAACTTCCAGAACAGAAGATAGATCGGGAGTTCCGCTGCCGCAAGCCTCTGTAGCCACCAAAAACCAATCGGGACCCTGTTCCGGCACCCTGCCGGAGGGGGATCCCATCACCGGAGGCCATCTTCATCATTCCGGCGCTATCCATGACGAGGAGGGAGTAGTTCACCCTCGAGGCTGAGGGTATGTACCAGTAGCTATGTGTTTGATCTCTCTCTCTCTCTCGTGTTCTCTCTCGTGTTCCTCTATGGCACGATCTTGATGTATCCCGAGCTTTGCTATTGTAGTTGGATCTTATGATGTTTCTCCCCCTCTACTCTCTTGTGATGAATTGAGTTTCCCCTTTGAAGTTTTCTTATGCATTGAGTCTTTATGAGAACACTTGATGTATGTCTTACCGTGATTATCTGTGGTGACAATGGGATATCATGTGCCACTTGATGTATGTTTTGTTGATCAACTTGCAGGTTTCGTGACACTTGGGAACCTATGCATAGGGGTTGGCACACGTTCTTGACTCTCCGGTAGAAACTTTGGGGCACTCTTTGAAGTACTTTTATGTTGGTTGGATGAATCTGAGATTGTGTGATGCATATCGTATAATCATGCCCACGGATACTTGAGGTGACAATGGAGTATCTAGGTGACATTCGGGTTTTGGTTGATTTGTATCTTAAGGTGTTATTCTAGTACGAACTCTTTTATAGATCGATCCAAAAGAATAGCTTTGTGGTGGTTTCGTACCCGACCATAATCTCTACATTTGTTCTCCGCTATTAGTGGCTTTGGAGTGACTCTTTGTTGCATGTTGAGGGCTTCTCATATGATCTATCTATGTTATTATTCTTGAGAGAACTTGCACTAGTGAAAGTATGAACCCTAGGCCTAGTTTCCTATCATTGCAATACCGTTTATGCTCACTTTTATCGCTCGCTACCTTGCTGTTTTTATTATTTCAGATTACAAATACCTTTATCTACCATCCATATTGCACTTGTATCACCGTCTCTTCGCCGAACTAGTGCACCTATACAATTTACCATTGTATTGGGTGTGTTGGGGACACAAGAGACTTTTTGTTATTTGGTTGTAGGGTTGTTTGAGAGAGACCATCTTCATCTTACGCCTCCTACGGATTGATAAACCTTAGGTCATCCACTTGAGGGAAATTTGCTACTGTCCTACAAACCTGTGCACTTGCAGGCCCAACAACGTCTACAATAAGAAGGTTGTGTAGTAGACATCAAGCTCTTCTCTGGAGCGGTTGCCGGGGAGGTGAGTGCTTGAAGGTATATCTTTAGATCTTGCAATCGAATCTTTTTGTTTCTTTTTTAGCACTAGTCTAGTTTATAAAAGAAAATTACAAAAAAATGGAGTTGAGTTTGTCTCATACGCTTCACCTTTTTAATATCTTTCGTGAGTATGATGGAAAGGATAATTGTGCTCAAGTGCTAGAAGAAGAAATCTATAGAATGTTTTTATATGATGAGCATGATTGCTATGTTGTTAGTATGAATTCTTTGAATATCCATGATGCTAATGATATGCAAAGCCACAAGCTTGTGGAAGCTATGTTTGATGGAGATGATATTTTTTGTCCCCCAAGCTTTGATGAGCAAATTTACTATGATGAAAGCATGCCTCCTATTTATGATGATTATTGTGATGATACGTATGCTATAAAGAAGAAATTTGTTTATGTGGAGAGTAGTGAATTTTCCATGATAGTAGATCATGAAAAGAATGCTTTAGGTGCTGGTTATATTGTTGAATTCATTCATGATGCTACTGAAAATTATTATGAGAGAGGAACATATGCTTGTAGGAATTGCAATAATGTCAAGTTTCCTCTCTATGTGTTTAAATTCTTGAAGTTATGCTTGTTGTGACATCATATGCAAGATGATTATTGTTCCCATAAGTTGTTTGCTCTCAAAATCCCTATGCATAGGAAGTGGGTTAGGCTTAAATGTGCTAGTCATATGCTTCATGATACTCCCGTTATGTTTCAATTCTTATCTTTTATGTGAGCATCATTGTCATCATCATGCCTAGCTAAAAAGGCATTAAAGAAAAGCGCTTGTTGGAAGACAACCCAATATTTATCATTACTGTTTTTGTGTGTCCACATGATTATGCTACTGTAGTAATCATGTTTTATAGCTTTTGTTTCAATAAAGTGCCAAGTAGAACCTTTGGGAAGACTTGGGTGAAGTTTACATGATCTTGCTGTGAAAAACAGAAACTTTAGCGCTCACAAGATTAGCTGCCATTTTTTACTGGTTAGTGACTTTAGGTTTATTCTTTTTGAAGATAATTAATATACAAATTTCTCAGGTCCAGAAATTTATTTCATAATTTTTGGGGTTCCATAAGTATACGTTTTATACAGATTACTACAGACTGTTCTGTTTTTTACAGATTCTGTTTTCTATGTGTTGTTTGCTTATTTTGATGCATCTATGGCTAGTATTAAGTGGTATGAACCATAGAGAAGTTATAATACAGTAGATATTGCACCAATATGAATTTAGAATGAGTTCATTACAGTACCTAAGTGGTGGTTTTATTTTCTTATACTAACGGAGCTTACGAGTTTTGTTTTGAGTTTTGTGTGGTTGAAGTTTTCAAGTTTTGGGTAAAGATTCGATGGACTATGGAATAAGGAGTGGCAAGAGCCTAAGATTGGGGATGCCCAAGGCACCCCAAGGTAATATTGAAGGACAACCAAGAGCCTAAGCTTGGGGATGCCCCGGAAGGCATCCCCTCTTTCGTCTTCGTTCATCGGTAACTTTACTTGGAGCTATATTTTTATTCACCACATGATATGTGTTTTTCTTGGAGCGTCAATTTATTTTGTTAGTTTTTGATTGCTGTTAGTTATAATAATGTTTTGCCTCTTTAGTTTCAATAAAAAAGTCAAGGATAGCCTTTGCCATGCTTATTTTGCTAGTTTGCATGTTGCTGTTTGAAAACAGAAAGTTTACCGCTGTTGCAAAAATTCCCTAAAAAAGTAAGAGCATGGTCTAACGTTGAATCTTTTTGCATATTGAGATCTGACAAATTTATTACAGTGAGAATTTTAGTTCATAATTTTTGGAGTCAGGCAAGTATGGATACTCTTGCATTCTTTAAAGACTGTACTGTTTTGACAGATTGCTGTTATGTTTGCGTTGTTTGCATATGTTTGCTTGTTTAATGATTCTATTTGATGATAGGGGTATTAAATATGCAGAGGAATTTGGTATTCAATGTTGAATAATAATTTTAGTGATTTGTTAAAGTAGAAAATGACAAGGTTTTGCATTGGTTTATACTAACCTATCTCACGAGTTCTTGTTGAGTTTATTGTGAATGAAGCTTTTGATAAAAAGAGAAACCATGATATGAGAGGATTTAAGGAGACACAAAAGTTCAAGCTTGGGGATGCCTAAGGCACCCCAAGATAATATTTCAAGAACTCTCAAGCATATAAGCTTGGCGATGCCCCGGTAGGCATCCCACCTTTCTTCTTCAACAACTATCGGTTAGTACCGGTTGAGCATAAGTTTTTGCTTCTTCACATGAGTTGTGCTATCCTTGCAATGTAGTTTTGTTTAGCTTTGCTTGCTGTTTGAATAAGTATCAAGATCTGAAATTCTTTAATGAGAGAGAGCCTTACACAAATTGGAATTTGCTAGAATACTCTATGTGCTTCACTTATATCTTTTGAGCTTGATAGTTTTGCTCATAGTGCTTCACTTATATCTTTTGAGCGTGATAACTTTTGCTCTAGTGCTTCACTTAGATCTTTTAGAGCACGGTGGTGGATTTGTTTTAAAGAAACTTGATCTCTCATGCTTCACTTAGATTATTTTGAGAGATGTTAATAGCATGGTAATTTTCTTAATGTTAATATACTTGGTATTCAAGATATGTGAAACTTTCTTTTGAGTGCGTTGAATACTAAGATAAGTTTGATGCTTGATAATTGTTTTGAGATATGGAGGTGATAATATCAAAGTCGTGCTAGTTGGGTGATTATCAATTTGAGAAATACTTGTGTTGAAGTTTGCAAGTCCCGTAGCATGCACGTATGGTTAAAGTTGTGTAACAAATTTGAAACATGAAGTGTACCTGGCTTGTGCATCCTTATGAGTGGCGGTCGGGGAAGAGCGATGGTCTTTTCCTACCAATCTATCCCCCTAGGAGCATGCGCGTAGTACTTGATTTTTGATGACTTCGAAATTTTTGCAATAAGTATATGAGTTCTTTTTGACTAATGTTGAGTCCATGGATTATACGCACTCTCACCTTTCCGCCATTGCTAGCCTCTTCGGTACCGTGCATTGCCCTGTCTCACCTTGAGAGTTAGTGCAAACTTCGCCGGTGCATCCAAACCCCGTGATACGATACGCTCTATCACACATAAACCACCTTGTATCTTCCTCAAAACAGCCACCATACCTACCTATCATGTCATTTCCATAGCCATTCCGAGATATATTGCCATGCAACTTCCACCATCATCATCGTGACATACATTACTTTTGTCATATTGCCATTGCATGATCTTGTAGTTGACATCGTATTTGTGGGCCCCCCGTAGCTCCACCGACGTTCTCCCTGCACCCATATATACCTACGTACCCTAAAACTTCCAGAACAGAAGATAGATCGGGAGTTCCGCCGCTGCAAGCCTCTGTAGCCACCAAAAACCAAGCGGGACCCTGTTCCGGCACCCTGCCGGAGGGGGATCCCATCACCGTAGGCCATCTTCATCATTCTGGCGCTATCCATGATGAGGAGGGAGTAGTTCACCCTCGGGGCTGAGGGTATGTACCAGTAGCTATGTGTTTGATCTCTCTCTCTCTCTCTCGTGTTCTCTCTCGTGTTCCTCTATGGCACGATCTTGATGTATCCCGAGCTTTGCTATTGTAGTTGGATCTTATGATGTTTCTCCCCCTCTACTCTCTTGTGATGAATTGAGTTTCCCCTTTGAAGTTTTCTTATCGGATTGAGTCTTTATGAGAACACTTGATGTATGTCTTGTCGTGATTATCTGTGGTGACAATGGGATATCATGTGCCACTTGATGTATGTTTGGGTGATCAACTTACGGGTTTCGTGACACTTGGGAACCTATGCATAGGGGTTGGCACACGTTCTTGACTCTCCGGTTGAAACTTTGGGGCACTCTTTCAAGTACTTTCATGTTGGTTGGATGAATCTGAGATTGTGTGATGCATATCTTATAATTATGCCCACGGATACTTGAGGTGACAATGGAGTATCTAGGTGACATTCGGGTTTTGGTTGATTTGTATCTTAAGGTGTTATTCTAGTATGAACTATTTTATAGATCGATCCGAAAGAATAGCTTTGTGGTGGTTTCGTACCCGACCATAATCTCTACGTTTGTTCTCCGCTATTAGTGGCTTTGGAGTGACTCTTTGTTGCATGTTGAGGGCTTCTCATATGATCTATCTATGTTATTATTCTTGAGAGAACTTGCACTAGTGAAAGTATGAACCCTAGGCCTAGTTTCCTATCATTGCAATACCGTTTACGCTCACTTTTATCGCTTGCTACCTTGTTGTTTTTATTATTTTAGATTACAAATACCTTTATCTACCATCCGTATTGCACTTGTATCACCATCTCTTCGCCGAACTAGTGCACCTATACAATTTACCATTGTATTGGGTGTGTTGGGGACACAAGAGACTTTTTGTTATTTGGTTGCAGGGTTGTTTGAGAGAGACCATCTTCATCCTACGCCTCCTACGGATTGATAAACCTTAGGTCATCCACTTGAGGAAAATTTGCTACTGTCTTACAAACCTGTGCACTTGCAGGCCCAACAACGTCTACAAGAAGAAGGTTGTGTAGTAGACATCAAATAACAACCGAGACATATGTTTTGCAGTCCGGCTCAAAGCCCTTCTAAACAATGTTCGTCCTCGGGGGATCTTCTTTCAGAGATGATGGAGGGTGAAACGCGTCCTACTGCTTCCTTGCATCATGAGGCGGATGAATCTAAGGTGTCGTCCCGGAGGATCTCTCCTGATCCGCAAAGGCCAGAAGGTAACTCTTCGGCCGCCCGAAGTCCGGAGTTTTCGGCTCCTAAGGAGACCAATAGAAAAAGCCCGGGATTGTCCAGTGTACAACCGGACACATTGATAGGTCTTCTGGTGCAAGCGGCTATCTCAGAGGCACATCGTACCTTAATGGGTACGGTGGTTGAGAGGATTTCGTCCGCAAAAAGCGGGTTGAATGAAGATTTTACGAGCCTACTAACAGGCTTTGAGGTACGCAAAGTGACATATATAGACGGTCTATTCTGCACCGAGACATATATATACAGACGGTCTATTCTGCTAATATTAGCAGAATAACTATTCTGCACACCACTTCGGCACTGCACGCTCAACAAAAGCGCACTGCATCATTTTGACGACGAGCACTGCAATAAAGACTAGTGAACTTCGTGTCGAAAAAAACTGCACGCGGTGTTTTTTCAGTACTGTTTTCGCTATAATTTTTTAACCGTTTATCGGAATGAGGCGTGTAATATACCATTGAAAAGCTATGGATTAGGCGCAACTTCGACATGTTGAACACTTTTCGAGATTTCACACGGTTTAAGAGCAGTTTTGAAAATAGTGCGGCGGATGATGAGTGACAGCGAGCGTTTTTTCGCGTTTTTTTCTAAACTGCTTGTCGGAATGAAGCAAATATTACGCCGTTGGATAGATATCGTCGAGGCGCATCTTTTTTATATATAAATCTTTCTCTAATTCATTATGGTTTAAGAGCAGTTTCAAATTTACTATATCGCGGAATTCTGTTTTTCAATTTTTTTAAAATTTTTATTACTGTTTTCGCTCTAGTTTTTGAACCGTTTGTCGAAACGAGGCGTGTGGTACGCCGTTAGAAAGCTACGAACGAGGCGCAACTTTCATATGTAGGAATGGTTTTGAGATTCCTTACGGTTTTAAGTTAATTTTGAAAATCGTGCGGTAGATGACGAGTGAAACCGGCTGTTTTTTCGTGAAATTTTTGCAAACCACTGGTCGGAATGATTCAAATGATACGCCGTTGGAAAGATATCGACGAGACGCAACTCTTTCATGTAGAACACTCTCTCTAATTCCTTACGGTTTAAGAGCAGTTTCGATTTTACCGAAAAGCGGACACTCTGTTTTTCGCGACACCCAAATCGACGTGGGTACTTCATCCGACTGAAAACCGCACTGCAACGGACGAAAAACCGCACTGCATCACACGGGTAAGAGAACTGCATGGTTTCTTTTATTCAAACATAATTTTTTTTCAAGGACGAGAAAGTAGAGTGCACTTCACATCAGGTGTAAATGAACCACAACACTATCAAGATGTGAACCGCATTACTTTTTTTCGCTTCCGTAACAATTTTTTTGCACTTACGAGATGAACAACATCATACGGCCGACCGCACTGCTTCGGAATGAAAACCGCACTGCATCGGCCGGGCAAGCGAGCTGCATAATTTCTTTTATCGGGCGTAAATTTTCTCTGCCGAGTTTTTGTTGTCTTTTTCTACTTTTTTTATAAACCAGGGCAGACCGCTGAGACGAGGGCAAGTGGACCATGACATAAGTCAAAGTGAACGGCAATCGACTGAGTTTTGAAACACACAAGCACAGTGCACTTTTTCATAGTGAGACATCAAGGCTGGGCAATCGAACAACATTTTTCGTCTCTTTGCATTGCATACACATAGAATTAGGGATACATTAAAAAATGCATTCTAAAATTGCAACGAACTGCACCCATGGTCCACTAAACAACCCTAAAAAAATAAAAAAATAAAAAAGAACTTCACACACGATCCGTGCAAACCTCAAGCGGTGCCCAAATGGATTGCATCTACTTTTACAAAAAAAAAAATTACATTTGACTCAAGTGGACCACAGTACTCCTCTAAGTAGGCTCTATCAACCTTTTTTCATAAAGAATGAACCTCTCCAACATAGCAAACGAACAACACTGGACTGGATATAAACAAAAATAAATAAGTGTTGCAAGAGAGGTGAACTACCTAAAAAAAGGACCCGCACGGAGGAGAACCTCTCCAACATACACAGTGAATGCCTCATAAAAAACAAGTAAGTGTGGAAAGTCCAGGGGCACACGCGAGTTCGCCGGAAAGCCGTGGACTCCATGGGGCGAACTGCATGCTCCTGTTGGCCGAGCTGCAATCCCCCGTGGGCAAAACTACACGCCCGTGTGCAGAGTTGCAGTCGACCTCATGGGCCAAACTGCACAGGGGCGAGCTGCTGAGCTGCAACAACAACGATGGCGCACCGCACACGCAGCAATGCGGACCAAACTGCAAGCACGCTGCCACTGAGTTGCTCGCTACATCGATGAACTAGACGACAGCGCTGCAAAAACAAACTGCTGCTCGCTGCTTGATAGTGGGAGTACACGGGCGAACTCCATCACTGGAACGAGTGTGCCTAGCACTGCAACATGCGCATAGTCAGACCACGCGCCGGCGAACTACACTGAAATACAAAACTAGACACGAGGAAAGCTACTAAAAATAGTACCTACAATTGACATGGTAGAGAGTGGCGGCATTTGTTTCAATATAAATAGTTAAGCTGGCATGAGCTTGACCAATCAGAATTTACACCAAATAATTCGACAAAATAGAGCCAAATTACATTGAGTAACTAAACCAAACAACAGCAAGGAAAGTCTTATCCAACAGATGACGAAATTGGGTTTTAGAAATCATGTGCAACTTGATCAACTTGAAAATTTCTATTTTTGTTGTCAGGTAAACTACAAATACCAAATTTATAAGAACAAAGAACCAACTAAACGTGCAAAAACTCTGTACATTTGCTAGCCTGAATGTGCCAAAACTCTAAACTAATCACTTTGTACTGAACTGAACACTGGCTAGCCTGAATGTGTATCTACCCTGAATGTGTATCGGCTTAGTACTAAACTGAAAATGCATAGAAGGCAGCTGAGGTGGATGTCCAGAAGGAATCAGAGGCCATCTACTTACTGAACTGAATGCATGTGCTACAAATCAGTGGAAGTGGAGCTCGCGCTCGGATTAACCACACGCAGAGGAGCAGTGGACTGCACGAGGCGCGGCGCCGCGAGTTGCACAGGGAAACAAGCAATGGAGGTCAGCGGGGCATGGTGCTCATGAATAGTCACCGTCGTTGGCCATATTGCACGCCGTCGTTGGCTGTACTGCACGCCGTTGTTGGCCGTGCTGCACGCCCGCATGTGCCACCCATCTTTGCCGATGGGGGTGGAGCAACTACGCGTGTGGTGGGGGCCCTCCCCCTCTGCTCGCCGCTGCGGGTGGGGTGATGGAGGTTGGGACGGGTATGTAGCTCGCCGGCTCGTCAAGGTCGCGGGTATAGTGCACTTCCTCTTCAAGTGCACTGCTCGCCCTCGCGGGCCGAACTGCACGCCATACATCCCACGGGGCTCCGGCGGCCAGCGGTGAAGCTAGAGGCAGTGGATCTGGAGGGCTGGCGGCGCGCAACCAATTTTTGCAAAGGATGGGGGGACCTTGTGCGTGTTGGAGTAGAGGAGGAGGGGCCGGCCTGGTGCCAGCGCGGGAGGAGGAAGCAGAGATTAGGCCGCGCCAGGGGCCGATGGCGGCCGGATTCGGCGGTTGAAGCCGCGCCGGGGGCAGTGGCATGGTGGCTGGGGGTGGCCGCGACCCTGGATGTCGCCGGCGTTGTAGGAGGAAGGGTAGCCAGCGCCGCGAGCCGGGGCTACCAACTTCGAGGAGGGTCAAGGAGAGGAGGCCGGCGGACGTCGGGTTTGGATGGAGGTGTGGCGGCGTGGCACTGTGGTTGGGGGAGGGAGGCGCGCCGGCCGGGAGTGAGAGGAGGCGGTGGGGTGGGGCGCCGCGGTGGTCGGGACCATCCCCGTGGTCGTCGGCTGCCAGGCAGGTGGTGGATGGCGGCGGTGCTGGTGGCAGGTGGTGGTGGGGTGGGGTTCCGTGGCCGCACACAGGGAGAGGGAGGTTAGTGGAGGAGAGGGGTTTGAGGGAGAGTGGTGAGCGACCGTGGGGAGGAGGGGTGGGTTTTTTCTATTAGCTAGGTCAGCGCGGGTCGGGGTGGCTACCGGGTACGGTGTTAGCAGAATAAGCCTGCTGTTAGCAGAATAAGAGTCTTAAAGGTGTTATCATAATAGACCCACCCTATATATATATATATTTGACTGTACCACACACGCAAGGTGTACTTTCTATAGATAGTAGCCCCTGAGACTCTGGTTGCCGTCCAGATGAGGTGAGCAGAGGATCATAGTCTCAGGTAGTGATAGCGCTGCTTTTGTGCGCTGGCGGCTGCAGATCCGGCGGCTGGCCGGACTGCTGAATTCGCTGAACTGAGGCGGCAACTTGATGTGGCGGATGCGGACATCACGCTTGTGAACAAGCGGCTTGACGAGGCACAGGGTATGTATATTTGGGTGGTCATCAAATATTAATAAGAGCATGATGATAGTATTTATAATATTCTTTAACTGCAGATGGAGCTGCCGCCGTGGAGACCCTTCGGGCAGAACTTGCCCGGGCCAAGGAGCAAGCCAGGAGAAGCGATGCGGCCGCCCTGAAGGCAGCCGAAGAATTAAAAGATGAAAAGGCTGCTCATCGCCAGAGCGAAGATAAAATAGCCAACATGGCTCTTGAGCTGAAAAATGCCGCCAGCCGATATGAGCTCCTCGAAAGGGAAAGCCAAACGAAGACGGCTGACCTAAATATTGCCTTGCAAGCAGCAAAGGAAACTCGCTCTGAAATCAGAGCGGCGCGGCAGGAGCTTCGGCAAGCTGGTGATATTGCGGCTGGGAAGCCCTTTTTATTGCGAACGAAGTTCGGCGATCCGAAGTATGCCCCTCTTGATCAATTGTGGAGTTCTTCAGACGCATATTTGGATTTAGCAAAGAGTGCTGCTGATGCGACGGAGTATTTCAAAGATCGAGAAGATCATGAGGCAGAAAAATTGTTCTGGTCACTGTTCAATAATCCAAGGCGTCCGCTACTATTGAATAGCAAAAGGCCGAATGGGCCGAGCTCCATAGGTTATCCGGGTTTGCCATGAAGGCAGTTATGGACCATCTATGGCCAAAGGAACCAAGTCCGGAAAGTTATTTTGGTTTGGTGCAATGATTTATTCGTGATGTGTCAGACATCGACACTGTCAAGAGGTCGGCATGCATAGAGGGTGCGCGGATGGCCCTTGCCCGTGTTAAGATGTATTGGGCAAAGAAGGAGGCCACCAATATTGCAACCGGGGGTCCGCCCGGGGGCCAGGACTCGCCCGAGCACTATTTTGAAGAAGTTTTAGAAGGTGCCCGTTTAATAGAGGCTCAGTGCTCAAAGAATACCATGTTCCAGTGACATGTATTTTGATTGTAAAAACAATGCTTTTGATAATAGGCTATATTTATACTTTTGCCCGTAAAGTATTGTAGTGCCTCATGTGCGGCCGTTTATGTATATATGTATATAACCTGTAAGTTTGCAGTCGCCGGCTTCAGCCCCCTCACATATAATGCGGGGGTGTTTGGCAAAGCGTGTAATCACACTTGATCCAATGTCTTGGTCCGTTTAAGGAGGTGGTGGTCCGTTTAAGGAGTTTGACGGTGGGGCTACTATATAGCCCCTGGTATGTCCGTGTTCATCGAAATACGGTGCGTGTCCATACGTGACCGGAAAACTGGTCCTTCGTTAATGCGGAGGAATCGCGAATATTCCGCTAAGTCATCGAGTGGTTGACCAGTCTCTCGCTTTATCATGACAATTAGTTTTCGGCTTTCTCTACTGAGGTGCTCATCCAGATGAACCAGGGCACAATCACAATAGTTCTCCCGGTGCTACCTTAGCCGATAGAGCAGAGCATAAGGTAGCAAAACGCGAGAGCCGGGCAAACCCAACTATTGACCAAAGACATGATTCAGAGCTGATGCATATAAGGCCAAACTCGCGACGCCGAACACTCCCAAAGGTATTCAGACTTTTCAACATATACTGGGCTGAGTACTGCCCTCGATAATGATCCCTGAATTTCCGGGTACGTGCATTAATCCGGTGTGATGAAAGAGCAGTTGTGGTGAGGGCATAGATCCCAAAAACACATTACTTGCTGCCCTTGCAACATCAATTTTAGATTGGCGAATAAACTTGCCAATAATGCCGGTATCCCTCTAGGTTATTTTAAGTGCCAGGATGGTCTGAAGCAACAAGAGATAATAAAAAGGCTTACACAGGGTCTTAATCTAGAAAGAAACCTTTGAACGGGGCCCTGCTACATGTCTGCACCTTTGTCTCTGCTGTGCCGTATCCTGGAAGGGTGTAGCACGATGGTCATCTATAAAAAAAGGAAAAACCCAGGTGAAAGAATCTGGTGTGACCGTGCGAAAAGTTGATTATTCTTAATGAACCATGAGAATTCAATCTATTTTGTATTAATAGGGTCGAGCCGAACTATGACCCTTTTACATGCGGGCAGCCCCTAGCCCCAAGCTCAGGTTTATCTGGGCTGCTACAACTAGTGGTGCGCCGGACATATCTAGCCGTGTCCGTGGTCTCGAGGACCGATCATTTAATTGGGTTGGAGAGGCCGTTCAGTGGTTCGGCTGCTAGAGCCGCCACATATTCTTCCGCACACAAGGAACGCTTTGTATTTCCGCTGATTGTGATGACGCCACGTGGACCGGGCATCTTCAGTTTAAGATAAGCATAATGCGGTACTGCATTGAAACGAGCGAAGGCCGTTTTCCGAGTAGTGCATGATAGCCGCTTCGGAATGGAGCGATGTCGAGGATTAGTTCTTCACTTCAAAAGTTGTTGGGAGAACCGAATACAACCTGTTGTGGAATTGTCACGTCATATGTCCTTAGTGTCATGACTTAGTCGCGAGGCCAATGCATCTATGTGGTAGCTTGAGAGGGGTTGATCGGGATGAGAGACGCAACACACAAGACAAGGATTTAGACAGCTTCGGTCCCCGGGAAACATCATCCGGTAATAGCTCTACATGCTATTTGTGGCTAGGTCTTATTATGCTCGTGAGGGAGTCGCCGGTAAACCGACTCTTTGTGTCTAGCCCTAGGGATTGTTTCCTCTTGCCCTCTCCCTCTTTGGGGAGCCCTGCCCCTCCTTATATATGTTAAAAGGGGCGGTTTACATGACTAGTCCTAGTAGGATTAGGATTACTCTATTACAAGTGGATTCCTAGTCTTGCTTCCTTTGTAGGAGAATATTCGTTGTGCTTTCCTCATAAACCGGCCCACCATAACATGATCCGGCCTTCCATAAACCGCCTTCTGGGCCACCGGGTCTTGTCGTTCCTCTGACCCACTCGCCGAGTCACCCATGAGACTCCAGGCTCGGGCGGGTCACTTAGTGAGTCGTCCAGTCCGGTCGGGTTATACTTCCGGCCGGGTTACACCGCGGGGTATATCCCCGACATTAGTGTCGGAGTAATGGGCCACGGGTAGGCCGACCCGGGACCCAGGATCTTTCAAGACATCGGGGCAGGCCGCGCCCGTCTGGCCGAGTCCCAGCCGGCGACCTTCGGAGAGGCCGAGTCCCAAAGGGCGATCCCCCGAGAAGCCGAGTCCCAGACGACGACTTCAAAGCAAGCCGAGTCCCGGCTTGCGACCTCCAGGAGTGCCGACTATGGGAATCGGCCCGCGACATTTGACGAAGACCAATGCGGGGTACGGCCCCGACGTGGCCGTCCCTTCCTGCCTACGAGGGGTTGGCATGGCTACAGTGAGCCGTATCGCCGGGAGATCTCCGGCGAGGCGCGGCACTGTTGCCATGCCTCCCCTGACCTCAACCATAGTGCGTGATGCACTGTACCCACGACGCCGGCCTGTACGGCCCAGAGATCGCAGGGCCACCCGTCAGTGGGTGAATCAGAGACGGCAGAACGCCAGAAGACGGCCCTGAGGGAGTCGGCCTCCAGAAGTCGGCCGCCTCCCCGCCAGGGCCCCACAAGCCATAAACCAGATTGGATGGGGAGTGGAGACAGTGATCGCCTGACAGACGGCGGCACTGTTGCCACGACCCCATGACCAAGCCTGCGTCATCGAGAGTGCTGCACAGTGTTCGGCCTGTCCGCGGGACCCACCAGTCGGCGGGCCCCAGAAGCCGGCAGGAAGGACGGCGACATGAGAGACAGACGGCTGGGGGCCACGCCCAGTCAGATTACTATTGTACCCCCGGGGGGTAGGCCTATATAAACCCCCCGGGGCACCCATGCAAAGGGTTCGGCCTTTGATAGAGTTAGACACATAGACAGGGGAAGAGAGAACCAGCCTGGCTCCCTCTTGCCTCCCGATACAGCTCTAGGAGTGTAACCATCTGGCCATAGTGACCATGCGGAGACCCCGCAGAGCAGCAGTAGGGGTGTTATCTCCCTGGAGAGCCCCGAAGCTGGGTAAGATTCGCTGGCGTGCATGTCTGCGCCTCATCCCGTTTCCAGGCACCGGCGACGTTCTACTCGCCCCCACCATGATAAGCCATCCTTTGGCATATGTCGCACCTAACCCCCGACATTTGGCGCCCACCGTGGGGCCTGGTGCACCGTCGTCCGAAGATCTGTTCTGGACGGGAACCCTTTTCCTCCCTGGCGAGCGCAGCCAGCCAGGCTCGCCAGATGGAGTATGCATCGACACGCTGCGCGGCGCCGAAGCCGCCTGCGCTGCGAGCAGCCTCGCCGAACTTATCGGCGAGGTGCGCCTCTCCGACGAACCTGCATCTGGCGCAGGCACGGGTGGCCCCGAGAACCTTCTCGCGGGCCTCCTTGACCAACTCCACGTCGCCGGCGAGCCTGCCATAGACTTGGAGTCCGTAGGCTCCTCCGACCCGATGCTGGTCGACTCCGACGCCGTATCGCTTGACATCTTCCCCACCAACGTGGTGGTCTGCGACGAGCCGCTTTCGTACGAGGAGAGTGGCAGAAGCGCCGTCACGGAGGTGCTCGTCATCAGCCACGGCGAGCACTCCGGCGAAGAAGCCCAGGACCCGCTGCCAGCGGTCCTGCAAGACCTAACCGCGCCCATTCCAAAGGACGCGGACACCGAGACGCTGGAAACACGTCGCCTTCAGATCATCGAAGGCACCAAGAAGTTGGCAAGCATGAGGCGCTTGTCAGAAGCATACCAGCGCGAGATGGACCGCGCCGTAGGCGGCTCGCCGGCTCCGACTGGGCCGAGCCGTCTGGGTACGGTCCGACAGCGTGGCTCAGCCATCGCTGACTTGCTCGGGGTGAAACGCCCCGTGTACACCACCCCAGCGGAGAATATCCGCGCCGCTCAAGCGGCGACTGACGAGCTGAAGAACTTTGAGGGCGAAGAGCACCGTGTGATGACGGAGCGAGTCCAGCAGCTCCTCGACGCGGTTGCTGCGCAAAACGCGGCCGGCGGCCGCGCAGATGCGTTGCAGCAACCAAACGACGACTTACCTCCCCGCCGAGATCAAGGCGCGACCTCCCGGACGCCGACTGGTGGAGTCCGCGGAAGGAAAGAGAAGGAGCCGGCTGTCAGTCACAGTCGGACTCACATCACCATCGAGCGCGACCAAGACGGCCGCCCAAGAGCAGTGGAATGACGGGACGATTATCTGCCTCCCCCGCCCCAAAGAGAACGGCGAGTTTCTCCGCCACCTGTTGAGCATCCGACTCTTGAAGGTTGCCTTGGCCGTCGAGAGGGAGTCGGAGAGAATGACCCCCGTCATCGGATCGACCGACTCCACCGATCCCTGGCGCTGGAAGAAGAAGATGAGTTGGGTCCGCCTTGCTTCGGGCCCCGCATCAGAGACGAGCCTTTCCCCAAAGGGTTCACGCTCCCCCGAGACACGCCCAAGTACACCGGCTCCGTGAAGCCGAAGGACTGGCTGATAGACTACTCCACAGCCGTCAACATAGCAAACGGCAACAAGTGGGTTGCCGTGAAGTATGTTCCTCTCATGATCCAGGGCACGGCCCGGACGTGGCTGAACAGCCTGAAGCCCCGCAGCATCAATAGCTGGGTCGACTTCACCGAAGCCTTCATTCGCAACTTCACCAGCACGTACAAGCGACCTCCCAAGCCGCGCCAGCTCTCCTTGTGCGTGCAGGGCCCTGAAGAATCAACGCGCGACTACCTCACACGCTGGGGAAAACTTCGAAACTCCTGCGAGGGCGTGCACGAGGTGCAGGCTATCGAGTACTTCACTGCCGGGTGCCGAGAGGGCACCCTCCTCAAGCACAAGCTCCTCTGCGACGAGACAGAAACCCTTGACGAACTGCTAGTCATAGCGGATAAGTACGCCACGGCCGACTCTTCTATGAAGACGGAGATTCAAGTCAACGCGGCTGGCAAAGTGACTCCCCAGGCTCCCAGAACTCCGGCTGGAGACGCCAGTCGGCGACAGCAACAAAACGACAACAAACGCAAGGCCTCACAGCCGACTTCCAACAGTCGGCAGGTCGCAGCAGTAGAAGATCAGCAGCCGGAGGGGCAGCCTCCGGCCAAGCGACAGAAAGGCGGCAAGTCCAATTGGTTGCCGGCTTTCTCCTATGAGCAGACTTTGGATGGTCCTTGCAAGTTCCACAGCGGCGCGAAGCCGTCGAACCACACCACCAGAAAGTGCCACTGGCTCGCCAGAATCGCCAAGGGAGACGGCCTCACTCCTCCGCCGCCTGTAGGGCCGCCGCCTCCACCGCCGCCCCAGCAGCCGGCGGCTCGGCCAGTCGGCACATTACAAGACGAGTTCCCAGAAGAGCACGGAGCCTACGTAGTATTCACCAGTGTGGCAGATGACCGGCGCAGCAGGCGAACAGCAGCAAGAAGTAAATGCAATAGCAACGGATGCCCCAGAGTTCATGCATTGGTCCGAGAGGCCTATCAGTTGGAGTCGGGCGGATCACCCAGAGGTGATGCCGAGTCCAGGCTCCTACGCCCTGGTCCTAGGCGCGACCTTGGCCACTAATAGGCGGGTCGCCCGTTTTTCGCGGGTCCTGATAGATGGAGGCAGCAACATAAACATCCTATACAAAGACACCATGGAGAAGCTAGGAATCAAGCGAAGGCAGCTGCAGAGCAGCCGCACCGTGTTCCATGGAATTGTACCCGGCCTCTCTTGCTCACCAATCGGCAAGATCCTGATATTCGGGGACAAAGATCACTTCCGCCGAGAGCCGGTCTGGTTCGAGGTGGTGGACCTCGAGAGCCCGTACCACGCTCTGCTTGGCCGGCCTGCCTTGGCCAAGTTCATGGCGGTTCCACACTACGCCTACCTTAAAATGAAGATGCTGAGTTCCAAGGGGATCTTGACCATTGCCGGTGACTACAAGAAATCATCTGCTTGCGCGGCCGAGAGCAGTCGGCTGGCCGAGTCCTTGGTGATTGCAGCCGAGAAACGGCTCCTTGACCGGGTCGTGGCGATGGCCGGAAAGCAGCCAGAGATGTCGCCCGACCCCAAGGAGTCGGAGGTAGAAGGATCATTCAAGCCGGCTAAAGAAACCAAGAAGATACCCTTGGACCCAGAGCACCCAGAGAGATACGCTGTCGTAGGCACAGGCCTTGACAGCAAATAGGAAGGCGAGCTCGTCGATTTCCTCCGTGAGAATCGGGACATCTTCGCATGGTCCCCCAAGGACATGCCGGGTGTACCGACGGAATTCGCCGAGCACAAGCTACGCGTCAGACGGGATATGAAGCCCGTCAGGCAGCCCTTGCGACGCCTGTCAGAAGAGAAAAGAAGAGTTGTTGGAGAAGAGATAGCCCGGCTCCTGGCAGCCGGTTTCATCATGGAAGTGTTTTTTCCAGAGTGGTTGGCAAACCCGGTGTTGGTACTGAAGAAAAACAAGCAGTGGTGGATGTGCATCGACTACACAAGCCTCAATAAAGCCTGCCCGAAGGACCCGTTTGCTCTGCCAAGGATTGATCAGGTGATAGATTCCACAGCCGGATGCGAGCTGTTGAGTTTCCTAGACGCATACTCAGGATATCATCAGATCAAGCTGAATCCAGCAGACAAACTGAAGACCGCATTCATCACACCGTTTGGAGCCTTCTGTTACCTGACTATGACGTTCGGCTTAAGGAATGCCGGCGCCACCTTTCAGCGTTCCATGCAGAAGAGCCTCCTCAAGCAACTCGGCAGGAACGCCCACGTCTATGTGGACGATGTGGTGGTGAAGACGGAAAAGCGTGGGACGCTGCTGGAAGACCTCAAAGAGACCTTTGAAAATCTGCGCCGATTCCGGATCAAGCTCAACCCCGAGAAGTGCGTTTTCGGAGTACCAGCCGGCCAACTCCTTGGCTTCCTGGTCTCCGAACGCGGCATAGAGTGCAACCCCGTAAAGATCAAGGCCATTGAGAGAATGGAGGTACCCAGCCGACTGTTGGATGTGCAGAAGTTCACCGGCTGCTTGGCGTCCATCAGCCGATTTATCAGTCTGCTGGGCGAGAAAGCTCTGCCCTTGTATCAACTGATGAAGAAGACCACCTTTTTTGAGTGGAACCACAAGGCAGATGAGGCATTTCTCCAACTAAAGAAGATGTTGACTACTCCCCCCGTGTTGGCGGCTCCGACTCCCAAAGAGCCCATGCTTTTGTACATCGCCGCCACCAGCCGAGTAGTCAGCACAGTCATCGTAGTCGAGCGCAAGGAGGAAGGCAAGGCGCTCCCAGTCCAGAGACCGGTGTATTACCTGAGCGAGGTACTGTCGACCTCCAAGCAAAACTACCCTCACTATCAGAAGATGTGTTACGGCGTGCATTTTGCCGCCAAGAAGCTGAAGCCCTACTTTCAAGAGCATCCAATCACTGTGGTTTGGACTGCTCCACTCGCCGAGATCATTAGAAGCCGAGACGCCTCCGGCCGAGTGGCCGAATGGGCTATTGATCTAGCCCCTTACAACATCTACTACCAGCCCCGCACCGCCATCAAGTCGCAGGAGCTGGCCGACTTCCTCGTCGACTGGGCCGAGACCCAGTACCTGCCGCCAGCGCCCGACTCCACTCATTGGCGGATGCATTTCGACGGCTCCAAGATGCGCACCGGCCTTGGAGCCGGCGTTGTCCTCACCTCCCCTAAGGGCGACAAGCTCAAATACGTGCTGCAAATCCACTTCGCCGCCTCCAACAACGTCGCCGAATATGAAGCGCTCATCCATGGGCTCCGGCTTGCCAAAGAACTCTGCATTCGCCGGATCCTGTGCTATGGCAACTCCGACTTGGTGGTTCAGCAATCATCCGGCGACTGGGACGCCAAAGACGCAAACATGGAAAGCTACCGCTTCCTGGTGCAGCAACTCAGCTGATATTTCGAGGGGTGCGAATTCCTTCACGTGCCAAGAAATGACAACGATCAAGCAGATGCCTTGGCACGAGTCGGCTCCACTCGCCAAGCGATACCTTCTGGCGTCGCCCTTCAGCGCCTCCTCAAGCCGTCTATCAAGCCTTCACCAGAGTCAGACTCCATCTTCGTGCCGGCTCCGCCAGAAATAGTCGGATCCGACTCCAAGGCCCCAGCAGGCGACCTCAAGAAAGCCACAGTTGAAACCAGCCCGGGGACTGCGCCGGTCGGCCCAGGGACTTCAGAGCCCAGCCCGGGGACTGCGCCAGTCGGCCCGGGGACTTCCGAGCCCGGCCCGGGGACTGCGCCAGTCGGCTGGAGAGCTGCCCCAATCATCACAGAGATTCCCTTAATCCAGCAAACGGCCGCAGACTCCAACCCGCCGCCTCCCAGCCCAGCCACCCTTGTCCAAGTCGCTATGGTAGCAGTTGAAGAGATAGCAGCACCTTCATGGGCACAACCCATCCTCAAGTTTTTAGTGAGCAAAGAATTACCAACAGATGAGATCTCGGCTCGGCAAGTGCAGCGCCGAGCAGCAGCATACACCATAGTCAATAGAGAGCTAGTCAGGCGCAGTGTCACTGGTGTCTACCAGCGCTGCGTAGAATCAGAGCAAGGCCAAGCGATTCTCAGAGACATCCATCAGGGCGAGTGTGGCCACCATGCGGCTTCGAGGGCACTCGTGGCCAAAGCCTTTCGGCACAGTTTCTTTTGGCCGACTGCCCTGGAAGAAGCTAAAGAACTAGTCCAAAAATGCAAGGGGTGCTAGATGTTCCGCTCCAAGCCCCTTCAGCCGACTTCCGCGCTGAAGACAATCCCCATTGCCTGTCCCTTCGCAGTTTGGGGCCTGGACATGGTAGGACCATTCAAGACGGCCCGAGGCAGCCTAACTCATCTGCTTGTCACGGTGGACAAGTTCACCAAGTGGGTGGAAGCAAAGCCCATCAAGAAATTGAACGGGCCTACAGCAGTAACCTTCATTGCCGACATCACGGTGCGGTACGGCATACCGCACAACATCATCACCGACAACGGCACCAACTTCGCCAAGGGCGCTTTGGCTCGTTTCTGCACGACGCAGGGCATCCGACTAGACTTAGCGTCCGTTGCCCATCCGCAGTCAAACGGCCAGGTGGAACGAGCCAATGGCCTCATCCTGTCCGGCATCAAGCCTTGATTGGTCGAACCACTCGAGCGTTCGGCCGGCTGTTGGGTCGAAGAGCTGCCTGCCATCCTCTGGAGTCTGCGCACAACCCCAAACAAGTCAACCGGCTTCACACCTTTCTTCCTCGTCTACGGTGCCGAAGCCGGCATCCCAACGGATATAGAGTTCGACTCTCCGTGAGTCTCCATGTACACCGAAGAGGAAGCCAAAGAAGCACGCCAAGACAGTGTCGATCTGCTGGAAGAGGGCCGACTGTTGGCACTCAGTCGGTCCGGCATCTACCAGCAGAGTCTGCGCCTATACTACAACCGCAAGGTCAAGCCAAGATCATTCCAAGAGGGCGACCTTGTGCTCCGGCTGATTCAGAGAACAGCCGGCCAGCACAAGTTGTCGGCGCCTTGGGAAGGCCCCTTCATCATCAGCAAGGTGCTAGGGAATGACGCCTACTATCTGATCGACGCTCAGAAGCCTTGAGCGCGCAAGAGGGACGACTCCAGCAAAGAAACAGAGCGCCCGTGGAACGCGAACCTTCTTCGAAGATTTTACAGTTGATGCAGTATGTATCGCACTACCCTCTTTGTATTAAAGTACTAAGACCCTAGGCCCCCCGGGACGAGCTCGGGGACTGCCTTTTTGATTACCTGTATGATAAGAATTACGCTTCCGAATATGCTGCTCTTTTTTATCATACTGTCTGGCACCGGGTCCGACTAGTCGGCCCGGGGACTTGCCGTCTTGCGCTATGGAATGCTTCCTGCGGTCAGACAAGTAATGTGTTGCGCTCAAGCCGTCTCCTGTCGAAAGCCGCAGCTCGCAGAGCGACTGTCGGAAGGCAGGGAACAAGCAAGAACGAGCGTACGCATGAAAAATGGCTAAGGACCTAAAAGCTTACGCATAGCCCAAGCCGGCTACCAGCCTCCCCCCACCGAGCCGACTCATGAGCAGTCGGCTCGCCGTCTCGACTTTTATCAAGGACAGCCGACTCTCGAATAGTCGGCCTGTCGTTTTCTAGCCGATTTGCTGGAGAAACTCTAAATGGCTAAGTACTTGCCTTCCTGAAGTAGCCGACCACTTGACCTGGCGACAGTCCACAAAGCGGCTGCCCAGCCGGCAAGGCAGCAACTAAAGGAAGGCGGCAAAGGAAAAAGTCTACGGAGCAATAAGCAAGGAAAGGCGGGAATTAGATAAATATTTACATAGGCCCTCGGCCGAATCTCCGAATAAGAATTCAGGATACACCCCGTGGGTGGAATTGTTCGAACCTAAGAAGTCTTTCCAAAAGATTAATGAAGACAGATAAACAAAAGCAGTCTAGGAGGCGGCCTCCGGAGCCGAAGGATCGGAGGTGACGGCGGTGTCGGATGCCGGTGCAGTCGGCTGGGCGGTCTCAGCCTGGTCGCCTCCGGCGGCGGTCGCCTTGTCCCCGCGCGGCTCGTTGCTGGAGGCGCCATCGGGCTGAGGCTGGCCGCCTGCTTCGTCTTCTGGCGCCTCCTCCTCGCCTCCGTCCTCCAACTCATCCTCCTCCTCGGCGCTGGAGTCAATCACCTCCGCCGAGTCTTCCTCGTACTCCGGGTTCATCCTGAACTAGTCTGGCGGTGCCTCCTCGCCTCCTTCAGTCCGCTCGGGCACGAAGACGCTGGTGTCCGTGTACTCGGCGATGGCTGCCGCGCGCTCGACAAGGGCGCCTTCTACGGCCTCCAGCTCGGCCTGGGCTTCTGACCTGAATGCGGCCAGACGGTCCAGGTCCAGCCCCGGATACCACGCCTTGACGAACTCCAAGGCCCGGCGTGCTCCGGCCCGGGCCGAGGAGCCCTTCCAAGCCTCAAGGCGGCCGGCGGTGACTTCCAGCCAGTCGGCAGTCCGACTGGCGGTGCGAAGAGCCGGCACGTCCGGCCACAGGGCGGCAACCACTTGGGCACCGGCACGCTGAAGACGGCGCAGCAGCCGGTGAGCAGGACGAAGACGAGCCCCGATGCTCAGAAGCTGCTCGTCGATGGTTCGGGGGGCGTTGGCGGCAATCACTTCACCCTTCGCCCTTCGCGCCTCCCGAGCCGCCTCGATGGCCAGAGGGACGGCTTGTGAATGGCCGGGAAAGAAGTCTGCCAAGGCAGAAAAGAAGATAGTCAGGAAATCAGAAATCAGCCCGACACAGAGTCAGAAGACCAAAGAAGCGAAAAAGACTTACCATCGACGATGTCCTCGAGCTCGTGGTAGCCGGAGGTCAGCATCGCCTCCCGGTCGGTCCAGGCGGAGCGTTCGACCTCGAACTCGGCCATGAGGGCGACCTCCCGCGACTTGGCGTCGTCCTGCGCCTTCCGGAGCAACTCCTTCTGCTCGGCCAGCTGCGTCGCCAGCAGGTCGCGCTCTTTGGCGAGCCTGTCGCACTCCTCTTCCTTGGCACGATGAGCAGTGTTGGCCTCGCCCAGCTGCTCCTGGAGGGCGGCGTTGGCGCCTGAAGAACGAAGAAGACAAGAAAAGTAATCAGTAAATTAGCTCGCCGGGGAGATCCGGCCCGACTGCTCAGCATTCGGCCCGAATCTCAGGGACTACAACCCGCGGGTGCGCCAGCGCGCCCCCGCGGAGAAGAAAGAAATTAGATCGCCGGATAGATCCGGCCCGACTACTCAGCAGTCGGCCTGAATCTCGGGGACTACAGCCCGCGGGTGCGCCAGCGCGCCCCCGCGAAGAAGGAAGAAAGAGCTCACCTCGGCTTTCCGTCAGGTCGGCGGTCCGCTTGTTCAGCTCCTCAACGTTACGGTTGAAGGCAGTTGCGCGGAGATTATGATATTCCTGCAAAAAGCCGGCAAAGGCAAAAGTTAGTACTCGGAGCTCACCAGAGGGAGTTCCGAACCGCCTGCTCAGCAGCCGGCCCAGAACTCGGGGACTACACCCAGTGGGTGCGCTGGCGCGCCCCCACAGAGAAAGATAGAAATTAAAAAAGAGAAAGGAAACATACCCGGATAGATGTCCGCACGGCCAGATGCGCTCTGGTGCAGAGTTGGAGGGCGTCGCTCTCCGCGAGCAGCTTTGACTGGACGTCCAGGAGGGCCTGATTCAGCGGGCCGGTGCTGCCTCCGCGTAACCAGCCGGTGGGCACGGCACTAGAGGCCTCGACGTCCAAATTCGCCGAGCTGGCGGCGCCAGTCTCCCGATCTCGCGGCGCCGAGCTCGTCCTCTCAAGCCGGCGGCGTGCTGGCACGGCGACTTGAAGAAGCAGCCGCGCCTCGGCATCGTCCGCGGTCGGAGGATCCTGCAGGTCCACCGGCTACTTGCCATGCGGCCTCCTCGACGGTGGCGGAGGCGGCGCGTGGGTGTCCGAGCCTGAAGCGTCGCCGCCCTCCTCCACGAGAGGGTTCTCGGTGCCGACCTCTCCGGTCTGCCTCGTGAACTCCAGAGCCGGCGACACCGACGACAACGGAGGGACAAGCATCGCCGATCGGCGACGTGCGACCTCCTCAGCGCGCCGTTTCGTCGCGGCGGCAGTCTCGGCCTCCTCCAGTCTCCTCTGGGCATTGGCGGCCGCCTTCTCAGCCTCCGCCTTCTCCAGGCGGTCGGCCTCCTCTTCATCGCGCTTCTCCCGCGCATTCCGTTCCGTCGCCTCCCGAAGGTCGGCGGCGGGATCGACCCACCGAGTGTTGGCGGATGTCTCTACCGACCCCATGACAGAGGGGACGGCGGCTCTCTCAAGGGAGAGGGGAGCTTTGGAGAAGATCGGAGGGAAAAATCAAAGAGGACTCGGATGAGATCCAACAAGAAAATGAAAGAGTGAAAAAGACTTACGCGGAAACTAGCGGCGGCCTTCTCACTTCCCTTCGGAAGCGGTTGGCCTTCGCGGCCGCCTCCTCCCGCTTGGTCGCGGCGGCCGCCCCCTTGAACTTATTCTCCTTGCCGCCGGGCGCGCTCGGCCCGGCGTGGCGCCTCTTTTCGCCGACTTGGCCGGAGGGGCCGGCCCTCGGCTGGCGGCGTGGGACGACTTCCACATCGGCGTCGTCCTCAGGCCAGTCGGCGAAGGTGGCCGATGGCCTGAGGCCGCCGTCCGCCCCCTCTCCGCCGCCTTCGGCGTCGTCCTCCAGCGCCGCCGCCCCCAAGTCGGGGTCGTCGACATCGCTGTCCTCGCGATCTGGGACGTAGTCGCGGGGCTCTCTCATGGCGCCGGCCGCGGGCGCCGTGAGGGGATTCTGCCCAGAAGAAACCAATGATGATTAGAGGCCAGAGTCGGCTGCAAAGAAGATCAAGCTACAAAAGATGCGACTTACCATTGGAGGGGGTTGTCGCGCGAATACGGCTCCTTGCCAAACTGCCAGTCCTCTGTGAACTCGCAGTGCGCGATGTGGTTCACCAAGTTCGCCACCTCCCTGCGGGGCATTTCCTTGGTGCACAGCCGGCTCGGATCGTGGCGGCCGCTCATCTGACAGATGAGATGAGGTCAACCCTGGAGTGGGAGGACTCGGCGCGCCACGAAGGCGGACAGAAGATCGGATCCGACTAGGCCCTCCGACTGCAGCAGAACTCGGAGTCGCGCCACGGAGCCGGCTCCGGAGGGAGACATCGATTTGGACCGGTGGGACCAACTGGCAAGCCTGCCAGTCAGAGGCTCGGGGTCGAAGGGCGGCAAGTTGACCCAGTCGCCATCGGTGGAGAGGTTCTTCACGTAGAAGTAAGATCGCTGCCACATCTTCACCGACTTCACCAGCGAGATGGGAGGGAAAGGGTTGTCGGCCATTGAGCACCGCACCGCGATGTAGGTGCCGCACTGAGCCGGCGTGCCGGCGGCCTGAGTACCGAGCTTCGAAGAGAAAAATTCTCCCCACAACTCGAGGGTGGGGAGAACGCCAAGGTAGCCTTCGCACAGAGTGGCGAAGGCGGAGAGCGGCACCACCGCGTTTGGGGTAAGGTGGTGCAGCTGGAGACTATGGAACTCCAGGAACGAGCGGAAGAACCCGCTCGCCGGAAGCCCTAGCCCGCGCATTAGGTGCGAGCGGAAGACGACCCGCTCGCCCTCCTCCGGCGTGGGACGGGCGCGCACCAGGTCTGCGCCGGGGAGGCGGCGGGTCCGGCGGAGAAACTCGATGTGCTCCGCCTCCACGTCCGAGCCGTCCCACACGCCGGAGCGCGAGGCGGGGGGCACGGCGGAGGAAGAGCTCATCGCCGATGAGAGAGGATGCGTTGGCTCGCGGCGGAGGAAGAAGAGAAGGGAGGAGAGCGGGGGAGTGGGTGTGCGCGCAGTGCCGCCCCGCTCCTCCCCGCCTATTTATAGCCCTACGGGCTGAGGAGCCGAGGGGGCGGACGTGGGATTAACTGCGCCCGAAGCCCCACGCCGCCCACGATTTACCCCACGAAGATACTGCGCGCAGTAACAATGTGGGGATGCCAACCGTCCGCAGCCGCAGCGGATCCGCTCGGAAGCCGAGGCGCGGTAATGGCGGGCCCCACCTGGCGGCCCGTCCCGTCGCGCGCGTGGGTGGGCAGACTATCCTCCCCACGTGGCGCCACGCGATAAGACCATCCCGATGGTGGCCGGGAAGCGTATCCGATACGCCGCCTGTTTTCCCGCCGCGACTTACGAATAATGGCCCGTCGCTGAACAAGTCCGACTTCGGTGAGTAAGCCAGAAGAAACAACGGCCGAGTCTCAGAATCGGCGCTGGGAAGATTGAAACTGTTGAAGCCCCACGAGGCGGCGCCCGCAGGGCTTCACCAGCTTCGGGGACTACTGTCGGAGTAATGGGCCACGGGTAGGCCGACCCGGGACCCAGGATCTTTCAAGACATCGGGGCAGGTCGCGCCCCTCTGGCCGAGTCCCAGCCGGCGACCTTCGGAGAGGCCGAGTCCCAGAGGGCGATCCCCCGAGAAGCCGAGTCCCAGACGACGACTTCAAAGCAAGCCGACTCCCGGCTTGCGACCTCCAGGAGTGCCGACTATGGGAGTCGGCCCGCAACATTTCACGAAGAACGATGCGGGGTACAGCCCCGACGTGGCCGTCCCTTCCTGCCTACGAGGGGTTGGCATGGCTACAGTGAGCCGTATCGCCGGGAGATCTCCGGCGAGGCGCGGCACTGTTGCCATGCCTCCCCTGACCTCAGCCACAGTGCGTGATGCACTGTACCCACGACGCCGGCCTGTACGGCCCAGAGATCGCAGGGCCACCCGTCAGTGGGTGAATCAGAGACGGCAGAATGCCAGAAGACGGCCCTAAGGGAGTCGGCCTCCAGAAGTCGACCGCCTCCCCGCCAGGGCCCCACAAGCCATAAACCAGATTGGATAGGGAGTGGCGACAGTGATCGCCTGACAGACGGCGGCACTGTTGCCACGACCCCATGACCAAGCCCGCGTCATCGAGAGTGCTGCAGAGTGTTCGGCCTGTCTGCGGGACCCACCAGTCGGCGGGCCCCAAAAGCCGGCAGGAAGGACGGCGGCATGAGAGACAGACGGCTGGGGGCCACGCCCAGTCAGATTACTATTGTACCCCCGGGGGGTAGGCCTATATAAACCCCCCGGGGCACCCATGCAAAGGGTTCAGCCTTTGATAGAGTTAGACACATAGACATCGGAAGAGAGAACCAGCCTGGCTCCCTCTTGCCTCCCGATATAGCTCTAGGAGCACCCTTGTAACCATCTGGCCATAGTGACCATGCGGAGACCCCGCAGAGCAGCAGTAGGGGTGTTATCTCCCCGGAGAGCCCCGAAGCTGGGTAAGATTCGCCGGCGTGCATGTCTGCGCCTCATCCCGTTTCCAGGCACCGGCGACGTTCTACTCGCCCCCACCATGATAAGCCATCCTTTGGCATATGTCGCACCTAACCCCCGACAATTAGCCCCCAGTTTAATTTGGATTTATCCATGTTAAACTGATCTGCAACATAAACACAAGAACAAATTTGACAAGTTGTGCTCCGGGTTAAATATTTTGTAAGCCGGCACCTGATCATCCTTAAGTCCTTGTCATTCCCTCCTTGTAGAAAATCCGGGTCAGTAGACCAGCTTCATAATCAATTTGCTTGTAGAAAAAGTGTTGTAAATAAAGAATCCATTTGACTCGGCCTTTAATGCTCTGAGTTGACAAAAATATTGGTCTTCAAATATTCAACTGATATTCAGCCAATTTTAAGATGTAGAACTTGCCGATCTATGATTTCCAAAATCGTCAGGTTATAAAAACTAATAATTCTGGGTCATGATTGTTTCCATCGCCGGTTCATGATTGTTGCCAACGCTGGTTCATGATTTTTGCCAACGCCGGTTCATGATTGTTGCAGACACCGGGTCATAATGATTGGTGATGTCGGGTCAATCTGGTTTGCTGAAAACTGAAAATCGGAAGATATTTCTCCCTTATATCCATATTACATGTAGCCCCCAAGTCTTGAACAGAACAAAGTGATGATTTGAGACTTGTTTCCATATAATTACTGCCACTTTGGAAAAAACCATGTTGTTCATCTCAATAACTAGCAAAAAACTGAATTCTCCATATGTGTAGCCCCCAAGTGCCGGGTTGTCATGCTTGCAGCAACCTGGGACTTGAAATTGCCTTATGCTCATAAAAACTTCAACCAGTGTAGCCCCCAAGGGCCGGGTCATTATGCATATAATGAGCAGGAACTTTGTAAATATAATCATGTAGATTTGAGCAGTGATGTGTAGCCCCCATCATGGGGCTTGAATCCACGTCCACAAGGTTAAGAGCCTTGTGTTTTACAAACTGAGCAGTGGACCCTTCAATATAATGGATTAAAACCTTTGTACCTTGAATTGTTGATAGGCGCAATTGGTAGCCCCCAAGGGACGGCTCATTATAATGTAATGAATCGGGTCTTCAATAAGGCCAATCAAATGACTTTGCATTAGCCCCCAAGTGTCATGGTGCATGCTTGCAGCGACATGAGACTTGCATATTTGATGTAATCTCAACTTGAATAATGTAGCCCCCAAGTGCCGGGTCGTATGCCTTCAGCGACTCAGGACTATTCCCTCCATTGTAAAATAAATTATATCCATTGATAAAATAATAGCCATTGCGCTAAAGCGACTTTGAAAACCTCAATCATAATACTGGTTATTGATAACCATAAAAATCCAGCCATGTTTGGCTATTAAAGATTTGAATAATATAATCCAACGATTTATAAGCGCATGATTCCAATGGCGCAATTCCAGTATATACTGGCGACTTATAGTCCAAAGCCAGGGCGGGTTAATAAACGCCGGTGATTTATAACTATTCTTTATTCAACCTGTTTCTGCATACAACAAGTGTAAAGTGTCCTGGCGGTTTACCGCCGGACGGGTCATAATGCCCAATATATAACCCGGGTTTATAACCAAGGCTGCACTTAAGAATAATCAAATATGAAATATATCATAGCTGTGACATTGAATCACATCGTTGGTTTACCAACTTTTTGTAGTAAGGGTGATAACCCAAATCTTGAGTACTGATAACTCCCCTCATATTTTGCCGGTTTGTAATAAAACTATGCCGGGTTGTAATAAACACCGGATGATCATCCTGGGCGACTTATAGTCAAAGCCAGGCCGGGTTAAGAAACACCGGTTTATAATTGAATGTGGACTAACAACTTATAGTTGAAAGTCAAGCCGGGTTAACAAACACTGGATTATTTTGATGAGTTATAGTCAGGCCGGGTCAATAGACGTTGGTTCAACATAAAACCTTATCAAAAGATAAAAGACTTGACAAATAAAGGCAAATAAAATCTTGTAGTCGAGGCTTTTCAAGGGCTGCCAGGCCCAAATGTGAGGCTTTTCATGGGCTGCCAGGCCGCTGAGTTAAACCATTTGACAAAGCCTTTTAAGATGAACCTCACATTAACCAATCGTCGTTTTAAGTTTGATAAGTTCAGGGTCTGTATTAGATTGACCTGTTAAACGTTCGGCGGGTCATACCAGGATTACCTGGACGGAGTGGCTTACTTGATGAAGGCGGGTTAACTCGGGGTTTTAGGTGAATACACCTAGCTTCCAAGTCTAGCTTGATAGCCTATTACAAGGGTCCTTTCAAACTCTTTGTTGCTGTGCACAAAGAGCCCCCAGGTAACATTTTGAGCTATGCTCAGTGGGTGCCTATGTTTGAGTTGTGCTTTTGCAACACTCTCTTTGGCCCCTAAGTGATTTCCTGTTGGCCTTACGCCGATCAAGAAGTGTAGCTATGGTCCGAATACGACCAAGCCCCCAAGTGATATATTCTGAGTTGCCTATCACTACTAGGGAAAAGCCTATACACAGAATCTTACCTGCAGCACGCTTCAAAATACCACGCTACTGCTACTTAGCAGCAGCACGTGTCTGCCAAACGCGCTACTGACTTGGAAGTAGCAGTAGCGCGCTTGTGGCCTACAGCGCTACTGCTATAGTTGCCATGACCTTGGCCCCCCGCTAGCTATAGCAGTAGCGCTCTATACTGTAGAGCGCTACTGCTACTTACGTTAGCTGTAGCGCTTTTTGTCAAACGCGCTACAACTATCCCTACCTTATCCCCACGGGAGGATCGGCCCTTCTCACTCTCTCACTCTCGCCCGCGTCAACCGTCGTCGTCGTCCGTCGCCGCCGCTGCCGCCGCCTTCGTTCGTCCGCCGCCGAGGTACTCCCCTCCTTCCGTCCCTCCTCCATCCTCCTCGCACATCCTCCCCTCCGCCTGCGGCCGCCCCTCCCTCCTCTGCCGCCGCCCTCCTCCCTCCGCCTGCGGCCGCCCCTCCTCCCTCCTCCGCCGGCAGCCCTCCTCCCACCGCCCTCGACCTCGCCGCCCCTAGCTACCTCTCCGTCGCCCCCCACCCCCTGCCACTAGTTAGTACTAGATTTAGTAGTAGTAGATGTTAATTTAGGGTTAGCTAGTACTAGATGTTAATTTAGTAGTAGTAGATGTTAATTTAGCTTAGTTAGTACTAGATTTTTAGTAGTAGTAGTAGTAGTAGTAGAACTACTTTAGTTGTAGTTGAACTAGTTTAGTAAGTAAATTAATAAACTAGTTGAACTAGTTGAATTAACAGAACTAATCTATTTTTAGTAAGATAATTAATATAACTAGTTGAACTACTTTATTTTTAGAAAGAACTAGTTTTTTTCTATTTATAGTAAGTTTATATTTAGTAAGAACTAGTTGAATTAATAAAACTAGTTGAACATGTTTTGTTGCTAGTGATAACTTATATGGTTTCAGGTGACCTCCGTCGTCCCCGTCACCGACCCCCTCCGACATCCCCGCCGTCATCCTAGTCACCGACGTACCCCCTCCGACATCGAGGTGAGACCAGCCAAATATCCTTGTATATTTTGTGTTGTTGCTCAAATAGGATATGTGGTTGCCCAAGTGGCCGTTCATGTTCAGTTTACATCTCCGAGTGGCCTATGTTTTGTCGGAGTGTTGATTAATTTCTGTTCCGGCAAATTTCAGGCGCTCGATATGTCCTTTTTTAGCAAAGGTCATGCCGGATTTTGTCGTGAATTCTGACATGACTTGTGCTAGAATATTTACAAGTTTAATCTTTGAATTATGATTGTAGGAAATGTCGTACTCGGACGATGACGGTCTCCCGGGGGAGTGTAGCTGGTGCCACGACGATCGAGGTATGTGCGACAGGTTCGTTCGGCTCGACGACGATCGCCGCTTCAGCATTAAGCTCGAGGAGACCTGCGATGTTCATACGGTACGCAACGACGATAATAGTTTTATTCTCCATTAAGCATGACATCAACTATTTCAATGTCCAATTTTCATATTTTACAATTCGACTAGCTTATCCCATGACATGCAAGACGCTATGTCTTGGAGAGGATGGGTTTTGAAGACCATGAAAATTTTGAAACAAAGAAAATACACCTAAGGACCCATCATGATATGGATTTTGAAGTAAATCTGTACAATGCTCAGAGCGTAACCCATTTTGGTTGCCAAAATTGGGAAGCACTTTGCAAAATGTATGGTTTTGATGAGGGTATGATTATCACCATGGATCTTGGTGATCCTGACAGCGAGGAAGACAATATGGACATTTGGGTCCTTGTTGATACGCTGCCGATTGTACCGCTATGTGAGTTTCTCAAACATAGTTATTAACTAATTTATATTCTTTATTTCAAAATAGTTGATAGCTTATTTCCATTGACAGCTTATTTTGATTCTTCAAAGACTGTGCGGAAGATGGTAGATAAAACCCACTACACCGAAGGCACCCAATTAACATATAAGGAGAAAAATCATCTGATTGCATTTTGTACTCTTCTTGAGAATTACAATGCCTATTATCGAACTCCTCCAAATTATGGTGAATACGTGCCACTAGTGCATGTGTTGAACAACGATAACTTCTCTGGAGATACCCTGGTAAGATTTTTTACTATTACGACATTCGTGCATTTTTTGCATACTTCTAAAACTAGTACATCATTGCTAACTACAAAGTTATTATTATGTTTTTCAACAGAAACTCCCGATGGAATGTGTGCCTCATCTGATGTCTCTGTATGGTCGCCTCTCAGTTCTGAACATACTGCCAGGTAAATCTAGGGAGCTCACCTGTGCATATCGGATTTCTAAAACCCGTGAACACATGATCATCAGAGAATGGAAGAAATCTATGGACATTCGCAAGGAGGTTCTTGGAAGTAACATTCAGCGAAAGGCAAGAATGGGAGACAGGCTAATCTCCATTCTCCATAATGGAGAGTCAGGGGCTATCTTGTTTTTTGTTATTTTACCTTAGAAAATGTAGTAGGTCTTAATCGAATGTAATAGGTCCTATGAGGTACAATATGTTTATTATGTGGTAATGTGTTAGAGTTGATAATGATGATCTTGAGGAGGTGTTATGTGATGTCAACGATGAAAACGATGATATTGAGGAGGTGTTATATGACAATGATGTATTATGATGCTAAGTTGTTAATGATATGATGATGATGATGATATTATTATATCATTGGGTGAAAGAACCGCGGATTAGTTTCAAGTGGATGGACATCCACTTGAAACTAGTCCACGGTTCTTTCACCCCATGATGTAGTAACTCATTATGATGTAAAAACAATCTCTAAATTCCTGTTGTATGAATACTTGTGTAAAGGTGTATGAATACAAGATGAAATAGAAAAGAAATAAAATACTAAATAGTAGTAGTAGCGCGGGTTAGGAGAAGCGCTACTACTAATTAACAGTAGCGATGTTCTAAAGAACCGCTGCTACTAAGTCAATTTAGCAGTAGCGTGGGTCAAGCCACGCTATTGCTAAGCATTAGCTGTAGCGCCTTATCAGTAGCGCTTCTGCCCGCGCTACTGATAGGCCCAAAACCCGCGCTGCTGCTAGGCTTTTCCCTAGTAGTGTATGTTTGAGTTGTGTTGTGCAACAAACTCTCTTTGTCCCCTTTTAAAATTTCTTAGAACTCGAACTTTGCGAGAGATATTTCTTCTTGAACCGGATGTTAAACCGAATATTGAGAGCTTCAAAGCTTTATGGGAGACATCTTTCCCTTGAACCGGATCTTAAACCGGAATCTTCATTTTCAGCCAGAAATTTTCTGGCGACCTTTAAACTGCCAATACTTACTGAGTCATGTCGTCATAGCCCCCGAGTCTTAAGACGACTCAAAAAGTTGGCTTGAGATTCTTCATATTTGACCGTGATATAAACTGGTATGAACTCAGTAATATAATAGGCCCTTTTGCAGTAGACCACTTGCCCTGCATTATAAAACTTGCAAGTCGGAGTAATTGCTCTTTTAAAGAAAACAATATAATAAAAAAATATACTGGATGGATTTCACCTAATATGTCAGGCCAGAGATTATTCACCGCGGAGTTGATGATCACCCCGGTAAAGTTGAAATCAGCCGAGTCGGCCGTGGGAACAAAATGAATCGACCGCGACGTTTGTAAACCGGTGCGGACGATTAAATTGTCCTCCACGTTGTAAACCGATGAGGACGCATGAACGGGCCGTCCGTCCATCGGGTAATATGACAGGGAGAAAAACGCCGTTGTAGAATCATTGCCAGTGCGTGCTCTATACTCGCAGTATAACAATAATTTTACCTGTATATAAAAACACCATTAGGGCAGTGTAATGGTGCTCAGAGGAATTAAAATGTACTGATAAAATATATAGGAGGGATAACACCTACTACCTTCGTCTCGGTGAATAAGTCATTCGCGTAGTTCTAGGTTGGCGATTTAACTATCTAAATATATATTATATGTGACAAAAATTATATATTTAGAAACTACATCCGTGTAGAAATCTAGTGATATACTTTTCATGACATACAACACATATCTAATCCCTCAAATCGATGACCTAGAACTACGCGAATGACTTATTCACCTGGACGGAGGTAGTAGTATTTTTGTGGGATGAACGTGGATACTAGGGATCAAAAACATATTCTGATGTGGCCCTAGCACCGTATCCCATGTTTCTCTGTACGATGACAAACCGGTTGCAGCACCAGTTGATTTTGTGAACAGTAGCAGGTGTAATTGATCCAACTTGCCTCTGCCCCCTACCGCGTTGGTTTTCACATGCAGAGACAACAGCCTTCTGATTAAAATTGCCTAAGAAATAGTGCCATGCTGGATATGCATGCATGTCTTCTTAAACCGGGCGAGGCCCACAGTGGTGAGGATTTGCACTTTCTGCGATGTGCCGCCCAGCTGCTACTCTCATCTTCTACTTCTTCTCCGATGACGAGTCTGACTTGTCTTTAATCCAGGACGCCCAGGGAGCAGGTGCAGCGACTTGGCATCTTCGTCAGGCCTTTGCGCGAGGTAATGGTTAGCATCCGATGGCCCGCCTGCTGCAGAATTAATAAACCGGTGAAACAGCTCATGGCAGCGGCTTAAGGCTGTGGAGTTGAGTGGAGACGCGGCGGATTGTATGGCGAATCGCGGCGGGAGTAAGCCGACGAGGTATTGGCGAGGGTCAGCGACAAGCGACTCTCGTGGCGACTCAGGTCGAGTGGAGTTGCACGGCGTGGAGGCACATAAGGAAGAGGCGGCCAGCGGTGGCTCACCCACAGAACTGACAGGGCACGAGGCAGCGCAGTCCGGCATATGCGCAGAAGCAGTTAGTGGCACAATGAGCCGGCAAGAGGCATAGTAGCAGGAGCAAGGCTCGGTGGCTGGTCCGGGACTTGGTGCAGCGAGGTCGAGGACCGCAGCGGTGGGATTCCACAGCGGCTCGTGCAGGGGCATGGTAAACCGGACGGAGCGAACACGCAGTTAGGAGGCTCAGGCAGCACAGCGACTTGGAGTTGAGGTGAAGCACGCGGGTGAACTAACCCACAGTGGGAGCGGCGCAAGCTAGTAGCATCGCGCAAGGGCCGTGCGGAGTGAAGCCGCGGGGGCCATGATGGCCGGTTCTGAGGTGTGAAAGCCGTATATGAAGTCGCTTTGGTCGAGGTGGCTTAACGACAACTCGGTCGGGGCAGCTCACAACACTTGGAGGCCGGTGGTTTGGGAGGCTTGGCGGCCGGCGGCTCAAAGCAGCAGCGGCAGCACCCTAGGGTGGACGACGGTGGTAGAAGATGACCCAGCATAGCAGCGTTTCAGAAGTGCAGTAGTGGCGACCGCAGGGCCCAGGCCAGCCGTAATGGCTCGGAGGCGCGGCGATATCTTGATGCAGCCCGTGAAGGCGAGGCGGACTCCGTGCGACCGAAATCTCCTCCGGGTCGTGCTTGGTTTGACCCATCAGTTTGACTATTGCCTTCCTACGTCATAGTGGATGATGGAGTAGTAGTTGATGACTAGATTTTGGTCTTTAGAGCCTGTTTGGATGCTGCCCCTGCACGCCCTACCAAATCACGGGCTAGCCAAAAAATTGGCGCAGGTTTCAGCCGCCAGCAACTCGCCAATTCAATGGCGGAAAAATGAACTGCTGAAGCTGATGCGGCCTGGGCAGCCAAATTATTGGCCCCGAACCAAACAAGTGCCCGCCCTCTGGTCAACTACCAATTTTTTGGCTTGGTTGCCGCAGGCATCGCTCCAAACATAAGGCACCCAGGCCAACCCAAAACACCCTCTTGGTGACCCCAACCAAAGCATTGGCTAGAGTACGGATATCGGAGAAAGAGGAGGGGTTCCAAGGGACCTGGAGCCACGATCTGACACAGCACCACACCAACTTGGCCAGCACGCAATTGAAAAAATGTGATCCGAGTTTTCCAAAGCCCCACATAAATGACAGAATTCAGAGCCAGGCCCATTGCGTTTTTTAATCTGGTCAACAGTCGGCAGGCGACCACGAAAAGCTTGCCAAAGGAAAATTCTAATCTTAGGTGGGACTTTGGACTTCCAAACACAAGAAAATCTGGATGAAGAAATACCACCAATAAGTCTAGAATAAAGCGACTTGACCGAAAATCTACCAAAGGCCGAGTGGGGCCAGACAACCTCGTCGGCCGACTCCGAGAGCAAGGGGAAGAGGGCAGAGAGAGTTTGCCAGTCTTCCAACTCTTCAGGAGACAGGGCCCGACGAAAGGCCAAATCCCAGTGATTAGCCGCCACCTCCGCGATGGAGATAGCCGGGTTAGGACAGTAGGAAAACAGAACCGGAAAGCGCTCAGCAAGGGGGGCATCTCCCGTCCACCAGTCCAGCCAAAAGCGGACGGACGTCCCATTGCCAACATTAAATTTAACATGCTCTAGGAAAATAGGTCGAACTTTGACGAGGGATTTCCAAAATTGAGAGCCGCGTCTCGCGGTAGCAAACAGCGGGTTAGAGAGAGGAAAGTATTTCGCCTTAAGGATCGAAAGCCAGAGCGAGTCGGGCCCAAAAGTTAAAATTTTCCACCACCACTTGATAAGCAAACATAAGTTCATCACTCGGGCATTGATAATACCTAACCCACCACGGTTTTTAGGCCTACACATAAGCTGCCACTTGACTAATCTATATTTCTGTTTATTATCTGCGGAATTCCAATAGAAGGCTCCCCTATGTTTGTCAAAGCCAGCATGCACGCCATCCGTGAGAAGATAGAAGCCCATAAGAAACATGGGGAGAGAGGATAAGCATGAGTTAATTAGAGCGACTTTGCCAGCGTTAGTCTTATATCTGCCTCTCCAAGGAAGCACCCTGTTCCCCACTATAGCAACCGCCGGAGCGAAGTCTTTAGCATGGAGCACACCCGGAGAGATAGGAAGGCCTAGGTATTTAAAGGGGAAAGAGCCCAAAGAACAGCTCAGGAGCCTGGCAACCCGCAGGGCTTCCGTCTCAGCCACACCTGTGACCAAGACCTCACTTTTGGCGAAGTTAATCTTGAGTCCCGAAACAGCTTCGAAACATAACAGGATGAATTTAAGATTAGCAATGCAGGTGTCATCCAACTCCACCAAGATAATTATATCATCCGCGTACTGCAAGTGGGAAACACCTTCCGGAAGTAGATGGGAGATTACAGGGGTAATGTGCCCACAACGGGCCGCCCTGGAAAGCATGCACGAGAAGGCATCGGCCACAAAATTGAAGAGAACGGGGGAGGCAGGGTCCCCTTGGCGCAAACCCCTACCATTAGCGAAGAAATTACTAACAGCACCATTAACCGAGACGGCTGTATGGCCACCCGAGACCATCTGCATGATACGATGAACATAGGCACCGTCGAAGCCTTTAGCAAGAAGGACCTGCTTGAGGAAGGTCCAGCTCACAGAGTCGTAGGCTTTCTCGAAATCTAACTTAAGGATAACCGCTTTAGCTCTCCGAATGTGAAGGTCGTGAACAATCTCATGAAGGGATAGGATACCGTCCAGGATGAAACGCCCTTTGATAAAAGCAGATTGAAAGGGACTAATAACTCTATGGGCCACCGGCGACAAACGATTCGCAAAGCCTTTAGCCGGGAATTTGGCAAAATTGTTAATCATAGCAATAGGTCGGAATTGGGAAATAACATCAGCACCCTTAACCTTGGGGATTAGGGTAATCATAGCATAATTCAAGCGGGAGATATTGACAGTGCCAAGGCAAAAGCCCTGGATAACGTTACAGACCAGCTGTTTCAACTGTGGCCAGAATTTTCGAAAGAAATGAATAGAAAAGTCGTATGGCCCAGAAGCAGCATTGGGATTAGCAGAGTTAACAACCTCCCAGATTTCCTGATCAGAGAGGGGGATCATCAAGGAGGCATTCTCCTCAGGAGAGATTTTAAGGCCAAAGTCCTAGAGGGAGGGAGCTATAGATAGGCCCGATGGAGGTTTAGCCCCCAATAGTGATGAGAAGAAGTTCACCACATGAGCCATAATAACAGAATGCTCCGATGATACAACACCTTTAATGCGCAGGCTATTAATATCACACCGTCTACGCCTGCCGTTCGCGATCGCAAAGAAATACGCCATAGGGGAGTCACCTTTTAGGGTCCAGTTAAGAGTCCCCCGTTGGCGCCAGTAAATCTCATCCTGATGGTGAAGCTGCAATAAGGCAGCCTCAAGATTATACCGAACCGCCCAACCATCTTCGGAAAGCCCAATCGAATCAGCCGCACGATCCAGCGACAGGATCTGGTCCTCATGGAAGGATTTGGTACGACGATCCTCCGACGCACGGTTCCGAGCCCAACCTCTGAGGAATTTACGCAAGTTATAGGAATACGCATGCCAATCATCTAGAGGCCCAAAAGAGCGAGCATTAGAAGCTAGAGAAAGGGAGATCTTCGACGCAACCAAATCAACAAAGCCATCTACCGCCAACGAGGAAGCATCAAATTGGAATCTAGCCGGAGGTCTGAGGCTAACGGAGCCATCATCAACAATTAGGGGGGTATGATCGGAACCGATAATGCATTTAGCAAAAAGAGAGGCCCTAGGAAATAAGGAATCCCACCTGGGACAAAGGAAAACTCTGTCAAGCACCGATCTAATAGGAGTTGTCTGATGGTTAGACCAGGTAAAACGAGCTCCCCCCCGAGGTAGCTCACGAATAGCATTGGCACTAATGAAATCGTTAAAGGCATTAGCCAGCGGCCAGGAGAAGATATCATTACTTTTATCATTAGGGCCCCGTAGCAGATTAAAATCTCCACCGATAACCATCGGTAAGGTACAGGCATCGATCTTCAGCGAAAGCTCATTAAGGAATAAAGTAGACAGGGAGTGATCCGCAGGGCCATAGACGACGATAAACTCACAAAGAGTGTTCTGAGCTTTAAGGGAGAGAACAACGCTGGCCCAAAATATCCCATGATCAAAAGCAACAAAATCGAAAATATCTTTGTTGGCCCCTATCAAAATCCCGCCCGAGTGCCCCACAGTAGGTAAAAAGTTCCAGTAGAATTTGTCCATACCCACAATAGCCGACAGTTCACTAGGGGAGAAGGATTCCTTGAAAGTTTCTACCAGCCCCATAAAATGAATCGAGTTAGATCGAACCAGATCTTTAAGTTGGTCACGGCGCCCCCTAGCACCGAACCCCCTAATGTTCCAGAATAGCGCCCACATTTATAAGAAAGGTTTTTGATTCGAAGGCTCGACCTGCAAGGAGCCACGCAGGGTTTAGCACGTTTATTGATGCCCCTTTTAGACAAGTTGGATTGGGGCTGGCCACTACCAGTGCCCGCGTCCATTGCCGAACCACTACTAGACGCCCCTGGCAGAGAGGCAACTGCCTCTTTGGCTTTGGCAATGGCAGCCTGAGCCATCTCGTTAGCCCGAATAACAGAAAGAAGAGAACTAGGAGAGCCAACAGAAGAATCAACCACCACCCCCACATCCGACATAATATTTAAAAGATGATCATCCGAAAGAGAAGGAAGAACCAATCGAACCGGAGAAACAACAGCGGGGGGGGGGGGGGGGGGGGACGGGGGATGTACCTGTGGGGGGAAGATCCTTCGCCGCAACACGTTTTTCAGCCCGCTCCAGAATAGGGACACCAGAATTGGCCACCCGCCTGCCTTTGCGCGCCGTGGACATAGGGGAACGGATCGCAGGCGACCGCGCCGCAGGAGATCCAACATGGTGGTCCGAGCGTGACATAGAGCCCAAATCATGATCAAGACGCCGACAGATCCCTGCCATAGATTGTTTCGAACCCGAAGAGTTCCAGCTCTTAGCCGAGAATTTGCACACTGAGGATTTCTTCTTCCGAAGGGACTGGGCTTCCACCACATCGCGAACCGGTGAGGCCGGGAGATCTTCAATCCCAGATCGAGTGGGGGAGAGCGGGCGGGCAGGGAGGTTGGAGCAGGCACCAGAGACGGGGGTAGCAGAGCAGGGCGGAAACTTTGATGTATCAGCACCAGCAGCAGGAACATTGGGAGCATCAGACGGGACAACCAAATCATCATGAGGGGCAACACCAGAGGGAGCTTGAGATTGAAACAATTCACGTTCAGAGTCTGCCAGACCATCCCATTCAGACTGGGTGAAGTGGAGGTTACACCCATTGCTCTGATTGGGGCCACCCTACGATCCATCCCCCTCTTTATCATGCTTATCCGAAGGGAGAGAAGGGGGAGGAGGGGGAGGTGAAGACTGAAAGGCAGCCGCCCCCTCCACCCGCACCCGAAGCTTGATACCATTGGGAGATGGGAAGATATCAATCGAGCTATGCACCCATTCAGGATCCAGAACCCAAACCTTCATCCGAGCAGGCCCCACCTTGTTCAGAGAATCTTCATCCACTTCGATGGGCTTCCCAATCAGCACCCCAAAAGGCAGGAGAAAAGCAGACGAACGGAGAGCAGCAGGCAGATCATCAATCAGAACCCAGATTTGAGAGAGTGGCCCGACCGCCGTACCACTGCAAGAAGCCGCTTTAACAGAAACCACCAATTGATTGAGGGGAAGGGTGAAGCTAGTGCATGAGGCAATCATCCGCAAACATTCTTTGGAAGGAAACACCACCGAGAACTCAAAATCAGACAGCTGCACCACTTGCCAGTCCCATCCAGCCTCATCCCAAATGCGAAGCCCTTCCAGAAGAGTATGAGGCGAGATCTTTTGATCCTTGACCATAACAATCGCAGCATTAGACAGAGCAGGTGCCACCTCCCGAACAGGAAGGTCGCCATCAAATGCGAAAAAGGAGCAGCTAGGGAGACCCGAACCAAACTAGATGACCGCGGGAGGTTTCTGCCTAGCCATGCAGTTGACCGTGAGGTGACCATCAGAACGACAAATCAAGCAGAATGGAGGGTTGGTGCAGCGAGATTGGAAATGTCTGGGCCTGTGGCAGGCGAAACACGTGAGCGCCGAGGGGTTGGACTGGGAGGCCGAGGTTGGGCGGGAGTGCGTAGGTGGCGGGGGGGGGGGGGGAGGATCCCGTCACCCATCCCCGGAGAAGGAGGCGCCCCAGAAGCCGGACCGGGCGGCCGACGCGCCAGCCCCGCGAAGGACCGAGGCGGCGGCCGAAAGCCCGCACCCACCCCAGCGGAACGGGGCAGAGGGGGAGGGCACGACAGAGCGTCAGGACCGCGACCCCCACCCTGAGCAGGAAGGGAGGCAGAAGAAGAGGACACACCGCCGCCAGAAGCCACCGCCGCTTCCCACGGATCCAGCGCCGGAGATGGAGAGTGACCAGATCCAGAACCCTGCGGGCCGGATCCAAGCGCACCCACCCTCTCCGAGAGCTGCCCTGGAGCCTGGGCCACACGGTCACGAGCCGCCTGCTCCGCCTCCAACTTGGAGCGGAGCGAAGCCTCGAGCTCCAGATCCACCGCGGAAGAAGGGGAGTCCTCACGGCGGCGCTTGTTGCCCGAGGGCGCCTCGCAAGAAGAGCCGCGCGACTTGTCCATGGAGATCACCGCCGCAAAAGGAAGAAGGAGGGGTGGAGGAGGGGAGGATCTAATGAGGCGACGAATGGGGAGACGGTGGCGGCGCAGATCGGAAGCGGAAGCCGGAAACCCTAGCAAGGGGGAGAGAGAGCCGCGGGGGATCCATAAATAGCCCGTCCGAGCCGTGCCCACCTGGGCCCGACTCGCAACATGGGCCAAGCGAGGCTGGGGAGCAGGAGCTGGGGAGATGGGCCCAACTGGGCCGGACGGAACCAGAGGAGGGAAATCTGTCACTGAAGACAGAGGGGGGGGGGGGGGAGAGGTAGGCCCACCAGATGGCGGCAAACCACACGGCCCAGCAGGCCCACCCAAGGGGACAGCCCGCGGCCCGGTGGCCGCCGCGGAGAGAGCTAGATCTAGGTTACACGAAGCCACCAGCGCCCCCGCCGACGCCACCGCCGGCGACGCGGGCGCCGCAGAGGTCGAAGGAGAGATGGAAGGGGAGCCACCAAGCTCCCCGACAGGCGCCCTGCCCAGGACACCAAGATCAAGCGACGGAGTAGCAAACTTACCAACCTTACGCCGCCGCCGAGAGACCCGAATCCAGCCCTCATCCGATGAAGAAGAGGCAGCCGCCAGCCGACCCCGGCCACCAGGGGCGAACTTGCGAGGACGAAGCACGGCGGGAGGCACCACCGCCCCCCCAGCAGCGGGCACGAGACCACAGGCAGAGGAGGCCGGCGATAGCGAGACCTCCTCATCGGACGAGAGGGCCCAGAAACGAGATCCGAGCACCGGCAGCGGAGAGGACAGGGGGGAAAACCCCACCCGCGGGGAGCCAGGGGAGGGGAGAGAAAGCCCACCTGCTAGGCGAGAGGGGGAGGACCGGGCAGCGACCGGCGAGCCAACGCGTGGAGCAGGGTGGCCGGGGCTTGGAGGGGAGGAGGGGGAGGATGAGGCGGAGAGGGAGGGGGAAGGAGCCATCGCCTGTACCTCTTACTCTTCTCCTAGCATTTGATTCCTTCACCCTTTCCTAGCTCCGCTAGACTTAGCAATTTGAAGAAAAACAAAATCTGAACCACAAGAAGCCTCCACGTAGGAAGTACTAAACTAGTACTCGAATTAATGATGTGGCTTGGGTCTTTCACGTGGAGGTGCAGCAGCAACGTAGCCTGATGCGTCTCGGTACTTGCATCCTGTAGATAGATCAGCAGCCTCGGGTGCAAGCGACGACCGGGCAAATCAACTTCGTGTCAATCTCGGTTACAGAAGCGTGCACAAGGAAAATTCTGTCGGTCTTGGTCGTGTAGAAATCGATCCAATGGATCGTCGATCGTCAGAGGCACGTGCGGCGGCGGCGGCGCGCAGAACATCGAACCCCAATCCCTCGATCTCAAATCTCGTATCTCCCAATCTCCAAATTAAATCATAATTATGAACATAAAACCGATGAACGTGCCGGCTCTGTCCAAGGCTATCTCATGCCGGGTTATCCTATGCGCTTTTGTGCTGGCACTTTTTCCATCTGATATATCGCTACCTTCTTGATCCCTGAAGAGATCCCTCCAAGAACTCAACACCACCGTGCGCAAGCCCCATGGTGGGCGCAAACTGTCGTGGAATTATCACGTCAGATGTCCTTAGTGTCCGGACTTAGTCGCGAAGCCAATGCATCTATGTGGTAGCTTGAGAGGGGATGATCGGGATGAGAGACGCAACAGACGGGACAAGGATTTAGACAGCTTCGCGCCCCGGGAAACATCATCAGGTAATATCCCTAAATGTTGTTTGTGGCTAGGTCTTATTTATGCTCATGAGGGAGTCGCTGGTAAACCGGCTCTTTGTGTCTATCCCTAGGGATTGTTTCCTATTGCCCTCTCCCTCTTTGGGGAGCCCTGCACCTCCTTATATATGTTAAAAGGGGCGGTTTACATGACTAGTCCTAGTAGGATTAGGATTACTCTATTACAAGTGGAGTCCTAGTCTTGCTTCCTTTGTAGGAGAATAATCCTTGTGCTTTCTTCATAAACCGGCCCACCATAACATGATCCGGCCTTCCATAAACCGCCTTCTGGGCCACCGGGTCTTGTCGTTCCTCTGACCCACTCGCCGGGTCACCCATGTGACTCTAGGCTCGGGCGGGTCACTTAGTGAGTCGTCCAGTCTGGCCGGGTTATACTTCCGGCCGGGTTACACCACGGGGTATATCCCCGACACAACCTCTAATGTTAGAGAGCCCGTGCAGCGGGCCTTTACGCCTGGTATTACTCCTTTAAAGGTAGTACTGCTTTGGCTGATTCTTGACGGGTCTATCACCATCTTGCGGGCAGTGTCCTGATATATCAGATTAAGACTACTGCCGCCGTCCATGAGGACTCGAGTGAGATGGTATCCGTCAACTATTGTATCGAGCACCAAGGCAGCCGAACCTCCGTGGCGGATACTAGTCGGATGATCCCTGTGATCGAAAGTGATCGGGCAGGCTGACCATGGGTTGAATTTGGGGGCGACAGTCTCTACAGCGTATACGTCTTGTAGTGCGCGTTTGCGCCTCCTCTTTGGTATGTGGGTTGCGTAAATCATGTTCACTGTTTTGACCTCTGGTGGGAATTTCTTCTGTCCCCCGGTGTTCGGCTGGCGAGGTTCGTCCTCGTCTTCACTTGGTGGCTCCCTCCCCTTGTGTTCGGCGTTTAGCTTGCCGGCCTGCTTGAAGACCCAGCATTGTCTGTTGGTGTGATTCACAGATTTTTTGGGGGTGACATGAATCTGACATGATATGTCTAGAATTTTATTTAGGCTGGACGGTCCATCTCTGCATCCTTTATACGGCTTTTTCCGTTGACCGGGTCAAGAGCCCCTGAATCCGGCGTTTATCGTCGTGTTGTTTGTGTTGGAGATATGCCCTAGAGGCAATAATAAAAGTATTATTATATTTCATTGTTCATGATAATTGTCTTTTATTCATGCTATAACTGTATTATCCGGAAATCGTAATACACGTGTGAATACATAGACCACAATATGTCCCTAGTGAGCCTCTAGTTGACTAGCTTGTTGTGATCAATAGATAGTCATGGTTTCCTGGCTATGGACATTGGATGTCGTTGATAACGGGATCACATCATTAGGAGAATGATGTGATGGACAAGACCCAATCCTAAGCATAGCACAAAGATCGTGTAGTTCGTTTGCTAGAGCTTTTCCAATGTCAAGTATCTCTTCCTTTGACCATGAGATCGTGTAACTCCCGGATACCGTAGGAGTGCTTTGGGTGTATCAAACGTCACAACGTAACTGGGTGACTATAAAGGTGCACTACAGGTATCTCTGAAAGTGTCTGTTGGGTTGACACGGATCGAGACTGGGATTTGTCACTCCGTATGACGGAGAGGTATCTCTAGCCCCACTCGGTAATGCATCATCATATTGAGCTCAAAGTGACCAAGTGGTTGGTCACAGGATCATGCATTATGGTACGAGTAAAGTGACTTGCCGGTAACGAGACTGAACAAGGTATTGGGATACCGACGATCGAGTCTCGGGCAAGTAACGTACCGATTGACAAAGGGAATTGTATACGGGGTTTGATCGAATCCTCGACATCGTGGTTCAACCGATGAAATCATTGAGGAGCATGTGGGAGCCAACATGGGTATCCAGATCCCGCTGTTGGTTATTGCCCGAGAGTCGTCTCGGTCATGTCTGCATGTCTCCCGAACCCGTAGTGTCTACACACTTAAGGTTTGGTGACGCTAGGGTTGTATGAATATGAGTATGCAGCATAACGAATGTTGTTCGGAGTCCCGGATGAGATCCCGGACGTGACGAGGAGTTTCGGAATGGTCGGGAGGTAAAGAATAATATATAGGAAGTGATATTTCGGCCATCGGGAAAGTTTCGGGGTCACCCGGTAATGTATCGGGACCACCGGAAGGGTCCCGGGGGTCCACCGGGTGGGGCCACCCATCCCGGAGGGCCCCACGGGCTGAAGTGGGAGGGGAGCCAACCCATAGTGGGCTGGTGCGCCCCCTAGGCCCACCCCCTGCGCCTAGGGTTGAAACCCTAGGGTGGGGGGGGGGGGGCGCACCACATGCCTTGGGGGGCACTCCTCCCCCCTTGGCCGCCGCTCCCTTGGGAAATTCAATCTCCCAGGGCCGGCGCCCCCCCTGGGGGCCTATATAAAGGAGGGCAGGGGGGAGGGCAGCCGCACCCTTGTGCTTGGCGCCTCCCTCCCCCTGCAACACCTCGTCCTCCTCCCGTAGTCGCTTGGCGAAGCCCTGCTGGAGTTCTGCTGCATCCACCACCACGCCGTCGTGCTGCTGGATCATCATCAACCTCTCCTTCCCCCTTGCTAGATCAAGAAGGAGGAGACGTCTCCCGTCCTGTACGTGTGTTGAACGCGGAGGTGCTGTCCGTTCAGCACTTGGACATCGGTGATCTGAATCACGTCGAGTACGACTCCATCATCACCATCCCCTTGAAAGCTTCCGCACGCGATCTACAAGTGGTATGTAGATGCAAACTCACTCCCTTGACTCGTTGCTTAGATGAACTCATAGATGGATCTTGGTGAAACCGTAGGAAAATTTTTAATTTTCTGCAACGTTCCCCAACAGTGGCATCATGAGCTAGGTCTATGCGTAGTTCTCTAGTGCACGAGTAGAACACAATTTTGTTGTGGGCGTGGATCTTGTCAACTTGCTTGCCACTACTAGTCTTTTCTTGCTTCAGCGCTATTGTGGGATGAAGCGGCCCGGACCAACCTTACACGTACGCTTACGTGAGACCGGTTCCACCGATTGACATGCACTAGTTGCATAAGGTGGCTGGCGGGTGTCTGTCTCTCCCACTTTAGTTGAAGCGGATTCGATGAAAAGGGTCCTTATGAAGGGTAAATAGAAGTTGACAAAATCACGTTGTGGTTATTCGTAGGTAAGAAAATGTTCTTGCTAGAACCCAATTGCAGCCACATAAAAGATGCAACAACAATTAGAGGACGTCTAACTTGTTTTTGCAGCGATTGTTCATGTGATGTGATATGGCCAGAAGTTGTGATGAATGATGAATTGTGATGTATGAGATCATGTTCTTGTAATAGGATTCACGACTTGCATGTCGATGAGTATGACAACCGGCAGGAGCCATAGGAGTTGTCTTTATTTTTTGTATGACCTGCGTGTCATTGAAGAACGCCATGTAAACTACTTTACTTTATTGCTAAACGCATTAGCCATAGAAGTAGAAGTAGTCGTTGGCGTGACAACTTCATGAAGACACGATGATGGAGATCATGATGATGGAGATCATGGTGTCAAGCCGGTGACAAGATGATCATGGAGCCCCGAAGATGGAGATCGATGGAGCTATATGATATTGGCCATATCATGTCACAACTATATAATTGCATGTGATGTTTATTATGTTTATGCATCTTGTTTACTTAGGACGACGGTAGTAAATAAGATGATCCCTTACAAAAATTTCAAGAAGTGTTCTCCCCTAACTGTGCACCGTTGCTACAGTTCGTCGTTTCGAAGCACCACGTGTTGATCGGGTGTGATAGATCCTTACGTTGACATACAACGGTTGTAAGACAGTTTTACACAGCAAAACACTTAGGGTTAACTTGACGAGCCTAGCATGTATAGACATGGCCTCGGAACACGGAGACCGAAAGGTCGAACATGAGTCGTATGGAAGATACGATCAACATGAAGATGTTCACCGACGATGACTAGTCCGTCTCACGTGATGATCGGACACGGCCTAGTCGACTTGGATCGTGTAACACTTAGATGACTAGAGGGATGTCTAATCTGAGTGGGAGTTCATAATTTGATTAGATGAACTTAATTATCATGAACTTAGTCTAAAACCTTTGCAAATATGTCTTGTAGATTAAATGGCCAACACTCATGTCAACATGAACTTCAACGCGTTCCTAGAGAAAACCAAGCTGAAAGATGATGGCAGCAACTATACGGACTGGGTCCGGAACCTGAGGATCATCCTCATAGCTGCCAGGAAGCAATATGTCCTAGAAGGACCGCTAGGTGACGCTCCCGTCCCAGAGAACCAAGACGTTATGAACGCTTGGCAAACTCGTGCTGATGATTACTCCCTCGTTCAGTGCGGCATGCTTTACAGCTTAGAACGGGGGCTCCAAAAGCGTTTTGAGAATCACGAAGCATATGAGATGTTCGAAGAGCTGAAACTAGTTTTCCAAGCTCATGCCCGGGTCGAGAGATATGATGTCTCCGACAAGTTCTATAGTTGTAAAATGGAGGAAAACAGTTCTGTCAGTGAGCACATACTCAAGATGTCTGGGTTGCACAACCGTATGACCCTACTGAACATTAACCTCCCAGATGAGGCGGTCATTGACAGAATCCTCCCGTCGCTCCCACCAAGCTACAAGAGCTTTGTGATGAACTACAACATGCAGGGGAAGGTGAAGACCATTCCTTAAGTGTTCTCAATGCTGAAGTCAGCAGAGGCTGAAATCAAGAAAGAACATCAAGTGTTGATGGTCAATAAGACCACTAAGTTCAAGAAGGGCAAGGGCAAGAAGAACTTCAAGAAGGACGGCAAGGATGTTGCCGCGCCCGGTAAGCCAGTTACCGGGAAGAAGTCAAAGAATGGACCCAAGCCTGAGACTGAGTGCTTTTATTGCAAGGGGAAGGGTCACTGGAAGCGGAACTGCCCCAAATACTTAGCGGATAAGAAGGCCGGCAACACCAAAGGTATATTTGATATACATGTAATTGATGTGTACCTTACCAGTACTCGTGGTAACTCCTGGGTATTTGATACCGGTGCCGTTGCTCATATTTGTAACTCACAGCAGGAGCTGCGGAATAAACGGAGACTGGCGAAGGACGAGGTGACGATGCGCGTCGGGAATGGTTCCAGAGTCGATGTGATCGCCGTTGGCACGCTGCCTCTACATTTACCTACGGGATTAGTTTTGAACCTTAATAATTGTTATTTAGTGCCAAGTTTGAGCATGAACATTGTATCAGGATCTCGTTTAATATGAGATGGCTACTCATTTAAATCCAAGAATAATGGTTGTTCTATTTATATGAGAGATATGTTTTATGGTCATGCTCCGATGGTCAATGGTTTATTCTTGATGAATCTCGAGCGTAATATTACACATGTTCATAGTGTAGATGCCAAAAGATGTAAAGTTGATAACGATAGTCCCACATATTTGTGGCACTGCCGCCTTGGTCACATTGGTGTCAAGCGCATGAAGAAGCTCCATGCTAATGGACTTTTAGAGTCTCTTGATTATGAATCGTTTGACACATGCGAACTATGCCTCATGGGCAAAATGACCAAGACTCCGTTCTCCGGAACAATGGAGCGAGCAACCAACTTGTTGGAAATCATACATACCGATGTGTGCGGTCCAATGAGCGTTGAGGCTCGCGGAGGATATCGTTGTGTTCTCACTCTCACTGATGACTTGAGTAGATATGGGTATGTCTACTTAATGAAACACAAGTCTGAGACCTTTGAAAAGTTCAAGGAATTTCAGAATGAGGTAGAGAATCAACGTGACCGAAAGATAAAGTTCCTACGATCAGATCGTGGAGGAGAATACTTAAGTCACGAATTTGGTACACACTTAAGGAAATGTGGAATCGTTTCACAACTCACGCCGCCTGGAACACCTCAGCGTAACGGTGTGTCCGAACGTCGTAATCGCACTCTATTAGATATGGTGCGGTCTGTGATGTCTCTTACCGATTTACCGCTATCATTTTTGGAATACGCTCTAGAGACAGCTACATTCACTTTAAATAGGGCACCGTCTAAATCCGTTGAGATGACACCATATGAATTATGGTTTGGGAAGAAACCTAAGCTGTCGTTTCTAAAAGTTTGGGGATGCGATGCTTATGTCAAGAAACTTCAACCTGAAAAGCTCGAACCCAAGTCGGAAAAATGCGTCTTCACAGGATACCCTAAGGAAACTGTCGGGTATACCTTCTACTTAAGATCCGAGGGCAAGATCTTTGTTTCCAAGAACGGATGCTTTCTGGAAAAAAGAGTTTCTCTCGAAAGAAGTAAGTGGGAGGAAAGTAGAACTCAATGAAGTACTACCTCTCGAACGGGAAAGTGGTGCAGCTCAGGAAAATGTTCCTGTGATGCCCACACCAACTGAAGAGGAAAACAATGATGATGATCAAGGTACTTCGGATCAAGTTGCTACTGAACTTCATAGGTCCACAAGGACACGTTCCGCACCAGAGTGGTACGGCAACCCTGTCCTGGAAATCATGTTGTTAGACAACGGTGAACCTTCAAACTATGAAGAAGCGATGGCGGGCCCAGATTCCAACAAATGGCTTGAAGCCATGAAATCCGAGATAGAATCCATGTATGAAAACAAAGTATGGACTTTGACAGACTTGCCTGATGATCGGCGAGCGATAGAAAACAAATGGATTTTTAAGAAGAAGACGGACGCGGATGGTAATGTTACCATTTATAAGGCTCGACTTGTCGCTAAGGGTTATCGACAAGTTCAAGGGATTGACTACGACGAGACATTCTCTCCCATAGCGAAGCTGAAGTCCGTCCGAATCATGTTAGCAATTGCCGCATACTATGATTATGAGATATGGCAGATTGACGTCAAAACGGCATTCCTTAACGGACATCTTAAGGAAGAGCTGTATATGATGCAGCCGGAAGGTTTTGTCGATCCTAAGGACGCTAACAAAGTATGCAAGCTCCAGCGATCCATTTATGGGCTGGTGCAAGCATCTCAGAGTTGGAACTTTCGCTTTGATGAGATGATCAAAGCGTTTGGGTTTATGCAGACTTATGGAGAATCCTGCGTTTACAAGAAAGTGAGTGGGAGCTCTGTAGCATTTCTCATATTATATGTAGATGACATACTCTTGATGGGAAATGATATAGAACTTTTGGATAGCATTAAGGCCTACTTGAATAAATGTTTTTCAATGAAGGACCTTGGAGAAGCTGCTTATATATTAGGCATCAAAATCTATAGAGATAGATCGAGACGCCTCATAGGTCTTTCACAAAGCACATACCTTGATAAGATTTTGAAAAGGTTCAAAATGGATCAGTCCAAGAAAGGGTTCTTGCCTATGTTACAAGGTGTGAGATTGAGCTCGGCTCAGTCACCGACCACGGCAAAGGATAAAGAAGAGATGAGTGTCATCCCCTATGCTTCAGCCATAGGATCTATTATGTATGCCATGCTGTGTACCAGACCTGATGTAAACCTTGCCGTAAGTTTGGTAGCAAGATACCAAAGTAATCCCGACAAGGAACACTGGACAGCGGTCAAGAATATCCTGAAGTACCTGAAAAGGACAAAGGACATGTTTCTCGTTTATGGAGGAGACGAAGAGCTCGTCGTAAAGGGTTACGTCGACGCTAGCTTCGACTCAGATCTGGATGATTCTAAGTCACAAACCGGATACGTGTATATGTTGAATGGTGGAGCAGTAAGCTGGTGCAGCTGCAAGCAGAGTGTCGTGGCGGGATCTACGTGTGAAGCGGAGTACATGGCAGCCTCGGAGGCAGCGCATGAAGCAATTTGGGTGAAGGAGTTCATCACCGACCTAGGAGTCATACCCAATGCGTCGGGGCCGATCAAACTCTTCTGTGACAACACTGGAGCTATTGCCCTAGCCAAGGAGCCCAGGTTTCACAAGAAGACCAGGCACATCAAGCGTCGTTTCAACTCCATCCGTGAAAATGTTCAAGATGGAGATATAGATATTTGCAAAGTACATACGGATCTGAATGTCGCAGATCCGTTGACTAAACCTCTCTCACGAGCAAAACATGATCAACACCAGAACTCTATGGGTGTTCGATTCATCACAATGTAACTAGATTGGTGACTCTAGTGCAAGTGGGAGACTGTTGGAAATATGCCCTAGAGGCAATAATAAAAGTATTATTATATTTCATTGTTCATGATAATTGTCTTTTATTCATGCTATAACTGTATTATCCGGAAATCGTAATACACGTGTGAATACATAGACCACAATATCTCCCTAGTGAGCCTCTAGTTGACTAGCTCGTTGTGATCAATAGATAGTCATGGTTTCCTGGCTATGGACATTGGATGTCGTTGATAACGGGATCACATCATTAGGAGAATGATGTGATGGACAAGACCCAATCCTAAGCATAGCACAAAGATCGTGTAGTTCGTTTGCTAGAGCTTTTCCAATGTCAAGTATCTCTTCCTTTGACCATGAGATCGTGTAACTCCCGAATACCGTAGGAGTGCTTTGGGTGTATCAAATGTCACAACGTAACTGGGTGACTATAAAGGTGCACTACAGGTATCTCCGAAAGTGTCTGTTGGGTTGACACGGATCGAGACTCGGATTTGTCACTCCGTATGACGGAGAGGTAACTCTGGGCCCACTCGGTAATGCATCATCATATTGAGCTCAAAGTGACCAAGTGGTTGGTCACGGGATCATGCATTACGGTACGAGTAAAGTGACTTGCCGGTAACGAGATTGAACAAGGTATTGGGATACCGACGACCGAGTCTCGGGCAAGTAACGTACCGATTGACAAAGGGAATTGTATACGGGGTTTGATCGAATCCTCGACATCGTGGTTCAACCGATGAAATCATCGAGGAGCATGTGGGAGCCACCATGGGTATCCAGATCCCGCTGTTGGTTATTGCCCGAGAGTCGTCTCGGTCATGTCTGCATGTCTCCCGAACCCGTAGGGTCTACACACTTAAGGTTCGGTGACGCTAGGGTTGTATGAATATGAGTATGCAGCATACCGAATGTTGTTCGGAGTCCTGGATGAGATCCCGGACGTCACAAGGAGTTTCGGAATGGTTCGGAGGTAAAGAATAATATATAGGAAGTGGTATTTCGGCCATCGGGAAAGTTTCGGAGTCAGCCGGTAATGTACCGGGACCACCGGGAGGGTCCCGGGGGTCCACCGGGTGGGGCCACCCATCCCGGAGGGCCCCACGGGCTGAAGTGGGAGGGGAGCCAGCCCATAGTGGGCTGGTACGCCCCCCTAGGCCCACCCCCTATGCCTAGGGTTGAAACCCTAGGGTGGGGGGGGGGGCGCACCACATGCCTTGGGGGGCACTCCTCCCCCCTTGGCCGCAGCCCCCTTGGGAGATTCAATCTCCCAGGGCCGGCGCCCCCCCTGGGGGCCTATATAAAGGAGGGCAGGGGGGAGGGCAGCCGCACCCTTGTGCTTGGCGCCTCCCTCCCCCTACAACACCTCGTCCTCCTCCCGTAGTCGCTTGGCGAAGCCCTGCTGGAGTTCTGCTGCATCCACCACCACGCCGTCGTGCTGCTGGATCATCATCAACCTCTCCTTCCCCCTTGCTGGATCAAGAAGGAGGAGACGTCTCCCGTCCCGTACGTGTGTTGAACGCGGAGGTGCTGTCCGTTCAGCACTTGGACATCGGTGATCTGAATCACGTCGAGTACGACTCCATCATCACCATCCCCTTGAAAGCTTCCGCACGTGAACTACAAGTGGTATGTAGATGCAAACTCACTCCCTTGACTCGTTGCTTAGATGAACTCATAGATGGATCTTGGTGAAACTGTAGGAAATTTTTTAATTTTCTGCAACGTTCCCCAACAGTCTGGGTTGTCTTCATTATTTCGACGCTTGTTTTTATTGCGTCGCGACTTCTCATTGCCATCCCTGATTTCGGATGTGCCTGGGTCGCTAGTGCTGCTGCGGGCCAACCAACTGTTCTCGCCCGCGCAAAAGCGGGTCATAAGAGTTGTTAGGGCTACCATTGTCCTCGACTTTTCTTGTCCAAGGTGTCTGGCAAGCCATTCGTCCGGACACTGTGTTTGAAAGCTGCTAAGGCTTCGGCATCCGGACAGTCGACGATTTGGTTCTTCATGGTGAGAAATCTATTCCAGAGCTTACGGGCTGACTCTCTGGGTTGTTGAATAATGTGACTCAGATCATCTGCATCCGGAGGTCGGACATATGTCCCTTAAAAATTAGCCCTGGAAGCGTCCTCGAGCTCCTCCCAACTTCCAATTGAGTTTTCGGGGAGTCTTTTCAACCAATGCCGAGCTAGTCCTTTCAACTTGAGGGGCAGGTATTTGATGGCGTCGAGATCATCTCTGCGAGCCATATGGATGTGAAGAATAAAGTCCTCAATCCAGACTGCAGGGTCTGTCGTTCCATCTTATGCCTCGATGTTTACGGGTTTAAATCCCTTTGGAAATTCGTGATCCAGTACCTCATCGGTGAAGCACAAGGGGTGTGCGGCACCCCTATATTTGGATGTGTCGTGGCATGCGTCCGACGGATGTAGTGTTCGGTGTTGATTCCGATCAGGTATTTGATCAGTATAGTCGGTTTGGTGGCCGTGATCCTGCGTAGGAGCACGCTTCCGAGATCCATAGATGGACCTGGCCATACCGACTCTTTTGTCCAGGTGCTCACGTAGATCGTGTGCTGACTTGTGTGCGGCTTCATTAGCCGCTCTATCTCGGCCATGGGGTGGTCGGTCCAGCAGATCGACCGTATTGTTTTTCGGTGGAATGGGCGCGATAGCCTTGACGTCGAATTCGGGCAGTAGCTTGCATTTTGGGTACCTCTTTGTGTGGCGATCACTGCCGTATGTTTTGTCAGTGTTGAGCAATTTGTTCCATCTGTGGTTGAGTGTATCCTGCACGGCTTTAAGCCGTTGCTTCTGCTTCTTTAAGCTCCTCACGGTGGCCATAAGTCTTCTGTGGAGGTGATCTTGTTCCAAATGCTTTGCCGGGATGACGTGTGCATCATCGTCCGGACTGTTCTCCTCTCCGGAGACAGGTTTATATGTTTTGTCTTCGGCATCACTGTGATCGAGTAGCAGCCCCCGACTATGTTCACCATCCCCTGGCTCATCCTGCTCCATCGCTAGGTCCACGGGGTCATCGTTATCTTTAGGGTCATCCGGGGTATTATTCTTTCTTGTGCCGTTATCGCTGTTTTTGCTATGGCGGGATTTAGAGCAGCACCACTGACGTCGGTGCTTTGGTTGCTTCTCAAGAGGATTATCCTCAGTTGCATCCTTCTGTTCCTCGCCATTCTTTTCTTTGGGTGTGTCCACCATGTATATTTCATATGATGAGGTAGCAGTCCAGCGCCCTATGGGCGGTGGTTCCTGTTCTTCTCCGGCATCGTCGTCCATACCGTCAATGTCTTCGGAGTCGAAATCAAGCATGTTGGGTAACTCATCGACGATGTCTATTAAGTGGGTGGTGGGTGGGTAACGAATTTCTTCGTCGTCCGCTTCCCACTTGAGCCGGACATCGTTCGGCCAAGAGTCTCCTGACAGGGAGAGAGATTTTAATGAGTTTAGCACGTCACCCAAGGGCGAGTGCTGAAAGATATCCATGGAGCTAAACTCCATGATTGGTGCCCAGTCAAGTTTGGAGGGCATGGATGCACGCGGTTCGGAGCCCCTGGCCAGAGACGAGTCCAAGGCTCCGCAGAGACAGACCTCCTTGGAAGTGAGATCTGCGTTTGGCTCTATCGCCGCTGAGTGTGCGGCCTCCGTTGCGGGGTCCATCCACCCGTCCTCGGATGGCATGATCTACTCAGGATTTAAAGCCAGGGCAGCTGCAGGTACGATCTCCCGAACAACGTCTGATGGCAGATCTAGGTCATGCTCATCGCAACTGTAGGGTGCACCTATTATGGGCACGAATCCGTCGAAGATCAAGTCGCCGCGGATGTCGACAGTGTAGTTCAAGCTTCCAAACCTGACCTGATGGCCAGGGGCATAGCTATCGATCTGCTCCAGATGGCCAAGTGAGTTGGCCCAGAGTGCGAAGCCGCCGAATATGAAGATTTGTCTAGGGAGGAAAACCTCACCCTAGATCGCATCGCTGTAGACGATTGAAGGATCCATCAAGCCTTATGGTAATGACATAGTGGAACTCTCAATGAAAGCACCAATGTGAGTGTAAAACCGTCGGATCTTGGGTAGGGGGTCCCAAACTGTGCGTCTAAGGCTAATGGTAACAGGAGGCGGGGGACACAATGTTTACCTAGGTTCGGGCCCTGTCTATGGAGGTAATACCCTACTTCCTGCTTGATTGATCTTGATGATATGAGTATTACAAGAGTTGATCTACCACGAGATCGTAGAGGCTAAACCCTAGATGCTAGACTATGATTACGATTGTTGTTCTCCTACGGACTAAACCCTCCGTTTTATATAGACACTGGAGGGGGCTAGGGTTACACAGAGTTGGTTACAGAGAAGGAAATCAACATATCCGAATTGCCAAGCTTGCCTTCCACGCAAAGGAGAATCCTACCGGGACATGGGACGAAGTCTTCAATCTTGTATCTTCATAGTCCAACAGTCCGGCTATCCGAGGACCCCCTAATCCAGGACTCCCTCGGGTGCGATAAACCTTGCAATGCATATAGGTATTGGAGTGTAACCATAATTGATAAACTGTCCTCACAAAAAAGATGATCTGGATACTTCAAAATATATAGACTGAATTGAGTGGACAGACATTAACATAGACCGTTCTCAGGACTGACCACACACCAAAAGCGGCAGTACTAATAAACAATATAGGGTTCACAAACACAAATTAAACTCTACAGACTATTTCTTGCCACTGACCGACGAGATTAACCCCGCATAACTGACTAGGCCATGGACTTCGTGAGAGATGTCTATATGCACCCTCACCATCTCGTCCTCCTTGGAGAACCTAACAGAGTGGTCTTTCCACTCATAAACATGATGATGAAGATAGGCCGCATCAGATTTCTTTGAAAGCTTTACAAGAACCACACCCTTCGTAATCGAAGGCACAACCAGGAAATTGTTGTGGTCAAGTACAGCCTTGAGAACACGCCTGACAACAATGCTATAGGAAAACACTAGTTTAGGACACGTGGCAACAAGGACACAACAGCTGGATAGTTTAGCAGTAGAACTCATCCTCAGGTCTTCTAGTTCACACGGCATGACTTTGAGAACTTCATCTCCACCGCGAACCTGGTTTTAATTCAAACAGAAACCATATTTTATTACTACCTCCATTTAGAAATATAAGATGATTTTCGATATTATGCTCCATATATGACTACATATATGCACAGAAATGAGTGAACAAAGACACTAGAACATGTCTTCAAAGGCATGAGAGCAGATGGATTACTTGCAATATCCATAACACAAGTTACTGAGGCAAATATACCCTCTTCAAGGGTAGCATTGATGTTCATAAAGTACTCCCTCCGTCCCAAAATTCTTGTCTTAGATTTGTCTAGACACGGATGTATCAAGTCACAGATACATTTGTATCTAGACAAATCTAAGACAAGAAATTCTTGTCTTAGAGTAGTTGAAAGTAATCTATAAGAAATCAATGTCAAGCTCTCGCATATTTTGGTCAAAAGAGGAATTTAGAACTGTCATTTGGCACACTAAAATCACATGCAAGATCACCCAGAAAGTTGTACTACTAGTACTAGTACTGCGTGTTAGATGAAAAAACACGATCAAGATCGAGAAAAAGATTGTTAAGAAGTGATATTACCTGGACTTGCTTAATGAGGGATCCCAGAGAGGGGGGCTTGGACAGGGTGATGGCTTTGAGCTTGTCTGCGGTAGTCTCGGCGGGGTGCTTGCGCTTCTTCGTACCATGAGCCTCGACGGTTTTGGCCAGAGCCATAGACATCACGTCGGCCGGTGCTCCAGCGTCCATCCAAGAGAGGAAGCTGAGAGAGAAGAGTGAAATGAGGAATGAGATGAGGGAGAAGCGAATCGAGTGGGGGTTTTCTTCAAGAGAGGAAGCTGAGAGAGAAGAGTGAAAGGGTGGTTGCTTCATCCGTCCAACTTACTGCTCGAAAGGAGGGGTTTTTGTGATTTGACGGCTCATTGGGCATTGCTGCGGTGCTTCGATCGGGGTAGTCTACCGTCACTCTACTACGGAGTAATTTAGTGCATGGCTGGTGGACCCAGATGCTGGCTGTCCCACACGTCGGCGAAAGTGAGTAATTTAGTGTATGGCTAGAGGAGGGTCTGCACGGTAGAGCGTGTCCACTATTTTTCTGAAGAAAAAAATGATTACAGCAAGCGTTTCCACTCTTAAGACAGAGGAGTGCAAAACACGACAACCACTTGAATATACATAGTGCTCCAACTACTAGGCATGTGCAGTGGTTCATACGTCAGCACTACATAATCTTCTTGCTAGTGTAGTAAGATATGACGATAACAAATGATGTTGTGCACATGTCAACTGTATGAACAGTAATGTAGTAACATAGTACCGCTTTTTCGATTGTCCGGTCGAGAATGAACGGTGAGATCAATGTTAACAGAACTAGGTCTACAGCGCATAGAGAGTACGTTGCTACAGTACTCCACGAAACATAAACCATATGAAGCACGAATAGTGTTAGGCATGGTGTATGAAGGGTGCACAGGATGGGAGCAAAAGTTCCCTTCTCGACCCACTTTTGGGTGTTTGGCAGAGTGCATGAAGGGTGCATGAGTCCACACTAGTAGGTTAACACAAATACACGAAGTGGAAACAACTATATTGAGATGAGAATGCAACCAAACACACCCACACGCTTTGTGCTATAGTGACTGATCTGCATCGTCTGAGTTTGATCCGACGGTCATGTTGCGCTGAGACATGGACATGCCCATGCAGAGGGCGCCTAAACACCACCGAAATCCCTCTGCTTCTCGAGGTCAACGGGAGCCAGCTCGTCAAAGACGGCGTCCAATGGCACGAATGGATTCCAGTGACGGAGCCCTGAAAGGATTCGCCTGGCAGCGCCAACGGCAGCCCGCAACCCCTCCTTGTCTAGCTATGCCCCCACCATCGCCCAGAGACGGCTCAACTCCTCGGAGATATAGGTGAAGGAGGAGACCAGGTCAGGAAGCCTCAGCTCGTTGATGTTGATCGGGTGGTTGAACGGATTTAGCCCGATGGCCAGCATGATCGCGCTGGCACGATGGTAGGCAGCGCGCAGCCGCAACACGTGTGTGGCAACTTGGTTCACCAAGTGGCTGAGGCGATCCTGGACCTCGTCACAATCGGCCCGCTCGCGCTCCACCCAGCTCCCCTCATGGCCTATCGTATCTCCCGCTTTTTGCAGCAACGCCACCGACGCCTCGAGCATCTTTGTGGTGGACGCCTGCCGCTTTTCAAGCTCTGTGAACTCTTGCACATAACGTAGGAGCATGGCACTCCTCTCCTTGAGCTCATGGAGCTCCACGTCCTTGGCCCTGAGCTCCGCATCCTTGGCCTGGAGCTCCTGTGTGAGGCGTCTCACCTCGGACTCCGTGATCTGCTGCGCCACCATGGCACCAGGTAGAAGCAATGGGGAGAGGAAGCAAAGGGGGCGAAACGGCTGAAAGGCAATGCAATCTACGGGAAGGCGGAGGGAGCCAGCTGAGGAGCGGGGAGTCTTTTGGTTTTTACCATGGTAAAATCCCAGTCGACGACTTCTCACATTAGGGAGAAGTGGGTTTTACTGGCGGAGTCATCGTGACTAATTGCTGGCGCGCCTGCTCCCGTCAATCAAAAATTAAAAATCCTACAGTGTCTGCTCCCGTCAATCAAAAAATTAAAAATCCTGCCGCACCCAAACACCAGAGCAACGCCGCGGTGGATATTTAAATTTACCTCCCGGCAAGTAGATAAAAAAAGGGGTGAAAAAACAAATTTGGCGGCGGCCTAGCTAATCGGTCAAACTAGCCCAACTAGCTTGCCACCGTGCTTCACTGATGTACTCGGCGGGAAAGGCGGTCTTTCGTGATTTGATGACTCATTTACTTGCTTCGGCGCTACGACCGAGAAGGACCCAGAAAATGCACGGTAGGGCGTCCCACGTCAGGAAGAATATATGCGTGCACCACCCAGGAGGACCTGAAACCGCGTGGTAGGGTGTGCCACGTCTCGGCATGGAGGAAAAATGTGCTTTTAAAAATGTACCTATGGTTCGACCTGGGGACCCAGCCAGTCGGTCAAAAACACCCCACTAGCCACACAACTTCATCATGCTAACATGGCACAGAGGATAGATGTGGTTAGCTCCGTCTCGACCAGCCACAACGTCTCTTGTTCTATGCGATTCTTCTATTTTCCAAGCTTTTTTTAGTTGTAATAACACGACGGCAAGCTAGCGCCGCTCTTCGTATGTGCCCGTGCAAAGGTTAGACGATGGAGAGAAGAGAGAGATCACAGACCTAGGACCCACCAGTCAGTGAGTCAACGGTCATGCACGTGTTGACGAGGCACTCCCTCTACTCTACTCAACGCAATACTGTATAAAATTAAGTTATGGGACAAGGCCAACAACCGTTGTTGTTTCAGGCTATCGACTTATGCCTTGTAGTCCTGGTTGCCAGTTCGAATCTTGTCTTTCAGATTTGTTAGTTTTAGGTCTAAATTTGATTAATGACAAGTGGGACCCCCGTGTGTTGTTCCAATATTTCAGTGTAGTATGGTTTTTTGAACAAACACTTTGCGCGGCTAGACAAGTAACAGCACGAGTTACGCGTATTTTGCAAGTTTATGAACAAAAATGACAGCAACATAGAATATCACATCCACCCCGCAACTTAGATGCTATGGTGATACGAGTTTTTACACCGTTGGAAGTGAGATCCAATGGCTTGGGAGTAGTCTTTGTAATTGTGCACAATTTCCAAACTCTCCAAAGGTTTTTTTGCAAATAAAACATTTAGGCCTCGTGTGTGCCGCTGCATCTTGGATCCAACGGCTCCCCGTTGCTCATATTAGGTGCTCCCCGTAGCTTAATTACCCACCACAGTGATATGAGCACCTAGGTCGTATGATCAGTGATCAGATGGCACATGTGTGGTACTTGTACTTTCTGCGCATTTCCCAAACTCTCTCAGCCATATATTGCAAAAACATTCAAACCTCCTACCGTGGGCCGTTAGATCTCCATGAACTCGTATCACCATAAAATCTACGGTGCGGGAGAACCTCATATTCTCCCACGCGAGAAAACATAAGGTGCTATCGCAGCTTGGATGCTACGGTGATACAAGCTTCATGGTCGTTTGATCTGAGATCCAATGGCATCTGAGCAGTCTTTGTGCTTGTAAGCAGTGGCCGAACTCTTTTGGGCTTTTCTGCAAAAAACCATTCAAACCACCGAGGAGGTGTTGGGTCATGAATCCAACGGCTCCGAAGATCTTGTATCACCAAAGATTCTAAGGTGTGGTAGAACATGATATTCTTACATACAGGAGAATATGATGTCCCCCTTCATCTTAGATGCTACGGTGATACGAGCTTCGAGGTCGCTGGATATGGGATCCAAGGGCATCTGAGTAGTTTTTGTACAAATTGTCTGCAATTCTCATTTCATCAAGGTTTCCTGTAAAAATATTAAGACATCATGTGAGCTGCCATATCTTAGATCAACAAGCTCCAAGCAATTCATATCGGCATATAGCATCTAAGGTATGGAGGCACATGATATTCTCCCGGTGCGGAGGGTTGGGGGTGCACAAGCAATCGGTGGTTGGGAGGGTGGGGACAAATATAATCTAAACAACCCTAAACAGAGCTTCACAATTTTATCTAAGGTCGAGGGGTTGACCCCCGACAGTCATAGCTCCACCTAAACACAACATTTGCATGTACTGTAGTACTAGACTTAATATTCATGTTTCAGTTTGATGTCCATTTTAAATATTGAACTGAGTACCATGCATGTCTTACATATTACTCCCTTCGTTCCTAAATATTAGTCTTTTTAGAGATTTCAAATGGACTGGCACAAATGGATGTATATAGACATATTTTAGAGTGTAGATTCACTCATTTTGCTCCGTGTGTAGTCACTTGTTGAAATCTCTAAAAGACTAATATTTAGGAATAGAAGGAGTATTTTTGAATTCGTGTCATACATGCATGGTTTGGAAAAATAGATGCACTATAATTATTGGATTGTTGTTGTGTTCGTGCGGGTGTCTCTATGTGTGTGTGGTCATATGCTTGATACATACAAAGTTTTCTCACCTCTATATTGTTCATCTTTTAAATTTGAATTTGCATTAAAAAACTTACTAGGGATACCATGATATGTGAAATCCACATTGAGATCACTATATCACAAACTCACTCTAATTCAACAACTCGTCATAAATCAATTACCATGTTGAGATTAGTATTTGAAAGGAAAATACGGGCATTGTAATACACATAGATTCGGTCGGAAATTTAAAAGGTTCCTTTCGTATTCTCGAATGGTAGGACCCAACGGCGTACCAGCCAAACCTTGGCTCGTGTTGACCTTAAAAAAATAAAAAAATAAAAAAACCGGGCTCGTGTCCTTAGGCAACCCCAACCAGTCAAGCCTTAGCGTTTTGAGTCGAAATATTTGGCGGCCAGAATTCCAGCCCTAGGAAATTCCCCTCATGTCCCCGGTACATAATAAGTACCAATGAACAACGGAGGGATGCTTTAGTAACTAGACAATGTTACCTACCATGCCGAGCATGGTTCAATTCTTTCGGTCGCCACTCGCCAAGGCCACTACTACTACTACACCAGGATGAGCACATAATTGAGCCCGTTTGTTCGTGCCAAGTACTTGAGTTAATATATTAGGCAATGCACTGGTACGGATGGATTATCCTTTTACTCTGCTTATATAACTTGTCTGAAGTCTAACTAAGCAAAATGTTTGACCAAACCCTTTCTTAAGAAATACAATAGGACAGATGTATGGCTTGAAAATTTATTGCATGATGCAGGTTATGATATTTTTTCGAATCCTGGATCTTAAATTTCAGAAAATCCAAAAGTGACCATAAATTCTTGAAACTGAGCATGGTCACGTGATGTGGCACAAATATTACTTCGTAATTTTTTTCTTCTATTTGAGGCAAGTTGCTTATGACAAGTTGCATAAATGAAGAGCCAAGATATTTTGGAACAAAGACCTGTCACGTTAAGGCGAACACTTTCACTATTGAAACCGTGGGAGTTTACGTGCTGCCACGAGTCCCGCTTCTCATCGGTAGGTGCCGTCCGAGCAAGCGTGTGAGTCGACGGGAGGCGTGCGAGCAGACCGCTACACCGACTGACAGGGAGGCGTGCGAGCATACCGCTGTGCAGGCTCACCAGGAGGCGAGCCCTTTGACCAGGCTCCGCCGCCCACCTTCGTCCCAACTGCTCCCACTTTTAATGTCACCGGCGCCGCAGTTTAAAATCAACCCCGCACTACCCAGTATCGCTACAATTTTCTCTCTTCCTCTCCGATTCTCCTGTCGTCTACCTCCAACTAGCCTTACCTAAACGTACGCCATGCCGCATCACGATGGTCTGCCCTTAGTCTTCCAGTTTCCTAAGGAAGACACCTAGCCGGAGTCTCAAGAACATAAGGCGCTTTGGTACGAGCTTGAACTGGCCTTGTGGGAAGACGCCGCACCTGTCCCTGCTCCCGGTCCGGCTCCAGTCGCCCTGACTGTGCCAGCACCCATCCCCGTGGCATTGATGGGCTGGGAGGCGCACATTGTCGGCGAGCTTGATGCCATGGGGTTCCACGAGGTCCCCGCCGACTTTCACGCGCCCGTGCACCTGCCAGCGCATGCGCCTGCGCCTGCGCGTGCACTGACGCGCACGCGCGTGCCGGTGCCCGTGCACCTGCCAGCGCATGCGCCTGCGTGTGCACTGACGCGCACGCCCGTGCCGGTGCCCGTGCACCTGCCAGCGCATGCGCCTGCGCGTGCACTGACGTGCGTGCCCGTGCCCGTCCCCGTGCACACGAATATCTCCGCCGCGCCATTGACAGCGCATGTCCCCACGCGGGTGCCAGTGCCCCCCTCAGCGGCATGGATGGCCACCGTCGACCGCTTCCTTGCACCAACGCTAGTCGCCTCCTCCCGCCAGTTGACTCGCTCCGAAGTCCAGAACATTTTGGCCTTCCTTGAAGCTAGGCCAACGTCCAGGAGTACGCCAACAACGGTGCAAAATGCTGCCGTCGCCGTCGGTCAGTGGCCTGATGACACACAGAGCACGGCAGAGGAGCCGCTTCCCACCTCAAGACGCCCCCGCCGCCATCGCGTAATCTAAATTTGCCATGAAAAACGTTCGGATTTCCATGCTTAAAGTCCGAACGTTTATCAGTTCTGTTTATTTTATATTGATCATTGTATAATTTAAAATCGGAGTCAGAGTGAACGAAATCTATGGTTTGATTGATTGAATGTTCTGCTAGAGCCCTATCAAATTAAATATAAAACGTCATCAAGCCACATGTATTCCTTGTCATCCAATGACCTAGACTGCTTCAATGTCGAGCGCTCAACACGTTTAGCGTGCAGTTAATTTCATGCCAAAAATAGTGCTAATCACATAATAACACACAAATAATATCCTACTTAATATCCGCATGCACTTAATATACTTCCAAATTAATGTGCATTGCACGTACACACTAACTAGTGCTTCTAGTACGTGAAACTGGTGCCGTAACTTGTGAACGCGTCCAGATATGGTCAACGGCAACATCGCCCGCGAGTTCTTCGTGTTTGCCCGTGCGTCTAAACGCAGAAGGAGAGGAGAGAGAGAGAGAGCACACATGGAACCCACCAGTAAGTGAAGGCGAATAGTACTAAAAATAATATTACATGTTATCCATTAAATGGGCTGTGGTAATATAAAAACATTATGTGAACAAAGGGGGGTACAACAAACATTGCTGTTCTACGTATGTTGCCTATTGACGTGCGTCTTGAAGGCCCTGGTCGCATGTTCGATCCTCGTCCTTTATTTTTTAATTTGTATATGGGTCCAAATTTGTTTCATGACATGTGGGCCCCTCGGTGTGTAGTTTGTAGCACTTTAATTTGTGGGTCAAAATTTGTTCCATTCCAAGTGGACTATCGGTGTGTAGTTTTGTAGCTTATTTATAATAATTAAGGAGAACAACAGAGTTTTTCGAAATAATACCATGGTGCCACGTTGAAGGCGAGAAAGGACGTGCGAGAGAGCGATGACTGAGCCAGAGGGAAATCAACTAGGAGAGTTGCGGGGGGTGCAACGGTGTTTGGTGTAGTTGTGGGCCGAATGCTACAAAAATATAATCTAAACCGACCGGAATAAATGCCCACACAAATTAATCCAAGGTTGGAGTGCCCCTCGCAATGTAAATAGCTCCGGCTTTGCGAGGGATGGAGAGGTAGCTTCAATGCGTGGAAGATACGGTGTGAGAAAGCGAGGTCAATCCAGAGACATATAGATAGAGAGACAAAGTGAGTGTAGTCCGACATTCATTGAACATATATATAGGCTTTGGAGAGATATTGTCCAATTGAGCTTTCGGCAAGGGTGAGGGTTGTAAGATAGAGCTTGAGAGATGATCCAGTCACAGATGTGTAGATATATTTTGTGCGTGGGAGGAAGCAAGGTCAATCGATCACATAGGGTCGCCGTGCGATCGAAAGAGTGAGATTGCTTGGAGAGAGTGACCAAGATAGACAATGTGCGTGAGAGAGTATACAATGTGAATAGGTCGAATTAGGCTCAAACATGGTGATATATTGTTTTTGTCCGAGAAAGAGCGAGGTCAATCGAGACATACACACACACACACACACACAGAGAGAGAGAGAGAGAGAGAGAGAGAGAGAGGGAGGGAGGGAGAGAGAGATATTGAGCGAGCGTGGCCCGCCATGAGGTCGAAAGAGTGGGGGCGGCTTGGATGGACTGACCTAGATAGACAATCTGCGTGATAGATTATAGAGTGTGTCAATCGAGGCCCGAACAGGGAGATATATCATTTCTGTGTGAAAGAAAACAAGGTTAAACGAGACTCAGATAAAGAGAGCGAGATTGAGCGAGTGTGGCCCGCCGTGCGGAAGAAAGAGTGAGACAGTCTCGAGGGAGTGACCTAGATAGACAACGTGCGTGCGTGCGCACGAGAGATTGGGGGGGCTAGATAGGCAATGCATGTATTAATTTAGCGCGAGAGCGTGAGAGGGAGAGGACGAGGGGGAGAGAGAGAGCCCGGCATGCAATGGCGGGTGTGTGAGGTAAATACATTTGGTAACAGAGTGGAAAAAGGGGGTTGTGTAGTTGAGAGAGTTAGAGATCGAAAAATGAAGAGAAAGAATGAACGTGTGTTGGAAACCGATAGCTTCCTAAGGTGGTTAGGAGAGGAAGATTGACCGATATAGGAAGTATTTAGCGTGTGTGCGCGGGGCGGGGGGGGGGGGGGGGGGGGAGGGGCTAAAAACAACATTTAAATGTACATAGTACGAGACTTAATATCGATGTTTCAATTCGGTGTACATTGTAAGATTTGAACTAAGGACCATGCATATGGGTAATTATTTCGAATTCGTGCCATACTAGGTTACGAAAAGTTGACATTGACTCGATTTGTTGTGCTATTTTGTAGGTCATATGTTTGAATCCATCCAAAAGTTTTCTCACTACCATGGTGTTCATCATATACATATGAATTTGTATTAAAAAAAGTACCACGGATACAGTGAAATGCGAAATCCACATTAGAATTGGAGATCGCTACGTGACACACACTCTAATTCAAATAACTTATTATGTGACACACACACTCTAATCCACGTTAGCATGGATATCGTGGATACCTTTTCGATTTTTTTTCAAATAACTCCTCATTAATTATTTTATAGTACTCCCTGTGTTCACTTTTATAAGACCTTGAAGACATTCCAGACAATGTGCAAAATAGTTCATTTTAAGTTGTCTGAAATGACTTACAAAAGTGAATGGTGGGAGTATCTCGTTTCAAATGACTAATTATTATAAGGAAAACACGGGCATGGTAATACATACAGATTCGTTTGCAAATGAAAGAAGATTAGTTTGCATTCTCAAATGTAGGCGCACCTGCAAACCAGGGTCGTGTCATGGTGGTTGCCTGTGTCGGACGGACGAGTAGCGCCCAGCCACCCACGCCCCCCCCCCAAAAAGGATGACTACAAAATAAGTTCACGCTTTCACGTTTCAGATTGAAATATCTGCCCGTCCCAATTCCAGCCCTGCAAAATATCCCTTCTCCTCCATCCCCTTCCGCACCCAGATTGCTCAAATCCCTAATTCACCGCCAACCCAAGCAAAGTTTAAATCGCCCCTCGTCTCGTCTCTTTCCCCACCTCTCTGCCGGACGACGACGACGAAGACGATGGTCGCGCTTCACCACCGCACCGGAGCTACCTCATCTATGCCCTCGTCCACCGCACCGTGTGGTCCACCGACAACGTCGGCCGCCGCAACCGACGTGCCTCACAGATACCGACATCCACCGCATCAGGTGCGCTTCACCGATGCCGTCTCCCAGCTCATCGGGGCTACTTCACCGCGCTCATCGTCGCACCTCCGCCCCCCAGAACATTGGGGCTTCACCAATGGTCTTGTCCACCGCATCGTAGCGCTCTGCTGCCACTCAAGATCTGCATCCGTGCGTGGCCAGCCAACGCCAGCGCATCACCCTCAACGGCTCTGAACTGACCTGCACTGTAGCTAGGCGAGCATGCCCAAAAGCCGGCCCGAACTAGGTATCCACACATCACTCCCTTGTGCATTGTTCCGGCGATGTTTGGATATCCTTTCACTGCTCTCTTAGCTTACACGCCTATGCAACTCTGACTTTAACTCTTATTTCTTCTAGAGATATCATCTGAAACAAGCAAATCCATTTTTTTAGTGAAGCATGACATGCTACGGTATCTGGTACACATCCTGCACACCAGTATAACCTTGTAAGTATCTGTCCTCCGGTACAACATCAAGGTCGATTCCTCCTATTTGATCAACCAATCGCCATGTCAAAAATGCAGAGGGGGATGCAAGGAGCACAAGGCTGCACATCCAAGAAAGTGGTAACATGGACTTGTACATGGAACATCCCAAGCGCAAGTAGACCTGCAGAGAGCCTGTACAACGAGCTAGCGTAAGTCCTGCATTTCATTTAATTCGTACTGCCATTTGTGTATGATTTGTCTGCAGTGGCGGATCCATGAATTCAAGTTACCAGGGGAAAACATTTAACTTAAAAAATATGAAGGCACTTGCACTCCGGAAATCAACATAACTTGAGAAATGTGAAGCTACATGCACTTTGAAATCCAGCTAATGATCCAAAGTGGTGCAGATTATAAACACTAAATGATGCAAGCACCGAAAAACACAAAATGCAACATGGTGTACAAGGACTACAAACATGGTCTGTACCTGCTTGAATTATTCTCTCTCTGGCTAAAAATATCAAAGTGTAATTGCACCTATAACCAGTGCGCAAACTGCATATCAATATATCTATCCTGCACAAGTATGCCAATAGTTTCAAACTACAAATTAGAAAAGTATTTGTGCTATGTTGTCATGATACGGGGACTTTCTGGTAGATGGCCTCGATGTTTCCTCGAGCTATGAAAATGCACTATAATTTGCTTGTCATCAATGCCTACAAATCTCTATCTCTCAACATAGCAGATCATCATTAGACACTAAATCCTTCAATGAGCTTGCAAAATGCTTGCATTAGATCCCTCATTAGACACTATATGTTCATCACCAGGAGCATGTAAAATGTTTGCATCAAATCCTTCATTAGTAGTCTGTTCATTAGACACTTCAGGCTCAAGAACAACATGAGCTTGTATGTTTGCACCGGAAACTTGATTAGATACATCAGATTCAGTCAGTTCTGTATTGATTGGGGGAGTTATAAAATAAGTAGAAATTGGTTTCATTTTCTCTCATAGATTCCCTACATACAAGCAGTTTTACAACACCGTCAGGTTTAACTATTGGCCAGAAATTGAAGAGTTGAATTAGATATAATCACGCATGTGATGTACCTGCTGATTGCGCATGCTAATCTTGCAAGCTGCGACTGTCCGTTTGCGCAACCTCAATGACATGCCCGTGCTGCCGCCGCTGCCTCCCGCGCAAGCTACACCCAGGGTTGGATATTCATCTTCTCGTCCTTCGCTTAGCTTGAAGCCCAACGACTGCCCTCCAATGAGGGAGCGAGGAAGTGCTGTGTCGGTCTGTCCAGCGGCGGCTAGGTTAGGAGCGAACCAGACTGGAGGCTGGAGCGAATGAATTGGGATTTTTTCTGCTGTCGATCGATACGGGAGGCGCTTGTTTGGGCCGCGAGCCTGCAATAGGGCCTGCCTAGCACTTATGTTATTGGCCCATCCAAATTGAAACATTTTTCTTCATTTTTTACATTGCCTGCTTGTGCGTTGGGATGAACAAAACTAGCCTGGGCCAACCTAGATGACTCAAACTAGGTGCACACTTTCCAGCCACCCGAGGCGCCCGCCCATACCAACCCCTATGGTGGCGTCGCCCCTTTTTGCGTGTATGATTGGGGTAGTGAAAAATATTCCAGTGGCGCTTTTGATTTACCCATAGAATGGTTGAATTGCTTGTTTCTATGAACTGAGTTCGCCAATAATGTGAAGGATGCCAGTCTTTTCATCCTATTGTAGATTGCTTAGATCTCGACATGCCAAAAGTAATCGCATGAAATATATAGTAAAAGCCAGGGTGATGTGTGTGGCTACAACTAGTCCGACTACACGTCCTCATATAACATATAAAGGACGCACCATCTTACCAGATTAACCATTTGACTTACAAATGCAGTGTGGGAAGAAAGAAGTATTGGGACTGCGTATCCAAGCAAATGATGCCATGGACTCCTTCGTACAATCTTGTAAGCAAAAAAGAAGTTCCGGTGTGCCTGTACAAAGAACTAGCATAAAGTTCAGTTACCTGGTTCTCGGAATTTTAGTTAGCCACTTATTGCAAAATTGTTCAATTACGTTGCTTGGCTTAATTTAGTTTGCTACTGGTTACATAATGCCACAGCCTGTTAATCCTATTATTGACTGCGCCTATCTATGTGTTTGATACTTACTGTTAAGAATTACCTGTTTGCCTGAACTTAAATAGCTACTTGTTTGTTTAACTGCTTTGCTGCTGCAACAACGGGTTACAATGATGTTAATAACTACTTTTTAGCATCCAATCAAAACTCTTCAATTCCTTGTTTGTTTAACTAGTTTGCTGTTATAACTCCAAGTTGAGATGTTTTGCTAACTTCAACTTTACTGAATCCAATCGGAACTTTAATGGCAAAACATGTTAGCCCAAGATCAAAGAGCGAGGTCCCTATGGACATTGTATCATCCCACAACGGTGGCACCGGCCCAATCGTGCATTATGAATTGCCAACTGCTGATGCTCTAGAGGCTAAACTAGTGGTAGAAAGAGATTCTGCTGCTGCACTTAGAGATGAAGTTGACATGTTGAGGAAGCTATGAAGCAAACAACACAATCACAAGCAGTACTCAAGACAACCACTAAATATTTGGTGGATTTCAAAACGAAGCAAGCTAAGACTGACCACATTGTTAAGGTCCTGAAGGAAAAAAGGAAATTAAATTCCCACTTGGTAAATCATAAGTGAAATGTTCTTTCCATCATTGAATAACCTTTGTGTTGTTTGTTCCTATAATCAATCAAACCATTTGTTTTAGAGATCATGTAATAATTGTTTTTTGTTTTTTGTTTTTTGGTTTGTAATTTTATTTGAGCACAAGTCTGTATTAATTGATAAGACTCGGAGACATTTCATTTTGATTGTTGTGCCAGACCTACAAATATGCCAATCGGGCTGAATGTGCATTCAGCAATAATAGTAGTATAGATGGACCATAAGTGGCACGCATCGGAAAGGGCCAAGATTCTATAGTAGCTTGGCTAAAAAAAGGATGTTGTTTTAGCAAAAAAAGTAGAGCGGCCTTGCTTATGTATGTTAGCTGATATTATTGATCCACATACTCTATAAGTATTTATATGTCCGTTAGTTATGTACATTCTTGGTTGATTGACTCGGTATTTGAATCTTCATAGATCGCTTGTGTACATATCTAAATGGGAGTACACATTATGCTGCGTGTGACATTTGAGTTGGACATGAAATGTTCCAAATATTTGAATTCACCTTAAACTGGATTCTAGCTTCTGAATTTGAGTATCGGCATTTGTAAACCATATTCATATATGAGAGTGTAATACATCTTTGTCGTCCTTTTTAAGATATACAAAAACACATAGAATGATTTATAAAGATTCGTACAGGAATACAAAATGGATTCGAATTTAGTTGCCAGGGTAAACGTGGATGCTTATTGTCCCAAAATTCGAAAGAAGCGAGAAAATGCTCACTCCCACGTCAGCTGCCCGAAGCCAAGTGTTTGGGAGATGGAACTTACTGTCTACCCATTAGACGGACAATCCATCGGCCTGATTTCCACTGCTCTAAATAGGGGTAGGTTAGTAACTTCAATTAGACATGACACGACCGCCTTTGAGCCCATTCCGACAAGGTGGGCGCCAAACATGGGCAGCAAAACACATTTGATTCAAGCTTGTCCGAAAGACCTCTGTTTCTCCCTCCATTTCCCCATTTATACACGGTGGGCGGCAAAACAAACTTGTCGGATTTCGGGTTCCAGCTAAACCCTTAAGGTTCAAACTCTGGGGTGCGCGCGAAGATCTTACTCCTACCGATCTACTCCATCGCCACGCCGCAGATCTAAGCAAGCAAAATGATCAACACAAGGGACACGAGATTTATATTGGTTCAGGCGACCATTGTGGTGTAATACCCTACTCCAGTGTGTGGTGTGTGGATTGCCTCTTGGGCTGATAGGAACAGTACAAGGGGAAGAATAGCCTCGCGAGGGGAGGAGTCTTGTGTTGGCGTGGCTCTGGTCAGGGTTCGATTGATCGATCCTCCCCCCTGCTTTGAGGGTGGCTAGTCCTATTTATAGAGGCCTTGATCCTCTTCCCAAATATTGAGCGGGAAGGGATTCCACAGTGGCGGGATTTGAAGGGGGGCAGCTAGTACAAGCTATCTGTGACACTCCAAAAAAATTTATTTTGTTTTCAGCAAATTCTTTATTTGATTTGAAGGAGGCTATTCAAAATCTTTTAAAAAGACTCTCCTTCTCAAAATATTTTCTCTTATATTTCTGGGTCATCCTCAACCTTGGTGTTTGATTCTGAAGGTTCTTCATAGGTGTTGACTCACCAAAATTTATTTTTGAAAATTTTTCAATTAAAAAGAAATCCTTAGGGTTTTGGACTTATTCCTTTTTATTCCAACCATCCCCTTTCACCATGTCTCATATTAAGATTTTTTCCCAAAACACCTCCCTCCACTTTGGGTCAAGTCAAGTAGTCAATCCTAGCAAGTTCAACCCATTATGGATTTTTTATCCATTTATTTTAACCCCAAAACTATTTCTGTCTTTAATTTTGGACCTAGGTGATTTACAAAGGAAGTATCTGATTTCCTTTGAGTCTTGATCTCAAACCAACTCCTCTGGATAGTCCTTAGCACCCCCAACCTAGATCCATCAAGATCCACTCTTCAGTTCAAAATTTCCAAGTTTTGCTCACTGCAAGTTTGGTCCAGATTCATCATTTTTGGTGAAATTCATATTTTTCCTTTTCCAAAAATTCTACCAAAAATCAGGCAGCCCCCAGGTGCATTGAGAGGCCACCTCACCAAAGATCAGCTCCAGATAAATTCTCCACATGCCAAAATCATTTCATCGAACACTTGGCCTGCACTGTTACTGTACATGTTCAAAAATTCAGTGTTTCAGTTCGACAGTTAGTGTCGTTTTCTTCAGAGACTTGGCGTCGATCTCACCAGTGCACGCTCTGGCGCTTTGCACACTGCTGCTCCTCCTTATCCAGAGCACCGCACGACCTCTTGGACGGGCTCAGGTGTCGGTGGCGGCGTGCCTCACCGACGCCGGCAACTTCTGCGGTGGCAGAGCCACCCGTGGCGGCCAGCGGGAGCCAGCGCCAGCTTTCTGCGCCGTCCAGCACCGCCCAAAGCACCCGAGGCCTCCGCGTGGCCGTTCTCTTGCCAGTGCATGCCGCAGCACCATCGCCATGGCCTGGCGAGCACAGGGCGCGCTCTCTGCCGCCGACGGGGCCGCGAAGCGCCGTCCCGTCGAAACCACAGAGCAAGCCAAATCCAACCGAGGTTAGCATCTGAATGAAACCCGTGCATCACCACGTTGATGCCTAGCCACCTAAACCACCCGTCTGACCACTGCATCACCGTAATCATCGCCGGAGTTATCCCGTTCGCGGGAACCACCTCGGGCCGGCTATAAATAGCCACCCCGAGCTCGCCTTCGACCAGCACTACTCCCTCCACCTCACCAGAGCCCCGCCAAAGCACCAAGAGGACCCCGAGGAGGCCTTCTCCTCCATCTCCGGCCGCCCCGATCCGCCTCGGGCTCCAGCTCGTCCACTCAGGTGAGGCCACCCCCGCCTCCCAAACCGCGTCAGCAGCCCTCTGGTGCACCCAGTACTCTAACCCGAGCTTCAATTCCACCTTCGTAGCTCTCCCCGTCGAGATCTGCCAACGCCCGAACCACTGTCCGCTGGAGTTGAGGCCGCCATCGACGTGGTGCTCGCCGACGACCAACTCCACCACCCACAGGTGCCGAAGAACCCAAGGGACCCGTAGGTACCATCCACTCCTCCTAACTCGCCGTGGATCCCCTCGTCAGCCTCTCTTTTATACTCGAACCGTTTTTTTCTTCTGGAAAGCGCCTTTTGGGAAATACGCTTTCAATTTGAAACATTTTTCTGTCCTTTTCTATTCTGCCCCCAGGAAAGTTTCTGTTTCATTGCAGACAAGTCCCTGGGCTAAATCTTTAATAACTTTTAAACAGAAAATGATTTTTGATTGATTCTTTTCCTGTCACCTTTATTTTTCTGTCTAGTTTTTTTATCATATTTATTTGAAAATAATTTGGAACACTTTTTGTGCACAAACGGTATTTACGTTAGTGCGTATTTTTCGTTATACCGTAGATACAGGAGGAGGTGAAGGAACCGCGAACTTCACCGAGCTAGACTCCGACTACTCCGAACCAGGCAAGCATGTTTGAACCTTTGATATGATGAGTGTTTTGCATGTTCTCATTGAGTAGTCAGTTCATGGCATGTTTATGTGCACAACAGTAAATGTTATATGCAAAGCCGATGCAAGTGAGCTTTGAAACTCCATATGCTATTTGACGTGAGTTTACATGATCATGTGGTGACATGAGAGGTGGTAAGATGGCAGTGTTGAAGCATGCTAGTCTTATGCCAAACCATTTAACTCCAGTGTTAATGTGGATCAAGTCACGTTATCATCCATTCCTTCTTTTTGTGCTACCGCATGTTTTCTGCAAAGAATATGGTTTAGTAAGTTGCAAACCACTTTCCTCGTACACACCAGATAGAGAGGCCGTGATGAGGGTTCCATGGCCCTGGATTAAAGCCAGTCATCTGGTCAGGGGGCATGGGTGTTTCCGGTTGGGACCGAGAGGGGGGCACCCCTTAGAGCACGCGTATATAAATTTGATCCCATGCTATTCGAGGTTGTAGCCTCCCCGTCTCAAAGTTTTTCTTGAACGTTGCCTAGGGTGATTCCTGGCATCGTGAGGTGGAAATGGGTGTGTACTGGTTAGATGTCTTTCTACTGAAATACCGTAAACGGAACTAGTCCTTCGTGACTACCGAAATCTGTTAGTTGTGGTTAAATAGTGCAAACTCCGCAGAGTCAAAATCATTCATGTAACCGTATCTTGGTGAAGGATTGTGTTCAACTTATCTTTGTTAGTCTCATTGTCAGTCTCAGTGACAAGTCTTCGGTGATCAAACATGAGTGTTTAGTCCGGTTAAATCATTACTCCTGTGGATGGACTAACCCGTTTATTATTATGTACTGATTATTTCTTGTGAGTGATTTATCTTCATGAACTTATTGAATATGGATGATGAAATATAAGCCCTTTCTGTGATGTCGCTCAGACGTCCGACTGTGGCATTCTTATTATTTACTTTCAATATAAGCCCTTTCTGTGATGTCACTCAGACGCCCGACTGTGGCACTCTTGTCATCTATTTTCATTATAAGCCCTTTCAGTGATGTCACTCAGACGTCCAACTGTGGCATCACTATTATTCATTTTCATTATAAGCCCTTTTCGAGATGTCGCGTAGACGCCCGACTATGGCACGCACTGTCATTTACATTCCAATATAAGCCCTTTATGTGGCGTGTCGCCTAGACACCCGACTGCGGCATGTCAATTTGTTTATTTTACCTTTCAAGGCGTCGCTTCAGACACCCGATCGGTTTTCAGTTATTTTATTGAGATTTCGGAAGGACTACCGCCCGACTTCCTTTTATTTGACATGCTGTGCAAATTTATTATTTGAGTGTGCATTGCTAACTGCTCATGGTGCATCATGTTTGCATTTGTTATATCTTATGTCCGAACTGTCTTGCGAGTACATTCAAAGTGCTCACCTGGCTTGTTGATTTGGCCAGATGTTGATGAAGGCGATCTCATGGATGAAGAGTACGATAGCGAGTCCGACGCCTAGAGGAGTCCCAGTCAGTCCCGTGAGATCCTGGATTTGGTCACTTGTATCATATACGCTTCCGCTAGCTGAATAAATTCATCGAGCCTCACTTCGACGCTCGATGAGCTGCAAGATTAGGAGTCATGCTACCCACTCCACTGTGACATATCCACTACCACCTTTATTGCGAGTCAGTAGTATGCCACCACATCCTTGTGTCATATCCGCCATTATGTATAATATTGTTGCGCTTGTAATAAACTATTGAGCAACCTCAGCTCAACCCTGTATAATATTTAATGCTACTGGACTTCTGTATCAAGTATTTGTCTACCAGTAAGGAGGATTTTTCCTATACTGGTCTATATAAAGGTCGGTTTCTCAATAAGCTTTTTATTGAAAAACCGGTCGTGACAAACTTGGTACCAGAGCCAGGCTAACTGTAGGAAGCCACTAGGTGCGATCGCTAATCGGTTATTAGCGTAATTAGTGCTATTTTTTATATATTGCAAATGTAGTCATTTTCTGACAGTCAGCATAAATTTATGATCTGACCATTCAGAATTTTTGCCTACTTTTGTAGATGGCTGGCAACGACTGTGAGTCACAGGTGTTCGCCAACGTACCTGAGGGGTTCCTCAAGCTCCTCACCTCCATTGTCAAGATCGCGATCGGGCCATCGACTCGTCCGGAGTTCACACTCTACCAGCACAAGATCAACGACAGTCTATCCGTGCATCAGGCCGCGGTGCAATTCAAGGGAGGGCGTGTTGAGTATCGCCGCTTCCGGTTTGTGGGAAGAGCCATGCCTGCTATGCAGATGGCTGCCCGTGAGGCGATAGCTTGTCTTCGGGATGTTCTTCCTTCAATGAAGACTTGTCGCTACCTCTATATCCCCTGCCACGTGCCTTACACATGTCACTATGCTTTTTCTTGCCCTAGGGGAGAGAGGGATGAGGCTATTGAGATGCTGGTTGAATATCTCAAGGCACTCGAGGCAACTTTTGATAACCTTGTGGACGACCTCGTGGCTGCTCGTATGGCCGTCGTGCATAGCTGCTCCGCCAACAGGAGGGAGCTTCTCCATACAGCTCCACCACTAACTTACGTCTCGTCCTCGGCATCTCGCTGCTTCTCGCCGCCTGCCTACTACTAAAGATTTGACCGAGTCATCTCTCCTACCCTAGTCAGAGCTGCACCACCGACCGCCCCCGCACTAGCTCCACAGCTCAGTGCTTCACGTTTGGAGCCTATTATTGAGGAGGAAGTTGAATCTCCAGCACCACTGGACCTTACCCTCGGCAGGCCGAGGGAAATCCTCAACATCTCTGACTAAGTGCGCCCAGCAGCCGTACAGTGTGTCAGCTTGTATGATATGTTTATATGTATATAGGTTGTGAGAAGTAGTTTGTGTGTGCATCATGTAGGAACTGGGAGAAGTGCACTAGCCTAGATAACATGTAAGGAATGTGTACGCACATCCTGAGTGAGGTATTGTATAATTATGCTTGCATGTAAAATATGTACTGAGCGGTCCTTCTCCGTGCACAATCACATATTTCCTTGAAAAATGTTGGAGTTCTTAATTTTTCCCGTCTTGCAAAATTATTTATTCTGCCACTCAGCTTTTCTCACAAGTTTTACAAAAAAAATTACCCCAGAGTGGAAAATGCCTCGTCCTTGGACTCGTTCCATGCCAAGTCCGCCAGAAGAAAATTATGGTACGCAGGCAAGCAACAACTTCACACAGGGACAGTCAAGTTAGCAAGGCAGTTATGCCGCATTTTCTCAAGTATGCCGCCTTTATGAAAAGAGTCAGCAATAACACCAAGAAATGATGAACCAAGTCATCAATATGGGAAATCACCGTGGACCGTATCAGCAGCAATCCAAATTGTCTGAGCTACAAAAGACGCGTCCCCCAACATTTTCTCATACGGACAAACCTCTTGAGGTCGATCATTGGCTTCGAGACATAGAAAGAAAACTAATTATTGCACAGTGTTCAGACCGTGAGAAAGTACTATATGCACCCCACTATCTCACTGGAGCAGCTGCATCATGGTGGGAAAATTTTCTACACATGCACCCCAATGAAAATGATATAACCTGGGAGGAATTCAAGGAAGGTTTTCGTGGGGCACACATTCCAAGAAGTATTATGAAGATCAAGAAGAGGGAATTTGACGACCTCAAGCAGAGGACCATGACAGTGACGGAGTACAACAGTCAGTTTACTCTATTGCTACGCCAATGAAGAGCATATGACTGAAAACAAGAAGATGGAAAACTTTCTGGACGGTCTGGCACCAGTGCTTAAATGCCAGCTGGTCGTACACACCTTTCCAGATTTCAAAACACTGGTGGATAAGGCTATTACCTAGGAAAATGAGCGACGCAGCTTGGAGAATTTTCGCAAGCGCAAAAGGGACTAGACTACACTTGCTCGCAACCAACGGAGCAAGACTGATTTTCAGAAAGGTGGGGCACACAAACCCATGACAAATGTTTCACGCCCAATCAAAAATTTCCATGCAAGGGACAAGGAGTTCACATATCGCCCAGGCGTTACTTGCTACGCTTGTGGAGAAGAAGGACACTATGCCAAGCAGTGTCCCAAGCCAAGGAACTCGACCCCAAAGCCGAACAACAGTGGCAATAATTCAACGCCCAAGCGAAACAACTTCAACCCCAATAACAATCACAAGAAGGGTCACTTGAACCATGTGACCAAGGAGGAAGCACAGAATGCCCAGGATATCGTACTTGGTACGTTCCCTGTCAACACAATACCTCCCACGGATTTGTTTGATTCTGGAGCTTCTCACTCGTTCAATTCAAAGAGATTTGCTTTGCAAAACGATTTTTCGAAGCTTCCCTTGGAAAAATCCATGAACATCGAGTCCCCTGGGATTAAGCAAGTTACGCAGAATTACTGCCAAGTTGTGGTTATTGATCTTGAAGGACTAAAGTTTCATGCAAACCTCATCATATTGGAAAATAAGGGACTGGATGTTATCCTAGGAATGGACTGGCTGACCACCAACAAACGATTTATTGATTGCTTCAATCGGACTGTAATTCTTACCCATCATCACGGGAAGACAATAAAAATTTCAGCTCAGGAAAGACAGATATCACGACAACCAAGGTTGAACAAGGTGGACATCTCAGAATTAAGCAAAGTTCCAGTGGTATGTGAGTTCCCCGACGTATTTCCCGAAGAGCTACCAGGCATGCCGCCAGACCGGGAAATAGAATTCATCATTGAGCTAGCACCTGGAAACGCCCCCATTTACAAGAAGCCCTATAGAATGGCACCCTCCGAGTTGGTAGAATTAAAGAAGCAAATAAAAGAGTTACTGGACAAAGGATTTATTCCAGCCAGCTCATCACCTTGGGGTTCACCAGTATTATTTGCCAAGAAAAAGGATGGGACACTAAGATTATGTATAGACTATCGAGCACTCAACATGGTCACCATCCAAAACAAATATCCAATGCCGCGGATAAATGACCTATTTGACCAGCTCGCACAAGCCAAGGTCTTCTCAAAAATTAATTTGAGGTCAGGGTATCATCAATTAAAAGTACGGACAGAGGATATTCCAAAAACAACATTTACCTCCAGATACGGACTATATGAGTTTACAGTAATGCCGTTTGGAAATGCCCCCGCATATTTTGTTCACCTCATGAACAAAGTATTTATGAAGTTTATGGACAAGTTTGTTGTGGTATTCATCGACGATATTCTGGTATACTCCAAGACACTAGAAGAGCACGTTGAACATCTCAGGATTGTACTGGGAGAACTAAGGAAACAACAATTGTACGCCAAGTTCAGCAAATGTGAATTTTGGTTAAGACAGGTTGGTTTTCTAGGCCACGTACTAACCCAAGAAGGTGTTGCCATAGACCCGGAAATGGTCAAGGCCATACTTGGCTGGAAACCACCAGCCAGCGTAACGGATGACGAAGTTTCGTGGGAATGGCAGGATATTACCGAAGATTTATTGAAGGATTCTCCACCATAGCAGAACCAATGACCCAGTTGCTCAAGAAGGATAAAAAGTTTGTATGGACTGAAGCCTGCGAGAAAAGTTTCCAAGAACTCAAAAGGAAATTAACAATAGCACCAGTATTGATTGTACCAGACATACACAAGAGTTTTGAAATATATTGTGACGCATCCCGAAAGGGCCTCAGATGCGTATTAATGCAAGAAGGCAAAGTAGTCGCATACGCTTCCAGGCAACTACGAAAACATGAAGAAAATTATCCCACTCATGACCTGGAATTGGCAGCAGTCATTCATGCACTCAAGGAGTGGAGATACTTTCTGCTTGGAAACCATTGTGAAATATATACGGACCATAAAAGCCTCAAGTATATTTTCACACAACCGAAACTCAATTTGCGACAACGATGCTGGTTGGAATTGGTGAAAGATTATGATGTTGGCATTCACTACCATCCGGGAAAAGCAAATGTAGTGGCGGATGCTCTTAGTCGGAACCCCAGATCGGGCAACGACAGTATACCAAATTTGAGACCAGAATTTCAGCAGGAGTTTGCCAAACTCAACTTGATAATGGTCACCGAAGGCAGTGTGTCGAATTTGGAAATACAGCCTACCCTGATAGAAAAGATTAAGGAGGCTCAGTGTGGACACCCCAGCATTGAAGGCATAAAAAGGAAAGTGAGTTTGGGCAAGGCCTCAGAATTCGTCATAGACGAGCAGGGAATATTGTGGTACGGAAATAGGCTTTGCGTACCAAATATCAAGGACCTTAAATAGCAAATTCTAACTGAAGGCCACACTGCTCCGTATTCAATCCATCTTGGAGGGACAAAAATGTACAAGGACCTTCAGGAAAAAATTTGGTGGCACAGTATGAAAAGGGACATAGCCACATTCATTGCATGTTGTGATTCATGTCAACGCATCAAGGCCGAGCACCAGAAACCAGCCGGACTATTACAGCCAAACAAGATACCCGAGTGGAAATGGGACGAGATTGGAATGGATTTTATTGTTGGACTACCTCGGTCACGACACGGAAATGATGCCATATGGGTCATCACAGATAGACTGACTAAGGTGGCACACTTCATCCCGGTGAAGACAACCCACACCACTCAGAAGCTTGCAAGGCTTTATCTTGCCCGTATCGTCTGCCTGCATGGAGTCCCAAAGACTATAATATCTGACAGAGGCACCCAATTCGTCTCTAGATTTTGGGATCACTTACAATAGGCTATGGGAATTCAACTAGCATTCAGTACAGCATACCACCCCCAGACGGATGGTCAAACTGAACGGGTAAACCAAATTCTAGAAGACATGCTGAGGGCATGTGTCCTCACCTATGGAACCAGTTGGGAAGAAAGCTTGCCATATGCAGAGTTCGCATACAACAACAGTTACCAAGCCAGCCAACAAATGGCACCCTTTGAAGCCTTGTACGGGCGGAGATGTCGTACCCCTCTAAATTGGTCAGAGACCGGAGACAGTCGTATCTTCGGCCCAGACATGCTCAAGGAAGCTGAGGAGAAATTTAAGCTAATCAGGGACCGACTCAAGACAGCTCAAAGTCGACAGAAGAGTTATTACGATCAAAAACATCGGGGAGTCAGTTTTGAACCCGGTGAGTATGTGTACCTACGAGTATCTCCTATGAGGGGCCTGCAACGATTAAAGGTTAAAGGAAAGCTAGCACCAAGATTCATCGGACAATTCTGTGTAGTTGCACGAAGAGGCACCGTAGCCTACCAGCTAGACCTACCCGAAGAATTGTTAGACGTCCACGACGTGTTCCACGTATCACAGTTGAGGAAGTGCGTAAGCAACCCAGAGAAGCATGTATCCCATGAAGACATTGACGTGCAACCAGACCTCACCTACAGGGAACGTCCAATAAAAATATTGTAGGAGTTTGAAAGGAGGACCCATCAGAAAACAATCAAGTTTTGCAGAGTTCAGTGGAGCAATCACACCAAGAATGAAGCAACATGGGAGAGAGAGGATTTTCTTCGGATAGAGCACCCACACCTATTTGAGGATCAGCTGAATTCTCGGGGACGAGATTTTTCCTAAGGGGGTAGCTGTTGTGACACTCCAAAAAAAATTTATTTGGTTTTCAGCAAATTCTTTATTTGATTTGAAGGAGGCTATTCAAAATCTTTTAAAAAGACTCTCCTCAAAATATTTTCTCTTATATTTTTGGGTCATCCTCAACCTTGGTGTTTGATTCTGAAGGTTCTTCATTGGTGTTGACTCACCACAATTTATTTTTGAAAAAATTTCAATTAAAAAGAAATCCTTAGGGTTTTGGATTTATTCCTTTTTATTCCAACCATCCCCTTTCACCATGTCTCATATTAAGATTTTTTCCCAAAACACCTCCCTCCACTTTGGGTCAAGTCAAGTAGTCAATCCTAGCAAGTTCAACCCATTATGGATTTTTTATTCCATTTATTTTAACCCCAAAACTATTTCTGTCTTTAATTTTGGACCTAGGTGATTTACAAAGGAAGTATCTGATTTCCTTTGAGTCTTGATCTCAAACCAACTCCTCTGGCTAGTCCTTAGCACCCCCAACCTAGATCCATCAAGATCCACTCTTCCACAGTTCAAAAATTTCAAGTTTTGCTCACTTCAAGTTTGGACCAGATTCATCGTCTTTGTTGAAATTCATATTTTTCCTTTTCCAAAAATTCTACCAAAAATCAGGCAGCCCCCAGGTGCATTGAGAGGCCACCTCACCAAAGATCAGCTCCAGATAAATTCTCCACATGCCAAAATCATTTCATCGAACACTTGGCCTACACTGTTACTGTACATGTTCAGAAATTCAATGTTTCAGTTCGACAGTCAGTGTCGTTTTCTTCAGAGACTTGGCGTCGATCTCACCAGTGCATGCTCTGGCACTTTGCACACTGCTGCTCCTCCTTATCCAGAGCACCGCATGACCTCTTGGACAGGCGTAGGTGTCGGTGGAGGCGTGCCTCGCCGACGCCGGCAACTTCTGCGGTGGCAGAGCCACCCGTGGCGGCCAGCGGGAGCCAGCGCCAGCTTTCTGTGCCGTCCAGCACCGCCCAAAGCACCCGAGGCCTCCGCGTGGCCGTCTGCTTGCCAGCGCACGCCGCAGCACCGTCGCCGTGGCCTGGCGAGCACAGGGCGTGCTCTCTGCCACCGACGGGCCCGCGAAGCGCCATTCCGTCGAAACCATAGAGCAAGCCAAATCCAACCGAGGTTAGCGTCTGAATGAAACCCGTGCATCACCACGTTGATGCCCAACCACCAAAACCACCCGTCCGGCCACTTCATCGCCGCAATCACCGCTGGAGTTATCCCGTTCGCGGGAACCACCTCGGACCGGCTATAAATAGCCACCCCGAGCTCGCCTTCGACCAGCACTACTCCCTCCATCTCACCAGAGCCCCGCCAAGGCACCAAGAGGACTCCGAGGAGGACTTCTCCTCCGTCTCCGGCCACCCCGATCTGCCTCGGGCTCCAGCTCGATCCACTCAGGTGAGGCCACCCCCGCCTCCCAAACCTCGTCAGCAGCCCTCTGGTGCACCCAGTACTCTAACCCGAGCTTCAATTCCACCGTCGTAGCTCTCCCCGTCGAGATACGCGAACGCCCAAACCACTGTCCGCCGGAGTTGAGGCCGCCGTCAACGTGGCGCTCGCCGACGACCAACTCCACCACCCACACGTGCAGAAGAACCCAAGGGACCCATAGGTAGCATCCACTCCTAACTCGCCGTGGATCGCTGCCGGCGACCACCGCAGCCTTCGGGCGCCGGCGCGCTCTGTTTGTTCTCTCTCCAACTTTTAAACCTGACGAGTGGGACCCCCTCGTCAGCCTCTCTTTTATACTCGAACCGTTTTTTTCTGGAAAGCTCCTTCGGGCAAATACGCTTTCAATTTGAAACGTTTTTCTGTCCTTTTCTATTCTGCCCCTGGAAAGTTTCTATTTCATTACAGATAAGTCCCTGGGCTAAATCTTTAATAACTTTTAAACAGAAAATGATTTTTGATTGATTCTTTTTCTGTCACCTTTATTTTTCTGTCTAGTTTTTTGATCATATTTATTTGAAAAATATTTTGAACACTTTTTGTGCACATACGGTATTTACATTAGTGCATATTTTTAGTTATACCGTAGATACCGGAGGAGGTGACGGAACCGCGAACTTGACCGAGCTAGACACCGACTACTCTGAACCAGGCAAGCATGTTTGAACCTTTGATATGATGAGTGTTTTGCATGTTTGCATTGAGTAGTCAGTTCATGGCATGTTTATATGCACAACAGTAAATTTTATATGCAAAGCCGATGCAAGTGAGCTTCGAAACTCCAGATGCTATTTGACGTGAGTTTACATGATCATGTGGTGACATGAGAGGTGGTCAGATGGCAGTGTTGAAGCATGCCAGTCTTATGCCAAACCATTTAACTCCAGTGTTAATGTGTATCAAGTCACGTTATCATCCATTCCTTCTTTTTGTGTTACCGCATGTTTTCTGCAAAGAATATGGTTTAGTAAGTTGCAAACCACTTTCCTCGTACACACCAGATAGAGAGGCCATGATGAGGGTTCCATGGCCCTGGATTAAAGCCAGTCATCCGGTCAGGGGGCATGGGAGTTTCCGGTTGGGACCGAGAGGGGGGCACCCCTTAGAGCGCGCGTATATAAATTTGATCCCATGCTATTCGAGGTTGTAGCCTCCCCGTCTCAAAGTTTTTCTTGAACGTTGCATAGGGTGATTCCTGGCATCGTGAGGTGGAAATGGGTGTGTATTGGTTAGATGTGTTTCTACTAAAATAGCATAAACGGAACTAGTCCTTCGTGACTACTAAAATTCGTTAGCTATGGTTAAATAGTGCAAACTCTGCAGAGTCAAAATCATTCAAGTAACCGTATCTTGGTCAAGGACTGTGTTCAACTTATCTTTGTCAGTCTCAGTGTCAGTCTCAGTGACAAGTCTCCGGTGATCTAACATGAATGTTTAGTCCGGTTAAATGATTACTCCTGTGGATGGACTAACCCGTTTATTATTATTTATTGATTATTTCCTGTGAGTGATTTTTCTTCATGAACTTATTGAATATGGATGATGAAATATAAGCCCTTTCTGTGATGTCGCTCAGACGTCCGACTGTGGCATTCTTATTATTTACTTTCAATATAAGCCCTTTCTGTGATGTCGCTCAGACGTCCGACTGTGGCACTCTTGTCATCTATTTTCATTATAAGCCCTTTCAGTGATGTCGCTCAGACGTCCGACTGTTGCATCACTGTTATTCATTTTCATTATAAGCCCTTTTCGAGATGTCGCGTAGACGTCCGACCGTGGCACGCACTGTCATTTACATTCCAATATAAGCCCTTTATGTGGTGTCGCCCAGACGCCCGACTGCGGCATGTCAATTTGTTTATTTTACCTTTCGAGGCGTCGCTTCAGACACTCGATCTGTTTTTAGTTATTTTATTGAGATTTCGGGAGGACTACCGCCCGACTTCCTTTTATTTGACATGCCGTGCAAATTTATTATTTGAGTGTGCATTGCTAACTGCTCATGGTGCATCATGTTTGCATTTGTTATATCTTATGTCCGAACTGTCTTGCGATACATTCAAAGTACTCACCTGGCTTGTTGATTTGGCCAGATGTTGATGAAGGCGATCTCATGGATGAAGAGTACGATAGCGAGTCCGACGCCTAGAGGAGTCCCAGTTAGTCCCGTGCGATCCTGGATTTGGTCACTTGTATCATATACGCTTTCGCTACCCGAATAAATTCATCGAGCCTCACTTCGACGCTCGATGAGCTGCAAGATTAGGAGTCCTGTTACCCACTCCATTGTGACCTATCCACCACCACCTTTATTACGAGTCAGTAGTATGAAACCACATCCTTGTGTCATATCCGCCATTATGTATAATATTGGTGCACTTGTAATAAACTATTGAGCAACCTCAGCTCAACCCTGTATGATATTTAATGCTACTGGACTTCTGTATCAAGTATTTGTCTACTAGTAAGGAGGATTTTTCCTATGCTGGTCTATATAAAGGTCGGTTTCTCAATAAGCTTTTTATTGAAAAACCGGTCATGACACTATCCTGACTAAAGGTGGTCTTCGACTGTCAAAAGCATTGGCGATGACGCCGTCTTGGGCTCCACGGTGACCTCCGCCTTGCCGTCCTCCTGGTCCTAGTCTTGTTGCACCGATAGGGAAACATTTGCTTGATGCCTTGGTACTCCGCGCCTGCGCTTGCCCCCTTAGCACCAAAGTGGAAATAAGGACACTTCACTGGTTGGCGCCCGCCTGTTCTCGATCGTCATGGCTTGCGTCATGCACACCTCACGAGGTACTCCTCACCTTGATCTCTCCGCCTCCTTGTGAGCCTGCCTGGTGTGGCCGCCCCTGGGGAGGCCTTGCGCCATCTGCCCCGCGAGGCTTGGCCCCTCATGAGGGTTTTGAACTTGGGTTGATGTAGACGGGCTGAGCTGGGCCGCTGGTTAGCCACGCCGCAGGCCGAGTGCAGGCAACTCTGGATACCCCCATATTCAGGACGCCGACAGTAGCCCCCGAGCCCAAGGCACGCTCGGACTTGGCCTAGCGGTGAAGCCAAAGGTCAAGTGCGGAGCACCACGGGCCCCAATAGCCTGAGGCCTTAGGCGACGCGTGGTGACTTGATTGGACGTGGGCGTCTCCACTTCCCCACGACGCCTCGGCAACTGCCCGATTTGACGAGAGCCTGCAGCATGCAAACAGTGAGTCATCATTACCTGTGATCGTGGAGGCCGACGGTTGGCCTCCTCCAGGCTATAAATGGGGGGGGGGGGGTTGGAAGCCTCCATTGCGCATTCCCCCTTGCCCCGCCTGCTTCTTCTTCCTTCTCGTTCCAGTTTTTTGCAGCGCCCTATGGAGCCTACAAAGAGGTTCTCGGCTGCAGAAAAGGGGAAGGCTCGCCGGAATGAGCTTGTTCCTCCCCCGGCCAGGCACGGCCGCGGCCGCCCTCGCAAACATACCGTGACCCCCAACATGGCCCCACATGGTCATGGCGGTGGCCCGTCGCGCCGTGGTGGCCGCCTGCACCCGGGCAGCTCAGGAGGTGGAGGTAGGCGCACCATGGCCGCGCGGCCTCCCCGGCCGTGCTTCCATTCGGCGGATGTCGTGGATTTGTCACGGCAGATGTCCTAGCGTAAGGACTTAGTCGTGGAGCCATCGCTACGGGTTTACTTGCAGGGGTTAAAGCAGACACAAAGACACAAGGGTTTTATACTAGTTCGGCCCCTTCGATGAAGGTAAAAGCCTACGTCTAGTTGTGATGGAATTGATGTAGTCTCGATGGCTAGGGAGCAAACAATCTTCGCCTAGGCTCGAGTTGTGGTTGTCTGTCCTTGAACCGTCGCCGGGTCGTCCCCTTATATACACGAGTGACGCCCGTCGGTTCATAGAGTCCCAACCGGTTCATACTCGTATCCCGGTTGGCATCTCTCTATTCCTAACTTACAATACAAGTTATACATCAGGCCGGTTTACGGCTACAAGTTCTAAACCGACTACAGGCCTTGGGCCTTTCTCTGCTTATACCACTAACGGAGTTAACCCGGCCCAAGCTGGCCGGTTTACACCTAGTGGTAATATCCCCAACATTAGGCCCCAGATTGATTTGAAATGGTTCATGTCAATCCTTCACAAAGCTTGTATCTTGGACATCTTCTGTTATCTGGTAAACCGCCATGTCGTCATTACTTCTGGTCACTGTAAACCGGCATGACGTCATCCTGAAATTTGATTCTTTATAATGCCTTCTTTAATTGCAGTTCCTGGATCCACGCGCTTGACCTAGCCAGGCTGCCTTATAAATAGGACCGAAAGGTCATTTCTTTCCTCCCTTCGTCTCCTCTTCTTCGTCTTCCTCGCGCCGCTGCTCTTGGAGCTCCACCATCGTCGTCGACCTCTGCTTCGTCCTAGGCCGCTGCATCGACCTGAACGCACCAGAGTACTGCGGCCTCTTTCCGCATCTTCTCCATTCCTGGTAAGCTTTTTCCCCTTCTCGACTTAGATCTATTTTTAGGGTTCCAGCTTCATATCGTGTTCTTCGTGTGTTTCCATCTATCCTTTTAACTTTGAACCACACTGTGAAATAGCGATTCCTACGCGTCCGCTGCACTTTCTCATCTTAAACCCATGGATCTTCTGCATATATATCTGCCACATAGTCCACTTCCGTTTCTGCTTTACCTCTGCGAAATATTTTCTGTTTTCTGTAGTCCTGCGTTTGATCCGTAGCTGTCATGGGATCTTGTGAAACTTGTTTCTGCAAACTATCCATAACTTCAATTATTTCCAAGGCCTAGATTTAGGCGGTTTAACTCACCATAAGAAAAAGCTGCTAAACCGGCACAGATACACCATTAGTCCCCTTGTTGAACCGCCAGAGCCCATCTGACATCATATCACAATGAACCGATTTATAGACACTGCCTCCGGTTTATCATAACTTAGATCAATCACTTTGTAACAAGCACGCTCTTGAACCGGATCAGTTACTTTTGTAGATCTTATCATGGCCAAACAAGTGTATGAATGCAACTGGGTTCCTTCCCGCGTCACCGAGTCACAGCTGAACGATCTGGTATCGATTGGCGCTTTAGATGACAAAGATACAGTCCACTGGAGGGTCCCTAGAGAGGAATGTCCTCCCACACCTCAGGAAGGAGAAGTTGTGGTCTTTGCAGATCACCTGGCCCGGGGCTTCAAGCCGCCCGGTTCAAAATTTTACCGGGACGTGCTGGCCAATTTTCAGCTCCGTCCCCAAGACATTGGCCCCAACTCCGTCACCAACTTATGCCACTTTCAAGTACTATCTGAAGTATATCTGCAAGAGGAACCTTCTGTTGAACTGTTTAGAGACCTCTTCCATCTAAACCGTCGCACTGAATTCACCGACGGCCCCAATACAGAATTGGGTGGTATGGCTATTCAGAAAAGGAAGGACATAACCTATCCCCACGTCAAACTCCATACTCACCCCAAAGAGTGGAATGCGACTTGGTTTTATTGCAAGGATACTTCTCCTGAAGGTGAAAATCCTTTACCTGGCTTTCGTCCAGAGCGGCTAAGCAACATTCATCCGTTTCCTCAAAGATTAAGCGCCAAAGATAGAAGCAAATATGCCCCGCAACTGTCCAAGCTCCGAGCCTTTATGGCCAATGGTTTGACTGGAATTGATCTTGCACGCTGCTGGTTATCCTGGGGCATACTGCCTTTGAGCCGGCGTTCCGGTTTGATGTGTCAGTATACTGGCAGCGTCGACGACCCGCTCCGACACACAAAACTTGAACTTTCTGATGATGAAGTCACGGACTCAGTAAGAAGGATGCTGAATGAACCGGAGCACCTCTGTGCTCAAACCGGTTTGGCTCCTTACTGCACCACCAACAAACCACCTGCGGTAAGTTTCTAGTTGCTTCATCATTAAACCTGTTATTGCTTCATGTATCCAACATTTAATTACTTCTGATCCAGGGTGATAATCCGTTTTGGAGCAAGAAGCTTTCCCAAGACAAAGCGGAGAAAGCAGGGCGGCCAAGCCGGTCCAAAACAAAAATTGTCAAGAAATCAGCCCATAAGAGAAAGACCACTGCTTCATCTGACCCGGCCATTGACGATGATGTGGGTAATCCGGAACTTGATTCTCTTGGCTTACTTTTTACACGCCTTATTGATGATGATGCTTGTCAGTATGACGCTGAAGCCAGCAACGCAGGATTTGCTGAGGTAACTATTCTTTCTTCCGATTCAACAAATTTGCCCTTACCAAAATTTCGCCAGGCAAACCGGAAAGTTAATTTTTCTCACCCTCTTGCTTATTTGGATCCCAAATTTCTTATGAAGACATAGCAAGATGAAGCTCTTCGCACAACCCGGCACAGTGGTCAGGTAGTTACCTCTGCCAGTTTACCAAACAGCCCGGTTCGAAAGCGCCGCTCCGAGGTTTCCGACCTTTTTATTGCTTTAAATTCCAAAGCGGGTTTCTTCCGTCAACCTCTTAATCCGTCCGACTCCGATTATCAGGTTACTTCCCATTCCTCCTCTGGCGAATCCTCAGCCACGCAGCTACCACCGTTGAAAATAGCCGCCGGGTGAGTCAAACCGGCCATATGCTTTCTGATATATTCTGTAATGGATATGCCTTTTTCCTGACTCTTTGTCTCTTCAGAACCAAACCGAAGCCCAGCAAGAAGGCCCGCTTGGACAAAACAGCTGAAGAAGCTGCCGCTTCAGATCATGAGAGAGCGCCGGATCTTGAAAATCTTGCCTCTGAAGATATTCCCAATGACCCTCTGATTCAAGAGGAGGTTATTCCTGAAGAGAGGCCTGTCAATACTTCAACCTCTGCTGATCCACCTGCCAACACCGTTCGGTTTGAGAAACCTCGCAGTCCTACTAAAACAGCCGTGCCCACACAATCCGTTGAGTCGAAAGATGATGACGTTGTGATTACTGGTATGGGCCGCTCTGAACCGGGGAATCCTGCAACCTTAACCCGACATACTGTGAAAGAGGATTTTTCTACCTTGAATAAAGGAAAGTGGGATGTCGAGCTGGAAACATATGCTGCTTTAAGCGCCCAAGATCTTCATTCTAGCTATTTGAACCGGCTTTATACTAGCCGTGACTATGAAGCTGGCTTGGTCAAGTTAATGAGGGACAAGTTTGAGGTAACTCACTTCTTTCCTTATCACCAGTATATCAGTCCTTGTAGCCCCCAAGGGCCGGTTTGTAATCTTGATCAAACCGGGACTTGACTATATTTCTTAATCCATTTTGAAATCTACCTGCATAACCACAAGGGCCGGTTTAACTCTGCATACTTAAACCGGTACTTCAATAAAAACTGCCTGACGAAACATTGGTAGATCAAATAGCCATTAGCCCCCAAGTGCCAAGTTGAATACTTGTATTGAGCTTGGGACTTTGCCATCTAGTAGCAGTATAAAAAATGAAGGTACATTAGCCCCCAAGTGTCAAGCATATAACTGTGTTGTGTGGTTGGGACTTTGACTTCCTTGAATTTCTGGCTGAACATACTGTCAATGCGCAGGCTGAGGTGAAAATCAAAGATGATCGGATTGCCGATTTACAAGCGGCTTTGAAAACCCAGCAGGCCGAAACAGAGAAGGCCAAGAAAGAGTTAACCAGTGCTTTGACCGCTGCTGAACAAGTGAAGGAAAGTTTGAAGAAAGAGCAGGCAGTCTGGGCCACTGAAAAGGCCAATTTGATCAAACGGGCAGAAAATGCTGAAGCTGCCCTTAAACCGGTGGTAGATGATCTGACAGCCGTAAACCGGCAAGTACATTCGATGACTGCAGCAATCTTTGGTAAGCTTCTTTTGAACAATTGTGATGGGTTGCACCTGCTGTATCATTACTCCGGTTTGAAACTAACCGTGTACTGTTGTAGGCACACGCATTGGGCACTTAGGAAATGATGTGCGGAAAAAACTGAAGGCTGTCTATACCTTGGTAGAACAGTTGTATACCGGAGCCCAGCGCATCATCACCACAGTGTCCCATAACAATCCGGCACCTTCTTTGATTCAAGATACTCTGAACCGGCTGTCCATGCTTCCTGCCTGGATTGAAGAGGTGAAAAAATCTACCGCTCAAACCGGAGCTATCAACGCCTTGATCCGAGCCAATGCATGGGTGCCAGACTTTGATCCCGTGGAAGCAGCTCAAGGCTATCCCAGTGTGAAAGAAGATGGCTCTGATTTCAGTGAAGAAGATTTACGGGCAATAAACCATGCAGTACGCCCACTAGCTTGCCAGTTGGCCGAAGAAGCCGACTTGGAGCATTATCAAGCACAATACAATGATCAAAACAAGCGAGTGCCTGCCCCAACCTTTGAAGCGGAAAACCTGATCCCTCCAATCCGTAAGCATACTTACGCTCCTGATATTGAACCGTCTTCTCTGATCCACGAAGAGGCTGTTTTCCAAGCGCTAATGGGAATCGACTGGACCACTGTGGATTTCCAGCCAATGGGTAGAGATGAAGAGGCTGAAGCGGCGGAGGATGAAGAGCAAGCTTGAACCGGTGGCCGGTTCAAACATCTGTTGTGGGCAGTTTTCCCAAAGAACAATGATCTCACTTGGGCACCGTGTTGCCTTGTAATAACTTTAGTTAAAACTTTCCGCCTGAATATGCCTTCGTGCATAAGTGAAACTTTTGTTTGATTCATACTTCCTGCAACCAGAAAAGTTGAACCTCGGTGGCGGTGATACCGCCAGCCGGTTTATGGTATTCAAAAAATCAATAAGTATGTGATACAAATACCTGTCGTATCTGGGCATGAAGCTGGCGTAGCCAAACTTGAAGCGGAGGCCTTAAAAACCATGACCGTCTGGGGAGAGAATAACTCCCATATAAACCGTGCTGAATCAGCACAAGCCCCCTTGTTATTCAATGATGATTAACAGGAAGAAGGTAAACCGGGCAGATAAAACTCCGGCGTAATACTAAACCGTGTCCTGTCAGTTTGTAACTGACAGTTGAACCGGATAAAAATATTTGTCGGGTTAAAAACGCAACAACAAAAAATCGAATACCAATTATGTGAAAATATGGCAACAAAGGCAATAACTCTTTGCAAAAGAAAAGCTTCATTGAGCTGGTCAGATGGCATTACCATGGTCAGACGCAACCAAGCCCCCCGAAGGCGTAACGATGGTGCCAGTCGGCCAGGTCCCCAAAAGACTCTTGGCGAGTACGCCGGCCAAGTGGGGATAATTTATGCATATCTGTCTGGTCTTGGATGAGGCGAAGCACCAAATCTCCTTCTTGAAAGGTTCTGGTTTTAACCCGGCGACTGTGATAACGACGAAGATCTTGCTGGTAAATCGCCGAACGAGCAGCTGCCATATCACGCTCCTCATCCAATAGGTCCAAAGCGTCCTGCCGTGCCGTCTCGTTGTCCGCTTCAACATAAGCCGCTACACGGGGCGAATCGTGCCGGATATCACTGGGGAGAACTGCCTCCGCTCCGTAGACCATGAAGAACGGCGTATATCCAGTGGACCGGTTTGGCGTAGTATTGATACTCCATAGCACCGATGGTAGCTCTTCAACCCAGCACCCTGGTGTTCTCTGTAACGGAACCATAAGCCGAGGTTTGATGCCTCATAAGATCTCTTGATTAGCTCGTTCTGCCTGCCCGTTGGACTGGGGATGCGCCACTGACGACACGTCAAGTCGGATGTGCTCACGTTCACATTACTCTTTCATAGCCCCCTTAGATAGATTAGTGCCATTGTCAGTAATGATACTGTGTGGAAAGCCAAACCGGAAAATCACCTTTTTGATGAACTGTACCGCTGTTGCTGCATCACACTTGCTGACAGTCTCCGCTTCAACCCACTTGGTAAATTTGTCCACTGCCACCAACAGGTGGGTCTTCTTATCCTTGGATCGTTTAAAGGGTCCAACCATATCCAGCCCCCAAGTCGCAAATGGCCAAGTTATTGGGATCATCCTCAACTCTTGTGCCGGTACATGAGCACGCCTGGAAAATTTCTGACATCCATCACACCGTTTAACCAAGTCCTCCGCATCAGCGTGGGCAGTCAACCAGTAAAATCCGTGACGGAACGCCTTTGCCACCAGGGACTTTGAACCGGCGTGATGTCCACAATCCCCTTCATGGATTTCTCTTAAAATTTCACAGCCTTCCTCAGGGGAAACACAGCGTTGAAACGCCCCTGATACACTGCAATGATGTAACTCACCATTAAGAATCGTCATAGATTTGGAGCGCCGGATTATCTGCCTGGCCAGAATCTCATCTTCTGGCAACTCCCCTCGAGTCATATACGCAAGGAAAGGAATCGTCCAATCCGGAATAGTATGTAATGCTGCCACCAACTGAGCCTCCAGATCAGGAATAGCTAAATCCGCTTCACCAGGGAGCTGGACTGACGGGTTGTGCAAGACGTCCAAAAAGACATTAGGCGGGACCGGTTTACGCTGAGAACCCAACCGGCTTAAAGCGTCCGCCGCTTCGTTCTTCCGGCGATCCACATGATCCACTTGATAACCCTTGAAGCAACCTGCGATATTATCCACTTCTCGACGATATGCGGCCATAAGCGTGTCCTTAGAATCCCAAGTGCCAGATACTTGCTGAGCTACCAGGTCCGAGTCACCAAAGCACTTAACCCGGCTTAAGTTCATCTCCTTAGCCATCCGGAGACCATGGAGCAAGGCTTCGTACTCAGCTGCATTATTAGTACAAGGGAACATTAAACGGAGAACGTAACAAAACTTATCACCTCGTGGGGAAGTTAAAACGACTCCAGCCCCCGAGCCTTCCAACTGCCTGGATCCGTCGAAATGAATAGTCCAATATGTGTGATCCGGCTTCTCCTCTGGCGCTTGTAACTCCGTCCAGTCATTAATGAAATCAACAAGTGCTTGTGACTTCACTGCTGTGCGTGGTATATACTTTAGTCCATGCGGCCCAAGCTTGATGGCCCATTTTGCAATCCGGCCAGTCACCTCCCGGTTCTGTATGATATCACCCAAAGGGGCTGAACTAACCACCGTGATAGGGTGCCCTTGGAAATACTGCTTCAGTTTCCGACTGGCCATAAAAACACCATAGACTAACTTCTGCCAATGCGGATACCGTTGCTTGGACTCAATAAGCACCTCACTGATATAATAAACCGGCCGTTGAACCGGATATTCCTTGCCTGCCTCCTTGCGCTCCACCACGATAGCCACACTTACTGCCCGAGCATTGGCTGCCACATATAACAACAGTAGCTCCTTGTCAACCGGAGCCGCAAGAACAGGCGGATTGGCCAATTGCCGCTTTAGATCCTCAAATGCTTCATCAGCAGCCGGACTCCAGACGAAATTATCTGTCTTCCTCAGCATCTGGTATAAGGGGATGGCCTTCTCTCCGAGGCGGCTGATAAACCGGCTCAACGCAGCGATTCTGCCCGCCAGACGCTGAACATCATTGATACACTTCGGTTTAGCCAAGGAAGTAATAGCTTTAATTTTCTCCGGATTAGCCTCAATTCCTCTGTTAGACACCAGAAACCCCAATAACTTGCCTGCCGGAACACCAAAAACACACTTGGCCGGATTAAGCATCATCTTATAAATGCGCAAGTTGTCGAAGGTTTTCTTCAAATCTTCCACCAGTGTCTCCTTTTGTCTTGATTTCACCACAATATCATCCACATAAGCATGTACATTGCGGCCGATCTGTGCATGCAAGCAATTCTGTACACACCGCTGATAAGTAGCCTGGGCGCTTTTGAGCCCAAAAGGCATAGATACATAGCAGAAGGCTCCAAAGGGAGTTATAAACGCTGTCTTCTCCTGGTCCTTAACTGCCATTTTGATCTGATGATATCCAGAGTACGCATCCAAAAAACTTAAACGCTCACATCCTGCCGTGGCATCAATAATCTGATCAATGTGGGGGAGGGCAAAAGGATCCGCTGGACAAGCTTTGTTAAGATCTGTGTAGTCCACACACATATGCCAGGTGCCATTTTTCTTGAGGACCAGCACCGGATTAGCAAGCCACTCTGGATGAAACACCTCAATGATAAAGCCAGCCGCCAAAAGCCTGGCTACTTCTTCTCCAATGGCTTTGCGCCTTTCTTCGTTAAACCGGCGGAGGAACTGTTTCACCGGTTTATACTTAGGATCCACATTAAGTGTGTGCTCAGCGAGTTCCCTCGGTACACCTGGCATGTCAGATGGCTTCCATGCAAAGATATCCCGGTTCTCACGGATGAACTCGATGAGCGCGCTTTCCTATTTGGGATCCAGGTTGGCACTGACAGTGAACTGCTTGGACGAATCGCCTGGCACGAAGTCAACAAGCTTGGTCTCAGCTGCCGATTTAAACTTCAGATCTGATTCATGCTCTGTTGTTGGTTTCTTTAAAGGGGTCATATCTGCCGGATCAACGTTGTCCTTATAGAACTTCAACTCCTCCGTGGCACAGACCGCCTCTGCATAAGCCGCATCACCTTCCTCACATTCCAAAGCAACTCGGCGGCTTCCATGCACCGTTATCGTTCCTTTTTAACCCGGCATTTTGAGCTGTAAGTAGATATAACAAGGTCGTGCCATGAACTTAGCATAAGCCGGCCGCCCAAACAAGGTATGATATGGACTCCGGATTTTCACCACTTCAAAAGTTAGCTTTTCAGACCGGGAATCGTGCTCGTCTCCAAAAGCCACATCCAGGGCTATCTTACCAACAGGATAAGCAGATTTGCCTGGTACTACACCATGGAACACCGTATTGGACGGCCTGAGATCCTTGTCTGTTAGACCCATGCGACGGAAAGTTTCATAGTATAATATATTAATACTGCTTCCACCATCCATAAGTACCTTAGTGAATTTATAGCCCCCACCTGAGGGTCTACCACCAATGCCAGCAGACCCGGATTATCAACCCGGGGGGGATGGTCCTCTCTGCTCCACACGATAGGCTGCTCTGACCAGCGTAAATAACGCGGCAAGGCCGGTTCAACAGAGTTTACTGCCCGCTTGTGAAGCTTCCGATCCCGCTTGTCCAGACTGGTTGTGAAAACATGATACTGCCCACTATTCAACTGCTTTGGTTGGCTCTGATAACCCGGCTGCTGTTGCTGCTGCTGGCCACCCTGATTATTCTGACTATTGTGATTGCCTTGATTAGGCCCCGAACCAGAAGCTCCATCCTGACCCGGCCCATGGAAACCAGATCCTGAACCGCCACCTGACCCCTGGTCATACCGGAAAGCATTGGAGTTTTTGAACTCCTGCATGATATAACAGTCCTTCCAGAGATGGTTCGATGGGGATTCCTTCGTCCCGTGCTTGGGGCAAGGTTGATTCAACAGGTAATTCAAATGGCTCGTATTAGGATTTTGGCCCCGATTCGCCTTGCCTCTGCGCCGCGGCCCTCTGTCCTGCGCATTAGTGTTGGCTACGAAATCCGGGTTGCCATCGGCCTTGCGCTTGCCTCCGTTTCCATGACCCGCCGGTTTGTACTGCTGCCCCTTGGAGTTGCCGTTCTTCTTTCCCTTCCCTGCTTCATCATCATCAGCTTCAGGATCCTTGGTACTGTCCGAATCGGCATACTTCACCAAAGCGGCCATGAGGGTTCCCATGTCATTACAGAACCGCTTCATACGCCCCAATTTTAATTTTAAAGGCTCAAACCGGCAGTTGCCTTCTAATGTTAAGATCGCAGAATCAGCATTGATCCGGTCAGAGGAGTGCAAAATCTCGGAAACACGGCGTACCCAACGGGTTGTTGACTCCCCTTCCTCCTGGACACAAGCCACCAGGTCTACTATGGACTTGGGATGTTTACACGTATCCTTGAAGTTCTGGATAAACCGGGCCCGTAACTGGGCCCATGAGCTGATAGAATTGGGCGGTAAGCTCTTCAACCAAGTACGGGCTGTGCCTTCCAGCATCATGGTGAAGTACTTTGCACATGCGGTCTCATCAACATCTAGCATCTCCATGGCCATCTCATAACTTTCAACCCACGCTTCAGGGGACAGATCTGCGGTGTAATTCGGCACCTTGCGTGGGCCCTTAAAATCTTTAGGCAGACGCACATTGCGTAAAGCGGGGATTAAACAGGGCACCCCTAAAGCGGATGCGACTCCTGGTCCGGCGAAGGTGGTAGGGCGAACCGGTGTGTGTTGACCTGCGTCATCCTGTGCTGCTAACTCAGCCTCCCTGCGTGCCCGGGCCCGATCCACCACCTCCTGAGCATCACGAATGCCACCCATCTGGTGATTGCCTCGGGCCACTTCACGGTCCCGCGCGTTGCTTGATATGGCCGGTTCATCCATACGCCTGCTGTAGCTCCGGCTTGGACGGGGCGTAGAGTGAATCCGATCACGGCTGTAGGAATACGCCTCCTGCTGTATCAGCGCAGTCCGGAGAAGCTCCTTAACCCGGCGTGTCTCAACTGCTTGTGGGGAATCTCCTTCGACTGGGATCGCCTCCAATCGTGCGGCGGCCGCAACAAGGTTGTCCATAGGATTAGAATAATGACCTGGGGGTGTCTGTACCGGTGGAGGAACCACCATGTTCTGCTGTGGAGGCTCCATCAGGCGTGGTTGGACCGTCGCTCTTGCTCCTGGTGCCTCAATCCGGTTTACCTCCCTGTGCTGGGGCGGGTTACTGGGTCCGGCTCCCGGGGTCTGAAAGAGATTTCTAGGATCAAATCCTGATGGCAGGCGCGATATATACTTCTGCTTCAACACCTCCTGTGACGCACTCTGGTCAAGCATGAGTTTGTAAGCCTGTGCGTCTAGAGCGGCCCGCTCTGCAGCCATACGCTCCTTCTCTGACGCTAGATCCGCTTTGGCTTGCGTGATCTGCTCTTTCACCTTTGCAATTTCTGCATTATGAGCCTCCTGATCCGCCGGGTTGTCCTCCGCCATGAGCGCTGCTAGTGCATCAAACAGATCTGACAGAACTTGAACCGGCGGGCGCACCGGGCCTCCTGCCCCTGCTGCCGCTGCTGAACTGGAAAGCATCGCTGCTGCGGTTGAAGAGTGGTTCGCTGCCTGCGTACCGGCCATGAATACTCCAACCCAGTTGAACTGGCTTGGGGGGTCCGGAATACTGTCACCGTCGGAACAGCCCCTGATCATATCGCCCTGCAGCTGGTACAATGACTCGGTCTCTCCTGTTGAAGATTCATCACCAGAATAAACGACGGTCTCACTACCGTGTTCTGAACCGGCGTCGTACTCTCCTCCGTGGATGACTCCAACGAAGACATGCTTCACGGCCGGTTTAACCTGGGCAGGTCGTGCACGCTGAGCCGTCTCGATGAGGTCGGTGCAGATGTCCGGCTCAGGCCCAGGCTCCCCGATCTTGCCGATGAAAACGTGTATGCCGCCGAAGGGGACCCGGTATCCGTACTCGATGGAATCGGCCTCGGGACCCCATCCGGCGTCGTCGATGTAGATCCGGCCGCGACGACTCTTGGTCATCCGGCCCACGACATAGCCTTCGAGTCCTTTGAGTTTGCCCTCCAAGATCGTCAAACCATCGTGCGATTTCCCCACGGTGGGCGCCAACTGTCGTGGATTTGTCACGGCAGATGTCCTAGCGTAAGGACTTAGTCGTGGAGCCATCGCTACGGGTTTACTTGCAGGGGTTAAAGCGGACACAAAGACACAAGGGTTTTATACTAGTTCGGCCCCTTCGATGAAGGTAAAAGCCTACGTCTAGTTGTGATGGAATTGATGTAGTCTCGATGGCTAGGGAGCAAACAATCTTCGCCTAGGCTCGAGTTGTGGTTGTCTGTCCTTGAACCGTCGCCGGGTCGTCCCCTTATATACACGAGTGACGCCCGTCGGTTCATAGAGTCCCAACCGGTTCATACTCGTATCCCGGTTGGCATCTCTCTATTCCTAACTTACAATACAAGTTATACATCAGGCCGGTTTACGGCTACAAGTTCTAAACCGACTACAGGCCTTGGGCCTTTCTCTGCTTATACCACTAACAGAGTTAACCCGGCCCAAGCTGGCCGGTTTACACCTAGTGGTAATATCCCCAACAGCGGAGGTGCTGCCAGAGTTTTTTGTTTGGTCGGACGAGCCGGCCGGCAACTGGCTCCAGCTCCCACGCTTCTTTGCCGGCGAACTGCCGGCCGCCGCCCCCGGTGGGCTTTGGCTACAGGCGAACGGCTATTCTAGCAGGGCCTCCTGGGTCACGGTGGAGATATCTGTTGCTGGGAACGTAGCACTGGCCTTGGGATGGCAGACGTTTTCCCGCGCGCGGGGCTTGGGCAGGCGGTGCACTCTTCACTTCAAGTTCGATGGCGACGTGACCCTCTACGTGAGGGTGTTCGGGGAGGATGGCCGTCGTGTTGGGTGCTGCCCCGAAGATGACGACGGCGATGAGGTGCTTGCCGGACGGGACGGGGGCGAAGGAGGGCCCACGCCTGGAGGTGCCCACTGCTCGCCAAGCTTTAGTGGCTCCTCCTCCGGCGACAGCTCTCCAGCGGCGGCCGTGACCAGCCCCCGCATCGCCGCGCCCGCTTCGAGGGAGGCAGCGGGGCATCCTGCCGCCGTGCCCCGGTGAAGCGCGAGGAAGAGTCCGATTGAGTTCGCGAGGCGGACGCGGACCCTCCCCTTGTGAGTTGCCACGCGGCGCTCGCCGCCTTAGTTTTGTTTTCCTCCTTTCCCTGCATCGAGAAAAACCAGTATGGAGCCCCATGGGGGCTTGTAACAGACAGTTATCCCCAGTTATTATGCTATATTTCCCGTTCCTATGTTGTGTCACTGCGTAGCGGTTATGTGCTTGTGCGTATCAACAACTTAGCTCGGGACGCTTATAGTAGTTTCCGCCTCGCGTGGCCTCCGCTCGAACACTTGCCAGGCGTATTAAGATCTACAAATTTAGCTAGGAGAATAATTCCCCAACCTTGGTCACAAGGGTTGCCGGCTCAGATCCGAAGCTTGTGTGCCGCGATGCCCATGAGGCACGGATAGGGAGGGGTGCTCCCACTGTAAGTTTGTAAGAGAGCCTCGTGAGAGCTAAGCGAAAGGATGGGTGTCGGTGTCCAAACCGGCGGATCTCGGGTAGGGGGTCCTGAACTGTGCGTCTAGGTGGATGGTAACAGGAGACAAGGGACACGATGTTTTTACCCAGGTTCGGGCCCTCGCGGTGGAGGTAAAACCCTACTCCTGCTTGATTAATATTGATGATATGGGTAGTACAAGAGTAGATCTACCACGAGATCAATGAGGCTAAACCCTATAAGCTCGCCTATGGTATGATTGTTGTTCGTCCTACGGACTAAAACCCTCTGGTTTATATAGACACCGGAGAGGGCTAGGGTTACACAGAGTCGGTTACAATGGTAGGAGATCTACATATCCGTATTACCAAGCTTGCCTTCCACGCCAAGGAAAGTCCCATCCGGACACGGGACGGAGTCTTCAATCTTGTATCTTCATAGTCTTGGAGTCCGGCCAAAGATGATAGTTCGGCTATCCGGACACCCCCTAGTCAAGGACTCCCTCATTAGCCCCCGAACCAGGCTTCAATGACGATGAGTCCGGCGCGTAGATTGTCTTCGGCATTGCGAGGCGGGTTCTTCTCCAAATTCCATGTACCTGTCAAATAGTGTCCGGCTTCTTATAAATGCTGCGCTCCTTGGCTTCCATGCCCAATAATGGCCATCTTCCACGTGTTGAACGAATGCGAAAAGCCAGGGTATTTTTACACTTTCCCCCCTAGCTGCGCAAATGAGCCGCCTATAAAAGGGACGGGGATCTAGATCCGAATCACACCATCCTCCCTCCACGAGCATTCATCGGAGCGCCTCTGACAAAAAATCCATTCCATCATGGACAGTCAATGCGGCTCCTCCTCTCGCGCTCCCAGCCCTCAGCCTAGAGATTGGGAGAGACGCTCGGTCCCGCACAACGAGCTAGCGACGCTTCAAACCAAGGGATTTCTTCCCCGGCCTTCATGGTCCCGGTTCGAGCCGGACTCGCCACCTACAAGGGCGGAAAGCAGGCGGAGAGCGTCCCCAATCCCTCCAAAGGAGAGCGGGTATGCTTTGTCTCATATCTAATAAGAGGACTTGGATTTCCATTACATCCATTTCTCCGGGGGCTCCTGGAGTTCTACGGCCTCCAGCTGCACCACCTTACGCCTGCCTCCATTCTGCACATCGCGGGCTTCGTGGCCCTTTGCGGGCTGTTCTTGGGCGTCGAGGCTCATTTTGCGCTGTGGAAGAGATTATTCTGCCTTGTACCCCGTTCTCATGAGGGGTCAATATATCAAGTGGGCGGGGCGGAACTATGGCGCATCGTCGGGACCAGATATCTATCTGGAACCCCGAAGAAGGCGTCCGAAGACTGGCCTTCGAAATGGTTTTATATAGAGGATGCCCCGCTACCAGACCCAGTTCGGATCGGCCTCCCGGAGTTCAGTAACGCTCCTATGAAGAAACGCCTAAGTTGGCGTCCGCAGAGCCCTCAACGGGAGAATGACAGGGACGTCCTTTACCTGATGGGCCGAATAAGATTATTGGCTCATTCCGGATTGACCATTATCGGAGTCATGGCCACATGCATTATGCGGGGGGTGCAGCCGCTCCAGTATAGGGGCCACCCCATTTGGGATTTCAACGGGGAGGATGATGGCACACGCCACGGCCGTAAGGGGCCGGGATCGATCGACGATCTGGTGAAGATTTTGTCCGGCCTGTACAAAGGAGAGAAGGAGGATTTTCTCCGTGTTAGTCCACTGAGCGGATTTTCTATGAACAATCCTCGAAGCTGGGTAAGCGGACACTTCTTTTTTGCCTATCCGATCCCCATTCCCATGGTTAAGTATCTCATTTTGTGATTTCGACGCAGGGACTGCGCCGGGCTGTAGAGGATACACATAGCCCACCTCCACAACCCGAGGATCCAGAACGGTCCCTCGATCGGGCCTCCGAAGAGGATCCGGATATAAAGGTGGAGCTGATCGATGGGGTGTTCCACCAACATAGCATCGACAATGCTTTGGTCGCCATTATGGCTGACTACCCCGGAATATTTCCAGCTTCCCAGGTAACTGTGACCGAAGTCTTGATACCATGATCCATCCGTGCTTATTTCTGATCACCGCATACCAATGGTGTTCGGCAGGAGGTGCCTTTAAGGCGGGAAGCCGAGCCCGCGGCGGCTGTACAACAAGGGGCAGCTCGGCCCAACAGGTGGAAAAGAAGTGCATACTAACGTTCGTGACCTTTTCAGGAAAAAGAGCGCTCGCCAGACTGTGTCCGGAGAGGTTGCCAATCGTGCCTCCGCCAGCCAGGCTCCAATGCCAGGTCCGGAGGGGGAGGCTAACACAAGGCGCGCGTCGGATGCTCCTCCAACGAAGCATACCGACAGGTTGTCCGCCACCCGATCTGAGGTGGAGAGCACCATGAATCACAGGCGTCGCCGGACAGTTCTTCGTGACGCGTGTTTCTCCCCAGAGGAATTGAATGCCTTTAATTCGGGAGATGCGCACCTCCGTGCCGCTCAAGATGGTCTAGCCAGAGCCACGGAGCAGTATGTGAAAGACATACGGGTGAGGAATTTTGACAGTTATATATGCCAGTATCCCCTGAGGGAGTCCTGGACTAGGGGGTGTCCGGATAGCCGGACTATCAATATCCGCTGGACTCCCAGACTACGAAGATAGAAGATTGAAGACTCCGGCTCGTGTCCGGAAGGTACTTTCCTTGGCGTGGAAGGCAAGCTTGGCAATACGGATATGTAGATCTCCTACCATTGTAACCGACTCTGTGTAACCCTAGCCTCTCCGGTGTCTATATAAACCGGAGGGCTTTAGTCCGTAGGACACAACATTACATCTCAACAATCATACCATAGGCTAGCTTCTAGGGTTTAGCCTCCTTGATCTCGTGGTAGATCTACTCTTGTACTACCCATATCATCAATATTAATCAAGCAGGACGTAGGGTATTACCTCCATCGAGAGGGCCTGAACCTGGGTAAAAACATTGTGTCCCTCGTCTCCTGTTACCATCCGCCTAGACGCATAGTTCGGGACCCCCTACCCGAGATCCGCCGGTTTTGACACCGACATTGGTGCTTTCATTGAGAGTTCCTCTGTGTCGTCACCAATAGGCTCGATGGCGTCTTCAACCATTAATGCTGTCCAGGGTGAGACTTTTCTCCCCGGACAGATCTTCATATTCGGCGGCTTTGCACTGCGGGCCAATTCTCTTGGCCATCTGGAGCAGATCGAAAGCTACGCCCCTGGCCGTCAGGTCAGATCCGGAAGCCTAAACTTCACGGCCGATGACCGCGGAGACTTGATCTTCGACGGACTCGAGCCACAGCCAAGCACGCCGCACTGCGACGATGGGCATGATCTAGCTCTGCCGCCGGACAGTGCTTTGGTGGCCGCACTCGAATCCGCTCCGGCTGCTAGCCCGGAGCCGATTGCCCATAATGAGGGCTGGTGGATAGACGCCGCCCTGGGGGCTTCAACATCTATGGCGATGGAGCCGAATACCAATCTTGTCCCCTGCGAAACTCATGATCCCGAGGTGCCGGACTCCTCGCCAGACTCCGAGCCTCCCGCGCTCCTGCCAATTAAGCCAGATTGGGCGCCGGTTATGGAATTCACCACCGCGGACATCTTTCAGCACTCGCCTTTTGGCGATATCCTGAATTCTCTGAAGCATCTCTCGCTATCAGGAGAAACCTGGCCGGACTATGGCCAGGACGGTTGGAGTTCGGACGACGAAGAAATTCAGAGCCCACCCACCACCCACTTTGTAGCCACTGTCGAAGATCTAACCGACATGCTAGACTACGACTCCGATGACATCGACGCTATGGACGATGATGCCAGAGACGAACAGGACCCAGCGCCCACAGGGCACTGGAAGGCCACCTCATCGTACAACGTCTACATGGTGGATACCCCAAAAGAAGGGGATGGCGAAAAAGCAGCGGAGGAAGATTCTCTAAAGAAGCAACCCAAACGCCGGCGTCAGCGGCGCCGCTCTAAATCCCGCCACAACAAGAATGGAGATTCTGGCACAGGAAATAACGATACCCCAGAGAGTGCCGAAGACAAACCCCTTCAGCAAGACTCAGCGCAGGAGGACATAGAAGCAAGCCCTCACGAAAGGGTGGCAGAAGAAAAGGTTGAGGATCACAACTATATACCTCCCTCCGAAGACAAAACAAGCCCCAATGACGACGAACTCGAGGAGCCCGTCGAACAAGAGCTTTGCAAACGCAGGCTCATCGCTACAGCAAGAAGCCTGAAGAAGGAAAAACGGAAGCTCAACACAGCGGAAGACGCGCTCCAAATAAGATGGAGCAAAGTACTCAAAACCGCAGACAAACACGGCAACAGCCACCAATCGAAGAGCTACCCGAAGCGCAAGCTGCTCCCAGAATTCGACGAAGAGGCCATAAAGCCCCCACCGTCCAATGGCCCAGCCAGGTCCATCTATGGACCCAAAAGGAAAGCCCCAATAAGCAAAGGAACACGTCAAGTGTCCGACGATAGCGGCACGTACAAGTACAGGGGCGCCGCACACCCACTATGCTTCACAGACGAGGTGCTGGATCATGAATTCCCAGCAGGGTTTAAACCCATAAACATAGAAGCCTACGATGGAACAATAGACCCTGGAGTCTGGATAGAAGACTATATACTGCATATACATATGGCCAGAGGAGATGATCTCCACGCCATAAAATATCTACCCCTCAAGCTCAAAGGGCCAGCCCGTCATTGGCTCAAAAGCCTCCCAGAGAACACTGTTGGAAGTTGGGAAGAGCTCGAGGAAGCGTTTAGAGCAAATTTTCAAGGGACTTATGTCCGGCCTCCGGATGCAGATGACCTAAGTCACATAACTCAACAGCCCGGAGAATCAGCGCGGAAATTCTGGAACAGGTTCCTTACTAAAAAGAACCAAATAGTCGATTGTCCGGACGCCGAAGCCTTAGCAGCTTTTAAGCACAATGTCCGAGACGAATGGCTCGCCAGGCACCTCGGCCAAGAAAAACCGAGGACAATGACCGCATTAACAAGCCTCATGACCCGCTTTTGTGCAGGAGAGGACAGCTGGTTGGCAAGAAGCAGCACCAGTGACCCAAGTACATCCGAGATAAGAGATGGAAATGGAAAATCACGGCGCAGAAAAGAACAGCGCCGGAATAAAGAGAAAAGCCCAAAGAGCATGACAGTCAACGCCGGATTTAAAAGCTCATGGCTGAATAATAAAGCTCAACCCCTCAAGGACGACAGCGACGAACTGTCTAACCTACACAAAATTCTGGGTCGGATATGTCAAATTCACAGTACCCCCGGAAGGCCCGCAAATCACACCCACAGGGATTGTTGGGTTTTCAAACAGTCTGGCCGACTAAATGCCGAACACAAGGGGCTCGACGCGTCAAGCGAAGAAGATAAACCCCGCCAGCAGGGCACCGGAAAACAAAAGACTTTCCCACAAGGGGTCAAAGCAGTAAACTCACTTCATGTGAGGACACGGAAAAACAGCGCGGCACTTTCTAAAAAGAGCCTCGCACGGTCCAACCCAGCAGACCGTAGAGATTGGATATCAAAACCAATCACTTTCAACCACCTGGACTATTCCAGAGGCATTCGAAATACGGGATGGACTCCCCTGATATTGAATCCGATAATAGACGGACTACAATTCACAAACGTGCTAATGGACGGAGGCAGTGACTTAAACCTGCTATATTCAAACACAATCCGTCGGATGGGGATAGACCCCACCAAAATTCGACACAGCCGCACTTCCTTCAAAGGAGTTACGCCAGGCCCTTACGCCAAGTGCATAGGCTCGATATTACTAGAGGTCGTGTTCGGGTTGCCGAACAATTTTCGACGCAAAAAGTTAATTTTCCATATCGTCCCATTTAAAAGTGAATATCAAGCACTATTGGGACGAAAGGCTTTTGTCCGCTTCAACGCCATACCACATTACGCGTCTCTTACACTTAAGATGCCCGGTCCACATGGCGCCATTTCAGTGCGCGGGTCATTTACAGACCCCGGACTCGGATAGACGAATCCGGACTCAGCAGGCTAGGGGCTCCCTAGCCGCATACCCTTTCACAAGGGGCTGCGCGCACAACTAACTGCGGTTTTATATAAACCTAACTTTAATTATCTACACTTATTCTTTTGCATATTTTTCGCACGAACTGTTTCTAAAACTAAAATGTTCCTCTCTTTTCTACAGATGAACAACGTGCGTACCCTTCCAGGATAACGGCGCAACGGAGACACTGGCGCAGACGTGCAGTAGGGACCCGTCGCAAGGATTCTTTTCAGATTAAGACCCTACGTAGACCTTTTTATTACTGTCTCTTGTTGTTAAATCTCCCTCGGCTTCTTCCTATAGCCAAGGCGGAGCCTGACGCTTTGGCATCGGCCGCGTCAGAAGACAATGCCCGTACCTGGACACAAGGGGCTTAGGGCATAATTCTGCCCGTTATCATAAAGTCCGAACACCTTCGGGAGTGTTCGGTGTCTCAAGTTAGGCATTATATGCATCAGCTCCGAATCATGTCTTTGGTCAAATGTTGGGTTTGCCCGGCTCCTGTGTTTTGCTGCCTTACGTTCCGTATCACCCGGCTAACGCGGCACTAGGAGAACTACTGCGATTGTGCCCCAGTTCGGCTGGGCGAGCACCTCAGTAGAGAAAGCCGAAAACTGACTGTCATGATATAGCGAGAGTCTGGTCAGCCACTTGATCGACTACCAGAATGTTTAGAATTCCCCGCTTTGACGAAGGGCTGCTTCCCGGTCAGGCACATACGCACCCCGAATCCGGAGATGTGCGGTGTCATTAGGGGCTATATCGTAGCCCCACCCTCGAGCTCCATTGGCTAAGTGAAAGAAATAAAGCACCATAGTCCGGATTGCCTCGTTCGCTACGCTACCACCTCCTTATAAAAGGACCGAGACGTCGGATTAAGTGTGAAAAAGCGCTATTTTACGAACACCCCAGCACCTTGTGCAAGGGGGCTGAAGCCGAAGACTGCATCTTTCAGGTTATACAAAAGTATACGCAAACGGCCGCACAGGAGAAGTTTTACTACTTGAAAGCACAAGTATAAAAGGCATTCATACTATAATCATTGATCTACAAGTCAATGCGTTCAATTGAACGTTACATTCTTTGAGCACTGCGACTCTATTATACGAGCGCCACACATAACTTCCCCGAAATAATGCTCGGCTGGAAGCCGGTTCCCATCCGAACCCTGGGCAGCAACAGCGGTGGCATCCATCTCCGGACACTGCGCCTTTACACGGGCCAGAGCCATCCGGGCGCCCTCGATGCAGGCCGACCGTTTCATCTCCTTGATATGCGGCACCGCCCCAAGGAACTGCTGCAGTAGGCCGAAGTAGCTCATCGCCTTGGACCTCTCTGGCCATACATGGGCCACGATGTCAGTCATAGCCAGCCCGGACAGTCTATTCAGTTCGGCCCATTCGGCCAACCTGTCCGACAGCGGAAGAGGGCGATCCGGACTGTGGAATTGAGTCCAATATAACTCTTCCGCGTCGTGATCCCCCTGGCTCCGGAAGTGCTTCACGGCATCAGCCGCACTCGCAACCAAGTCCATATAAGGATCCTCCGAACTCCACTGCCGCTCAAATTCAGTGTACTTGGCATCCATAAACCGGCGACGCATAAGAAACTGCTTGCCAGCCGTGATTTCTCCGGCTTGGCGCAGCTCCTCCTTCATAGCCCGCATTGCAGAACGGGCATCCTTGGCTTCGGCGGTGGCCTTCTTCAGGTCTTCCCGCTACGATAAGCGCTCCTTTTCAAGAGCCTCATTACGGTCGGTAGCATCCTTTAATTTTTTGGCCAATCCGGCCACCTCCGCCCTGCTTAGGCAGTGCGCAGCCTTTTCGGCCTGCAACTCTTCGGCCGCCCTCGCGGCAGCCGCATCACTCCTTCGGGCCTGCTCCTTAGCTTGAGCAAGCTCGGCCCGAAGGCTCTCCACGGCAGCAGCACTGTCTGAATAAACAGCATATAACTTATCAGAGGAGGGCTTTGACCCACTAAATAAAGCGGCTGCGGAGAATTTATTTACCTTGCGACTCGTCAAGTCGCTGATTGACAAGTGCGATGTAAGCATCTGCCATGTCCAGTTGTCGACTCAATTCGGCAAACTGATTAGTCCAGCTGGCCCCCGGACTATCCGCCACCTGTATCAGAACGGCGGTATTCATTACCTGAGATGTTTAGATTTTCGATCCTCGGCACGCTGTCGTCTTCGACAACCTACCGAGTCTCAGGGGCTACTATCTATACAGGGCGCATTATTTATATGCAAAACTGTTAAAAGACAAAGGGGTGCATCATTTTCGCATACCTCAAATCCCGCCAGCAAGCTCATGGCGGCATTACGCAATCCGCTTTCAGCGGACGAAATCCTTCCGACCACCATACGCATTAATGCGCGGTGATATTCTGAAATGGAAGCCCTCTCAAGCGAACTCTTCAGTTCTCCCGGCCGGACTCTGGTGGGTGTTGAACTCTTTGGCCCCTCCGGACTCGGGGACGCCCTCCGTGACAACACTTCGAGCTCGCCTGCCTCATCTGGCGGCGCGGCAGACGGAGGCGTATCGCTCTCCATCATCTCCGGAAGAAGATCCCCCGAGGATGAACTCATCTGAGACGGCTGCAGATCCGAACTGCGATATAAATATGTCGGTTAACTACAGAAGCATAAACGAAGGTACTTCCTTATTAAACTTCCTCTTTCATACTCACTGCTCGTTGGAGGGCTGGTCCTTGGGCGATGATTGCGCGTCCGGATTCTCTCCGGACGCCGGACCCCCCGGTGGGGACTTCTTTCCACGCTTAGGGGCTTTGACCTCCGGATCTTCGGAGGCGGTCCTCTTCTCCCTCTGAAGGGAGGGATCCTTTGTTCCCTCCTCTTCAGTCGCCTCTTTAGACGAAGTATTAGCTCCTTTATCTCCCCCGTCGCCCCCTTCTGTGGGCGCAACCTCCAACATTCTGACCAGCACGGGCTCCAGTGCGGTCTCTGGGAGGGGGGCCGGACACCTTATCAGCCTTGATCACGCCACCCATTCCTGTAAAGAATAAAAGGGTTAGGAGATGATCTTTTGAAAGGCATACAGATAGAATGTCCGAGCTCTGAGCTACTTACCTGAGTATCCGGGCGATCGCGGCTTAAGCCTGCGTCCTCGGTCGAATCCGGACACGCTACCTGCGGCCCGAAGAACAGCTTGTACATCTCCGTGGGTGTCGCGCCCATAAAATGCTGGAGAATACGAGGTCCCTCCGGATTGAACTCCCATAGACGGAGAGGACGACGTTTGCAGGGTAGGAGGTGCCTGACTAGCATGACTTGCATCACCTTGACCAGGTCGATCTCCCTTGTTTGGAGGTCTCGAATCTGGCCCTGCAGTGCGGGCACGTCCTCAGACGGCCCCCAGTTGAGCCCTTGGTTGACCCACGACATTAGTTGCCGTGGAGGTCCCGGGCGGAAGGAGGGCGGCGGCTTTTGCTTGCTGCCCCTTCGAGCAGTGATGTAAAACCACTCCTGCTGCCACAATCCCTGTTCCTCTTGGAAGGAACCTTCGAGCCACGGGGCATCGACCTTCTTGCTTATGGTCGCCCCGCCGCACTCCGCTTGACGCCCCCCGATCATCTTCGGCTCCACCTTGAATGTTTTCAGCCACAGACCGAAGTGGGGGATGACGCGGAGGAAGGCTTCGCAGACGATAATGAATGCGGAGATATGGAGGATGGACTCCGGAGCCAAGTCGTGGAAGTCCAGCCCGTAGTAGAACAGGAGCCCCCTCACGAAAGGATCCGTCGGGAAGCCTAATCCCCGACGGAGGTGAGATGCGAAAACAACGTATTCGCCGGGCTCGGGGGCTGGCACGGCCTGCCCAGGGGCAGGCAACCTGTGCGAAACCTCGTAGGCCAGGTACTTGGCCTCACGCAACTTCAATATGTCCTCCTCCGTGACGGAGGAGGGCACCCACCGGCCCTGGAGGTCGGAGCCGGACATTGTTGTGGATCCGAGGTGCTCGAATCTGAAGCTCTAGGTGCTGGAACCGGGAGCAGAGGAAAGATTCGATGCGAGATTGAAGAACAAGGACAGGCCTTGGTCCTCTTATAAAGGGGAAATAATACCAAGGGCCGTCTCCGTGACCGTTTGAGATTCCCCTTCGATAGAGGAGGCGGGGCGGCGGGAACGGTTGGGTTACCCACGCACGTATTGATGAGGATCCCGGAATAAAAGGGAACACGATCTCTGCTTCGACAGGACGTGCCAAGGAAACCGCTTCGCTAAACATGCTGAGGCGAAATAATAAAAACAAGGGCTTGGCTGCGGTGTGATGTCACGCCGCATAATACGTCAGCAGATTGAGCTAAGTGTATATTTTATTCTCTCTACGTTTGGAATGTGGAATTTATTTTGCAGAGTCGAACACTATCCTGGTGTTCATTTTCTTCTCCGGATTATTCAAGGGAGGAACCCGCCTTGCAATGCCGAACATTATGCACGCCGGACTTATCATCATTGAAGACTGGTTCAGGGGCTACTGAGGGAGTCCTGGACTAGGGGTGTCCGGATAGCCGGACTATCAATATCCGCCGGACTCCCAGACTACGAAGATAGAAGATTGAAGACTCCAGCTCGTGTCCGGAAGGTACTCTCCTTGGCGTGGAAGGCAAGCTTGGCAATACGGATATGTAGATCTCCTACCATTGTAACCGACTCTGTGTAACCCTAGCCTCTCCGGTGTCTATATAAACCGGAGGGCTTTAGTCCGTAGGACACAACATTACATCTCAACAATCATACCATAGGATAGCTTCTAGGGTTTAGCCTCCTTGATCTCGTGGTAGATCTACTCTTGTACTACCAATATCATCAATATTAATCAAGCAGGACGTAGGGTATTACCTCCATCGAGAGGGCCTGAACCTGGGTAAAAACATTGTGTCCCTCGTCTCCTGTTACCATCCGCCTAGACGCACAGTTCGGGACCCCCTACCCGAGATCCACCGGTTTTGACACCGACAGCCCCCGAGACTTAAAATAGTTAGAATAACTGAATTAAGGATAATTTGTTATGCAGGATCTTACAGAAAAGAATACCCAACTGTCCCAGGAGCTTCAGGAGTGCAAGGCCCAACTTGAGGCCGCGCTAGCCGCGGCAGGGGAAGCCACAGAGACCCCCTCTAGTAATATATGCTTCTAAAGAGAAGTAATTTGCTAAATGCGGCGTGTGTATAAGTCTGACAATACTTTTGCAGATGGCGCCGGACTAGATCTGGACAAGCAACAACTCCTGCGCCTGTTAAAAGCCGGCGAGAAAGTGCTTACAAGGGTGCGGCAAGAGAAAAATAACCTCCAAGATGCCAACACCCAGCTGGGCGAGGAACTAAAAGATGTTCGAGCCCAGCTGTCTGACTCCGTTAAGGAGAATCGGCGGCTTCCACTACAGGAATCCAGTACTTTGCCATCTTCCATGGCGAACGGCAAAGGCAGGGACGGCTGAAGGCAAAGCACTTTGCCGTCCGCCGCGGACGGCAAACACAGACGGCAAAGATAGGGTCGGCAAACAGGTCCTTTGCCGTCTGCTTTCCACGGCGGACGGCAAAGAGCCCTTTTCCTACAGCGGCAGATGACAAAGAGGGGCGACGGCAAAATGTGGCACGTCCGCCATTGTCAATCCATTAGGCGGCTAACGGCGGCCTTTGCCGTCCACTAGCGGACGGCAAATTAGTGCGCCTCTTTGCCGTCCGCCAGGTGACATCAGCAATACCTCAGCGCCCATTTTTTTTGCCGTCCGCCCAGCGGACGACAAAGGCGAAGTCTTTGCCGTCAGCGAGGCTTTGCCGTCCGCCACTGTTGGCAAATTACCAAATGGTCCACCCCAGGAAGCACAGGTGGGCGCCACGTGCCCCCTTTGCCGTCTGCCACCGACGGCAAAGGGGTCTTTGCCGTCTGCCGCGGACGGCAAAGAGCCTGCAGTGCCTCTTTTTTTCTGTTTTTCTTATATCCAACAATTATCACAACAAAAATTTCACAACACATATATATCCATCACATAAATATCCATCACATAGTTCCATCACATCACATATATATCCATCACATATATATCCATCAAAAATTTCACATCACATATATATCCATCACATAGTTCCATCGATCCATACATATTACAATATGCAAAGTTTCTTCATAGCAAGCCAGCAGAATACAAGTGCATCAAAGGAAAAAACAGGAAAAAGCAAGCAATCCATCATAGGAAGCTGGCTTCCGTGAAGTGAATGAAACTTGCAAAATGACAAATAAGAAAGTTAGAAAAAGAAGACTAGAAGAAGAATTAGACTAGAAGAAAAATAATAGAAGAAGAAGACTGGAAGAAGAAGTATATGCCATATATTAGCTAACTTAGGTGAAATGTATCGTATATGAGCTAATCTAGGTGAAATGGGTAGTTTATGAGCTATCCTAGGTGAAATGGATCATTTTGGAGCTAAGTTAGGTGAAATGGGTCGTTTATGAGCAAACCTAGGTGAAATGGGTCGTTTATGAGCAAACCTAGGTGAAATTGGTCGTTTATGAGCAAACCTAGGTGAAATGAGTCGTTTATGAGCAAACCTAGGTGAAATGGGTCGTTTATGAGCTAAGTTAGGTGAAATGAGTCGTTTATGAGCAAACCTAGGTGAAATGGGTCGTTTATGAGCTAACCTAGGTGAAATAGGTTGTTTATGAGCTAACCTAGGTGAAATGGGTCATTTATGAGCTAACCTAGGTCAAATGGGTCGTTTATGAGCTAACCTAGGTGAAATGCCACGTTTTTGAGCTAACTAAGGTAAAATGGATCATTTTTAGCTAACTTAGGTGAAATGGGTCATTTTGGAGCTAACCTAGGTGAAATGGGTCATTTTGGAGCTAACCTAGGTGGAATGGGTCATTTTAAAGCTAATGTAGGTAAAATGGATCATTTAGGAGCTAATCTACGTAAAATGGGTCATTTTCGAGCTAACTTGGATAAATTGGATCACTTGTAAGCTAACTAAGGTAAAAGGAGTCATTTTAGAGCTAACTTAGGTAGAATGGATGGTTTATGAGGTCAGTAAGCTTATTAAGTCATTTTGGAGGAAAAGAAGCTAACTCTAGGTCATTATGGTAAGCATATTGGAGGAAATAAAGCTAAGTCTAGGTCTTTATGCATTTGTTAAGCAAAACACTAGAGAAACTTACCGTGATCACAGAGGTGTAGGAGCGGCTGGCTCGCGCCAGTAGCTGGAGAAGGAGCGGGCTGGCTCGCGCCGGTAGCTGGAGAAGGATCGTGCGATGCGTTTTTGGAGTTAAGTTGCACCAAAGATCATTTCCAATGTCTCGTTAGCATTATGACACTCAAATGTTAAGACAAGCAAGTAATGTCCATTCAAATTAAACTCACCGTGCTCCCAGGAGCAATCACTGGCATCGGCGGAGCGGTCTGACCGGACTTCTCGCACACAGACTGCACATTTGGTTTTCACAACAGAGTCATACTAGTTAGTAATGAGACTCAAATGTTAAGACTAGCAAGTAATCCGCAGAAGAAACTTACCACAAGGAGCTCGTACATGGCCCTTGCCTGCATGTCATTCCGTGCCCTCTCCTCCTCCAACATCTTTGTCGTCTTCTCCTCCAACTCCCGCTGCCTCTCCGCCGCCTCCGCCAAAAGTTTCTCCGTTCTATCTCTCTCACTCTGTATAGCAGCCTGCAACACCACTCACATGACCATTTGTAATCATTGATGGAAGCGCACACAATGTAATGGAGAAAGATAGCTGAGTACGTAGAACTAACCTTGATGGCGAGTTGGACTGGCCGTTCACAAGGCCTTATCTCAGGAGCGGAGCTCGACTGGCGCGCCTTGATCTCTGGGAGAGTGCTAGGACAACGGATAAGTCCATCTCCCATGGCTATGGAGCCATGGGACCTCCCGCCACCAGATATCATCAGCAGCTCTGTATCAATGGGACCCTGGCTTGGGTTAAAGTCCTCCCCTTTCCTCGCCTTCCCCTGATCTCTATATTGCACGAGCTTCTCGTGGGCGGAGATGTTGGTGAAGTTCTTTGGATCATCGAGGTCAGACACAGAGAATGCCTTGACTTTCTTGTAAGGGCCAGTGTGGGCAATGGCATACAGGTCGTACACCTCTGGCACCTTATCCGCCTTATTGTAGCGTGCCTGAAAGAGAGCAACAAAGTAAATTAGTAATTAAAGGGCTAAAGCTAGCATGATGAATGAATTGCATGAATCATGAAGCAAACCACATACCCAGTTCCGCCCGTACTGAAATAAGTTGGAGCTGCCTTGGTGGTGTGGCACACCTTCCATTTGGGCACGTTTGTCCTTGGCCTCTTTGTGTGTGGCCAGCCATTCTTCTGAGCACCACGCATTGACCAACACCTCCAAACAATCCATCCGATCCACACACCATCTCGGAGGGGCCTAAGTTAGCAAATAGAAACTTGAGCGCTAAGGCTATGAATTACTAAATGAAGGAAGTAAGTACAAGGCCTTAAGAATTACCTTCATGTACTTCTCCTTACTCAAGAACTTATCACGGCACTCCTGCTTGGGCTTCTTGATACCACGCCCGGCGTAGTAGTCTCGAACATCCTGCACCCGAACCTCATGCCGTAAGTTCTGAAGTAGGCGCTTGCACTCCTTGTGGATAACATGATCCGCCTCCTCCTCGTATCCCTCCTCACACCTGTAGAATGTCTGCAATCAAATGAGACAATATTGATTAGTACAATTAATAACTACCTAGTTGATGATTTTAAATTGCGTAAAGGAGCAATTACCCAGAACTTTCTGATCACGACGTCTGCCCTCGTCTTGCACAAGACACCATCAATAATCTCACCCGGCGGGGCCGGGGCAGCCAAGTAGTGCTCCCAAGTCAATCCAACCTTTGGAAGCCGACCCTCACCAGGAAACGTGACAAACCCCGGGAAGTTTTGCCGAATCAGAACTCCAAGGACGGAGTTGGGCCGGCGGACACTTTCATGGTGGTCCCAACCCCTGCAGCATGACAAGGCCAACACATCAGTTATTTGAAGAAACGTGAATGCAGAAGGTACAAAAAGATTAAATGCACTTACCTCTCCCCATCAGGGAAAATCAACCACCTCTGCTCGCGGGTCGCCGGCACGGACGGGAGCCGTTTAGCACCACGCTGGTAGACGTTGCCCCCCTCCTCCCCCTCCTCATCAGTCGGCTCCCCGCCATCATCAGCATGGCCACTCGGCTCCCCGCCATCCTCAGCCTGACCCGACCAGGTACCCCATCCAGATGTGTGCTCCTCCGGGGTCTCGTGGGCCCAAGTCTCGTGGGCCGAAGGCCCGTCGACCCGAGGCTCGTGGGCCGAAGACCCGTGGACCAGAGGCTCGTGGACCGGAGTCCGTGCAGCCTCCTCCTCAGACGAGTCCACCCTAGCAGTCACGTGCTCTGGTGAAACAGCTGGGGGCGGTGGCGAGGAAGGTGCCGTAAGAGTCACCCTACCTCCTCTCCTGCGACCACGTGCTCCACCTCCTCTCTTCTTCTTACCTCGTCCCCTACTGGGCACCGCGGTCGACGAAGAAGGGCCCGGCGGTGTCGCCATACTGTCCAGCAACACTCGGCGGAGAGGTGCGTCTGGAATGGAAGACCTTGTACCACGCGCCGACGAAGAAGGGGCCTCGGCGCGCTCCCGACCAGCGCCCACCATCTTTCAACACCTGCCATGACAAAGAATAAACGAAATTAGTACAACATAAAAAAAAGTACCGACATGAATAATAATATGTATATCACTTAAGTGTATCATCATCAAGTACAACATAAAAAAAATTGAATACCTGACACTACTAATAATCTCGATCAGTATCATCAATAAATGCATAATCATCATCATCACTATAATCAATGATGGGCTCATAGGGTTCATTGGCATCAACATGTGCAAGGCCACCTCGACGTAATCGGTCAAGCATTGACAGGTCATCTGCAGCAGTAACCTCTTCTTGTTCCGGCTCTTCTTGTTCCTCCTCTGGGGTGATGCCGGATTCATTGTCACTGTCTACTTCAATGTTTTGGGGTGAAGTATAGCGGTTCTTGAAACGCTTTTTGGAAAGACGTGTCTCTTGGAAGAATTCTCCTTCATATGTGTCTGGGTTAATGTGAGGTTCATAATCCTCTTCCTTTGGGGGAGAAAGTCTAGCACATGGTGGCACTTCATAAACGACATCCCAACCATTCAGATTTGGATTAGTTTGGCAGGCCCACGGTAGATAGAATACTTGGGTCGCCTGTTGAGCCATAATATAGACATCAGGAACATCTAAATGAGTGCTTTTGTTGATTTCAACTAGCCCTATATGTTCATGAGTCCTTCTAGTCTCCTTCGACTGAAACCAATAACATTTGAAGACTACGACATTCGGTGGGTTTTCACCATAGAGTAGAAGTTCATAAATTGCTTCAACTCTCCCATAATACTCGATACCTCCTTCGCCAATAGCAGATACACAACAATTTGTAGACTTTCGGTCGGCCATAGATAGCTCTTTGCCATAGGTACGAAAGCGATACCCGTTCATGTCGTACTTGTCAAATGAACGGACCTTATAGTCAAAACCATTAGCGACTTGTCTCAATTCGGCGTCCATAGACTCTGAATTAGCCTACAAGTTTAATATGAAAGGGGATTGTTGCATTATGCACAAATTAGCGAATGTAATGAAATTGTCTAATAGAAATTACCGTTTGTTTGAACCAAGAGATGAAACCGGGATAGCCACCTCCTTGCTTTGCGAGAAGCTCATACTCTTCGACGGAATCCTTTTGGATCTCCGCTCCATACGAGAATATGGCGACGTATCAACTGTATGATATATCCAGGAATAAGAGTAGTTCAAAGGAAATAGAAATTGCGAAACAATGTACCAAGAACTTACTCGATGTACGGCCGCACTTCTATCAGGTTGTTGAAGATATACAACGAAATGGTCCGTCATTCTTTGTTATCCAAAGATACTGGATATGAAACACTAGCTGGTGCGAGATTCCCTTTGAATAGGCTGAGGTTTGATCCACCCTTTTTAGGCTCGTCAGCATTGTACCGAGGCTTCGGATTATGCAAATGACGATTTTTGGCTTCGTAGTGCGCTGTTACGAAGTTTGACGCCTCCTCTATGATGAATGCCTCAGCCATCAATGCTTCAATTCTACGTTTATTTTTACATTTTTCTCGAAGCGTCTTCTACATCCTCTCAGTTGGGTAGCACCAACGATTTTGCACGGGCCCCCCCAATCTTGCCTCGGTCGGGAGATGCAAAATCAAATGCTGCATTGGATTAAAGAAGCCCGGTGGAAAGATCATCTCTAACTTGTAGATCAACTCCGGTGCCAACTCTTCCATTTCTTCTAGCACGCCAGGCGATAGTTCTTTCGCACAAAGAACACGGAAGAAATAGCTGAGTTCTGTCAGTACTAGCCATTCAACCTCAGGGATGAAGCCATGCAACATCACCGGCATTACCCGCTCAATCCATATGTGCCAATCATGACTCTTGAGACCAAATATCTTCAGTTTATCAAGATTCGCTCCCCTCTTTAGATTCGCTGGATACCCATCGGGGAACATCAACTGCTGTTGCACCCACAAGAGAATTTCCCTCATAGCTGGCCTTCCAAGATTGAACCATGCCTTTGGCTTCGTCCAGTTCTGCTTTCCTTTCGGTTCTTTCATGTTTTGTAACGGCCTATCACATAGCGCCTCCAGATCGACTCTAGCCTTAGTATTATCCTTTGACTTCCCATCTATGCCGAACAATGTACCAAAAAGTGCCTCGGCGATATTCTTCTTACTGTGCATCACATCGATGTTGTGTGGGCAAAGGAGGTCTTTGAAGTAAGGCAGATCCCATAAGCATGTTTTGTGACTCCACGCGTGCTTAGTATTATACCCCTTGAAGTACCCTGGACGTTGTGGATCTGGCTCAAGAGCGTTTAACTGATCCAGGGTCTGTTGGCCTGTCAATGCAGGTGGTGCAGAGTTTTTGACAACTCTACCCCTGATGAAGTTCTTCTTGTCTTTCCTGAACTTATGGCGAGGATCCAGGAACTGTCTATGCATGTCGAAGCAAGAAAACTTGTGACCGGCCTGAAGCCAACGAAACTCAAGAGTTCCCTTGCATGTGGGGCATGGGAACCTTCCATGCACACACCAGCCAACGAATAGCGCATACGCCGGCAAGTCATGCGTCGAGTACATGTACCAGACATGCATTATGAAGTTCCGTTTGCTAAAGGCGTCGTATGTCTTGAACCCATTATCCCAGGCTTCTTGCAATTCGTCCTTAAGCGGCTGCATGTACACATTCATATTTTTGCCCGGATTGTTGGGTCCTGGAATTATCAACGTCAGGAAAATGTTCTTTCTTTGCATAATCTGTCCGGGGGGGGGGGGAGATTGAGTGGAAAGACAAATACGGGCCAACAACTGTATTGGGCTACCGTCATACCAAACACACTGAACCCATCCGTGCTGATGCCGACTCGAGGATGCCTCGGATCTGCCGCTTTGTCAGCATGTAATTCATCAAACTTTTTCCACGCAACACCATTCGATGTGTGTACCATCATCAGATTCCCATCTGCATCTAGTTCGGTTCGTTTGCCTGTTTTGTGCCATGTCATCTGTCTGGCCATCTCTTCGACCATGAAAAGACGTTGAAGTCTTGGTACGATTGGCATATACCGAAGAACACTAACGGGGATTTTGGTCTGTGTCTTCTCACCCATACCGTTATCTACCACAATATACCTGGAAGACTTGCAAATGGGACAATGGTTCAAGTCCGCATAGTCAAGCCTAAATAAGGCACATCCTTTCTCACAGGCATGTATCTTCTTATAGGGCATCTTCAGTGCACGGAGGATTTTGTCCGACTGGTACAGGTTTGCAGGCATTACATGGCCTTTGGGTAGAAAGCGTCCAAATACTGTCATAATTGCGTCATAGCATTCTCTGCCCAAGTTGAACTGAGCCTTCAGAGCCATTACTTGTGAGATGGCATCCAACTGACAAAGCTCAGTGTGCTCGTGGAGCGGACGTTTTGAAGACTCCAACATTTCATTGAAAGCCTTTGCAGATTCCTCCATCTCCTCGTCCGAATCCCGAGCATCATCATAGCCTTGCACCATGTTGGGCAGACTCACCTCAGCTCGGTCACGTTGGGCAGACTCACCATGAAATGTCCACACCGTATAATCAGGCGTAAAACCACTCTTCTGCAGGTGTTTGCCCATTTCAGCCTTTGTCTCCTTTTCCCAATTGCCGCACCGGAAACAGGGGCACCAGGTTTTCTTTTGGCCATTTGCAAATGCGGCTTGCACAAACCCCTTGGTTTTTGTGAACCATTCAGCGCTCCATTTGTTCTGACCAGTGTGACCAGTATACATCCACGCATGGTCACTCATCTTGACTTTCAGAGCTACTGGACACACAACAATTATATATGTAATTCACCATGTATATATTCATCAGTTTATCTATTTTGTCAATTTTATTACGTCCATGCAACCTACACTCTAATAGGTAATGATAGGTCCTAATCCCACCCGTGTATGTGTAGATTGGGTTCATTTTCCCATGCTATGCTCCGGATCCGGCGCAAAATTTTGGCAGCACCTCCCCGCTGTTCTCTTGATACACGTCTCTGCAATAAACAGAGAGGATGTGTACCCGGAGAACAACAGGGGAGGCACTGACGAAATTTATGCATCGGATCCGAAGCAAAGTATATGGGAAAACGAACCCAATCTACACATACTCGGGCTGTCCATGGATAGCGTTCGACAATTCGAAAGAATCAAGGTTATAAATATGCAAATGCATGCATATTTATAACTATGACGCTTTCGAACGGGAGACACATATTGGTTACGCATACTGATGATTCAAGACACATATATAGCTAGCTATCAAGTTTCATCGGAATAGATCAAATAATTAATGGGGGAGGAGGACTTGTCATTTGTGCTCACCCACGAACGAAGGGGCAGAGCTCGTCAAACGCACGGCGAGGTCGTCGAACACCAAACCTCGCAGCGATGAAACAACTGCACATTTAAAACTACACGATCAACACAATTATATATGATGTTTTTCATAACAAAATCAAAAAATATATGACCTAACTAATAATTCACAAATATATGACCCGTCGGCCTCTGGAAGCCCAAAAACACCTTTTCGGGAGGTGTCGGTGGTCGGGGGTGTCCTGTCGGTGTCGGGGTGCCGTGTCGGGGTCGGGGTGCTGTTCCGGGGTCGGGGGGTCGGGGTCAGGGGGTCAGGTTGTCGGGGTGTGGTGTGGGGGTCGGGGTGTCGTGTCGGGGTCGGGTGTCGGGGTATCGGGGTGTTGTGTCGGGGTCGGGGCATGGTGTCAGGGTGTCGGGGGCCGGGGGTCGGGGTCGGGGTGTCGGGCCGAGGTGTCGGGGTGGCGTGTCGGGGTCGGGGTGTCGGGGGTCGGGGTCGGAGTGTCGGGGGTCGGGGGTCGGGGTGTCGGGCCGGGGTGTCGAGGTGGCGTGTCGGGGTCGGGGTCGGGGTGTCGGGGGTCGGGGTTGGGATCGGGGTGTCGGGCCGGGGTGTCGGGGTGTCGGGGGTCGGAGTCGGGGTGTCGGGGGTCGGGGTGGGTGTGTCGGGGGTCGGGGGTCGGGGTCGGGGTGTCGGGGTGGCGCGTCGGGGTCTTCTTCTTCTTCTTATTCTTTCTTCTTCTTTCTTCTTCTTCTTTTCTTTCTGCTTCTCCCTCGTCGTCGTCGTCCTCCTCCTCCTCCTCCTCCTCTTCTTTCTTCTTCTTCTTCTTCTTTTTCTTCTTTCTTCTTCTCCTTTTTCCTCTTCTATATTGTTATATTTTTCAACTTTCTTCTTATTCTTCTTCCTTTTTTTTTCCTTTTTCCTCTTCTTCTACTTCTTCTTTTTTTCAACTTTCTTCTTCTTCTAATAATCTAAACCTATATCTAGCACTAACGTAAACCAACCACTAACCTAAACCTATCAATAACCTAATTAAACCTAAACAGCAAAGAAAAAGAGTAGAAAAAAATGCTCACCTTGGCTCCTCTCGATGGAGGATGGAGGGGGCGGCGCGGGCGCAGGGGTGGCGGCGAGCCTGGCTTCGGGGCGGCGGCGAGCCTGGCTCCGGGGCAGGGGACGCGAGGCGGACGCACTGGCGGGGGGGGGGGGGGGCAGACGCAGGCCTAGGGGCGAGCCTGCCTCCGGGGGCGGCGCGGGCGCAGGGGCGGCGGCGAGCCTAGCTCCGGGACGGGGGGGGGGGCGAGGCGGACGCAGGGGGCCCGCGGCGAACCTGGCTCCGGCGCGGGCGACGGGACACCGGGGCGGTGGCGGGTGGTGGGGGCGACGGGGCGAGGGGCGGTGGGGCCAGGGGGCAGTGGCAGGTGGCGGCGGCGGCGGAGAGTGCTTGGGACGATGGGGCGACGGGGCGAGGGGAGGTGGGGCAAGGGGGCGGCGGTGGGTGGCGGGGGCGGCGGCGGGTGGTGGTGGTCGTCGGGGAGGAGAGGGGGACAGATCGAACAGAGAGAGATGGGCGGGGTGGGACGCCGTTAGTAACCTAAACATTTGCCGTCCGCCCCACTTTGCCGTCCGCCCCACTTGCTCTTTGCCGTCTGCTAGCGGACGGCAAATAGGGGGGGCCGTTAAGTTTTTTTAAACCAGCTCGTCAGTGGGGCCCCCTCCCTCTTTGCCGTCCGCTAGCCGACGGCAAAGCTTCTTTGCCGTCTGCTAGCGGACGGCAAAGAACTGGCTGATGGCCAAGAAGTACTTTGCCATCAGCCAGTTCTTTGCCGTCCGCTTTTGGGTAGCTGATGGAAAAGAGCATCTTTGTCGTCCGCTAGCAGACGGCAAAGAGCTGGCAGATGGCAAAGTAGCTGTTTCCAGTAGTGTTCGTCGCGGCATTTATAGTAAGTGCTTGAGCGAACCTTAAAAAAGAGTTCGGCGAGGAAGTCTACTAACAGAAATATGTCTGTAGGCATGCTCACAGGTCGTCCTGCAGAGGAAATGCCCGGTTCAACGAGTGACCTCCTTCCCGAGCTACTACAACTGCACGAACGAGTTCGGCAGGCGATGAGAGGCGTCGCCTAGGCCTTGTGGCCATCCATCTCCCTACCCGAAGGCCTTGGAGAGCTTGCAGAGAAGCTTCAGGGAGCACGACGGCGCTTCCGGCTATGGAAGATATCGGCCTGCCGTCAAGGCGCCAGGGAGGCCTGGGCCATGGTGAAGGCGCGGTACACGAAGGCTGACCCAAACCACATGGCCGAGGTCAGACCTATGGGGCCCGATGGGAAGGAGATCCCTGTGAGCTTAGTATACGGCCAAGTAGAGTTGGCCGCAAAGTATTCCCAGCGGGACTGTAAACTAGACATCCTGTTAGATGGTATTGAAGAGGAATACGATCAGTCAATTTGACTATGCAATTTAAAATGACATGTAAAATGCCTTCTAGCTAGATTGTAGATCGTTTGTCGTAGCGGACCTTTTCGCTTCAACCTCGGCACCCGACAGTCCGGAGTGTGTCCGAATACCCTCACGGCTATGTAAGAACCGGGGCATGCGTGGAGACCAGGCATAGGGGTCATTAGTGCTTTATCAGACAAGTGCCCAACTAGTTATGTTATATTACATGGTTAGTAAGAAACATCTTCTAGGGAGAATAGTTTCGTTAGGGGTTCCTTGCCCTGGGAGGCATGCCCTAAAGTGCATGTCCGGACTGCGAAAAAAGCAGAAAAGCATCTGGGGGCAGATAAATGAATAGGTAAGAAATCGTCTTTTAGTTCACCGACTGAATGTTCCCTTAAGAACGCTAGCTTTCGGCTTCACCCAGTCTGAGGTACACATCCGGCTGACCCGGCAGTGACAATTGCAGAGGTGCTCCCTTTACCACCTAGCCGAACAATCGGGAACGTAGGGGTAAGCACAGGAGCCAGGCAACCCAGCTTGGCTAAAACTTAAGTCATATCGATGCATATAATGGAGAATAAAAGGTACATGCAGAAGTTTGACGCATGTGTTGGGCATAAGGCCCGTATAAATAAGCTTCTGTTAAAGAAGCCCCCAGGTATAATGAGCGCGAGTAGCAAGTCAAGTGTGTGCGAACAATGCGCAGACAAGCCTCCAAAGGCTTTAAGAAAAAGGAGGGGGAAGGAGAGAAATAAAAAGACAGCTAAAGTATAAAATGTAGACGGAGGAAGGAGACGAACTCAGAATCCGGCGCTAGGCGTAGAATCTTCGGAGACGGGCTGCGTTCCATGGATTCGTCTCGAGTCGGTTATCCGATGCGTTTCGCAGACGGTACGGTCCACCGGTCAGGACTTGATCGATGATGAAGGGACCTTCCCATTTGGGCTTGAGTTTGTCCTTTTTCTTGTCTGGCAGGCGTAGAACTAGTTCGCCAGCATTGCAAGCTTTGGCCCGCACTTCTCTGCTTTGATATCTTTGAGCCTGCTGTTGATAGAATGCGGAATGAGCTTTTGCCATGTCGCGCTCTTCCTCTAAGGCGTCCAAACTGTCCTGCCGATCCAACTCGGTTTCTCTTTCATCGTACATGCGCACACGAGGTGAGTCATGAATTATGTCGCAGGGCAAAACTGCCTCTGTGCCGTATACCATAAAAAATGGTGTGAATCCGGTGGTGCGACTCGGCGTGGTCCGCAGCCCCCAAAGTACGGAGTCGAGCTCCTCTACCCAGTGCGTGTTCAATTCCTTGAGGGACCGCACTAGTCTGGGTTTAATGCCGCTCATGATTAGACCATTTGCTCGCTCGACTTGACCGTTAGTTTGAGGGTGATAGACTGAAGCGTAGTCGCGCTTGATGCCCATGTTTTTGCACCAGAGTTTAACCTCGTCGACCGTGAAGTTTGTGTCGTTATCAGTGATGATGCTATGGGGGACGCCGTAACAGTGTACTACCCCTGATATGAAGTCTATCACGGGTGCGGATTCGGCCGTCTTAACTGGCTTGGCCTCTATCCATTTGGTGAATTTATCCACCATGACCAACAGGTATTTTTGCTTGTGTGTTCCTCCTTTAAGGGGTCCAACCATGTCCAGCCCCCAGACCGCGAATGGCCAGGTGATGGGTAGAGTTTTGAGGGTGGTGGGTGGCATGTGGCTTTGATTGGCAAAGAGCTGGCAACCGACGCATCGTTGGACTAAGTCCTGAGCATCTAACCGGGCTGTCGGCCAATACAATCCTGTACGGAAGGCCTTGCCTACAAGGGCCCGGGCTGCGGCGTGGTGCCCACCGAGTCCGGCATGGATTTCAGCCAGAAGATTTCGCCCTTCCTCTTCGGAGATACACCTTTGAAGGACTCCGGTTGTGCTTTTCTTATAAAGCTCTCCCTCATGGACCTTATAGGCTTTAGATCTCCGTACTATGCAGCGGGCCTCGTTTTGGTCCTCGAGAAGTTCCTGCCTAGTTAAGTAGGCTAGGAATGGTTGCGTCCACAGGGCAATGACTGCCATTATTTCGTGGGCTGAATGTGTTATTTGATTGGCAGAGCCACTGATTGTGTTAGAATGTTCGGTGTCGGGCGGTGCGGCTGGGTCCGGATTGTTGTTTCCGGACTCCCCTTCCCATAGTACTGATGGCTTGAAAAGCCGTTCCAGGAAGATGTTGGGAGGGAAGGCATCACGTTTTGCGCCGATGCATGCGAATACGTCCGCCGCCTGGTTATTATCCCGGGCTATATGGTGAAATTCGAGACCTTCAAACCGAGCTGACATTTTTAGGACGGCGTTGCGGTAAGCTGCCATTTTCGGATCCTTGGTGTCAAAGTCTCCATTTATTTGGGATATTGTGAGGTTTGAATCCCCGCGCACCTCTAGGCGTTTAATGCCCATGGAGACCGCCATCCGGAGGCCATGTAGAAGGGCCTCGTATTCGGCTGCGTTGTTGGAGTCCGTGTACATTATCTGGAGTACGTATTGGACTGTGTCTTCGGTTGGGGATGTCAGGACGACGCCAGCCCCCAGGCCGGCCAACATTTTGGAGCCTTCGAAGTGCATGATCCAATTGGAATATGCGCCGTACTTTTTAGGGAGTTCGGCTTCAGTCCATTCGGCGACGAAGTCAGCCAAAACTTGCGACTTGATAGCTCGCCATGGTTTATAGGTTATGTCAAATGGGAGGAGCTCAATGGCCCATTTTGCAATCCGGTCAGTTGCGTCGCGGTTGTTTATAATATCATTAAGAGGTACTTCGGAGGCTACTATTATCGAACACTCTTGAAAGTAGTGTCGCAGCTTCCGGGATACCATAAACACCGCGTACGCTATCTTTTGATAATGTGGATACCGAGACTTGCATGGAGTTAGGACAGTGGACATGTAATAAACTGGTTTTTGAAGGGGGACCTTGTGTCCGTCCGTTTCTTGTTTGACGACGAGCACCGCGCTTACAACTTGATGTGTTGCTGCGATATATAATAACATTGGTTCGCCCATATTGGGCGTGGCCAGGACTGGATTTGTTGCCAATATGTTTTTTATTTCTTCGAGTACGGCCGTGGCGGCATCCGTCCACTCGAAGTGTTCGGTGCACCGGAGGAGGCGATAAAGGGGTAATGCCTTTTCACCCAAACGGGAGATAAAGCGGCTTAGAGCCGCCATGCATCCTGTCAATTTTTGAATTTGTTTGAGGTCTTTTGGGATATCCAATTGTGAAAGAGCTCGGATCTTGGATGGGTTTGCTTCAATTCCTCTACCGGATACAATGAAGCCCAAGAGCTTTCCGGCTGGTACGCCGAAGACACATTTTTCCGGATTCAGCTTAATGTCGTATGTTCGGAGATTGTCGAATGTGGGTCTCAAGTCGTCTATTAGAGTTTCGACATGCTTGGATTAGACGATCACATCATCTCCGTATGCCTCCACTGTTTTGCCGATCTGGTTTGCCAGACATGTCTGAATCATGCGCTGATATGTTGCACCGGCGGTTTTGAGCCCGAAGGGCATTGTGTTGAAGCAGAATGGGCCGTATGGAGTGATGAATGCCGTTGCGGCTTGGTCGGGTTCTGCCATCTTGATTTGGTGGTAGCCGGAGTATGCGTCGAGGAAGCACTATGAATCGTGCCCAGCGGTAGCGTTGATAATTTGATCGATGCGGGGGAGGGGGAAGGGATCCTTTGGGCAAGCCTTGTTAAGGTCCTTGAAGTCGACACATAGGCGCCAGGATTTATCTTTCTTTGGTACCATCACCAGGTTTGCTAGCCAGTCCGGATGTTTTATATCTCTGATGAATCTGGCTTCCAATAGTTTGGCTAGCTCCTCTCCCATTGCCTGTCTCTTGGGTTCGGAAAATCGCCGAAGAGCCTGTTTGACTGGCTTGAATCCTTTTAGGATGTTTAGGCTGTGCTCGGCCAGCCGGCGTGGGATTCCTGGCATGTCGGAAGAGTGCTAGGCAAAAATGTCCCAATTTTCCCATAGGAATTCTCGTAGTGCGACGTCTACGTCGGGGTTTAACTGTGCCCCAATGGATGCCGTCTTTGTAGGGTCCGTTGGATGGACTTGGAATTTGACTATTTCGTCCGCTGGCTTAAAAGAGGTGGACTTGGATCTCTTGTCGAGTATCACACCGTCCCTGTTCACCGTGGAGCGCAGCGCAGTGAGTTCCTCGGCCACTAGGGCTTCGGATAGTGCCTCGAGGGCTAGTGCGGCTATCTTATTTTCGGCGCGGAGTGCTATGTCCAGATCACTGGCAGGAGTGATGATTCCGTTGGGCCCGGGCATTTTGAGCTTCATGTACCCGTAATGGGGTATAGCTTGAAAAATTGTGAATGCCTCTCGCCCTAATAAAGCGTGATATCCGCTGCTGAACGAGGCCACTTGGAACGTGACCTCCTCGGACCTGTAATTGTCCGGCAAGCCAAACACCACATCCAGTGTAATTTTTCCTGTGCAGCGTGCTTCCCGACTAGGGATTATTCCTCTAAAGGTTGTGCTGCTTCGCTCAATGCGACTCTAGTCTATTTCCATTTTTTGAAGGGTTTCCTCATAAATGAGGTTTAATCCGCTGCCGCCATCCATGATTACCTTGGTAAGGCAAAAGCCGTCCACTATTGGACTGAGGACCAGTGCGGCTGGTGCTCGGGCTGTTTGGAATTTAGGTTCGTCACTGGCGTTAAAGGTAATAGCTGTGTCACTCCATGGATTTATTGTTGCTACTTTGTAGACTTCGGCAAGGCTGTGGAGTGTTTGTTTCCGCATATTATTTGATGCGAATGTCTCGAAGACTGTTAATACCGTACTGGTGTTGCTGGGCTGGTTCTCTGGGGCTAGAACCTCTTCGCCACTTTTGGCCACCTGCCATAGTATCCAACATGCTCGAAGGCTATGAGTTGGAGTGGCGCCCTCTGTACTATGAATTTTGCAGGGTCCATTGAGCCATCCCTCCAGTACGGTTCCATGCCCTTTAGGGTTTTTTTGCTTTTTGGTATTTAACCCAGGTGCCTGGTGATGATGCACCCTCTGATTTCGGACTAGGGTTGTATTCGGGGCCGGATTATCCCAAAATTTGGTTTCGGTTTTCCAGGGCTCTCCATCGCAGAGTACTTTCGTACTATGGACGCCAAGTCGGTGAAGCGTGTAATTTCACGACGATTATGGTGTTTAGGATTCCCTTGTCCGTGCAATTATTGCAGAAAAGTGAAGTTGCGTCTTCCTCGCGGCAGTCCTTTATCCTGTCCATAACCAGGAGGAATCTGGCCCAGTAATGGTGTACTCTTTCAGCGGGCTCTTGCGGATTCTTGATAGATGGCTTATGTTTGGGTGGGCGGGTGGAATAAAGTTCGGGACCCCGTCCAATCTAAGACTCAAGGGCCGAAAAGTTTCTGAACTTGGAAGCTTGGGTTTTTGGATATTGTCCGATGAATCCAGCCCGCTGCCTGACTTTAGGTTCAGGACTTGATCGACATACGTCCCTCCGCGGGAATCCGGCATGGAGGGGTCGGGAATCCGGACATAGCTAGTCCGTAATATAGAAGAAGGGTCGCCGTACTGTTCCTCTACCACTGCAACGTGGTGGGTAGCCTGGGGAGAGTTGATCTCTCTCAGATCAGTTTTAGGCCTAATCTGATCGTAGTCTGTAGCGACTCCCAGGACGGCGATGTGATCCAAGAGCTCGTTTAAGGAGGAGAGCTCGATCGGATCTAGCTGCTTGGCAAGTTCCGAGTTAATGTGAAGATTGCTTTCGATGACCCAAGAAGTCATCGTTGGCGCGGCGGCCGAACAGGCAGTCATAAGAAAACTGCCTAGTCGGAGATTTTGGCCGATGGCCAAAGCTCCTTTAGCAACGGTGCCGTCTTTAAAGACGGGACGAGGCATCCTTCCTGATGGTGACGACACAGAGGAACTCTCAATGAAAGCACCAATGTCGGTGTCAAAACCAGCGGATCTCAGGTAGGGGGTCCCGAACTGTGCGTCTAGGCGGATGGTAACAGGAGACAAGGGACACGATGTTTTTACCCAGGTTCAGGCCCTCGTGGTGGAGGTAAAACCCTACTCCTGCTTGATTAATATTGATGATATGGGTAGTACAAGAGTAGATCTACCATGAGATCAATGAGGCTAAACCCTAGAAGCTAGCCTATGGTATGATTGTTGTTCGTCCTACGGACTAAAACCCTCCGGTTTATATAGACACCGGAGAGGGCTAGGGTTACACAAAGTCGGTTACAATGGTAGGAGATCTACATATCCGTATTGCCAAGCTTGCCTTCCACGCCAAGAAAAGTCCCATCCGGACACGGGACGGAGTCTTCAATCTTGTATCTTCATAGTCTTGGAGTCCGGCCAAAGATGATAGTTCGGCTATCCGGACACCCCCTAGTCCAGGACTCCCTCAGTGGGACTCGCGAGGGCGTCTATGTAGCCCACTCGTGAGGTCGATAGAGAGCGAGTCGCACAAAACTGAAGACAAGGGCGAGAGCAGAAGACGGCGAACAATAATTAAAACGGCTTCGAAGAAAGGCTCAAACAAAAGAAAGGGAAACAGGCCAACTGCGGAAAGCAAATGAAAAGCTGCATCCGGCACCTAGCATAGTCTTCGACATCTTCTCACCAGCGCGGAGCTAAGTGCTGCCACTGCGCGTGGGCGGGATCCCCCGATGCCCTAGGGCCGCACTCTGGAGACTCTGGGCGTGTACAACCCCAACTCATTATTACGTGAGAGCGTCACGGGTGGCAAGCTTCACAGGCACCGGGCCTTCTTCACAGGCACTGGGCCTTTTTGGGTTCACAGGCAATGGGCCTTCTTCACAGGCACTGGGCCTTTTTGGCTTCACAGGCACTGGGCCTTCTTCACAGGCACTGGGCCTTTTTGGCTTCATAGGCACCAAGCCTTCTTCACAGGCACTGGGCCTTTTTGGCTTCACAGGCACTGGGCCTTTTTGGCTTCACAGGTACCGGGCCTTCTTCACAGGCACTAGGCCTTTTTGCCTTCCCAGGCACCGGGCCTTCTTCACACGCACTGGGCCTTTTGGCTTCACATGCACTCGGCCTTCTTCACAGGCACTAGGCCTTCTTCACAAGCACTGGGCCTTTTTGGCTTCACAGGCACTGGGCCTTCTTCATAGGCACTAGGCCTTTTTGGGGGTAGAACTTCCGGAGGTGCTGAATGTTCCATGCGTTTGGGATGGGCACTCCCTCCTCAGTCTCCAGGCATGCGGAGCCAGGCCTGGAAATATGGACAACCTTGAACGGGCCCTCCCACATGGGTGAGAGCTTGTGCAGCCCTTCCATGGAGAGCACCCACCTGAGCACGAGGTCACCTACCTCGAGAGTCCTCCAGCGAATGTTGCGGCAATGATACCGCCGCAGAGCCTGTTAATACCTTGCTGCCCGTAGCGCAGCCTCCCGGCGGTGCTCCTCCCCCAGCACTACGTCCATCCCCCGCACGGCGTCCTGCTGTGCTTCGTCGAACGCCAGGACCCGCGCGGAGCGAAGCCTGACCTCGTGAGGGAGGACTGCCTCGACTCCATAGATGAGGAAGAATGGGGTCTCGCCAGTTGGCTTGGTGGCGGTGGAGCGGATGGACCACAGCATGGACTGGAGCTCGTCGTACCAGCCCCTGCCGCAGGCCTCCAGTTTCTTCTTGAAGATCCTAGTTTTGAGGCCCTTCAGGACTTCCGCATAGGCGTGCTCAGCTTGGCCGTTACTGCGGGGATGCGCAACCGAAGCGTAGCATATCTGCGTTCCAAGGTTAGCATGATATGTTTTGAAGAGGTTGCTGGTGAACTGCGAACCATTTTCGGTGATGATGCAGTTAGGAACCCCGAAATGGCTCGCGAGGCCCTTGATGAACTTGACCGCCGAACTAGCCAGGATGGTGCGGACGGCCTCCACTTGTGCCCACTTGGTGAACTTGTCGATGACAACGTAGAGTTACCGATAGCCCCCAGGCGCTCGAGGGAATGGGCCCAAGATATCCAGCCCCTAGACCGCGAACAACCATGAGAGCGGAATGGTCTACACGCCCTGCGCCGGCTGACGTATCTTCTTGGAATGGAACTGGCATGCTTCGCAGGCCTTCACCAGCTCGAATGCGTCCTTGAGTGCCGTGGGCCAATAGAACCCTCTGCGGAACGCCTTGCCGACGAGGGTCCGTGACGACGAGTGATACCCACAATCTCCGCCGTGTTTGTCGGCCATCAATTCCTTCCTCTGTTCCCTGGAGATGCAACGCAGGGAGACGTCATTGGGCAGCCTCCAGTAGAGCTCTGCGACCCGGATGCAGTAGGCCGTGGCCTAGCGGGCTAAACGCTCCGCGTCCTCCTCCTCATCCAGTAGCGTCCCCTGTATCAGGTAGTCCTTGAATTCCGTAATCCAGCATTCCTCCTGAGGCTCCATCGCCAGGAGCAAGCGGGCTCCTGAGGTCGGGCCACAGGCCGGGGCTCCTGTGGCTGGCAGCTGAGGGAGTTCCTCCCGAGGCTGCGCTGTGCTTGATAGTGAGGGTGTTGCTGATGGCCTGAAGAGCCGCTCCCCGAAAATGCCAGGCTCCTGAGGCAGCCGCCTGATATGCCCTCTTGGTGATGTCATCAGCTTCTTGGTTGGTCCCGCGAGGCATGTGCTGCAGCTCCAGCCCCCAAAACTTCTTTTCCATCCTTCGTACCTCTGCCAAGTACGCGTCCATGTGTTTGTCCTTCGGCTCGTACACCTTGTTGGAGAAGTTGACAAGGAGTTGTGAATCACCCTTGATGATGAGACGCTTCACTCCCATAGCTACTGCTGCCTTCAAGCCCGCTATGAGGCCTTCGTATTCTGCTATGTTGTTGGAGACCTTCTCGCCATGCTAGAATCAGGGTTGCACGGCATAATAGAGCTTATCCTGAGTGGGGGATATAAGTAATGCCCCACCCCCTGCGCCGTGCCGCGAGAACGCTCCATCAAAGTACATGACCCAACCATCCGGGGCCTCACTCCCTAGAGAAAGTGACCTATCTTTGCCTGCTTCGAGCCCCGGCGCCTCTATCCACTCTGCCTCGAAATCTGCAAGGGCGGCTCCCTTGATGACCCTGGTCGTGTTGAACTCCAACGGAAACGCTTGCAACTCGATGTCCATTCTACGACCCTCCCAGAGTACCATGTCTAGTGGGTAAGCACAGACGACCCTGATGGGATGACCTTGAAAGTAGTGCTGTAGCTTCTGCGAGGCCACCAGTAGCACGAGCAGGAGCTTCTGGGGCATGGGGTATGATGTCTACTACACAACCTTCTTCTTGTAGACGTTGTTGGGCAAGCAAGTGCACAGGTTTGTAGGACAGTAGCAAATTTCCCTCAAGTGGATGACCTAAGGTTTATCAATCCATGGGAGGCGTAGGATGAAGATGGTCTCTGTCAAACAACCCTGCAACCAAATAACAAAGAGTATCTTGTGTACCCAACACACCCAATACAATGGTAAATTGTATAGGTCCACTAGTTCGGCGAAGAGATGGTGATACAAGTGCAATATGGAAGGTAGATAAAGGTATTTGTAATCTGAAATAATAAAAACAGCAAGGTAACTAAAGGTAAAAGTGAGCGTAAACGGTATTGCAATGATAGGAAACCAGGCAAAGGGTTCATACTTTCACTAGTGCAAGTTCCCTCAACAATAATAACATAGATAGATCATATAACAAGCCCTCAACATGCAACAAAGAGTCCGTCCAAAGCCACTAATAACGGAGAACAAATGTAGAGATTATGGTAGGGTACGAAACCACCTCAAAGTTATTCTTTTGGATCGATCTATTAAAGAGTTCGTACTAGAATAACACCTTAAGACACAAATCAACCAAAACCCTAATGTCACCTAGATACTCCATTGTCACCTCAAGTATCTGTGGGCATGATTATACGATATGCATCACACAATCTCAGATTCATCCAACCAACACAAAGTACTTCAAAGAGTGCCCCAAAGTTTCTACCGGAGAGTCAAGAAAACGTGTGCCACCCCCTGTGCATAGGTTCATGGGCGGAACCCGCAAGTTGGTCACCAAAACATACGTCAAGTGGCACATGATATCCCATTGTCACCACACATAAACACGACAAGACATACATGAAGTGTTCTCACAAAAGACTCAATCCGATAAGATAACTTCAAAGGGGAAACTCAATTCATCACAAGAGAGTAGAGGGGGAGAAACATCATAAGATCCAACTACAATAGCAAAGCTCGGGATACATCAAGATCATGTCATAGAGGGAACATGAGAGAGAGGAGAGAGATCAAACACATAGCTACTGGTACATACCCTCAGCCCCGAGGGTGAACTACTCCCTCCTCGTCATGGAGAGTGCCGAGATGATGAAGATGGCCACCGGTGATGGATTCCCCCTCCGGCAAGGTGCCAGAACAGGCCCTCGAGACGTTTTTGGTGGCTACAGAGGCTTGCGGCGGCGAAACTCCCGATCTACCGTGATATTCGATGGTTTTAGGGTACGTAGGGTTATATAGGCGAAAGAAGTCGGTCGGGGGGTGCTTGAGGGGTCCACGAGACCGGGGGCGCGCCCTGTAGGGGGGGGGGCGCTCCCCCTATCTCCTGGGCTCCTCGAGTATCTTCTGACTTGAACTCCATGTCTCCAGGATGATATTATTCCAAAAAATCACATTGCCGAAGGTTTCATTCCGTTTGGACTCCGTTTGATATTCCTTTTCTTCGAAATACTGAAACAGGCAATAAAACAGCAATATGGGTTGGGCCTCCGGTTAATAGGTTAGTCCCAAAAGTAATATAAAAGTGTATAATAAAGCCCATAATCATTCAAAACACATAGTAATATAGCATGAATGCTTCATAAATTATAGATACGTTGGAGACGTATCCGCATCCCCAAGCTTAATTCCTATTCGTCCTCGAGTAGATAAATGATAAAGAAAGAATTTATGAAGTGTGAATGCTAGAAGGTGCACAAGTTTGATCAATGTTAATTTCAATCACCTTTTCTAGCATGATAATATGTCATAACAGTAGTTCATCTCATAAAACTTCTCATGATAAAGTAACAAGCAGTTCACATGTCAAAGCATAGATCATAAACTTTCTTGAAAACTAGCAAACTACATTCTCAGTCATCAAACAATTGCAATTCATCCTATTTTTAGGAAGGGTCTATGGCAGAGCTTTGATTAGCAAACTTCACATACTCAACCATCATATAGTCTTCTACAATTGCTAACACTCACGCAATACTTGTGGTTATGGAGTTTTAATCAGACACAGAGAAAGATTGGGGATTATAATGTTCCCTCCAAACGTATTAACCTTTTGGTGATGTCAACAATAATAGTTCATGCCAACGTACATCCAATTGGATATATATATCAGGATCACCCTAACACCAAGTGCTTGCCAAAGGATAAAATGAAAAAGGGAAAGGTGAAGATCACCTTGACTCTTGCATAAAGTAAAAGACATAAAGTAAAAGATAGGCCCTTCGCAGAGGGAAGCAGAGGTTGTCATGCGCTTTTATGGTTGGATACACAAAATCTTAATGCGAAAGAACGTCACCTTATATTGCCCCTTGTATATGGACCTTTATTATGCAGTCTGTCCCTTTTATTGCTTCCATAACAAGTTCGTACAAAGCTTATTTTCTCTGCACTAATAGGTCATGCATATTTAGAGAGCAATTTTTATTGCTTGCACCGATGACAACTTACTTGAAGGATCTTACTCAATCCATAGGTAGGTATGGTGGACTCTCATGGCAAAAACTAGCTTTAAGGATATTTGGAAGCACAAGTAGTATCTCTACTTAGTGCAAGGAATTTTGGCTAGCATGAGGGGGAAAGGCAAGCTCAACATGTTTGAATGATCCATGACAATATACTTTAACTAAGATGTCAGAAAACATAAAACATTACGTTGTCTTCCTTGTCCAACGTCAACTCTTTAGCATGTCATACTTAATGAGTGCTCCCAATTATAAAAGATGTCTAGGATAGTATATTTATATGTGAAATCTCTCTCCCTTCAATATTCTTTCATGAAATTGTTCAAATGACCAATACAATGCTTGCTAACCTTCAATAAATTTACAACCGCTACTTCTTGGATGTGAAGTCATTACTCCCCACGAGATAAGAAAATGAAACATATATAATTTCAGATTTATGACAATCAACTCATTCAACCATTTCTCATAGGATATAAGTGAAGCACACGAGTAAATGACAAACTACTCCAAAGAGATATAAGTGAAGATCAAAGAGTAGCTAAATAATTATGTAACTATGCGAATACTCTCTCTCATTTAAGAATTTCAGATCTTGATACTCTAATCAAACAGCAAGAAAAAAAATGACATTGCAAGGATAGCACAACTCATGTGAAGAAGCAAAAATTTAGGCTCAACCGATACTAACCGATGGTTGTTGAAGAAGAAAGGTGGGATGCCTAACGGGGCATCCCCAAGCTTAGATGCTTGAGACTTCTTGAAATATTATCTTGGGGTGCCTTTGGCATCCCCAAGCTTGAACTTTTGTGTCTCCTTAATTCCTCTCATATCATGGTTTATCTTTTTATCAAAAGCTTCATCCACACCAAACTCAACAAGAACTCATGAGATAGGTTAGTATAAACCAATGCAAAACCTTATCATTTTCTACTGTAACAAATCACTAAAATTATTATTCAACATTGCATAGTAAATGCCTCTGCATATTTAATACTTCTATCCTCAAATAGAATCATTAAACAAGCAAACATATGCAAACAATGCAAACATAACAGCAATCTTCCAAAACAGTATAGTCTGTAAAGAATGCAAGATTTATCATACTTCCCTAACTCCAAAAATTATGAAATAAAATTCCCACTGTAGTAAATTTATCAGATCTCATTATGCAAATAGTTTCAACATTATATCATGCTCTTACTTTTCTAGGGAATTTTTGCAACAGCGGTAAACTTTCTGTTTTCAAACAGCAACATGTATACTAGCAAAATAAGCATGGCAAAGGCTATCCTTGACTTCTTTATTGAAACTAAAGATGCAAAACATTATTATAAATAATGTCAAGCAAACACTAACAAAAGAAAATGATGCTCCAAGCAAAACACATATCATGTGGTGAATAAAAATATAGCTCCAAGTAAAGTTACCGATGAACGAAGACGAAAGAGGGGATGCCTTCCGGGGCATCCCCAAGCTTAGGCTCTTGGTTGTCCGTGAATATTATCTTGGGGTTCCTTGCGCATCACCAAGCTTAGGCTCTTGCCACTCCTTATTCCATAGTCCATCGAATCTTTACCCAAAACTTGAAAACTCCACAACACAAAACTCCAAAGAAAACTCGTAAGCTCCATTATTATAAGAAAATAAAACCACCACTTAGCTACTGTAATTAACTCATTCTAAATTCATATTGGTGTAATATCTACTGTACTTCAACTTATCTATGGTTCATACCCTCCGATACTACTCATAGATTATTCAAAATAAGCAAACAACACATAGAAAACAGAGTCTGTCAAAAACAGAACAGTCTGTAGTAATATGTATCGAACGTGTACTTATGTAACTCCGAAAATTCTACCAAATTAGGAAGTCCTAGAAAATTCGTGTACCAATCAAGAGCAAAAACAATCAGATCAAGATCAAGTTTGTGTCAATTAACAAAACTAGTTTACTGGGTGCAAAAGTTTCTGATTTTCAGTAGGATCAACACAACTATCACTGTAAGCCATCCTCAAAGTCTTACTTGGCACTTTATTGAAACAAAAGCTATAAAACATGATTACTACAGTAGCATAATCATGTGGACACACAAAAACAGTAAGGGTAAATATTGGGTTGTCTCCCAACAAGCGCTTTTCTTTAATGCCTTTCTAGCTAGGCATGATGATGACAATGATGCTCACATAAAAGATAAGAATTGAAACATAACGGGAGCATCATGAAACGTATGACTAGCACATTTAAGTCTAACCCACTTCCTATTCATAGGGATTTTGTTAGCAAACAACTTATGGGAACAATAATCAACAAGCATAGCAACGCAAAACAAGCATAACTTCAAAAATTTAAGCACATAGAGAGGAAACTTGACATTATTGCAATTCCTACAAGCATATATTCCTCCCTCATAATAATTTTCAGTAGCATCATGAATGAATTCAACAATATGACCAGCACATAAATCATTCCTTTCATGATATATAAGAATAGAAAATTTACTACTCTCCACATAAGCAAAATTCTTCTCATTCGGAATAGTGGGAGTATCATAAGAGACTTGAACACTAAAAATTGTTTCCACATTAAAAGTGTAATGTTCGGAAAAAGGGTAATCATAATCATGACAAGATTTGTAAATATAATCATCACTACTTTTTATAGCATAAGTTTCATCACAATAATCATCATAAGTAGCAACTTTGTTCTCATCATAATCGATTGAAACCTCTCCCAAGATAGTGGAATCACTAAATAAAGTTGACACTCTTCCAAATCCACTTTCATAGTCATCACAATAAGATTCAACATCCTCCAAAATAGTGGGTTCACTACTTCCTAAAGTTGACACTCTTCCAAACCCACTTTCATCAATATAATCATCATAGGTAGGAGGCATGCTATCATCATAACAACTTTGCATATCAAAACTTGGGATGCTAAAAATATCATCTTCATTAAAGATAGCATCCACAAGCTTGGGACAAACATTAATTTCAGCAAATATATTCTCAAATATTTCATCCTCCTCAAACATAGCTTCCCCAAGCTTGGGCCTTTTCATATAATAAGCATAATCACTCTCATCATTAATAGTATGGATAGCACCAATAGTATAGCAATTATCATCATCACAATGAGTAGTAGGAGCAACATTATTTGGGAGGGATACTTTTTTACCTTTGTTGCCCCTTCTTTTCCTTTTCTTTTTCACATTATGTGTGGGTTCATCCTTCCTCTTTGAGCTCCTTATTGACGAGATTGGTTGAATAGAAAGCTCCTCCTCGTTACCTAATTCATCACAAGAAATAATAGGAGGATATTGGGAAGTCTCTTCCCTTTCATTAGTATTCTCATCGTCTTCTATTTGCTTTCTTTTCTTTAGGTAATTGGCAATATAAGGATTTTCAATGCAATTCTCCGCACAAAACATATAAATCTTTTCTAGATCAATATCAAGGAAATGCTCAAGATTAAATTCTGGAATAGGCTTAGTTAAACGTTTCAACTCTTCATAACCCAAAAGCAAACTAAGTTCATTATAGTGTGCAAGGGAAATCAAATCATCACAATTTTTGGACACGTTTCGGTCATGAAACAATTTGCATTGGAGATGTAAATGACCACGTTCATTGCAAAGTTCACAAGTACGGCAAAGGAATTTTAAATTTTTAGCACTCACATCTAGCCTTTCTTGCAACCATTTAGTTTCTAAATGCTTATGCCTCTTGCAATATATATCTTCTCTATTTGGTGTGTTCATGCAAACATGCACTCCACAAAAGTTGACATGCTCATAAGAGATATTTTCATCATGACTAGAGCAATCATTATTAATACTATGGATATTCAAGGAGTTTATACTAACAACATTTCCATCATGCTCATCATTCAAAGATTTAGTATCAAGCATTTTAATGCACTCTTCTTCTAGCACTTAAGCACAATTTTCCTTTCCATCAAACTCATGAAAGATATTAAAAATACGAAGCGTATGCGACAAACTCAATTCCATTTTTTTGTAGTTTTCTTTTATAAACTAAACTAGTGATAAAACAAGAAACTAAAAGACTCGATTGCAAGATCTAAAGATATACCTTCAAGCACTCACCTCCTCGGCAACGGCGCCAGAAAAGAGCTTGATGTTACTACACAACCTTCTTCTTGTAGACGTTGTTGGGCCTGCAAGTGCACAAGTTTGTAGCACAGTAGCAAATCTCCCTCAAGTGGATGACCTAGGTTTATCAATCCATGGGAGGCGTAGGATGAAGATAGTTTCTCTCAAACAATCCTGCAACCAAATAGCAAAGAGTCTCTTGTGTCCCCATCACACCCAATACAATGGTAAATTGTATAGGTGCACTAGTTCGGCAAAGAGATGGTGATACAAGTGCAATATGGAAGGTATATAAAGGTATTTGAAGTCTGAAGGCAAAAGTGAGCGTAAACGGTATTGCAATGATAGGAAACAAGGCAAAGGTTTCATACTTTCACTAGTGCAAGTTCTGTCAACAATAATAACATAGATAGATCATATAACAAGCCCTCAACATGCAACAAAGAGTCACTCCAAAGCCATTAATAGTGAAGAACAAATGTAGAGATTATGGTAGGGTACGAAACCACCTCAAAGTTATTCTTTCAGATCGATCTATTAAAGAGTTCGTACTAGAATAACACCTTAAGACACCAATCAACCAAAACCCTAATGTCACCTAGATGCTCCATTGTCACCTCAAGTATCCATGGGCATGATTATACGATATGCATCACACAATCTCAGATTCATCCAACCAACACAAAGTACTTCAAAGAGTGCCCCAAAGTTTCTACCGGAGAGTCAAGAACGTGTGCCAACCCCTATGCATAGGTTCATGGGCGGAACCCGCAAGTTGGTCACCAAAACATACATCAAGTGGCACATGATATCCCAATGTCACCACAGATAAACACGGCAAGACATACATCAAGTGTTCTCGCAAAAGACGCAATCCGATAAGATAACTTCAAAGGGGAAACTCAATTCATCACAAGAGAGTAGAGGGGGAGAAACATCATAAGATCCAACTACAATAGCAAAGCTCGGGATACATCAAGATCGTCCCATAGAGGGAACATGAGAGAGAACACGAGAGAGAGAGAGAGAGATCAAACACATAGCTACTGGTACATACCCTCAGCCCCGAGGGTGAACTACTCCCTCCTCGTCATGGAGAGCGCCGGGATGATGAAGATGGCCACCGGTGATGGATTCCCCCTCCGACAGGGTGCCTGAACGGGCTCCCGAGAGGTTTTTGGTGGCTACAGAGGCTTGCAGCAGCGGAACACCCGATCTACCATGATATTCGATGGTTTTAGGGTATGTAGGGTTATATAGGCGAAAGAAGTCGGTCAGGGGGTGCTTGAGGGGTCCACGAGACAGGGGGTGCGCCCTGTAGGGGGGGCGCGCCCCTCTATCTCCTGGGCTCCTCGAGTATCTTTTGACTTGAACTCCATGTCTCCAGGATGATATTCTTCCAAAAAATCACGTTGCCGAAGGTTTCGTTCCGTTTGGACTCCGTTTGATATTCCTTTTCTTCGAAATACTGAAACAGGCAATAAAACAGCAATATGGGCTGGGCCTCCGGTTAATAGGCTAGTCCCGAAAGTAATATAAAAGTGTATAATAAAGCCCATAATCATTCATAACACATAATAATATAGCATGAATGCTTCATAAATTATAGATACGTTGGAGACGTATCAGGGTACCGTGCCCTTGCATCCTGCAGTACCGTGCTGACGAAGTATACTGGATGCTTGACGAGGGCGGGCGTGCTGACAGGGTCCATGCCCTCTGAAGAGTTAGGCGCCTCCTGAGATGACCGAGCCCCCAACACCTGGCTGCCTGGCGAGGCCTCTTCAGCCCTGGGGGCCTCCGCCTGTCGAGGCTGGTTTCCATCTGCCGAGGTCGTGGTCTTCACGAGGCCTTCTTGGTCTTGTGCGGCCGCGGCTGGGGCCGTGGCCGGTCGCGACGCTGCCTTGACCTGTCGCTCTTCCCGGACCGCCACTAGAGCTGCACTAGCGGAGTAGGGTGTGGCGGCGAGGTAGAGCACCAGGGGCTCGAGAGGGCGTGGCGCCACCATCACCAGAGGGCTGGTCAGGTACTTCTTGAGGTCTTGAAACGCTTGGTCGACTTCTTGTGTCCATTTGAATGGGCCCTTCTTCTTCATCAGCTTGAAGAAAGTCAAGACACGTTCCCCCAGCTTAGAGATGAAGCGACCCAGCGAGCTTCTGCATTTCCTTGAGGGTTTGCGGTGGACTCATGTCTTCGATTGCCTTGACCTTGTTTGGGTTGGCCTCGATCCCCCTGTGGGACACGAGGAAACCCAGAAGCTTGCCCGAAGGAACGCCAAACAAGCACTTTTCTGGGTTGAGCCGCAGGTCCACCTTGCGGAGGCTCGTGAAGGTCTCTTTTAGGTCTTGGATCAAGGTCTTCGCCTCCCGAGACTTCACCACAATGTTGTCGACGTAAGCCTCAGCGTTCTTCCCGAGCTGCCGGCCCAAGGCGATGTGCATCAGTCTCTGGAAGGTTGCGCCCGCGTTGCGCAACCCGAACGACATGCATGTGTAGTAGTATACCCCACATGGGGTCAGGAAGGCCATATTTTCCACATCTTCTATAGCCATCTTTATTTGGTGATAGCCCAAAAACGCATCCAAGAAGCACAGTAAGTCGCACTCGGCGGTGGAGTTGACGATCTGGTCGATGCGAGGGAGCGGGAACGGATCTTGAGGGCAAGCCTTGTTGAGGTTGGTGAAGTCGACGCACATGCGCTCCTTTCCTCCTTTCTTTGGCACGACAACGGGGTTCGCCAGCCATTCGGGGTAGCGAACCTCGCGAATGACCCCTGCTGTCTCTAACTTACGAGTTTCCTGGACGATGAAAGTCTGCTTCTCGGTGGACTGCCGCCTGGCTTTCTGCTTCACAGGGTGCACATTAGGGCACACATTCAGGTGTTCTCAATCACCTGCCTCGGGACCCCTGCCAGCTGCTTGGGTTCCCATGCGAACACGTCCTTGTTCACTCGTAAGAACTTCACCAATGCTTCCTCTTGATCGGGGCTAAGGTTGGCACCTATGGTGAAGGTGGCTCCAGAGGATCCGTCCTCCTCAACTGGTATCTACTTGGTTTCCGCCATGTCCTGGGTGAACAGCTGTTTTTTCTTCATCAGCGCAGCTCCCTTCGCCTTGGTGGAGTCGGCGCCGGCGGGCTGCGCCATAGCGGCTGCCTTGAGAGCGAGCTTAAGCGCCAGCAATGCATCCTTGGTATCTCCAACTACGGTAAGTATGCCACTGCTCCCGGCTATCTTCATGAGGTTGTAGGCCGGATGGGTTGCCGCCATGAACCGTGCCAGGGCGGGGTATCCGAGGATGGCATTGTTTGGGAGTCCGATAGGCGCGGTGTCGAAGTCGATCAGCTCGGTGCAGAAATTGTCGTAGGTGCCGAAGGTCACAGGAAGGCGGATCTGCCCCAAGGAGCTGGCGAAACGGCCTCCGGTGCCCGAGAATGGCCTACTGGGTTGGAGCCGCTCCAGTGGTACGTGGAGGAGGCTTAAGGCCTCCACCGAGAGCACGTTGAGGCTGGCGCCGCCGTTGATGAGGGTCCTGGTGATGGCCAGCTGGCAGATGGTGCGTGTGCAGAGCATCGGGAGCACCCTCGAGCAGGCGGCCTTGACGGGGTGATCGTCCGAACTGAAGGTTAGGACGGTCTTGGGCGCCACCCACCCCGGAGGATCTCCTTGCCGCGCGAGGGCGACATCGATCTGGCAGACGAACGACTTGACGTGGTGGCCCGAGGGTGGCGCCTGCGAGCCACCCAGGAGAGCTGTGATGATCGGTGGTGCCGGCGCCGCGTAGTGGGTGAGGAAGATGTTGCGCAGCTCCTCCTAGAAGGCCACGGAAGACGTGGGCAGGTTGAGGAGCCAAGCGCGCGGGACCCCGGCGAGGGCCAGAGGAAACCAGTTGGCCATTACCTTGTCGTCACCGCAGGCCTTGAGGACTTCCTCCCCGTACGCCAGCAGGAAGACTAGCGGGTTCGCCGTGCCATCGTAGCACGGCGGCATCTCTGGCTTGAACTTGTGCGGCCACTGCACCTGCCGCAGGGCGGGGCCAAGGCTCGGAGCCCCCTGGCCCCGGCTCTGGCAACGGCCGTCGAAGCTGGCAGCGCATTTTCTGCCATGAGGGCGAAGCACGGTGTTGGTGAAAAGCGAGTCGACGGAAGGGAGAGCTCCGGCGTGCCCCTACCTAGTGTGCCAAATGTCGGATTTCTGGTTCCGGCTAAACCCTTAAGGTTCGAACTCTGGGGTGCGCGCGAAGATCTTACTTGTCAGGACCCCGACTCAATGCCACATCGATCTAGCATGTAACACTTCATATCACTTTGCGGCCTCATGCACGGTATCCCCACGGGTGTCGCCTTACCTTTGCCCGGGACCGTTTGCGCCTTTTGGCACACGTATATGATAGTGTCGCTAGCATCCATATGATAAGGAGCCCGGGCTGACATGGCTAGTCGTAAACCCAAAGTGGCACAAACTTACAGGGACAGGCATCCATGACCCAGCATCGAATGTGTCGGTCATCAGCGAGTGAATCCAGGCTGTAGCACTGGGCTAACAGGACTCCGGTGAACCGGGCTGTAGCGGGCTAACAGGACTCCGGTATTCATCGCGTGACATTTCCCCGAAGGGACAGACACAGGAACGAAGAAGGACACATGCCGGCCAGCCTAAGTGTTCCGGAGCAGTAGCAAGCTACCAGGGCTCAGTGGAAGCACTAGGAGACATTTCCCGGTAAGAGAGACTACTAAGGATAAACAACTAGATAGTCAGATCCCACACATAGCAATACACATTACACGTACGCATAACATGCAAGTATGTGCTGTACAACATGGCATCACAGCATAACTCAACAACTCATATAGATAAAGGCTCAGAAGAGCCATCATAGCATTTATTACAAGCAGGGGTCACATGACCCAACATTCAGAGCAAACAAGCAACAAGCGGAAGCATTACATGTCTGGGTACAGACATCTACAAATGAAAAAGGCTGAAGAGCTTGACTATCTTCAACATCTGATCAAGATCGTAGCTGAGGTACAAGCTACTCGTCGAAGTCCACGAGAACACTAGTAAGACCGAAGTCTCCGCTGCAAAAACATAAATAAAGCACCATGAGTACAAAGGTACTCAGCAAGACTTACATCAGATCCTATCATACATGCATTTGTATCAAGAGGGTAATGTGGGGTTTAGTTGCAGCAAGCCAGCTTTGACTCAGTGGCTATCCTGTTCTACGACTACCAGAACTTCTTTGAGGTGATATGGCGCACACGAGTCCACTAATCACCACACAATACACTACTATGGATTCATCCCCGTCTCCCTACGAGAAGGCCATCCATAGTACTCACACTTGTCTTGAGCATTTTATAGTATCCACTTCAAGTTGTCTATGTACCATGTAAGCATACAAGAAGTCCATAACCACGGACCCGGCTATTCGAATAGATCATGTTAACCCTGCAGGGGTGTACTTCTTCACACACGCTCTCGTCACTTACCACCATGTACACGTCGTGTATCTCGGCAACCTTCAAGCGGAAGCCTGGCGAGGGAGTCGGCCACGACCTGACTAACCACACAAGACTCTAGCCCAGGTTTATCGCCTATTCAGGTTCCATCCGCAAGGAGATCCGGCCGGGGTGTCGCTCACGGCCCCAAACGATGTGTGCATGGTTCCCGAGCCCACCATCCGGGTGCCACTCGGTACACCAGGCCACGTGTGCCTAGTCTGTCCCAAGCCCACCCTGCCGGGTGCCGCTTGGTAGAAAAATAGCACTACCTACAAACACCAGAAACTAGTTGCGACTCCTGGACAGAGACCAAGTTGGTTAATAAGTCGAGAGAGTCAATTAAGGATCCCAATGTGTGGTAGTATCGAGTCATTGGACAACATACATAGAACTCAGTGCTTAAGGATGGTTCCAGTGAGACAACCCACCATGTACTCCTACATGGCCTCTCACCGCTACCTTTACCAAAACATGTTCACACACTTCACTCTCAGCATCAGAACATATCGTAACACTCCAATTCATTCCCAATGAATCAGACCTGACACAACTCTAAGCTATAGCAGGCATAGCATGGTAGGAACAAATCATGGGCTCAATCAACTCCTACACATGCTAGTGGGTTTTAACTATTTACTGTGGCAATGACAGGTCATGCAGAGGAATGGGTTCAACTACCGCAGCACAAAGTAGCAGATGAATCGTTGTTGTCCTAATGCAATAACTGAGAGTAGGAGCGAGAGAGTAGGATTGTATCGGAATGAACAAGGGGGTTTGCTTGCCTGGTAGATCAACAAGGAAGGCACTGCTTCATAGACAGGTACTCTCAAGCACTCTCCGGAGCAGGACCTATCGAGAAGGAACGGTGCCAACAATCAAAACACAAGCATATGCACCAATATGATGCATGATCATGGCATGTAGATGTGATGCTGTTTGAGCTAATGCAGTTAGCATTCATTTGCTTGAAGTCCATTTGAATCAAGAATTCAAATGCAACTCCAAGCTAAGTCTTTATAAATGCCATTTATGTGTTTTCACCTATACAGCATGTATAAGTTGGTTTTTCATGCATGAAACTGGTACATATGGATAGATTGCATTTTTCTGATAATTTTTCATATAGAAATTATTTCAATCTGAGCTACGGTTGAATTTATATGAATTTTTGAAGTTTAAATCATTTTCTGGAATTTCCTGATTTAATTTAAATCCAGAAAATGGATAACTGCGTCAGCCTGATGTCAGAGTGACGTCAGCAGGTCAACCGGGGCTGACCAGGGTCAAACCTGACGTGTGGGGTCCACACGTCAGTGACACTGGGGTTAACAGGGGGGTTATTTCTAATCTAACTTAGATTAGTGGCGCTGGGGCCCACTGTCAGTGTCAGTGGTTAGTTAAGCGGTGAGGTTAGCAGCTAATCACGCGCCACGTCAGTCACCGGAGTTTCGCCGGCGACGACCTCGAGCCACGGCGGAAGTTCGCCGAAAATAGCTGGAGGCCACGGTTTGGCACACGGAGGCCACCGGCGGGTAGCCCGTGCACGGGCGCATCCAGCTGCGCTCAGGGGAGGCCGTGGGATGGACGGATGCGACGGGGGCATCGACCTCGGCGGCGGCCGGAGTTCGGCCGAGGAGGAGGTCGAGTCTACGGGCTGCAGAACGCATGGCTCTTGCCTCCTAAGGCCTCTACGCGAGCTCACAAGGCCGTTGGGCAAGGTGGGGTGGCCCTGGGGTCGCCGGAATGTCACCGGCGACGAGCTCGAGCGGAGCTGAGCTTCGGCTCGTGCAGTCAAGGGGGCTAGAGGGCGCAGAAGGCCAGGGAATAAGGGGGAGAACATGGCGGGGCTCACAGCGGGCTCGCAGGGTTGCTCGGTGTGGCCGGGAACGCGCTGGAGACGGCGGAGCGGCGAAGACGATCTCCGGCGGCCGGAGGTGAAGAAAGCGACGATGGCGGCTCTCCAGGGCTTCCCGCGTCTTGCGGCTTGGCGGAGACGACGAGGACGATGGCGCAGAGCTCGAGGACGGCTCAGATGCTCTCGAGGGGCGCGGTGGATACGGCTACAGCGAGCGGTGGCGACGGCAGCGTTCGGTCGTCGCGCGTGAGAGAGAGACAGAGTAGGGGATGAGGGCGAGGGAGAGTGCGAGAGAGGTCGGGGGCTACGTGGCGACGCCTGGCCTGAGGGGAAGGGGCCAGGCAGGCAGCTGCGTGCCGGCGTGCACGGCGTCGGGCACCGCTTCCCCTCTGCCTACTGGCAAGAGGAGGAAGACGGCTCTGCCCCTGGTGGCTGGGCCAGAACAGGAATGGGCCGGCGAGAGGCGCCAGGTAGGAGGCCCAGGTAAGTATTTCCCTTTCTTGTTTTCTTTTCTATTTCTGACATTTGTTTTGAGTTAAAATAAATACTAGCATAATTACAAAAATGTTGAGATTCCTTGTGACCACTGGTTACAATATACCAGAGGTCCTCACCAATTTCCAACATTTTTGGAGCCTTCAAAATATTTATATTATTTTAAACAGCTCCAATTCAAATACATATGGGTTCATTCAAAAATCCAAAATGTTTAGCAAAAATGTGCATCACCTCTGGTTGTTGTTTGCAACATTTTCCAAAGACCATGGACACTTTTGAAAAGCATTTTGGGTTAATTGAAATTCCATTTTTAATTTGCACCTATTTGAATTTGCTTTGGTGCTAGGGTTTGAAACATTCCCCATTTCAAATTCATTTGGAACTTAAACATGATGCACAAAGCAAGCCTAGATCATACCAGAACTAGGGACGTGACAACTCGCCCCCACTTGAAAGAATCTCATCCCGAGATTCAAGGGTCGACGGAAAGAAAGCGGGGTACTCCAGTCGAAGACGATCTTCTCGCTCCCAAGTAGTTTCTCTCTCGGAATGATGAGACCACTGAACCTTGAGAAACTTGATGTTATGACGTCGAGTGACACGCTCTGCTTGATTAAGAATGCGAACTGGATACTCTCGATATGTGAGGTTATCTTGGAGATCAAGCGTTTCGTGGTCCACTCCGCGGATAGGATCCGAGAAGCAACGCCTGAGCTGAGAGACGTGGAAGACATCATGAACTCGAGAAAGATGTGGGGGTAGTTCCAATTGGTAGGCAACCTCTCCTTGTTTGGCGAGAATATGAAAAGGACCAATGTAATGAGGAGCCAACTTGCCCTTGATACCGAAACAATGGGTACCCTTCAAAGGAGTAACCCGAAGGTAAGCTTTGTCGCCAACTTCATAAGTCATATCCTTATGATGACGATCATACTGGCTCTTTTGACGAGACTGGGTTGTTTCATATTCTCACGAATGATGCGAACTTGCTCTTCTGCCTCCTGGATCATGTCCGGTCCAAAGAATTGTCTTTCACCGGTTTCTGACTAGTTCAAAGGTGTTCGACATCTTCGTCCATAGAGAATCTCAAAAGGAGCTTTCTTGAGACTGGATTGATAGCTATTGTTATAAGCAAACTCGGCAAAAGGAAGACATTTCTCCCAATCCATACCGAATGAGATAACGCAAGCTCTAAGCATGTCTTCGAGAATTTGGTTGACCCTTTCCACTTGACCACTCGACTGAGGGTGGAAAGCGGTACTGAAGGAAAGATGGGTTCCCATGGCAGATTGGAAGCTTTCCCAGAAATGAGAAGTGAAAAGACTACCACGGTCTGAATTGATCTCTAGTGGAACACCATGAAGTGATACTATTCGAGAAATATATAAGTCAGCGAGCTGACTAGCAGTGATACTCTCTCGAACAGGAAGGAAGTGAGCCACTTTGGAAAGACGATCAAAGACTACGAGGATAGCATTATTCCCTCTTTTGGTCCTGGGAAAGCCGGTGATGAAGTCCATACCAACTTTATCCCATTTCCATTCAGGAATAGCTAAAGGCTGAAGGGTGCTAGCAGGTCTTTGATGCTCTGCCTTAACGCGACGACAAACGTCACAGTTAGCGATAAACTGAGCAATTTCTCTCTTCATCCTAGTCCACCAGAACCTCTGGTGTAGGTCCTGATACATCTTAGTACTACCGGGATGAATCGTGAGAGGAGATTCATGCGCCTCCTAAAGGATTATTGTCGTAGATGTTGCTTCTTGGGAACCACCAGACGGTTCTCGAAGAAAACAACACCTCGATCATCAACAGAGAAACTACCAGCAGCTCCCTTCTTCACGTTATCCTTGATTCGAGAAATACCCGTATCATACTGCTGGCTAGTTATGATCTGATCCTCAAGAGTAGGTTTCGCCACCAAGGTAGAAAGGAATCCGTGAGGAGCAATGTGAAGATTAAGCTTACAGAATTCCTCATGGAGAAGTGGTTGGCCCTGCTGCAACATGAGATTGTTGCAATAGGATTTACGGCTTAGCGCATCAGCCATGACATTAGCTTTGCCTGGAGTGTAGGTAATCCCTAAGTCGTAATCTGAGATCAACTCCAACCAACGTCTTTGCCTAAGGTTCAGATCCGGTTGGGTGAAGATATACTTGAGACTCTGGTGATCGGTGTAGATCTCGCAACGTTTACCAAGGAGGTAATGTCGCCAGGTCTTGTGTGCATAGACTACGGCTGCAAGCTCTAGATCATGTGTAGGATAATTCTCCTCATGTGGATGCAACTGACGAGATGCATAGGCAATCACATGACGATCCTGCATAAGAATGCAACCTAGCCCCTGTCGTGAGGCGTCGCAGTAGATAACAAAGTCTTTAGTGAAATCCGGTGGCACAAGTATGGGAGCAGAAGTCAGGCGTCTTTTCAGTTCCTGAAAACTGTACTCACACTATGGGGACCACTCAAACTTTTTATCTTTCTTGAGAAGTTCCGTGAGGGGTTTGGCTACTTTGGAGAAGTTTTCAACAAAGCGGCGACAATAGCTGGCTAGACCAAGGAAACTCCTAACTTGTTTAACGGTTTTAGGTGGAGTCCAATCAAGAACGGCCTTAACTCTCTCAGGATTGACAGCAATGCCCTTACCAGAGATTACGTGGCCTATGTAGGTCACTTCTGGCAACCACAATTCACACTTGGAGAACTTGGCATAAAGGCGATGCTCTCTGAGTTTCTCTAACACAAGTCTAAGATGTTCGGCATGCTCTTCCTCGTTCTTCGAGTAAATAAGAATGTCATCGAGGTAAACCACGACAAATTTAACTAAGTACTCCATGAAGATTGAGTTCGTCAAGCGGGAGAATGTAGCTGGAGCATTGGTTAGACCAAAGGACATGACGGTGTACTCATACTGACCATAACGAGTGACAAGGGCTGTCTTAGGAATATCCCCGTTTCTGATCTTGATTTGGTGGTAGCCTAACCTCAAATCCATCTTGGAGAAGACTGAGGATCCAGCGAGCTGATCATATAGGTCGTTGATCCTGGGGAGCGGATACTTGTTCTTTATCGTGACCAAATTAACGAGATGATAATCTACAACCATCCGGTCTGTACCATCCTTCTTCTTGATGAAGAGGACGGGGCAAGCCCAAGGAGAAGAACTAGGACGGATGAAACCCTTTTGCAAGGACTCATCAAGTTGTTTCTTAAGCTTGGCTAGTTCTAAGGGTGCCATTTTGTAAGGTCTCCTAGAGATTGGAGCAGTTCCTGGGATAAGGTCTATGACGAACTCTACATTTCTGTCAGGTGGAACACCTGGCAGTTCCTCTGGAAAGACATCCGGAAAGTCATGGACTACCGGGATATCTTCAAGGTCTGGAAGAGGGCTGGCATTAAGTGAATAGAGCTGACGCTTTGCAACTCTGGTGGAGACAGTGACTATCTTGCCAGATGGGTGTGTAAGCTTAACAGATCTGGTGTAACAATCAATCTTGGCATGATGAGCTGTCATCTAGTCCATACCCAAGATGATGTTAATATCTGAGGACTTGAGGGCTACAAGTGATGCAAGAAAAACAAGTCTATTAACAAGGATTTCATTACCATAGCTGATTCTGGTAGTTTGCCATCTAGACCCTGGGGTTTGGATTTCAAGTGGTGTTGGCATATCACAAAATGACATGTCGTGCAAACGAGCATAGCCTTCAGAAATGAAGGAGTGAGATGCTCCAGTATCGAACAGAACCGATGCTGGATGACAATTGACAAGGAGTGTACCAAGAACGACATCTGGATCATCATGAGCGTCTTTAGCTGAGACATGATGCACACGTCCACGTTCAGTGGGGGCTGACTTGACACTGATCATCTTGCGTGATGGCTTAACACGGCCAACAGACTTCTCAGGCGGAGGTGGAGCATAACTAGTTTGAGAGCAGTCACGTGCATAGTGTCCTGGCTTCCCGCATGTGAAGCAAGTCCCTGAAGTTGGACGTGGACCCGCATTGACAAGTGGTCTACCAGTAGGCCTGGGTGGAACATACGACTGAGCTGGGGGAGGCACCACATAGGATGGCCTCGGTGTATATCTAGAAGGAAGAGCGGAGTTCGGAACCCAAATCCGGCGATTCTGAGAGCTAGAGCCGGATGAAGATCCCAGATCACGGGTGTGCTTACGAGAAGTGAGCTGAGCTGTCTCTGCATTGATTGCCTTGTTCACAAGAGCTTGGAATGTATCACAATGATGTAGGTGGAGATCATGACGCAACTTGGGGTTGAGAACCTTCCGGAACCTAGCCTGCTTCTTGGCGTCCGTGGACACCTCTTCTGTGGCATAGCGGGCGAGGTTCTCAAACTCTCGGCTGTAAGCATCAACAGCCATCTTACTCTGGGTGAAGCTACATAACTCTTCTCTCTTGCGATCAAGGAGGGCCTGGGGAATGTGATGCTCGCGAAAAGCCTCAATGAAATCCCTCCAAGTAGGAATCTGGCCAGCTGGAAGCCTAGCCTCATAGTTCTGCCACCAAAGACTAGCAGGACCTTCCAGGTGGTATGTGGCATAGGTGACCTTGTCATCTTCAGCTACGTTCGCGGAACGCAGCTTATGAGTGATGCTATGGAGCCAGTCATCTGCATCGAGTGGCTCAATAGAATGATGAAAGGTGGGTGGGTGCAAGCGGATGAAGTCATGAAGGGTCACAGATCCTTTGAACTGATGTGCGGTGTTCTCCTCGATACGTGCCAACAAGCGGTTAGACTCACGCTTGTTTCTCTCCATCTCTAACATGAACTCTGCCAACGAAGGTTGGTCGGGAGGATCCTCATCCCTACCATCTCCGTGGTTCTGGCTACGAGCAACAGAAGTTCGCTTAGCTGTTGACATCCTGAGAAACGAAACCAAGGACGGATCAGCATCATCTATAGGCTATAGAATGTAGGACAAGGAAATTAGTAACTCTCGAACTCCTAGGGCAATTCCGGCAGCATAACGGCAGTAAAATGCTTAGAATGAGACATCCTGCTAAAAATGGAGTAGTAACATACTCAACATCATCACTCAAGGTTCTGAGATCATACTAAACAGGTTACACCGGAAGTACTTGAAAACTGGAATATGACTCTGATCAACCAATCCTATGGGACTACGGAGTAGTAACACGTGATCCTGATAGATGGAAGAAAATGCCTAGTTCCTTAACCCCGCAGGAAAGATAGGATGACTCAGATCAGAAGGCATAAGGTATAAGGAGTAAAAAGAGCCTTACGTTCCATCCCACAATCAATTCCCCTACATAACTAAAGAATTTCTAGACTCAACTTCGACCAGTTTGGCTTGGTAATCCTACAGGCAGTCAGGCTCTGATACCAAAGCTGTCAGGACCCCGACTCAATGCCACATCGATCTAGCATGTAACACTTTATATCACTTTGCGGCCTCACGCACGGTATCCCCACGGGTGTCGCCTTACCTTTCCCCGGGACCGTTTGCGCCTTTTGGCACACGTATATGATAGTGTCGCTAGCATCCATATGATAAGGAGCCCGGGCTGACATGGCTAGTCGTAAACCCAAAGTGGCACAAACTTACAGGGACAGGCATCCATGACCCAGCATCGAACGTGTCGGTCATCAGCGAGTGAATCCAGGCTGTAGCACTGGGCTAACAAGACTCCGGTGAACTGGGCTGTAGCGGGCTAACAGGACTCCGGTATTCATCGCGTGACATTTCCCCGAAGGGACAGACACAGGAACGAAGAAGGACACATGCCGGCCAGCCTAAGTGTTCCGGAGCAGTAGCAAGCTACCAGGGCTCAGTGGAAGCACTAGGAGACATTTCCCGGTAAGAGAGGCTACTAAGGATAAATAACTAGATAGTCAGATCCCACACATAGCAATACACATTACACGTATGCATAACATGCAAGTATGTGCTGTACAACATGGCATCACAGCATAACTCAACAACTCATATAGATAAAGGCTCAGAAGAGCCATCATAGCATTTATTACAAGCAGGGGTCACATGACCCAACATTCAGAGCAAACAAGCAACAAGCGGAAGCATTACATGTCTGGGTACAGACATCTACAAATGAAAAAGGCTAAAGAGCCTGACTATCTACAACATCCGATCAAGATCGTAGCTGAGGTACAAGCTACTCGTCGAAGTCCACGAGAACACTAGTAAGACCGAAGTCTCCGCTGCAAAAACATAAATAAAGCACCATGAGTACAAAGGTACTCAGCAAGACTTACATCAGATCCTATCATACATGCATTTGTATCAAGAGGGTAATGTGGGGTTTAGTTGCAGCAAGCCAGCTTTGACTCAGTGGCTATCCTGTTCTACGACTACCAGAACTTCTTTGAGGTGATATGGCGCACACGAGTCCACTAATCACCACACAATACACTACTATGGAATCATCCCCGTCTCCCTACGAGAAGGCCATCCATAGTACTCACACTTGTCTTGAGCATTTTATAGTATCCACTTCAAGTTGTCTATGTACCATGTAAGCATCCAAGAAGTCCATAACCGCGGACCCGGCTATTCGAATAGATCATGTTAACCCTGCAGGGGTGTACTTCTTCACACACGCTCTCGCCACTTACCACCATGTACACGTCCTGTATCTCGGCAACCTTCAAGCGGAAGCCGAGCGAGGGAGTCGGCCACGACCTGACTAACCACACAAGACTCTAGCCCAGGTTTATCGCCTATTCGGGTTCCATCCGCAAAGAGATCCGGCCGGGGTGTCGCTCACGGCCCCAAATGATGTGTCCAGGGTTCCCGAGCCCACCATCCGGGTGCCACTCGGTACACCAGGCCACGTGTGCCTAGTCTGTCCCAAGCTCACCCTACCGGGTGCCGCTTGGTAGAAAAATAGCACTACCTACAAACACCAGAAACTAGTTGCGACTCCTGGACAGAGACCAAGTTGGTTAATAAGTCGAGAGAGTCAATTAAGGATCCCAATGTGTGGTAGTATCGAGTCACTGGACAACATACATAGAACTCAGTGCTTAAGGACGGTTCCAGTGAGACAACCCACCATGTACTCCTACATGGCCTCTCACCGCTACCTTTACCAAAACGTGTTCACACACTTCACTCTCAGCATCAGAACATATCGTAACACTCCAATTCATTCCCAATGAATCAGACCTGACACAACTCTCAGCAATATCAGGCATAGCATGGTAGGAACAAACCATGGGCTCAATCAACTCCTACACATGCTAGTGGGTTTTAACTATTTACTGTGGCAATGACAGGTCATGCAGAGGAATGGGTTCAACTACCGCAGCACAAAGTAGCAGATGAATCGTTGTTGTCCTAATGCAATAACTGAGAGCAGGAGCGAGAGAGTAGGATTGTATCGGAATGAACAAGGGGGTTTGCTTGCCTGGTAGATCAACAAGGAAGGCACTGCTTCATAGACAGGTACTCTCAAGCACTCTCTGGAGCAGGACCTATCGAGAAGTAACGGTGCCAACAATCAAAACACAAGCATATGCAACAATATGATGCATGATCATGGCATGTAGATGTGATGCTGTTTGAGCTAATGCAGTTAGCATTCATTTGCTTGAAGTCCATTTGAATCAAGAATTCAAATGCAACTCCAAGCTAAGTCTTTATAAATGCCATTTATGTGTTTTCACCTATACATCATGTATAAGTTGGTTTTTCATGCATGACACTGGTACAGATGGATAGATTGCATTTTTCTGATAATTTTTCATATATAAATTATTTCAATCTGAGCTACGGTTGAATTTATATGAATTTTTGAAGTTTAAATCATTTTCTGGAATTTCCTGATTTAATTTAAATCCAGAAAATGGATAACTGCGTCAGCCTGACGTCAGAGTGATGTCAGCAGGTCAACCGGGGCTGACCAGGGTCAAACCTGACGTGTGGGGTCCACACGTCAGTGACACTGGGTTAACAGGGGGGTTATTTCTAATCTAACTTAGATTAGTGGCGCTGGGGCCCACTGTCAGTGTCAGTGGTTAGTTAAGTGGTGAGGTTAGCAGCTAATCACGCGCCACGTCAGTCGCCGGAGTTTCGCCAGCGACGACCTCGAGCCACGGCGGAAGTTCTCCGGAAATAGCTGGAGGCCACGGTTTGGCACACGGAGGCCACCGGCGGGTAGCCCGTGCACGGGCGCATCCAGCTGCGCTCAGGGGAGGCCGTGGGGTGGACGGAGGCGACGGCGGCATCGACCTCGGCGGCGGCCGGAGTTCGGCCGAGGAGGAGATCGAGTCTACAGGCTGCAGAACGCATGGCTCTTCCCTCCTAAGGCCTCTACGCGAGCTCACAAGGCCGTTGGGCAAGGTGGGGTGGCCCTGGGGTCGCCGGAATGTCACCGGCGACGAGCTCGAGCGGAGGTGAGCTTCGGCTCGTGCAGTCAAGGGGGCTAGAGGGCACAGAAGGCCAGGGAAGAAGGGGGAGAAGATGGCGGGGCTCACAGCGGGCTCGCAGGGTTGCTCGGTGTGTCCGGGAACGCGCTGGAGACGGCGGAGCGGCGAAGACGATCTCCGGCGGCCGGAGGTGAAGAAAGCGACGATGGCGGCTCTCCAGGGCTTCCCGTGTCTTGCGGCTTGGCGGAGAGGACGAGGACGACGGCGGGGAGCTCTGGGACGGCTCAGATGCTCTCGAGGGGCGCGGTGGCTACGGCTACGGCGAGCGCTGGCGACGGCAGCGTTCGGTCGTCGCGCGTGAGAGAGAGACAGAGGAAGGGATGAGGGCGAGGGAGAGTGCAAGAGAGGTCGGGGGCTACGTGGCGACGCCTGGCGTGAGGGGAAGGGGCCAGGCAGGCAGCTGCGTGCCGGCGTGCACGGCGTCGGGCACCGCTTCCCCTCTGCCTACTAGCAAGAGGAGGAAGATGGCTCTGCCCCTGGTGGCTGGGCCAGAACAGGAATGGGCCGGCCAGAGGCGCCAGGTAGGAGGCCCAGGTAAGTATTTCGCTTTCTTGTTTTCTTTTCTATTTCTGACATTTGTTTTGAGTTAAAATAAATACTAGCATAATTACAAAAATGTTGAGATTCCTTGTGACCACTGGTTATAATATACCAGAGGTCCTCACCAATTTCCAACATTTTTGGAGCCTTCAAAATATTTATATTATTTTAAACAGCTCCAATTCAAATACATATGGGTTCATTCAAAAATCCAAAATGTTTAGCAAAAATGTGCATCACCTCTGGTTGTTGTTTGCAACATTTTCCAAAGACCATGGACATTTTTGAAAAGCATTTTGGGTTAATTGAAATTCCATTTTTAATTTGCACCTATTTGAATTTGCTTTGGTGCTAGGGTTTGAAACATTCCCCATTTCAAATTCATTTGGAACTTAAACATGATGCACAAAGCAAGCCTAGATCATACCAGAACTAGGGACGTGACATTACTCCTACCGATCTACTCCATCGCCACGCCGCGGATATAAGCAAGCAAAATGAACAACACAAGGAACAGGAGATTTATACTGGTTCAGGCCACCATTGTGGTGTAATACCCTACTCAAGTGTGTGGTGTGTGGATTGCCTCTTGGGATGATGAGGAACAGTACAAGGGGAAGGATAGCCTCGCGACGGGAAGAGTTCATGTGGTGATGAGGAACAGTACGACGTGGCTCTGGTCAGGGTTCGATTGATCGATCCTCCCCCCTGCTTTGAGGGTGGCTAGTCCTATTTATAGAGGCCTTGGTCCTCTTCCAAATATTGAGTGGGAAGGGATTCCACAATGGCGAGATTTGAAGGGGGGCAGCTAGTACAAGCTATCCTGACTAAAAGGTGGTCTTCGACTGTCAAAAGCATTGGCGATGACGCCGTCTTGGGCTACACGGTGACCTCCGCCTCGCCGTCCTCCTGGTCCTGGTCTTGTTGCACCGATAGGGAAACCTTTGCTTGATGCCTTGGTACTCCGCGCCTGCGCTTGCCCCCTTAGCACCAAAGGGGAAATAAGGACACTGCGCCGGCCGGCGCCCGCCTGGTCTCGATCGTCATGGCTTGCATCGTGTGCACCTTGCAAGGTACTCCTCGCCTTGATCTCTCCGCCTCCTCGCGAGCCTGCTAGGTGAGGCCGCCCCTGGGGAGGCCTTGCGCCATCCGCCCCGCGAGGCTTCGCCCCTCGCGAGGGTCTTGAACTTGTGTTGATGTAGACGGGCCAAACCGGGCCGCTGGTGAGCCGTGCCGCAGGCTGAAGGCAGGCAAGTTTAGGTACCCCAATATCCAGGACGCCGACAAAACTCGACTCGGCCGAAATCGATGTAGGCAAATATTTTCAATAGGGGCAGGTTTGTAACTTCACTCACACATGACACAACCGCCCTACCTATCAGCCCCGTTCATACACCGTGGGCGCCAACCACCCTCTTGTCACCCGAAATCGCTCTGGGCAAATATTAGCGAGATGCGAGATTACCGTCCTATCCCCAACCGACGAGACGTCCAAATTTTAAACGGGCGCTAAGTTCGTAACTTTCCCATATTTCAGACAGGAGCATCCCAAAAACATGGTTCCTCGTACCTCTGCCTCCATTTTCCCATTCATACACCGTCCGCGCTAGAACAACATCCCCACACCAGCCTCCGTCCGCCACCCCATCCATCGCTGTCGTCCTCCACCCCATCCACCGCCGCCGTCCTCCACCACATCCATCGCCACCGTCCTCCACCACGCCGGAGCCCCTACCAAGACCGCGTCGTCCACTGCTAGAGATGGACGTTTCTCATCCACGATGATGGACCAATAGCCTTGCATCGCGTCCTCTCGCTTCATCGGCGCCGTCATCCTCTTTGACGGGGCCGCTCACACGACCTTCTCTTCCACCGCAACGGGACTTATCCCCCGATGCATCCGTCTACTACGCAGATCTACTTCAACGCCAGCGACAGCCATCGCACCCCCGGTGCCTACACGGCACCGCAAGAGAGGTGGTACTTCATATCTCCTCAACTTTTTGATCTCAACTAGAAAATAGATCTTAACTTGGTTACTCTACTTTCTTTTCATCTCTTAGAATTTAGTTCTTAGTTCGAAGCAAACAATGGATGCTAAATATCATTTCTCCAGTTTGCAGCTTCAAATCTGCCATGGCACAATCATAATACGGTTTAATTGATCATGCTTATGGTTTAATTGATCATGTTGGTTCCGTGGTGGTTTCTTTAATAGAAATCGGAGGGGAAACCCTCTTTTGCCAAAAAAAATATGCTTAGAGTTTCCCCCTTTTATGATCATCATATGATCAGAATACATGCTTTGTGTCATAATAGCACTGCTCCACCCATCAAGCTAAACAAGCTTACTTGTTCAAATACGAATATGATATTATTAAAACAGAGTCGTTTAATTGGTCAGCTAAATGTTCCTAAATTAGTTTCTAAAATGCATGTTCGCCGCTTGGGTGTGTATCTCTACAGGGTGCCCACAGTGGGCCGGCCCACCCTGGGATTTTGGGTCATCCCAGGCCCCGATTCCCCTCTGTTCTGCTGCGCGCTTCCGATCTCTACTTGCCCCCAGCCGCTTGCCTCGCCGGTGACTTGCCATCCCCGGATGGCATGATTCTAGGAGGAGACGCCGGACTAACAAGAGGTCAGGAGACGCTCTCCCAATAGCATCACCACTGCCCGGGTGCGCTGCCGTGCCGAACTTCCCAGTCCGTTCAGGGCTCAGGCGTGCAGCACCCACCAAGCCAACCTGATTTATCCTGAGATACGTCATCAACACTCAGTAGCCACTCCTCATCACCCATTTTCTAATTGATTCATTACTCATTAGGCAGGACTATCATTACGGTTTGTTGTGTGCTCAGTGCTACCTACACTTAATGGTTCAGATGTATTTCGATAACCTTTAGTACCTCTAAAGTTCACAGGGTTTTCAAAATTCCGGCCCTCGGAACAGACACTAGTCAATTTGGATTGTTGGTCGTAGTGACATTGACCCAGATTACTACTGCAAGCCAGGTTTGTTGACAATTTTACTTGTCTTTCTTACTCATTCGATATAATATCCAATTATTCACGTCGATTAGTTGCAAACAATAAGTGCTAGACAAACTTCTTGATTCAGATTTTGGACGGTCTCTTACTGTTGTTACAATTCTCATACTTGTCCTAGTAAGCTCACAAGTAAATGATTGATTCACTACATCTATGCTTGCCTCGTCATATTTGTTGTCAATATTCTTTTAGGATGGACCACCCTGTTTCTAAATACTGGAACCGTAGACATGAGTGAATAGTTTTTCTCTATGTGATCTCTTCCATCATGTGTGGGCAGTGAACACTGCATTGTATAGAAAGAAAGTGTCATTTCTAGCTTTTACATAGGTTTCGATCTTTTACATGGAATACAATCTGCCTACTTGCTTTGTGTCACACTACCAACACTCCAGCCTTGAAGCTAAACATTATGCCACTCATAATTCCTTAGTTTATTTGTTCAAATACGAATTTCATATGATTCTAATGTTCCTACTTCAATTTTGAAATGTGTGTCTGCCTATTATAGAGACATAAGGGGTTTGTATTTCTGTGTGTGGTCTGGTCAGCAGGTTGGGGGGTCAGCTTTGCATATGCAGGGGTTTATAGGGAGACTGTCTTCGAGTTGAATCCCCAATGCATTCCATAGATAATCTGACTACTTTTTATGTTTTCGTGAATCTCAGATTCGGAATAGTATCATAATGATTATGAGCTTGCGCGCATGAAAAGAATAAAGCAGAACAATACCATGGCTATCAAACATGACATTAAGGGACTGAAATCAAGTCTGGATGCAATGCAATGCAAACGCTCTCCACCTACAGATTCATGCTCAGAATATGATCGTAACAGTGATTCTGAGCTAGGATGAGACCTAAGTCAATGTAGCTCCCTGGTGGAGGAGTCAGAGGAAGATGCCCTATCTTATTCACCCATCAAGGTGCTTGCTCTAACTTTCCAAGGTTACATTGGTCGCACATATCTTGCAACTGATACTTTGCATTGCTTCTACTTTGTTGAGCTGCCATTAGCTTAGTTTACACATCGTGTATGTGAATACACCCTGCCTATCCATTTTCAGTAGTCAGTACATATTCCATCTGTCATCATACCATATTTATCCATTCAAATATTGTTCTTGTGTATCAGAAGTTCAAAAGGAAGAGGGCAATTTCTGATCGTGGAGGAGCACAAGCAAAGTATTTGGAAAAGGTAGTGGCACCTGATAAATCAAATAGCCCATTAGGTGTAGTTGCAATACCACTTGACCCACAAAACACCCCAACTGTAGCAGACCCTAGCCCTACTACACTGGTCATTTCTGATGCCCCAACTGCAGCAAACAGTATGATTATGCCAGTTGACATAGCACTAGCTCTACGACGCAAAACCCCCATTCCAGCAAAGAGTACACCAAATCCAGTTGCCAAATCCCTTTTCGAACCAGAGAGATCCCCAATTGCAGCAAATAGGACCCCTATTCAATTTCTTCCCAGTTTAGAAAACGAAGCTTATATTATTGTCAAGAACTTTGTGCACATCTTTCCTTCATGGAAATATTATACTGCAGACACAGAACAATTTCCAGTCTTCCTCTGCAACTTATGCGCAAGTAATGTACCAATGTTATTCATGGTCATTACTGCATATGTTTCTGCTGACAGAAGACACAAGATTTCATTTTTTTAAATAGGCGAGGAGCAAACTGGATAGTGAAGATGAGCAAGGGTTGGTTGCGCTTTTCAAGCACTCGTTGATGAAGTATCATTCCTACCTGAGGCAAGCACACTCCGATGGCAAGCCTCTAAATGAAATTTCTGTAAAGTCTTCGGTGCTAGATTTATCCGATGGTGACTGGAATAATCTTGTTACACATTGGTCTCGGCTGTAGCATAAGGTATTGTCTATGATATGTCATCACAATTTGAACTTCATTTCTGCATTTTCCTTAAAGTCTCACTTGTATGAAAACTGTTAGCAGAAGAACCTTCGTTCTCAAGGGACCACAGAATCTCGCAACTATACTGCACACTTCATTGCTCTTGTGAGTACCTCCTATCCTGTATGACCATACTAACTTTCATAATTGTTTGATTATGTAGCATCACTGCACATGTTAGCCTCGTAATCGTCCATTTGGTTGTCATTATAAGATCCGTATGGACTCTTACATAAATTTAGAATCAACCCAATGCTTTTGAAGAGGTTTAGCTCTGCAGTCCTCTTGTAAGGACTGAACGTCGTCTATCAATATACTTACATTAACAGCTACTCCCTCCGTCCCATAATATAAGAACGTTTGTACAGTACACCAGTGTTCAAGACACTCTTGTATTATGGGAAGAGGGATTGGTTCATTGTGTAGCATTCTGCATCTTATCTCCCTCGCCCACCAGTTACTAAAAAAGATCAGAGCTATATTTAATCTTACCAACAAGTAGAATACACAGACAATGCCAGTGTAGAAATGTAGCCCATTGCTCTTGTCAGTACATTTTGTCCTGTAATGCTTGTACTTCCAGGGATTGGTAGTTGATTATGTAGCATCAATCTGCATCTTATCTTCATTATCCTCTGTCCCTTCTAGTATTATCATATCTATAATTACTCTCTACAAAATGTAGAGTATAGGCAATGCTTATGAAGAAGATTCTGTGCTGAAACTCTTGAGTTATCCTTCCCTTCACATGGAGAAGGGCATTATAAAGCCGATGTTAACTATTAATGTAAGTCAGTCCTTCTAAAGCCTTTATCCTCAACTGCTGTTTAATTTACTCATACTCCCTATTGTTTACTGCTGTTTAGTTTGCTGTTTCTACCAAAATGCATGTTCGCAAGAACCGTAAGTTCTAAGTTTTACTTGTAAAACCAAATTCCTTGTTCATACCATGCACATTACTCAATACTCCGTATATGTATGCTTGTTTTTGTGGATCTATAATCCAGTGTGTGGTGAAGCAGCCCACGTTTGCACCTTGTCATCTCGTGTTTTATCTTATTGATGTGGTTGATGATATGAACAACATGCCATGCACATTAACCAAAATAGATACAATGATTTTCTTTGACCTTCATCTATGCTTGTTATGTTGACATGGTAATCCAGTAGTGTGGTGAAGCTCCCCGCATTATGAACAATGCCAAATTATGCTATTGATATTTTGAACTTACTCTTTATTTTCTAATTTGAAATTGGATGGAATTGACAGCACAGTTATCATCTTTGTTTATACACGTGCGAAAACTGTCATCTGTCAGCTTTGTTTCAGGGTGATATGCCTGATGGCATGCACAACTCTACTGAAGGCTGTGAGACAAACCCAACATATATTGCAGCAAAGAAGGCAAAACATCTTGAAGATAGCGAGACAACCCCAAAGTCTTGTCTTGATGCAGTGTTCAAGTTACTTGAGACTAGCAGTCAGACAAGCTCACAGAATTCATTGTATGGATCAGTTCGACTTCTTCAGTCCCAGGTTCTAGCGGAAAGGCATTCTGCAACTCAACTTCGACTTGAAGTCCTATCTCTAAGAAAGATTGCGGAGAACACCAATGAGAACCTCATCGCTAAACAGCTACACCTGGAAGCTACGACCGACATGCTAGGTCGGTCTCACAGCCTTGCTCAGCAGCTTGCGCTGCAGTTCCCCCGCAAGGCTAACCTTTCTTGAACTGTCTTGGAAGTGGTCTCGGTTCAGTATTATTTTGTTATGCTGCAATGGTGCCCAGTTTTTGTAATCTGCTTCTCGTTGCACTTTATGATCACTCGTGGCTAACTTCCATGCCCAGTGGATGTAATATAATTTAAATCCTTTTATTGTATAGTGTAGGTTTATTCTTAGTTACTATGACGTAATTTCTTTATTATATAGAGTAGGTTTGTTCTTAATTCCTACTAGTTACTGCTATCATTCGCTATCTGGAAAAAATCAGATGTAGTCGACTAGGCCGAAACATTTGACTCTAATAGGGCTGGTTTCTAGCGGGCCACAATTGGGCCGGCCTGCGTCTTTGTTGGGCCCGAATGACTTGGGCCTTCACACTTTGCGCCAGGCCCACAACTTACACCAGCCTATATTTTAGTTGGGCATTTTGTGGACCCAGCTCTTAGTTTGCCCCAGGTAGCGTTGGGCCATTAACAGACTCAATATTGTATTGGTTTGTTACGGCCCAGATGAAACCATGGGCCTTTAGCAGGCCGAAATGCACGTTGGGCCTCAATTTTCACTAGTCGTCGACGGGCCTTCAGCAAGCTGAAATGTAGACCGGGCCTTTTTGGGCCCAGTTAGGTCATGGGCCGTTACCAGGCCGAAACATATCTCGGGCCTTAGTTGGACCACTGATATCATGGGCCTTTAAGAGGCCGAAAGCTTAGTACAGGCATCAACGGGCCGAATTATGCGACAGGCCTTTAACAGGCCCAAAGTCACATTGGGCTTAATTGTTGCCACCTTTATCACAAGCCGTTAGTGGGCCCGATGTCCCGTCGGACCATATATGGCCCATGGGCAGCGCGTGCCATTCCTACACCGAAAGTCACACCAGGCTGAAATGGGCCCATGTCTACATCAGGCCTAAATAGGCCGAAAGTCACTGGGCTATAACTGGGCCCAAATATTTGGCGAACAATTAACGGGCCAGATCTGGCTTTGGGCCGTAAATGGGCCCAAATATTCGGCGAACAATTAACGGGCCAGATCTGGCTTCGGGCCGTAAATGGGCCTTTATTAAGCAGGCCGTTATTCGGCTGGCCCACTAGTACCTAAGTAAGTACTACGGGCCTTTGACTAGGCCGGCCTTTTTAACCTATATGGGCCTCTGTTGGGCCCAGCCACATGTTGACGTATCATAGGCATGTCTCCTCCAATGGACGGGCGACATCTGGCCCACTGACGAGATGACAGGTGTTCCCTCCGGCCAATTAGAATTTTACACGTGGAAATTCTGTTGGGGAACGTAGCAGAAATTCAAAATTTTCCTACGTGTCACCAAGATCTATCTATGGAGAAACCAGGAACGAGGGGAAGGAGAGTGCATCTACATACCCTTGTAGATCGCTAAGCGGAAGCGTTCAAGAGAACGGGGTTGAAGGAGTCGTACTCGTCGTGATCCAAATCACCGGAGATCCTAGTGCCGAACGGACGGCACCTCCGCGTTCAACACACGTACAGCCCGGTGACGTCTCCCATGCCTTGATCCAGCAAGGAGAGAGGGAGAGGTTGAGGAAGACTCCATCCAGCAGCAGCACGACGGTGTGGTGGTAGTGGAGGAGCGTGGCAATCCTGCAGGGCTTCGCCAAGCACCGCGGGAGAGGAGGAGGACTTGGGAGAGGGGGAGGGCTGCGCCAGAACTTCGTGTAAAGCTCCCATGTGCCTCCCCACTATATATAGGGGAGGAGGGGCTGGTTTCTTGCCCTCCAAGTCCATTGGGGCGTTGGCAAAGGTGGGAGGAAAGAAATCCCATCATCTCCTTCCCCACTGATTGTTATCCCCCCTTTTTAGGGATCTTGATCTTATCCCTTTGGGATATGATCTTATTCCTTCTAAGGGGGGATCTTGGTGCGCCTTGACCAGGGGTGTGGGGCCTTTCCCCCACTACCCACGTTCATGTGGATCCCCCCATGTAGGTGGGCCCCACTCTGGAACCTTCTAGAACCTTCCCGGTACAATACCGAAAAATCCCAAACATTTTCCGGTGGCCAAAATAGGACTTCCCATATATAAATCTTTACCTCCGGACCATTCCGAAACTCCTCGTGACGTCCGGGATCTCATCCGGGACTCCGAACAACATTTGGTAACCACATACAAACTTCCTTTATAACCCTAGTGAGGGATCGAAGAAGGTGAGAGTGTCTAGAGGGGGGGTGATTAGACTACTCAACAAGATAAAAATTCTGTCTTTTATCAAGGACAGATTTTGGCAGATTTTGCATAACATACAAGTCAAGTAGCACACTACACATGCAATTCTAGAGTATGGGTAGCGGAAAGTAAATTGCACAAGTAGTAAAGAGAAGTGGAGAAGATCAAACGCAATTTGGAGACGCGGTGATTTTTCTCGTGGTTCCGATAGGTGGTGCTATCGTACTTCCACGTTGATGGAGACTTCAACCCACGGAGGGTAACGGCTGCGCGAGTCCACGGAGGGCTCCACCCACGAAGGGTCCACGAAGAAGCAACCTTGTCTATTCCATCATGGCCTACGCCCAGGGAGGGCTAGCCTTACTCGGGGTAGATCTTCACGAAGTAGGCGATCTCCTTGCCCTTACAAACTTCTTGGTTCAACTCCACATCTCGATGACGGAGGCTCCCAAGCGACACCTAACCAATCTAGGAGGCACCACCCTCCAAAAGGTAATAGATGTTGTAGATGATGATGAACTCCTTGCTCTTGTGCTTCAAATGATAATCTCCCCAACACTCAACTCTCCTCACTGATATGGCTGTGGTGGAAGAAAGGATTGAGTGGAAAGCAACTTGGGAAGGCTAGAGATCAAGCTTCATATGGTGGGAGTGGAGTAACTTGATCTCAACACAAGGGTAGGTAGTTCTCTTCTCAGGAATATAAGGTAGGAGTGGTAGTTCTTTCTGATGGCTCTCTCCACGAATGAAGAGGGGGTGGAGGGGTATAAATAGCCTCCACACAAAATCCAACCGTTACACACATTTGAGCAATCTCGGTGGGACCGAAGTGGACAACTCGGTGAGACCGATAGTTCAAATAATGTGAACGTTGGGATTTTCGGTGGGACCGAAAATACTATCTCGGTTAGTCCGATTCGTGCAATGACAAGAGCATGCCAGTTTCGGTGGGACCGACTTCATCATCTCGGTGACACCGATTTGATGACAGAAGGTTACAGAAGCTTGGCAACTCATGTTTCGGTGAGACCGAGTTCAGAATCGGAAAATCCGAGTTTTCTTGGGTTTGTCTTATGGCTGAGGTGGTTCATCTCGGTGTGACTGAGTTTGGAATATCGGTGGGACCGAGACTACTTATGAGTGTATATGGCAGTGAAAATTGCTGATAGTTTAGGAGATGTATCACTAAGCACTTGAGCAACCAGATCATCATCATAACCTCATCCCCTTTTAATAGTATTGGCTTTTCCTATGGACTCAATGTGATCTTGGATCACTAAACCAAAAATGGAGTCTTGAGCTTTTGCCAATGCTTGCCTTAGCATTTTGAGGGGTCCACCTCTTTAGTCCTTTTGCCATGCCAATGTGATTGAATTTCCTGAAACATACTTGGTAAAAGCATTAGTCCAACCACAAGGTATGTTGTCATTAATTACCAAAACCACCCGAGGAGCAAATGTGCTTTCAATCTCCCCCTTTTTGGTAATTGATGGCAACACACTAAACAAGACATCAAAGCTTATTGAAAGAAAGAAAGAATTATCACGAAAGCTTTGACAAACATGTAGTACACAGGCTCCCCCTACAAGTGTGCAAGATTTTCATAAATTACGGTTTTGGACTACCACAAGCACACAAGAGAGAGAAAAGCAAGATGTGCTACATGCAGCTTGGCTACATGCATCAGAGCAGATGAAAAGAAGTGAGTGATAATGCATATGTGCATGGTGATTCCTTGCAAACAAGTATTCACAAGCAAGTCACCATCATGCACATTCTGCAAAGTGCATATACTTACCTTGAGGTTCCTTGGCATTGTACCTGAAGAGATAAACTTGGGAAAACAAGGTTAGATAACACAAGAATATTTCTTCAACCAACTGCAAGAACATCAAGAGTACCAAGCCAGGGATGACATGTATAAAGAGTGTCTCATATTGAGCACAAGCTTGAAACAGCAAACATGTCTCCGAAACTAAAAGATTTTCAATGAACTCTGAGAGATTTTGCTTTCCATAAGATATCACTTGTGAAGATTCCTCTCCCTTTGAGTTCTCTACGATCAAAGGGTTTGATGGAAAGAGCAAAATCAAAAGAATGATGCCAAATGAGAATGACGCCAATTGTAATGTCCAATGTGAAACACGGCAAGAAATTCTCTTATAAGGAAAAACACGGCAAAGCTTTGATGTGATTCTCTCCCCCTTAAGGTAAGATTGCTCATCTTCTCCCCCTAAATCTTCTCTTCTCCCCCTAAGTCTTCTCCCCCTTTGACATCAAGTGCCGAAAAGGACAGCAAACTAGGAAGGTTAGGGAAGATGGAAAGAAAGAAGTGGGATCCTTAAGAATCACAATAGGGCAAAAAGGAACATGCATAGAGAATCATTGAGCGGAGCTGCAGAAGATGATATCCTGAAAGAAATAAATCGGTGACACCGAATTAAGATGGATCGGTGTGTCCGAAAGTCAGGGACTTAGGGTAGATCCTTTTCGGTTAGACCGAAATATTTAAATCGGTGACGCCGAGTTTAATTCCAAGGAAATACAGAAATAATTCAGCTCAATTTGCGAGGAATGTTTCAAAGGGTTTGCAATGAATTTGTGAATGATTTTCGAGGAATTGATCAGAGGCAGAAGGATATTCACAAAAAAAAAGAAATGAAAAAGATTCCTACATGAAGTTTTTTTTTTAAGAAAACTCAATGAGAGAACATAAGAGAGAAAAAAGAAAGACTCCAAAACGTATGTACTTCATCTAGAAAAGGGTCGGCGACAAGGTCACCTATGTTTGAGTATATTGACTTAGGAGTCAAATGAGAACATTTGATCATGGGTCATACTCATCGTTTAAGCTTAAAATGGGGTTGCCATTTTTCGATTAAGCATTTGATGTGATCACATCTTATGAAGCTGCGTGTACTCATGACTTTGAGCAAAGCTCCTTAAAGATGTGAAGAACATACCTTGGGCTTGTTGTTGCTTTGTTCATGTAGGTAAACTTGATGTAGGTGCTCATTGAATGTGAAGTTGGAGCGCCATTTCCACTTGTGTAGTTCATCTTTCTACATGGGTTAGGCAAGCAAGGAAATACTCAAGGATATCCAAGATGACAAGAGTGAAATACTAGATGTATAAGATGTCAAAAAGGATATGTGGAATTTTGTTCCTTGAACTCAACATCCCAAAGGGCTAGATACTTGGTCAATGACAAGATTACCCATGATTTGAGTGTGTGGTAGTCTTGTGGAATGTAGATCATCCAAGTACCTGCAAGGAGTTAGATGCAATACAAGGAGGCAAATGTGTCCAAGACATATGATTACCATCATAAGAGAAATATCAAGGATTAGTCAAGTAGGCTCATGCCTTGCATGCATCAATGGAGTTCTCACTCCAAGTTTGAGGCATCAATGATGTTCAACTCACTCCTTAAGCGACAAAACACCTTCTCATCAAGAGGTTTTGTAAAGATATCAGCGAGTTGTTTGTCAGTACGAACATGCTTAAGATTGATGTCACCCTTGGCAATGTGATCACGAATGAAATGGTGACGAACTTCAATATGTTTCGTTCGAGAGTGTTGCACGGGATTGTGTCCAATTTTAATCGCACTCTCATTGTCACAAAGCAAGGGAACATGTCTCACATGTATCCCATAATCCTTAAGCGTTTGTGTCATCCATAGCAATTGAGCACAACACGAACCAACAGTAATATATTCCGCTTCGGCAGTGGATAATGATACCGAATTTTGTTTCTTGGAGGACCAAGATACAAGGGATCGACCAAGGAATTGACACGTACCCGAAGTTGACTTTCTATCAACCCTGTCACCGGCATAGTCCGAGTCGGAATAGCCAACAAGGTCGAAAGAGGCCCTCTTAGGATACCAAATGCCAAAGTTTGGTGTGTGTATCAAATATCTCACAATCCTTTTAACAGCTTTAAGATGACATTCTTTAGGGGCTGCTTGATATCGAGCACACATGCATACACTCAACATTATGTCAGGACGAGAAGCACAAAGATATAGTAGAGAACCAATCATAGATCGGTAAACCTTTTGATCAACAGGTTCTCCATCTTTTGTCAAGTCATTATGTCCACTTGTAGGCATGGGGGTTCTCATACCTTTGCTTTCTTGCATGTTGAACTTCTTGAAGAGATCCTTGGTGTACTTTGTTTGTGAGACAAAGGTACCCTCCTTAGATTGCTTGATTTGCAACCCAAGGAAGAATTTGAGTTCACTCATCATGGACATCTCATACTTCTCCGACATGAGCTTTCCAAACTTCTTGCTAAAATGAGGGTTAGTTGAACCAAAGATAATATCATCAACATATATTTGGCAGACAAATAGTTCACCATCAACCCTTTTCGTGAATAGCGTTGAGTCTATCTTTCCAATCTCAAAGCCTTTCTCAAGAAGAAAGCTAGTCAAGCATTTGTACCAAGCTCTAGGAGCTTGTTTAAGACCATAAAGAGCTTTGTGCAACTTGTAAACATGATTAGGCTTTTTGGGATTCACAAATCCGGGAGGTTGTTTCACAAATACTTCCTCCTCAATTTCACCATTTAGGAAAGCACTTTTGATATCCATTTGATAGAGAGTAATATCATGGTGATTGGCATAAGCAAGAAGAATGCGAATGGACTCAAGTCTAGCAACGGGGGCATAGGTCTCACCATAGTCCATACCTTCGACTTGTGTGTAACCTTGAGCTACGAGACGAGCCTTGTTGCGGATGACTTGTCCATCTTCATCTTGCTTGTTCCAAAACACCCATTTGGTTCCAATGACGTTTTGATCATCCTTGGGCTTCTCCACCAAAGTCCATACCTTGTTCCTCTCGAAGTTGTGTAATTCTTCGTGCATAGCGTTCACCCAATCCGGGTCTTCAAGTGCTTCTTCTACCTTCATAGGTTCAATACTAGAGATAAATGAGTAATGCTTACAAAAGTTAGCTAAGCGAGTTTTAGAGCGAGTAATTCTCCCGGAGTTGATGTCGTTCATCATTTGTTCCACGAGATGATTTTTCTTGACTCTTGCTCGGACTCGGGATAGCTTTTGTTGAGGTTGTGGCTGAGCTTCCTCATCATCTTCATCTTCCTCTTCTTCTTCTTCATTGTTGTTGGTGTTGTCTTGAGGCGGTGGAGAAGGAGGTTGTGGTGGATCTTCTTGTTGCACTTCCTCATCTTGGTGAGTTCCACTTATGGAAGCCTCCATGTTGCCTTGAGGTTCATTTCGCTGTGAGGTAGGGGGCTCCACATATGTAGATGAGGTACTCTCCTTCACTTCCATGCGACGGATCTTTCCAATAGATAAATCTTGGATAGCTTCCGATGGGTCCTTGTCTCCTACATCAATAGGCATTTTCTCTATTTGCGAGCCATTAGATTCATCAAACTTCACGTCTACCATCTCTTCAACCTTTTGGGTGAAATTATTGTAGACACGGTAGGTGTGGGAGTTTGATCCATAACCAAGAAAAAAGCCTTCATGAGTTTTAGGAGCAAATTTAGACCGACGATGCTTATCAAGGATATAGCATTTCGAACCAAAGACACGAAAGTATCCCACTTGGGGTTTGTTACCGGTGAGGAGCTCGTATGATGTCTTGCCGAGGAGCTTGTGAAGATAAAGCCTGTTGATAGCATGACAAGCTGTCTCGACCGCTTCACCCCAAAAATGCTTCGGTGTCTTGTATTCATCAAGCATTGTTCTCGCCATCTCTATGAGCGTTCAGTTCATCCTCTCAACAACTCCATTTTGTTGAGGGGTGTATGTAGCCGAGAACTCATGTAGAATCCCTTCCTCATCGAGAAAAGAGTCTACATTGGCGTTCTTGAACTCCGTTCCATTGTCACTCCGAACTTTCTTGATCTTCACCTCAAATCGATTTTGGGCCTTTCTGGCAAAGGTTTTGAAGATTCTCTGAACCTGCGATTTGTCATCAAGGAAAAATACCCACGTAAATCTGGAATAATCATCAACTATAACTAGACCAAAGGAGTTACCACCAAGGCTTTTGTAAGCATTGGGACCGAAGAGATCCATATGAAGAAGCTCAAGCGGTCTCCTTGTGGTCATGATGTTTTTCACAGGATGACTTCCACCTACTTGTTTTCCTGCTTGACAAGCACTACAAAGTCTATCTTTGTCAAAAAAAACATCTTTAACGCCAAGAATATGATCACCTTTGATCAGCTTGTCTAGATTACGCATACCAACATGTCCAAGCCTTCTATGCCATAACCAACCTTGAGCGGATTTAGCAATGAAGCAAGATCTAGGTTGGGCTTTCTTAGTGAAATCAACAATATATAGATCACCTCTACGGATACCGGTAAACTCCATGTTATGATTGTCACGACGAAAGACTTGGCAATCTACTTCGGTGAATAGCACGTTGAATCCTAAGTCAGCTAATCTAGACACGGAAAGTAAATTGTATCCAAGAGATTCTACAAGCATGACATTTTGAATAGAGCTATCATGAGATATGGCCACCTTACCAAGGCCAAGTACCTTACCCTTGGAGTTGTCTCCAAAAGTCACATACTTGCGTGGACCATCGTTCTTTGCAAGCTCTCGAAACATGTCTTTGTCTCCGGTCATGTGGTCGGTGCATCCACTATCAAGAATCCACTCTTTTCCGCCGGATATGTAGTCTCTCAGATTTGCCATAAGATTGAGACTCTTCATGATCTTGTCTAGCTCGGTGTCCGAATCGGAGTAATCATCATCATGCTCATGCTCATCATCATATTGACCCATAGATTTTTCATCATCAACACCTAGGTCAATTTGATAACTACTTGCATTAGTTTTGTCAATGTGACAATAGTCATCGGAATGCAATACAAGAGCATTTCTAATTAGAACATTGATAAGACCGGGATCACCCTTCTTTTTCATAAGATCACGAAGCTCAAAGAAGCATTTATCAAAGTTGGGATCATTGGGGCGCATTATATCAAATTCAATAGTCTTGTATAGAATTTCATCAAGACCTCTCAAAGAGTAGTCCGGATAAAGTTCTTCCAAGAACTTCCACATAGCATAGGCGCACTCAAAGTTTGTAACGAGCTTAAGCAAGTTATCGGGTAACCCTCTAATGATAAGATTTACAGTCCTAAGGTTACGAAGCAAATCAAGCTCTTCATCCATGGTAGGGTGCAAGGGGTCAAATGGAGGCACATAGGGGGTCTCAACATATTTGCGCAAACTGTATGTCTTAAAGATAATAAGCATTTCAATCCTCCACGAGTTATAGGACACTCCATTAAGAATAGGCACTCTATGGCTAACACTCCCAAACGTAGACACGTCCATCTTCCTCCAATGGTGTGTAAACCAAAGCAATGGAGACCAAGGCTCTGATACCAATTGAGGGATCGAAGAAGGTGAGAGTGTCTAGAGGGGGGGTGATTAGACTACTCGACAAGATAAAAATTCTGTCTTTTATCAAGGACAGATTTTGGCAGATTTTGCATAACATACAAGTCAAGTAGCACACTACACATGCAATTCTAGAGTATGGGCAGCGGAAAGTAAATTGCACAAGTAGTAAAGAGAAGTGGAGAAGATCAAACGCAATTTGGAGACGTGGTGATTTTTCTCGTGGTTCCGATAGGTGGTGCTATCGTACTTCCACATTGATGGAGACTTCAACCCACGGAGGGTAACGGCTGCGCGAGTCCACGGAGGGCTCCACCCACGAAGGGTCCACGAAGAAGCAACCTTGTCTATTCCATCATGGCCTACACCCACGGAGGGCTAGCCTTACTCGGGGTAGATCTTCACGAAGTAGGCGATCTCCTTGCCCTTACAAACTTCTTGGTTCAACTCCACATCTCGATGACGGAGGCTCCCAAGCGACACCTAACCAATCTAGGAGGCACCACCCTCCAAAAGATAATAGATGTTGTAGATGATGATGAACTCCTTGCTCTTGTGCTTCAAATGATAATCTCCCCAACACTCAACTCTCCTCACTGATATGGCTGTGGTGGAAGAAAGGATTGAGTGGAAAGCAACTTGGGAAGGCTAGAGATCAAGCTTCATATGGTGGGAGTGGAGCAACTTGATCTCAACACAAGGGTAGGTAGTTCTCTTCTCAGAAATATAAGGTAGGAGTGGTAGTTCTTTCGGATGGCTCTCTCCACGAATGAAGAGGGGGTGGAGGGGTATAAATAGCCTCCACACAAAATCCAACCGTTACACACATTTGAGCAATCTCGGTGGGACCGAAGTGGACAACTCGGTGAGACCGATAGTTCAAATAATGTGAACGTTGGGATTTTCGGTGGGACCGAAAATACCATCTCGGTTAGTCCGATTCGTGCAATGACAAGAGCATGCCAGTTTCGGTGGGACCGACTTCATCATCTCGGTGACACCGATTTGATGACAGAAGGTTACAGAAGCTTGGCAACTCATGTTTCGGTGAGACCGAGTTCAGAATCGGAAAATCCGAGTTTTCTTGGGTTTGGCTTATGGCTGAGGTGGTTCATCTCGGTGTGACTGAGTTTGGAATATCGGTGGGACCGAGACTACTTATGAGTGTATATGGCAGTGAAAATTGCTGATAGTTTAGGAGATGTATCACTAAGCACTTGAGCAACCAGATCATCATCATAACCTCATCCCCTTTTAATAGTATTGGCTTTTCCTATGGACTCAATGTGATCTTGGATCACTAAACCAAAAATGGAGTCTTGAGCTTTTGCCAATGCTTGCCTTAGCATTTTGAGGGGTCCACCTCTTTAGTCCTTTTGCCATGCCAATGTGATTGAATTTCCTGAAACATACTTGGTAAAAGCATTAGTCCAACCACAAGGTATGTTGTCATTAATTACCAAAACCACCCGAGGAGCAAATGTGCTTTCACCTAGCGTCATCGAACCATAAGTGTGTAGACCCTATGGGTTCGGGAGACATGTAGACATGACCGAGACGTTCTCCGTTCAATAACCAACAGCGGGATCTGGATACCCATGTTGGCTCCCACATGTTCCACGATGATCTCATCGGATGAACCACGATGTCAAGGACTCAATCGATCCCGTATACAATTCCCTTTGTCTAACGGTATTGTACTTGCCCGAGATTCGATCGTCGGTATACCGATACCTTGTTCAATCTCGTTACCGGCAAGTCTCTTTACTCGTTCCGTAACACATCATCCCGTGATCATCCCCTTGGTCACATTGTGCACATTATGATGATGTCCTACTGAGTGGGCCCAGAGATACCTCTCCGTTTACACAGAGTGACAAATCCCAGTCTCGATTCGTGTCAACCCAACAGACACTTTCGGAGATACCTGTAGTGCACCTTTATAGTCACCCAGTTACGTTGTGACGTTTGATACACCCAAAGCACTCCTACGGTATCCGGGAGTTACACGATCTCATGGTCTAAGGAAGAGATACTTTACATTGGAAAAGCTCTAGCAAACGAACTACACGATCTTTGTGCTATGCTTAGGATTGGGTCTTGTCCATCACATCATTCTCCTAATGATGTGATCCCGTTATCAACAACATCCAATGTCCATAGCCAGGAAACCATGACTATCTGTTGATCACAACGAGCTAGTCAACTAGAGGCTCACTAGGGACATATTGTGGTCTATGTATTCACACGTGTATTACAATTACCGGATAATACAGTTATAGCATGAATAAAAGACAATTATCATGAACAAGGAAATATAATAATACTTTTATTATTGCCTCTAGGGCATATTTCCAACAGTCTCCCACTTGCACTAGAGTCAATAATCTAGTTCACATCGCCATGTGATTAACATTCACAGGTCACATCACCATGTGACCAACATCCAAAGAGTTTACTAGTGTCATTAAACTAGTTCACATCATCATGTGATTAAGGCTCTATGAGTTCTGGGGTTTGATCATGTTTTGCTTGTGAGAGAGGTTTTAGTCAACGGGTCTGCAACTTTCAGATCCGTATGTACTTCACAAATCTCTAGGTCATTCTGTAAATGCTGCTTCCATGCTCCACTTGGAGCTATTCCAAATGGTTGCTCCACTATACATATCCGGTTTGCTACTCAGAGTCACTCGGATAGGTGTTAAAGCTTGCATCGACGTAACCCTTTACGCTGAACTCTTTATCACCTCCATAATTGAGAAACATGTCCTTATTTACTCCAAGGACAATATTGACCGCTGTCCAATGATCCATTCCTGGATCATTCTTGTTCCCCTTGACTGACTCATGGCAAGGCACACTTCTGGTGCGGTACACAGCATAGCATACTATAGAGCCTATGTCTGAAGCATAGGGGACGACCTTCGTCCTTTCTCTCTCTTCTGCCGTGGTCGAGCTTTAACTCTTAACTTCATACCTTACAACTCAGGCAAGAACTCCTTCTTTGACTGATCCATCTTGAACACCTTCAAGATCATGTCAAGGTATGTGCTCATTTGAAAGTACCATTTAGCGTTTTTGATCTACTCATAGATCTTGATGCTCAATGTTCAAGTAGCTTAATCCAGGTTTTCTATTTGAAAAACACTTTTCAAATAACCCTATATGCTTTCCAGAAATTCTACATCATTTCTGATCAACAATATGTCAACAACATATACTCATCAGAAATTCTATAGTGCTCCCACTCACTTCTTTGGAAATACAAGTTTCTCATAAACTTTGTATAAACAAAAATCTTTGATTATCTTATCAAAGTGCATATTCCAACTCCGAGATGCTTACTCCAGTCCATGGAAGGATCGCTGGAGCTAGCATACCTTTTAGCATCCTTAGGATCGACAAAACTTTTCTGATTGTATCACGTACAACCTTTCCTTACGAAAACTGGTAAGGAAACTCGTTTTGACATCCATCTGCCAGATTTCATAAATGCAGCTAATGCTAACATGATTCTGACGGACTTAAGCATTGCTACGGATGAGAAAATCTCATCGTAGTCAACTCCTTGAACTTGTGAAAAACTCTTCTCCACAAGTCGAGCTTCATAGACGGTGATATCACCGTCCACGTCTGTCTTCTTCTTAAAGATCCATTTATCTCAGTGGCTTGCCGATCATTGGGCAAGTCCACCAAAGTCCAAGCTTTGTTCTGATACATGGATCCTATCTCGGATTTCATGGCTTCTAACCATTTGTCGGAATTTGGGCCCACCATCGCTTCTCCATAGCTCGTAGGTTCATTGTTGTCTAGCAACATGACCTTCATGACAGGATTACTGTACCACTCTGAAGCAGTACGCATCCTTGTCACCCTACGAGGTACGATAGTGACTTGAGCCGAAGTTTCATGATCACTATCATAAGCTTCTACTTCAATTGGTGTAGGTGCCACAGGAACAACTTCCTGTGCCCTGCTACACACTAGTTGTAGTGACGGTTCAATAACCATATCAAGTCTCCACCATCCTCCCACTCAACTTTTCGAGACAAACTTTTCCTCGAGAAAGGACCCGATTCAAGAAACAATCCCTATTGCTTTCGGATCTGAATTATGAGGTATACCCAACTGTTTTTGGGTGTCCTATGAAGATGCATTTTATCCGCTTTGGGTTCGAACTTATCAACCTGAAACTTTTTCACATAAGCGTCGCAGCCCCAAACCTTTAAGAAATGACAGCTTAGGTTTCTCTAAAACATAGTTCATACGGTGTCATCTCGACGGAATTACGTGGTGCCCTATTTAAAGTGAATGTGGTTGTCTCTAATGCCAAACCCATAAACGATAGTGGTCATTCGATAAGAGACATCATGGTACGCACCATATCCAATAGGGTGCAACTATGATGTTCGGACACACCATCAAACTATGGTGTTCCAGGCGGTATTAATTGTGAAACAATTTCCACAATGTCTTAATTGCGTGCCAAAGGTCGTAACTCAGATACTCATCTCTATGATCATATCATAGACATTTCATCCTCTTGTCACGATGATCTTCAACTTCACTCTAAAATTACTTGAACCATTCAGTAATTCAGACTTGTGTTTCATCAAGTAGATATACTCTACATCTACTCGAATCATCTGTGAAGTAAGAACATAATGATATTCACTGCATGCCTCAGCACTCATTGGACTGCACACATCAAAATGTGTTACTTCCAACAAGTTGCTATATTGTTCCATTTTACTGAAAAACGAGGCTTTTTAGTCATCTTGCCCATGTGGTATGATTTGCATATCTCAAGTGATTCAAAATCAAGTGAGTCCAAACGATCCATCTGCATGGAGTTTCTTCATGCGTATACACCAATAGACATGGTTCGCATGTCTCAAACTTTTCAAAACGAGTGAGTCCAAAGATCCATCAACATGGAGCTTCTTCATGCGTTTTACACCAATATGACTTACATGGCAGTGCCACAAGTAAGTGGTACTATCATTACTATCTTATATCTTTTTGGCATGAAAATGTGTATCACTACGATCGAGAGTCAATAAACCATTCGTTTCAGGTGCAAGACCATTGAAGGTATTATTCAAATAAACAGAGTAACCATTATTCTCCTTAAATGAATAACCGTATTGCGATAGACATAATCCAATCATGTCTATGCTCAACGCAAACACCAAATGACAATTATTCAGGTTTAATACTAATCTTGATGGTAGAGGGAGCATGCGATGTTTGATCACATCAAACTTGGAAATACTTCCAACACATATCGTCAGCTCACCTTTAGCTAGTCTCCGTTTATTCCGTAGCTCTTTTATTTCGAGTTACTAACACTTAGCAACCGAACCGGTATCTAATACCCTGGTGCTACTAGGAGTACTAGTAAAGTACACATTAACATAGTGTATATCCAATATACTTCTATCGACCTTGCCAGACTTCTCATCTACCAAGTATCTAGGGTAATTCTGCTCCAGTGGTTGTTCCCCTTATTACAGAAGCACTTAGTCTCGGGTTTGGGTTCAACCTTGGGTTTCTTCACTAGAGCAGCAGCTGATTTGCCGTTTCATGAAGTATCCCATCTTGCCCTTGCCCTTCTTGAAACTAGTGGTTTCACCAACCATCAACAATTGATGCTCCTTCTTGATTTCTACTTTCGCAGTGTCAAACATCGCGAATACCTCAAGGATCATCATATCTATCCCTGATATGTTATAGCTCATCACGAAGCTCTAGCAGCTTGGTGGCAATGACTTTGAAGAAACATCACTATCTCATCTGGAAGATCAACTCCCACTCAATTCAAGTGATTGTTGCACTCAGACAATCTGAGCACAAGCTCAACGATTGAGCTTTTCTCCCTTAGTTTGCAGGCTAAGAAAATCGTTGGAGGTCTCATACCTCTTGACGTGGGCACGAGCCTGAAATCTCAATTTCAGCCCTCGAAACATCTCATATGTTCCGTGACGTTTCGAAAATGTCTTTGGTGCCTCAACTCTAAACCGTTTAACTGAACTATCACGTAGTTATCAAAACGTGTATGTCTGATGTTCGCAACATCCACAAATGATGTTTGGGGTTCAGTACACTGAGCGGTGCATTAAGGACATAAGCTTTCTACTGTCCGCATAATCGCTACTGTCAACTTTCAACTATATTTTCTCTAGGAACATATCTAAACAGTGGAACTAAAGCGTGAGCTTACGACATAATTTGCAAAGATCTTTTGACTATGTTCAGGATAATTAAGTTCATCTTATGAACTCCCACTCAGATAGACATCCCTCTGGTCATCTATGTGATTACATGATCCGAGTCAACTAGGCCGTGTCCGATCATCACGTGAGACGGACTAGTCATCATCGGTGAACATCTTCATGTTGATCGTATCTACTATACGACTCATGCTCGACCTTTCGGTCTCTGTGTTCCGAGGCCATGTCTGTACATGCTAGGCTCGTCAAGTTAACCCTAAGTGTTTCGCGTGTGTAAATCTGTCTTACACCCGTTGTATGTGAACGTAAGAATCCATCACACCCGATCATCACGTGGTGCTTAGAAGCGACGAACTTTAGCAACGGTGCACAGTTAGGGGAGAACACTTCTTGAAATTGTTGTAAGGGATCATCTTATTTACTACCGTCGTTCTAAGTAAACAAGATGCATAAACATGATAAACATCACATGCAATCAAATAGTGACATGATATGGCCAATATCATTTTGCTCCTTTTGATCTCCATCTTCGGGGCTCCATGATCATCATCGTCACCGGCATGACACCATGATCTCCATCATCATGATCTCCATCATCGTGTCTCCATGACGTTGTCTCGCCAACTTATTACTTCTACTACTATGGCTACCGGTTAGCAACAAAGTAAAGTAATTACATGGCGTTGTTCAATGACACGCAGGTCATACAATAAATAAAGACAACTCCTATGGCTCCTACCGGTTGTCATACTCATCGACATGCAAGTCGTGATTCCTATTACAAGAACATGATCAATCTTATACATCACATATCATTCATCACATTCTTCTTGGCCATATCACATCACATAGCATACCCTGCAAAAACAAGTTAGACATCCTCTAATTGTTGTTGCATGTTTTACGTGGCTGCTATGGGTTTCTAGCAAGAACGTTTCTTACCTACGCAAAACCACAATGTGATATGCCAATTGCTATTTACCCTTCATAAGGACCCTTTTCATCGAATCCGTTCCGACTAAAGTGGGCGAGACTGGCACCCGCTAGCCACCTTATGCACCAAGTGCATGTCAATCGGTGGAACCTGTCTCACGTAAGAGTACGTGTAAGGTCGGTCCGGGCCGCTTCATCCCACAATACCGTCGAAACAAGATTGGACTAGTAACGGTAAGCATATTGAACAAAATCAATGCCCACAACTACTTTGTGTTCTACTCGTGCAAAGAATCTACGCATAGACCTAGCTCATGATGCCACTGTTGGGGAACGTAGCAGAAATTCAAAATTTTCCTACGTGTCACCAAGATCTATCTATGGAGAAACCAGCAACGAGGGGAAGGAGAGTGCATCTACATACCCTTGTAGATCGCTAAGCGGAAGTATTCAAGAGAACGGGGTTGAAGGAGTCATACTCGTCGTGATCCAAATCACCGGAGATCCTAGTGCCGAACGGACGGCACCTCCGCGTTCAACACACGTACAGCCCGGTGATGTCTCCCATGCCTTGATTCAGCAATGAGAGAGGGAGAGGTTGAGGAAGACTCCATCCAGCAGCAGCACGACGGTGTGGTGGTGGTGGAGGAGCGTGGCAATCTTGCAGGGCTTCGCCAAGCACCGCGGGAGAGGAGGAGGACTTGGGAGAGGGGGAGGGCTGCGCCAGAACTTCGTGTAAAGCTCCCATGCGCCTCCCCACTATATATAGGGGTGGAGGGGCTGGTTTCTTGCCCTCCAAGTCCATTGGGGCGTTGGCAAAGGTGGGAGGAAAGAAATCCCATCATTTCCTTCCCCACCGATTGTTATCCCCCCTTTTTAGGGATCGTGATTTTATCCCTTCGGGATATGATCTTATTCCTTCTAAGGGGGGATCTTGGTGCGCCTTGACCAGGGGTGTGGGGCCTTTCCCCCACTACCCACGTTCATGTGGATCCCCCCATGCAGGTGGGCCCCAATCTGGAACCTTGTAGAACCTTCCTGGTACAATACCGAAAAATCCCGAACATTTTCCGGTGGCCAAAATAGGACTTCCCATATATAAATCTTTACCTCCGGACCATTCCGGAACTCCTCGTGACGTCCGGGATCTCATTCGGGACTCCGAACAACATTCGGTAACCACATACAAACTTCCTTTATAACCCTAGCGTCATCGAACCTTAAGTGTGTAGACCCTATGGGTTCGGGAGACATGTAGACATGACCGAGACGTTCTCCGGTCAATAACCAACAACGTGATCTGGATACCCATGTCAGCTCCCACATGTTCCACGATGATCTCGTCGGATGAACCACGATGTCAAGGACTCAATCGATCCCGTATACAATTCCCTTTGTCTAACGGTATTGTACTTGCCCGAGATTCAATCGTCGGTATACCGATACCTTGTTCAATCTCATTACCGGCAAGTCTCTTTACTCATTCCGTAATACATCATCCCGTGATCAACCCCTTGGTCACATTGTGCACATTATGATGATGTCCTACCGAGTGGGCCCAGAGATACCTCTCCGTTTACACGGAGTGACAAATCCCAGTCTCGATTCGTGTCAACCCAACAGACACTTTCGGAGATACCTGTAGTGCACCTTTATAGTCACCCAGTTACGTTGTGACGTTTGATACACCCAAAGCACTCCTACGGTATCCGGGAGTTACACGATCTCATGGTCTAAGGAAGAGATACTTTACATTGGAAAAGCTCTAGCAAACGAACTACACGATCTTTGTGCTATGCTTAGGATTGGGTCTTGTCCATCACATCATTCTCCTAATGATGTGATCCCGTTATCAACGACATCCAATGTCCATAGCCAGGAAACCATGACTATCTGTTGATCACAACGAGCTATTCAACTAGAGGCTCACTAGGGACATATTGTGGTCTATGTATTCACACGTGTATTACGATTTCCGGATAATACAGTTATAGCATGAATAAAAGACAATTTTCATGAACAAGGAAATATAATAATACTTTAATTATTGCCTCTAGGGCATATTTCCAACAAATTCCCCATTGGTCCGGTCTGTTAACGGGTTATCGGATCCAAAACCCGATCCGATAGCTTAACAGCGTTCCATTACGATGGATGCCACGTGTCGGTCACCCTTGATGAAAGAACTTATGTGACGCGCGATTTATCGTCATGGAAGTAGACACTTCCGTGATGATAATTTTGGTAATGTCATGGAACACTTCTACGACAGCACAGGTGTCGTGGGAAACGAACACCTATGGGGCAGGGCCCCTTCTCGGTCTGGCAGGGAACGGAGGGCGCACGAAGAGCAGATCGAGGTGAAACACGCGGAGGATTTTTACCCAGCTTCGGAGCTCTCCGGAGAGATAATACTCCTACTGCTGCTTTGTGATTTATTTTGTTCTTGCCTGAGAGCGTGAGTGTGGTGTAGTTTCGAATGAATCGAACCCCCTCTACGTTGCGCATGGGCCTCCTTTTATAGGCACAAGGGGTCACCGACAGGTGGCAACGCAGTCAAGGGTACAAATGTAAAAAGAGGGGTTGGTATAACTGCCTCTACAGTGCACCCTACCTAACTCTGACGGTAGGGGACAAGAGCTTTTAATGCCCGTCCGGTCGCCCAAACAGTGCAGAAAAGCGACCGTTAGAGGTGCCACCGCTTGCCACGATGGTCTTCTCATCATCTCCAGTCGCCACCTCGCACCGCTTGGCTGCACAGCTTCCCGCCACGTGCGCCTGGAACGGTCCTGCGGCGACACGTCGACGGATGTGCTGGAGCGTGGGCGCAGAGTGGTGGCTTCGCCGCGGCAAGCGCCTTGCCGCGGTCGTTGTCTTGCCGCACCCGAAAGCTTGTTGCTCGTCGAGTCTTGCCGGGACGTGCAGCGCGTCACGGCAAGTTCTTTGAATTGCCTGGATTGGCCTTCCCGGCAAGCTCCTCTTGCCGGGGCCTTGTCCTTCCCGGCAAGCTCCTCTTGCCGGTGTCTTGTTTTCTCAGTTTAAAACACTTTGTTCTTGAATGGCATCAATAGGAACTACGGAGGATCTTGGTGGGCGCCCGGCAAGCCTTGCCGCGGGGCGCTGCGACTGCCCGTGCACAAGTTCGGGATACTAAAGGTACCCCTACTTTAGTACACCAACAGGAGCCCCCGGGCCTGGGCCACACACGGTGCCGAGCGCTGTTGGGCCAGGCCTAAAACAGGGCACGGGCACACGCGGCCTGGGTCCATACCAAATCTAACTCTGTATCCACTGCGCCCTCCCGTAAGGGCACGCGTCGAACGCGGCGTCGTGGGAGAGATCGTGGGCGATTCTTTAATCGAAAAAGGCTTAACGTTCGCCTCTCCTCTTTATAAGCAGAGGAAACAGGGGCCGTTCCCCCACCTTCGCCACTTGCGGTTCCTTCCTCAGAAATCTCCGCCGCTCCCCTCCGCTTCCCAAGCCAAAAGAGAGCAGCGCTCCGCCGCCCTTCGCCGCCATCGCTGCCAACGCCCCCGCTCTCCTCCACCGCCTCCGCCATGGCTCCGAAGACCGGGAAGGGCGTGAAGTCGGCCGAGGCGCTGCGGCTTGAGGCGCTGCGCAAGGAGCGAGCACTTTTCCCCTCCGAGCTCTCCGCGAAGGAGCTGCGGGAGTGGTTTTACCTCTTCTGGTCGACGGAGACGCGGGCGCATCCGCGCACGCAGGTACTCTCCGCCGAAGCTTCTACCTCGAAACGGTGTCCAAAAGGATATTACTTCTTCCCATTGTTCTTCTATTGCGGGCTCTGTCCACCCTTTTCCGATTTCTTCTGCGACATCATGAACACATACGGGCTCCATCTCCTCGATTTCACCCCCAACGCTGTTCTGACCATGGCGGTTTTCGCGCACCTTTGCGAGAACTTCGTCGGAATCCACCCAAACGTAGCCCTTTTCTGCCACTACTTCATGCCTCGAGTCGAGAAAGGAGAGTCCTTGTCTGGCGGGATCGCCTGGATCTCGAGAGCCGGCAAGAAGGAGGTTTATCTGGAGGGGGAACTCCGTAGCAAATGGGAGGAGTGGAGAGCGGAATGGTGTTGGATTGTTGATGTGGATCCGCAGCCATTCACCAACTTGCGCCAAGCCCGAGTGGTGCGCGGCGGCGATTGGAGCGCCCTGGTGGCGGACGATGCCAGATTGAAGATCGCCACCACCTGGATCTTGCGGCTCAGGCTTGCCGGGCTCACCGTAGGGGCTGTTGGCGCGGACTTTCTTCGCCGCCGCATCGCCCCTCTGCAGGAGAGGGGGAGGCCTGCCTGGCTGTTCGGGGGCCCGGCGGATATCATGAGGCTGCGCCCAGGCCTCAATTTTAATTTCACTGTCTTGGAGTTGGACGGGACGCTCAAGGAGCTGTTCAAGCACGACCCCAACCATCCGGAGTGGTTCAGGCTGCCGCAGGGCGTCGTCCCTTGTGCAACAACTCCCAGCTCGATTGCATCCGCGCAATGATGCTGGAGTGCGACTCGCACGGGATTATCCCAACTTGGCAGGAGCCCTCCGACGACGTCGTGCAACAATTCTTCGACAGCTTGGTGGAGGTAGCAGTCCGCGCCGACGAGCAGAGGCTCCTCACCCGCGACACCACTGACGATGAAATGTGGCGCATCGCCACCAGGGCGGAGGAGGCGGCGGCAGCCGCCGCCGCGGGCGAGTTTGGTTTTACGTTGGAGGTGGCATAGGCGGCCGAGGCGGCAAGCCTTGCCGACCGAGAGGAGCTTGTCGGGGAGGTCGTTGGCGAGGGAGAGCCCGAAGCCGAAGCGAGCAAGCCCGCCGGGGGCGCAAGTGGCCAGCCGTCTTCGAGTAGCTTGCCGCAAGCGGAGCCCCCAGCACAACCCCCAGCTCAACCAAGAAGGCGCCTCCGCAGGACCGGAGACACAGCAGGGCGGTAGGCAGGCCAACAATCGCAGCGCCGCGGGACACGCTCCACCGCGGCAAGCACCGTTGCCGCGGGAGCATCTCATGCCGCACCGGCAACTGGAGCGTGGTCCTCTCGAGCCGCCGCTTCTGATCCTGCTGCAGCTCCCGCCAAGCGTCCAAGGGAGCCTACTCCTCCGCCTCGTCGCGCTGAAAGGGTACCAGACTTCGACCTCTCCGCGCTGAGCTCTGACGAGGAGGAAGAAGAGGAGGAGGAGTAAGACTTTCTTCCTGTTGTACTTATATTTCTTCGATTCTTGATGTTTCTTGTCTTGTATCTGATCTGCTTTTTTCCGAACCTTGTTCCTTTCCAGGACTCTGGCCCAGAGAGCAGCGAAGAGGGCCAAGGTCCCCGTGGTTGTCATCGAGGACGATCCTGCTGTGACAGTAGAGGACGCGTCCGAGACCACCTAGTCGGACCCGGCAACCTCTCCCCGAAGCAGCCCCCAGCGCAGCCCCCAGCGTAAGTATTTGTTCACTTCCTGTTGTGGGGCGCGCATGGGTGCTCTTTCCTGGTTAATATCCTGATTGTTGGTTTGCTTGTGTAGGAGCAGAACAGGCCCATCAGGAACAACCAGAAGCCACTCCTGAGGTGCTATCTGCTTCAACTACGCCGCCAAGGGGCGATTCCCCGGCAAGGGAGCGCTCTCCAGCAAGGGAGAGGTCCCCGACAAGGGGTAATTTTCCGGCAAGGGATGGGACCAGCGATCCCCCAATGGTGGAGCCCATGATTACAGAGCCCAGCACAGGTAACCCTCCTTGTCGGAAATTTTCCCTTGGGTTCTTCTTCTTCTGATCTTCTTTTTGGATATTTGCTTGACTTTTTCTTCCTCTTCCTGTCTTCAGATCCCCCTTCCACAGATCCGATGGAGACCGAGGCCCCCGGCGAGGAGGATGCACGCGGCAACACTGATGATGCCGCCGCCACCGAGGAAGAGGCCGGCGCTGACGATCCCGCCGGCGAAGAGGCCGCCAAGGCTGCTAGCGCAGGAGCTGGCGAGGGGTCCGGCGATCGCACTGACGACCCCGAGGGCGCAGGAGCGCAAGGTGCTACACCGACCGCCGACCCCTCCGCCGCTGATGCAGCACCGGGCTCCGAAGAGCCCCAGCCCGGCGCCTACTTGAAGGCCGGCGAGGGTGCTTCATCAAGCTTCCCTGGGCGTCGAGCTCCAGGGCGCCGGTCGAGGGAGAGGCTTTTGACGGAGAGGTGCTTGCCTCTACTGGGCTGACGATGGTTGACGCGCCAAGCAGCATCAGCGACGAGTCTGAGGAGGAGCAGCTGCTCCGGAGGTTGGTGTCGCTCTACCGCGCCCGACAAGCCAAACTGGAATCCCGGGAAGCGCTTGTCGCGCAGGCGGGAGTGGACGTAGAGAAGCACGCGGAGGAGCTCCGGAGTCGCAACCAAGAGGCCCTCCGGTCCATTGCAGAGGAGAGGGCGCAGCTTGTCGAGGCGCGGAAGGCCTTCATCCTCGAGAAGGCAGAAGCCGAAGAGCAATAGCGGCTTGCCGCCGAGGGGCTATCCACCCGGGAAGGTGAACTGACGCAGCGGAAAGTTAATCTGGAAAGCTATGAGGAGGAGCTTGCCGCGCGCGAGCAATCACTTGGCGGGGCACTCAAGGAAGCAAAGGACGCGGCCGCAGCTGCCGAGGCCGCCAAGAAGGAACTGGAGGTGAAAGATGACGCAGCTGGAGGCTGATCTAAAAAGGAAGGATGAGGAGCTTGCCGCGCTCCAGCGCGAGCGCGAGAAGGACGCCCTCGCTCATGGTGATCTGCAAGTTCAACTCGCCGATAAGGGCAAGGAACTGAATGCCGCCAAAGACTCAAATGCTGATCTGGAGCTGAAGCTGGCCACACTGACTGAGACGCTGGACGGCGCCAAGAAGCAAGAGGAGGACTTGAAGCAGGAACTCAAGGCCAACGAGGAGATGTTGACGAGGGCCGCCGAAACTCAAAACACCTTCCGGGCTACGGTGGAGCTCTGGACGGAGGGCTTCGTCAACATTGCCGCAGTCATCGACGAGGAGCTGGCACAGCTGAATTTGGAGGGCTTCGGGTACTCTCCTGATGAGAACCTCCAGCCCAGCGCCAAGCTCACTCTGTTCTTCAAGGGCGTGGCGACGGCTCTCCAGCAACTCCAAGAAAGGATCCCAAGGCAGCTGGCGCGCAATCTGTGCCAGAGTCTTGGAGAAGGTGTTGGTGAAGGTGCTCTTCCGCAATCCGAACCTCAACCTCACCAACGTTCTCAAGAAGCTGTCGGCGTGTGGTGATCTTGCAGAGCTCAAAGCCCTTGTCGCCCCCATTGTGGACAAGGTGAACGAAGTCAGGAGGGTCGACGGCGATCGTGTAGATTAGGCCGCCCTTTTCCTCCTTTTTCTTGCCGCTGCCAGACATGTCACGGGAACAATCTATTAGAGCGCGGCAAGTCATTTTTGTAATATAACTTTATCTTGGGCAGTATTTGCTATGTTATCCCCTTTACTTGATTCCTTCCTTTGTATGTTTTTACCCTACGCTTTTTAGGGAGCTTGCCGGCGCAGGCACCCTTGCCGCGAGCGCTGAGTGCGGAACATCAGCAGCCTGCTGGCGGTGCTGACTCCAGCAAGCAACCTTGTCGCAACTAGCTGCGGCACACCTAAATTGTTGAGCGGACTCGAAACAAAGTAAGGGCGCAACTAGCTACGAGTTGGTTCCTCCGCGCACAGGTTTTCCATACAAAGCACGGTCGTTCAAGGGAGATAACTTAAGAAATTTTAAAACTGATTGTGCTCAAACTTTAGCAACTTAGCTTTTCTGTCATCTTCGTCCCGGCAAGGCTATACTTCTTTGAACGATGCCTGGTCCACACCATTATCTTCTCCTCCCCCCCGGTGAACTTGTGGGCGAAGGAACCTTCTTTTTGAGAAAAAGAAAGAAGAGAAAATAAAGATATGGAGCCTTAAGGCTCGTTATCGCTTACCGGGGGCAAGTGCTGCACAAAGTGTCAGATAATGCATGCAAAAAAGAAAAAAGGCATGAAATTTGACAAGTTGTGCGAAGCACATGAGCTTTTATTTATGCACGGGATCTGCGCCCGGCTTTGTACAAAGGGTTACATGCAACAGCGGCAAGGCTTGTACAAAAGGTGGTTGCCGGAACAGGTTCCGGCAACCGCGCCTTATGGGTAAAACTTACGGAGATGCTCAATGTTCCAGGAGTTGCTCACCGGAAAGCCATCTTCGGTCTCAAGGCGGACAGCTCCAGGCCTAGTGACTCGCTTCACCCGATAAGGGCCTTCCCACTTCAGCGTCAACTTGTTGGAATTCTTGGCGGATTGAACGCGCCGAAGAACAAGGTCGCCTTCCTCGAGACTTCTGGCATTGACTTTGCGGCTGTGGTAGCGGCGCAAAGCTTGCTGATATCGAGCAGCTCGTACAGCAGCCTGAAGATGATATTCCTCAAGGAGCAGCGCGTCATCTTGTCGCAGCTGCTCTTTCTCAAGCTCATCATAAGAGAGCACTCGAGGCGATCCGTATACGAGTTCCGTGGGGATAACTGCCTCTGCTCCATAGACTAGAGCAAAAGGTGTCTGGCCAGTGGCTCGATTTGGCGTCGTCCTGACCGACCAAAGAACCACTGGCAGCTCCTCGATCCAATTCCTTCCGCACTTGTGCAGCCTGTCGAAAGTTCTGGTCTTGAGCCTGCACAGCACTTCAGCGTTTGCCCTCTCCGCTTGACCGTTGCTTCTCGGGTGAGCAACAGAAGTGAAGCAGATCTTGGCGCCAAGATCTTGGACGTACTGGATGAAGGTGCGGCTCGTGAATTGTGTGCCATTGTCGGTGATGATCCTGTTAGGGACTCCGAAACGGCAAACAATCGACCTGAAGAACTTGACTGCTGACTATGCTGTCACCTTCCTCACTGCTTCCACTTCCGGCCACTTTGTGAGCTTGTCGATTGCCACGTACAAGTACTCAAAGCCCCCGACAGCTCGGGGAAAGGGGCCGAGGATGTCGAGCCCCCAGACCGAAAATGGCCAGGACAAAGGGATCGTCTGGAGAGCTTGAGTTGGTTGATGTATCTGCTTGGAGTGGAACTGGCACGCTTCACACTTGGTTACTTATACAGTTGCATCCTGGAGAGCTGTCGGCCAAAAGAAACCTTGCCGGAATACTTTGCCGGCAAGGGCTCTTGCGCCAATGTGATGACCACATATGCCTCCATGTATGTCCGCCAACAGCTTCTGTCCATCTTCCCGGGGAATGCACTTCAATTTCACTCCGTTGAATCTTCTTCTGTACAGTATGTCGTCGACAAACTGGTACATACTTGATTGCCGGGCTACTCTCTCCGCTTCTTCTTGCTCTTCGGGAAGTTCTCCTGTCTCAAGGAAACGGACAATCTGCTGTGCCCATGCTGGAGCTTGTGGCTCAACAACAAGGACTAAAGGCACGAATGCTGCTGCGGGAACATCTGCTTCTACGGCGAGAACCTGCAGTTCAGCTGGAGCTTGATGTTCCCCAGCAAGCTTGCCGGAGCAAAACTTGTCGGGAGCGTCTGCTTCAACGAAACAAACCCTAGGGCTTGTCGGAGCAGACTGCTCCTCAGCACCTTTGGTGTTGATCCTGGGGACCTTCTTGGCGGCGGCTTCGGGGAGCTCTGCCGGAAAATAATCACCAGAAACCAACTTCCTCTTCTTGCTTTGTCCAGTTGCTGTTGTTACAGATGGTTGAGTCAGCTTGAGCACAAAGATCCCTGGTTCCACCGGTAACTTTAATGCAGCACATTTTGACAGGCCATCGACAACGTCGTTCTGGGCTCTTGGAACATGTTCCATCTGTAAGCCGTCAAAATGCTCTTCCAACTTTCTCACTTCATCAATGTAAGCTTCCATCAACGGACTCTGGTAATCTTTATTCACTTGGCGGACGACAAGCTGTGAGTCACCCCTGACAATAAGCTTCTTGATCCCAAGGTCTGCCGTGATCCTAAGTCCGGCAAGCAAGCCTTCGTACTCTGCAGTATTGTTTGTCGCTTGCTCCTCGGGAAAGTGCATCTGGACGACGTACTTGAGGTGCTCTCCGGTGGGTGCGACATGTAACACACCCGCACCGGCGCCTTGCAGTGAGAAGGCACCATCAAAGTACATGATCCATTCTTTGGTTGCCTCCTTGACGGGGATGCTCGTCTTTGGAATTTCTTCATCAGGTGTTGGCGTCCATTCTGCTATGAATTCTGCCAATGCTCGGCTCTGGATAGTTGAAGTACTCTCAAACTTGAGGCCAAAGCTTGACAATTCCAGTGCCCACTCGACAATCCTGCCTGTTGCTTCTGGATTCTGCAATATCCTCTTCAACGGAAAGCGAGTGACAACTGTAATCTCATGTGCCTGAAAGTAATGGCGCAGCTTCCTTGAGGCCATGAGAAGGCCGAAAAGCAACTTCTGCACACCAGAGTACCTTGATTTAGCTCCCTGCAGAAGGGAACTGACAAAATAAACTGGGCGCTGCACCATCTTCTTTTGTTTCTCTTCCTGTGGCTGCACAGAACTATCCTTGTCAGGACCAGAGCTCATTGGGGAAGCCCCCTGCTTGTCGCTGGACTCGCCCGCCGCGGTTGCTGGCTCATCATCCGCCTCCCTTTCCGCTACTAACGCAGCACTAACCACTTGATTGGTTGCCGCTAGATCCTTCAGCAACTTCTCTTGTGGCTTAGGTGCGACAAGTATTGGAGTGGAGGACAGGTATCTCTTCAAGTCCTGCAGCGCAGCCTCCGCTTCCGGAGTCCATTTCATTGGACCTGCCTTTTTCAAAATTTTGAAAAATGGCAGGGCGCGCTCAGCAGACTTAGAGATGAACCTGCTGAGAGCAGCCACGCAGCTGGCAAGCCTTCGTACATCCTTGATGCGCTTCGGTGCTTCAATTTGCTCAATGGCCTTGATCTTGTCGGGATTGGCCTCAATCCCCCGCTGAGATATAAAGAACCCGAGAAGCTTGCCGGAATGGACTCCAAACACACACTTCTTGGGGTTCAACTTGAGATTGATCTTGCGCAGATTTGCAAAGGTCTCGTCCAAATCTTGGATCAAAGTTGCTTTGTCTTTGCTCTTGACCACTATGTCATCCATGTAAGCCTCTACATTTCTGTGCAACTGTGGTTCAAAAGCTTCGTGAACTACCCTTGCAAATGTTGAACCAACATTCTTTAGTCCGAAAGGCATCCGCACAAAGCAGTACGTGCCACATGGAGTAATGAATGCGGTCTTCTCTTCATCCTCTTGTGCCATGAAGATCTGATGATATCCTGGATATGCATCAAGAAATGAAAGCAGATCACATCTTGCCGTGGAGTCGACAATCTAGTCAATGCGCGGCAAGGGAAATGGATCCTTGGGACAAGCTTTATTAACATCAGTGAAGTCTATACAAAGCCTCCATTTTCCGTTCGCCTTGCGCACGACTACAGGATTGGCCAACCATGTTGGATGGAGCACTCCTCTGACCAGGCCTGCTGCTTCCAACTTCTTGATTTCTTCTGCAATGAATTCTTGTCGCTCTACTGCTTGTTTCCTGACTCTCTACTTGACGGGCCGCGCGTGAGGACAGACGGCAAGGTGGTGCTCAATCACTTTCCTAGGAACACTGGGGATGTCAGACGGTTGCCATGCAAACACGTCGACATTCGCCCGCAGGAAAGCAACGAGCACGCTTTCCTATTTAGGGTCAAGCGTGGCACTGATGGTGAAGGTACCACCAGTGCCGTCCTCCTTGGCGGCCACTTTCTTGGTCTCGGGCGGAGTTGCCTTCGCCTTCTTACACTTGCCGGTGGAGCTCGATGGTGCATCCTCGACGGTAGCGCAGCACTCCGAAGAGGTGCGCTTGCCGGAGTGGGCATCAGATCTCTTGCCAGACTTGGTCTTCTTCTTCCCCTCGGGAGCTTTAGCGGCAAGTGGTTTGCGTTCGGCTGCGGCTGCTGCTTCCTGGTAGATCTTGTCGGTACAGATAAGGGCATCTTTCTTGTCGCCAGGGACAGAGATGACACTTATCGGACCTGGGATCTTGAGCACGTTGTAGGCATAGTGGGATGCTGCCATGAACTTGGCGAGCGCTGGTCGGCCAAGTATCCCATTATAGGGCAATGGGAAATCAGCAACATCAAAAGTGACTTTCTCTGTCCTGAAGTTCAGTTTGCTGCCAAATGTCACTGGCAATGTAATCTTCCCCTTCGGCTTGCTCCTTCCCGGATTGATTCCTTGGAAAGTACCAGTCTCTTCGAGCTCGCTGTCGGGGATCTGGAGCTTCTTGAGTACCGCTGAGGAGATCAGATTCAAGCCGGCCCCGCCGTCAACTAGCATCTTCGTGACTTTGAGGTTGCGGATAGTTGGTGAAACCAACATCGGCAAGCACCCGACCGCAGTTATGCGATCAGGGTGGTCCTCAATGTCAAAGATGATAGGTGTGCCGGACCATTTCAGGGGCTTGCGAGACTCAACTGATGGTTCTGCTGCATTAACTTCTCGCACCCACTGTTTGAGCTGGCGGTGCAAGGTATGCAAAGAAGGACCACCGTCAACGCACAAAACCTCTGTTGCTTTCTGAAACTCCTGCTCGTCGGCCTCATCATCATCCATGTCCTCATCTTCATCTTCATCTTCATCCTTGTCGCGGCCGCGGGTAGGCCTGTCTCCTTGCCGCTGCTTGGCCTTGCCGCGACGCCCTCCCCGGCCGGGACGCTTCTTGTCGGATCCTCCACCACTTTCTTGGGCCTTCTCCTTGTCGCGTCGCTCGTATTCAGCCTTCTGCAGTTCAACAAGTTGTTCAACTTTCTTGCAAGCCTGGAGATCATGGCCCTTGGTGCGGTGGATCTTGCAGTACTGCTTGCCGAAGCCGTCTTTCTTGTCGGCGGCCACCACGGCCTCGCTGGAGTTACTAGCTTTGGCCTTCTCGGTACCACCTCCGTTGCCGGACTGCTCGACGACTAGCACATCTTTAGCTTTTCTCTTTTTGTTGTTCCGCCGCTGGTTTTTCCTTGCCGGGGCGGCATCCTCACTGTCAGACCCTTCTGCTCCTGCATTCTCCCCGGGGAGTTTCCTCCCCTCTTCAGCGTGTGCACACTTGTCGGCCAAAGCATATAGCTCGCTGACATCTTTGATCTTGCACATCGCCATCTCCTCCCTCATCCAGCGATTACGCACGTTCTGATGGAACGCGCTGATAACCGCGGCAGGGTGGACGTCTGGGATGTTGCGCTGCACCTGGCTGAACCTTTGAATGTACTTGCGCAGGGGTTCTCCTTCCTTCTGGGCGAGCAGATGAAGATCGCTCTCCTGGCCATGGGGCTTGTGGCCGCCTGTGAAGGCGCCGACAAACTGATGGCACAGATCTGCCCATGTGGAGATGGAGTTGTCCGGCAAGTGCATGAGCCAAGATCTGACGTTGGGCTTGAGCACCAACGGGAAGTAGTTGGCGAGGATCTTCTCGTCGCGCCCCCCGGCAGCCTGCACCGCGATGGTGTAGATGCTAAGGAATTCCGATGGATGTATCCTGCCGTCGTACTTCTCGGGTACATCTGGCTTGAAGTTATTGGTACTGGGCCACTGGACTTGCCGCAGCTCACGGGTAAACGCAGGGCAACCTACCGCGTATGGCAAGTCGCCTGGTTCCCCTGGCGCATGCATGTCAACAGCGAGCCCAGCGCGCTGGTCTGATTGACGCCGTGCTTCTCTCCGACGCTCGATGCGGGTGCGAGCATCTTCTTGTTGTCGTTCTTGAAGACCTTGGCACTGATCACGACGAGCCTGCAGATCTGATGACGCCGTGGAGTCGGTGTCGAAGTTGACCCGGCGAGTCGGTGATCCTGGCCTTCAGGGCGGGGAATGCACAGTGGTTGCACCCCCACCGGTCTTGTCTCCATCGGCCCGCGCCTGGGCGTCTTGCCGTGGCTTCAATGTGCTCGGTTGCCGGGGAGTGTCGCCGTTGGCGAAGCCGATGAGGCTCTGAATGGTGGCCCTCCAATCGTCGATCTTGTCTGGCGCTGTAGAGTAATCTAGAAGCAGTTGGGCTCGGGCCAACGCTTCTTCTGGTGTCTTGGGTGGTGGCGGCGAACGGCGCGAGGAACGAGATATGCTCGTACTTCTAACAATGTTAGAAGGAGCAGCATCTCGTCCAGGCGACCGTGCCGCGCTCGTGCCAGCATGTTGACGTGCATGCTGGTCTTGAGCATCCCGCGATCCACCATCTTGGCCTTGAACCAACGAACGTATGGTACCGCGCGTACCATGGCGTTGTCGGTCCCGTGCTTCCTGAGATGGGCGCGGTGCATGTACGGACGCCGAGGTTTGTGCAGCCTTGTCCTTGGACCTGGCAGCATTGTGAGCTCCCTCGCCGGCGCTCGTTCCTCCGCCGGCGTCTACACCACCGCCCGTTTGCTCCGGTGGCGGTGGAATCGACGCAGACGGACCAACCACCTCCGAAGCCTTCTTCTTCGGTGGCATGTCGATGAAGATGATGATGTAGCGCGCGCGAACACCGGATCAGGTTCGCACAACCTCGACGCCCCCTACCTGGCGCGCCAAAGGTGTTGTGGGAAACGAACACCTATGGGGCAGGGCCCCTTCTCGGTCCGGCAGGGAGCGGAGGGCGCACGAAGAGCAGATCGAGGTGAAACACGCGGAGGATTTTTACCCAGCTTCAGAGCTCTCCGGAGAGATAATACTCCTACTGCTGCTTTGTGATTGTATTTTGTTCTTGCTTGAGAGCGTGAGTGTGGTGTAGTTTCGAATAAATCGACCCCCCTCTACGTTGCGCATGGGCCTCCTTTTATAGGCACAAGGGGTCACCGACAGGTGGCAACGTAGTCAAGGGTACAAATGTAAAAAGAGGGGTTGGTACAACTGCCTCTACAGTGCACCCTACCTAACTCTGACGGCAGGGGACAAGAGCTTTTAATGCCCGTCCGGTCGCCCAAACAGTGCAGAAAAGCGACCGTTAGAGGTGCCACCGCTTGCCACGATGGTCTTCTCGTCATCTCCAGTCGCCACCTCACACCGCTTGTCTGCACAGCTTCCCGCCACATGCGCCTGGAACGGTCCTGCGGCGACACGTCGACGGATGTGCTGGAGCGTGGGCGCAGAGTGGTGGCTTCGCCGTGGCAAGCGCCTTGCCGCGGTCGTTGTCTTGTCGCACCCGAAAGCTTGTCGCTCGTCGAGTCTTGCCGGGACGCGCAGCGCGTCACGGCAAGTTCTTTGAAGTGCCTGGATTGGCCTTCCCGGCAAGCTCCTCTTGCCGGTGCCTTGTCCTTCCCAGCAAGCTCCTCTTGCCGGAGTCTTGTTTTCTCAGTTTAAAACACTTTGTTCTTGAATGGCATCAATAGGAACTACAGAGGATCTTGGCGGGCGCCCGTCAAGCCTTGCCGCGGGGCGCTGCGACTGCCCGTGCAAAAGTTCGGGATACTAAAGGTACCCCTACATTAGTACACTGACAACAGGTATGACTATATTGATTCTGTCATAAAATCTTCATGGATGTACATGCATGACAAAAAACGCGATCTACTGTGACAAACACGTATTATCACAAAAGTGTATTTTTTTGTAGTGGATGCATTACATGGATAATATAACGCTGCCAAGTTTGAGCATATACCTCAGGGGGAAAATAGGACTAATCATCAGTCTCTGAATCCTCCTCTGAGGAGCACTATGTATCCATCAAGATGTCTACTTCAGCTGGTAGCATTGTCTGCTGTGAATACCTTGTTTTCACTCCAGATACTTCCATCACCGCTTCAAATGGCTGATGCACAGGAAGAGTAGTTGAATATACAAATGTTGTTGACAAATGGAACACGTAATACAAAAAAATGATTGCATGATATAATTCACATACATGATGATTGGCTAAACATCATGGTATTGCATAATTCACATATATAATTCCTTTGCAACAAGATAGCATTGCATAATTCAAATATATAATGTCTTGCAATAGGATGGCAATGCATAATTCACATATATGGTAATTAGACACTAAATAGGTGGCATTCACACAAAGCATGTCTAAACTAATCAAATGACATAGCAATGCAAGACACCATACACACGATACATAATCCTGCCAAGTTAGAGCATACACCTCGGGGGGAAATAACACTGGTCATCTGTCTCGGAATCCTCCTCTCAGGAGCTATCTATAACCAGCGAGCGAGATATGCGCTTCGTCAGATAGCATAGTCTACTCCGAAGACCTTGTTTTCACTCCAGAATTTTCCATCACCGTGTCAAATGGCTGATGCACATGAAGAGTAGTTGAATGTACTAACATTGTTGACAAATGTAATACGTAACGAAAAAAAGGATGACCTGATATAATTCACATATAAGATGATTGGCTAAGCAGGATGGCATTGCAAAATTCACATATATGATGCCTGGCTAAACAAGATGGCATTGCATAATTCACATAAACGATGAATAAACTAAACATATGGCATTCACACAAAGCATGTCTAAACTAAGCATATGACATATTTGATGTATAAAGTAAGCAATGCAAGACACCATATGCATGATATAACCAACATCAGCATGCCAAGTTAGAGTGATGACCTCAGGGGGGTAAATAGGAGTGGTCTTCTCCTTCTGAATCCCCCTCAGAACAGATATCTTCCTCTTGATTACAGTCCGAAATGGGTGGAGGGGGGTGCCTTTGCTCCTACCATGGACCGACGTCTGCATGAAATTTTATTGCCACGCAAGGCTCGTCTCTTTTGCTCTACATGTTCAGTTCCATTGTGTACAATAGCTAACATGCATAGGAGTAAAACATAGTGAGATTATGTAAGGAGTGCATGCAGAAATCCAGAGTGATGGTAGCAACCTATGGATAGACCCAAAACCAATGATAGCGGGCAGATAATGGCTCCAGTTAAAAAATACAGATAATGGCTTCTTTACTGTTTGTTTCCCACCCAACATGAAACTCATGGTAGACACCAGAGATTAACCAGTTAGTAGATAGATACTATTGATTGCGCCCCCGATATGTACCCCACAACCATTTAAAAACTCAAGTTTGACCATTAGTTTGGAGCTAACTCAGAGTCTAATCGGCAAACAGGACGATAAAGTAGCATGTAATATTAAGCGATGCATAACGTAAGAAAACATGAAAGAGTGCGACCTCTCTTGTGGACCCATATAGTCCTCAAGGTCATCTGCTCGGTTGATGATGGTAATGCAGCTGTCATGGCTGCTAGCAGCGGGGAAGAAGATCTGAGGCGGCAAAAGACAGTCTGGAGGCCGGATCCCTGTTGTGCTGGACCCTTCTGTCGTTGAAGCAGTTGAGCTAGGGTGGACGACGGTGCAGCAGGAGCGGGACAAACCACACAAGGTTTTCTTTGACAACTATCTGTAAGACAAGTTATTCTTTAAGGGCTCATTTGAATTGGAGGATTCTAACAACGCAGGGATAGGAAATACACAGCAATAGGATAGGAATGCACGTGCAAAATAGAGAATTTAGAAGAACATGATTTCTGCCTATCTGGGTGTTTGGTTCACAAGAATGGGAAGATCACATGATACAAAGAAGCATGGTGAGATTAAGTCAAACCAAAAGAAAATGTATGGTTATAATGCTATTATGCTACTATCTCTTAGTCTTGTGCTTCATGAATAGGAATTTGAAAAGGAGGACAAGTGGATATTAAAATTCCTATGGTTTTTCTTTCAAGGAGACACTAAAGGAACAAATCCTACAATTTTGCTTTGCTCCATTCCTTTGAACCAAATGCATGAATAGTAGTACCATAGGAAACTTCCAATTCCTATGTTTTTCCTTCACTTTTCCTTTCAAGCACTGGCGATTCTAGTAGGCAGGCATGTGCAAGGAAAAGCCTACACTAAAAAAATGATTTTGTGCTACTTCTACTACTTTGGACCTAGGCCACTGGCCTACTAACTCAATTCCCAGGCCCATCAACAAATGCACAACTCAAACGCACAGAGATAAATAATGATGGCGTTCAAGAGAGTCCATCACAGATAGCTAAGTTGCCTAGTACCTCACTGCTTTTCATATAGTAGGAGAAACTAATCGTATTTCACATTACTGTGTGTGCACAGTGGACAATATATATAACATGTATAGTAAAAAAGAGATGCAACAAGTGTACAACCTCTTTGGCGAAGCCATGTCGATCTCAGCGTGATTGGGTTGGTTAGTGTGGATGCTCTGCCTGACTTGGCTGTCGGAGGAGGGCAAGAAGATCTTAGGCATCTTGAGATGGAGCCCGGGGTACTGTTCAACTGTGATGGAGGGTTTCATCGTTGGAGCAGCTCCGGTGAGTTGTACGACGCCGAGGCTGAAGCGGGACAGGAGAGACAACAATAACCCGAGTGGAATTCTAATAGCATCTCCAATAGATGACGTAAAATACATAACCACAAAGTGCTAGATGTAAAATACATCGGCCGCTCATCTCTGAACTTAACTGTCGAAACTGAATTTAACTGTCGAAACCGAACTTAACTGTCGAAACTGAATTTTGCTGTCGAAACTGTATTTTACTATTGAAACTGAACGCACTAGTAGCAGAAAAGCGGTAGCAACAGCAGCAACACGTGCGAGAGCTACACGTCAGTCCACTGAAATTTTCATCTGTGTTTAGTTGATTTTCTAGCCATTGGTACGAAATCAAGGGCCTGCAGTTCATCTTCAACCTCCACCCCCCTGAGCCGCCGGCCACCACCGACCAAACCGCCACCCGCACCGCCTGCGGCCGGCGGTGCGCCGCCCCACCCGCCCTGAAACCACTCCCCACCGTCGGTCCGCCTCTGCCCTGACCATCCCTCTAGCCCCCCCCCCCCCCCCCCCCCCGTGCCGAGATTTTTCTCCGGCGATCACCACGCCACCGCCCCACCACCGCCGGTGACCACCACCCCCACCTTGAACCCTAAGATAGATAGTGGGGTACCTCCCCGGCAAGCCCCCCTCCCTGCTGCGGCTGTTTCTTCCTTAACTCCAGCGCCCCCCCCCCACCCCCTAAAAATCGACTGACCCAAATGTCGATTCAATCGACTGAAGTGTAGCTAAATCGGAGTAGCAACCGAGAAGAAGAGCAGAGCAGCAGCGCGACCGAGAGCTAAAGCAGCAACAACTCCTACTGATGTGGATGTCGCCTCCGAGGGAGCGACGCCATGGAGGAAGTGGCCGGTGATGCCGCCGTGGATGGAGCCGCGCCGTGTCGGCTCGGGACCGAGCACTAGCAGCACCATGAGATCGAATAAAGAAGAAAATGCGGCGATTAGTGTACAACCTATTTTGGTGGCGCTGATTAGGCCTCAGCTTCATTCGAGGAAACGGTGATGATAATTCTCTTTCGGTGGTGCAGGTGAAGATGGCGGTGTGGGAATGGAGGTGGCGCGGAAGATGAGGGGAACATCGGGGCAGCTCCTTGGACGTGGAGGATGGCGTGGCTGAACCGGCAGGACGACGAGATCGATGACGGATCCTCATCTGGTACGATGGATGAGGGAAGTCGAGATGTTGCTGTGGACGACGTCGTCGGGGAAGAGGCTCCGGCTGGGTGGCGGACGAAGGAGGGTGTGGGGCTTCGCGGGTTTTCGCGGCCTCGGTGTACGAATGCGTGGGTGGATGGGATGGGAGTGGGGAACCATGGCTCAGGGACGTGCTTGTCCAAAATGTGGGGTAAGTTACGAAAATACCCCCACCAATTTTGAGCTAGGCGGTTCTTTCGGTTCAGGGGTATCATAGGCATTTTGCATGTCGGGATTTCACAGGAGGTGGGAGTTTTCGCGCGCGTTGTAATTTTGGAATAGCAAGGCGCGGGTTGAGATGGAGGGAGTTGTTGGAGCACAACGAGACAAAGATATATCTTAAATATTTCGGGGTAACAAGGCGCGGGTTGAAATTTCTGGACAAGCCTAACGTGTACTGTACCAAATCAATTCGAACTTCCGTCGATGACAAAACAAAAAGAAATCAATTCGCAACACACAAGAGAGTCTAGTCCCGTGTACTATACCAAATCAATTCTCACTACAAATGTCATTCAAAACTTTGAATTCATGTTATGTTCAATTAAAATATTTCGCTACGTGTATAATGCATGCAACCTGTTACTCAAATGAACGTTTTAGTGCATTCCAAACGTATATACTATCGCCTCAATATGAACTAAATTTTAATTCATTTCTCTATTTGAATGAGATCTACAATAATGATTGTTGTGAAGTGAAACCATTTGAATTCGTTTCTCTATTTTAATAAGATCTACAATCATCATTATTGTGAAGTTAAACCATCATTTGTGTATTATCTTCACAGCACACCACATGATTACTATCAAGTTAGATATGAACTAAGTGTACTATATGAACTCGAACTCAATTTTTTGAATCCGCTTTATGTTGATTTCAAATCACAGTACATTTCAAGCTCTAGCTAGATCTTCATAATCTAAACCATGTCTCATATGTATAATGTGTTTATCACATAATGTATGGTGCCACGCCCCCTACGCCTACAAGTACTTAGATGTGAGTTCCAAACACCACACATTACCAAAAATTCAAATAAAATGTGAGATTGTTAATTATATAGTTTTGTTTAGATTGTTCGATATTTAGTTGTAAGATGCAAATGCCACAAATTATCACAAATTCAAATAAAATGTGAGATTGTTTGATGTATAGTATGAAGAAAGTATGCCCTAGAGGAAATAATAAAGTTATTATTTATTTCTTTATTTCATTATAATTTTTTATTATTCATGCTAGAATTGCATTAACCGGAAACATAATACATGTGTGAATACATAGACAAATATAGTGTCATTAGTATGCCTCTACTTGACTAGTTCGTTGATCAAAGATGGTTAAAGTTTCCTAACCATATACATGAGTTGTCATTTGATTAACGGGATCACATCATTAGAGAATGATGTGATTAACTTGACCCATTCTGTTAGCCTAGCACTTGATCGTTTAGTATGTTGCTATTGCTTTCTTAATGACTTATACATGTTCCTATGACTATGAGCTTATGCAACTCCTGAATACCGGAGGAACACTTTGTGTGCTACCAAACATCACAACATAACTGGGTGACTATAAAGGTGCTCTACAGGTGTCTCCGATAGTGTTCGTAGAGTTGGCATAGATCAAGATTAGGATTTGTCACTCCGATTGTCGAAGAGGTGTCTCCTGGGCCCTCTCGGTAATGCACATCACTATAAGCCTTGCAAGCAATGTGACTAATGAGTTAGTTATGGGATGATGCATTACGGAACGAGTAAGGAGACTTGCCGGTAACGAGATTGAACTAGGTATTGAGTTACCGACGATCGAATCTCGGGCAAGTAACATACCGACGACAAATGGGAACAACGTATGTTGTTATGCGGTTTGACCAATAAAGATCTTCGTAGAATATGTAGGAGCCAATATGAACATCCAGGTTCCGCTATTGTTTATTGATAGGATATGTGTCTTGGTCATGTCTACATAGTTCTCAAACCCGTAGGGTCCGCACGCTTAACGTTCGATGACGATCGGTAATATGAGTTTATGAGTTTTGATGTACCTAAGGTAGTTCATAGTCCCGGATATGATCACGGACATGACGAGGAGTCTCTAAATGACCAAGACACAAAGATCGATATATTGGATGACTATGTTTGGACCTCGGAAGGATTCCGGGCAAGGTCGGACAAATACTTGAGTACCGAGGGGTTACCCGGAACCCCCTAGGGAGTGTAATGTGCCTATTGGGACTTAGTGGAGAAGAGGAGGGGCGACCAGGGCAGGCTGTGCACCCCCTCCCCCCTCTAGTCCCAATTGGGACAAGGAGGGGGGCGCCCCCCTTTCCTTCCTCCCTCTCTCCTCCTTCCCTCTCTCCTACTCCTACTCTTGGAAGGGTTGAGTCCTACTCCCGGTGGGAGTAGAACTCCCCTTGGGGCGCGCCTAGGAGGGCCGGCCCCTCCCCGCCTCCAATCCTTTATATAGGGAGGAGGGGGGCACCCCATAGACACAAGCTGATCATTGATATTTAGCCGTGTGCGGTGCCCCCCTCCACCATAATCCACCTCGGCCATATATCGTAGCGGTGCTTAGGCGAAGCCCTGCCTCGGTAGCTTCATCAACACCGTCATCAGACCATCGTGCTGACGGAAATCTCCCTAGAAGCTCTACTAGATCGTGAGTTCGTGGGACGTCTCCGAGCTGAAGGTGTGTAGATTGCGGAGGTGCCATACGTTCGGTAGTAGGATCGGTTGATCGTGAAGACGTACGACTACATCAACCGCAATGTCATAACGCTTCCGGTTACGGTCTACGAGGGTACGTGGACGACACTCTCCCTCTCGTTGCTATGCATCACCATGATCTTGTATGTGCGTAGGATTTTTTTTGAAATTACTACATTCCCCAATAGTGGCATCCGAGCTAGTTTTATGCGTACATGTTTATATGCACGTGTAGAACACAAGTGAGTTGTGGGCGATAATAGTCATACTGCTTACCAGCATGTCATACTTTGATTCGGCGGTATTGTTGGATGAAGCGGCCCAGACCGACATTACGCGTACACGAGACTAGTTCTACCCGACGTGTTTCGCACACAGGTGGCTGGCGGGTGTCAGTTTCTCCAACTTTAGTTGAATCAAGTGTGGCTACGACCCGGTCCTTGTTGAAGGTTAAAAAACAACACATACTTGACGAAATATCGTTGTGGTTTTGATGTGTATGTAAGAACGGTTCTTGCTTAGCCCGTAGCAGCCACGTAAAACTTGCAACAACAAAGTAGAGGACGTCTAACTTGTTTTTGCAGGGCATGTTGTGATGTGATATGGTCAAGTCACACTAGTACAAGACCCGGCCTTAGTGCCGGTTCGTGACGGCCTTTAGTGCCGGTTCGCGAACTGGCACTAAAGAGTGGGGACTAAAGGTCCCCTCCCTTTAGTACCGGTTCGTAACGAACCGACGCTAAAGTGCCACCACGTGGCACAAGCCAGGGCCCGTTTGCGTGTAGGGCATTAGTACCGGTTTGGTAACACGAACCGGTACTAAATGTTTGGGTGTTTTTTTAATTTTTCTTTAATTTTTTGTTTTCAATTTAATTTACTGAATGTTTTACATTATAATGAGTTGTTAAATCATTAGGTGAAAGTACCGGGGATTAGTTTCGACTGGATGCATTATTGGATATCTCTAGCTACTAGCTAGCTAGCTAAGTGATCAAGTATATATATATATATGCCCATATCCATATTATACTTGATCAACTATAATATATACGGATATGGCATATACTTGATCACTTAGGTAGGATCCATCCAGCTGAAACTAATTTGCGGTTTCTTTCATTAAATGATATAATAACTCATCATCATCATATTAATCATCATAGTCATGCATTACCGCTAGCTATCTATCTAATCACCACCAACACTACTAGCTTAAAGAAGAAATATTCACTTGTACCAGAAGCAAAAATATCATCGAGTTCAACATGATTGTCATGATATTATAAGTGTTCATATATAACACCACAAAAAGCAAATCACTTAAGTTCATAACGAAGAACACGAACATGAAGGACAAGTACTAATTAAGAGCAGCATGAACTAGCTAAATCACTCCTGCTAGCTACTCTCTCTCTGGTAAAATAGCATAGAACATGTATAGCTCTCCTGATTGATCATACTGGAGCATGCAGATGAACCTGTCTCCTAATCGTGGGCTGCGCTTCTCATTTGCTACCCCCTAGAACCTTCTCTGCCATCATTTCACTATTAAGCATTCATCGCTTCTAGAAATCCTGAATGCATTCATGTGCAATGCAGGATACCTTGGCCGTAAGCTAACAATTGACATGTGACCTTTAGTGTCGATCCCCTGAGGCACAACTATCATCGGGAGTCCCTGTTGAAGAACATCATATAGTACTTAATTAATATACTTAGCAATGAAAGTTTAGCAAAAATATTATGTATGCAAAATATGCACTGGAGGACAAATAGTAAATATCTTACCATCATTCCTAAATAGATGTGACCGTAGTTCAATACCAATTACTATTGGTCGCACGTTTTGAGTACTAACATTTCTAAGTGCAGGAAGAAAATTTTGTCTTGACTGTATGAAGATCCTCAAGCCATGAAACATAATGACTTATCTCCTCGCAGTTTAGTTCAGCTCCGGGACAGTAGTAGGTCCTGTCTACCAAGCACCGGACATGTTTGGTTGAATGGAGATAAGCTGTCAATAGAAATTAGTTGTCAGTTATTTTTGAATAAGCAATATCAAAGACAAAAATATAGTTGAGAAGAACTCACATAATGGTAGAACTGGAGGCGTCTGCACATCGACCCATATGTCTCTATTACCTTCAATATCATCTTCTGGACGAAATATCAAAGGTGATAACCATACCAGGCTCAAATGCATAAGCCTTGCATAGTGCTTGCCAAGTTTTGCATTCAAAATAGGTGTACGTGTGTGCATTGTATACTTTGATGTTGAAAGTATAACCATCATGCTTAGTTTTCAGGTAAGCTCTCTTTACCTCCATAGTTTCCATATCTTTGAAACCTATCTTATCCAAGACAAAAATTCTTGCATGGCAGGGGATGCGCTAGTAGAATATTGAAAATTAAAAATTATAAGTCAGGCAAATGAAGCATATATAAGTCATGCTTAATTACGAAAACAGACTTGTCGTTGTGACTTACTGTATCGAATTCGAAGGTCACATCCAGCTTGATGCTGAATCGCCTACCATCAACAAGGAAATTTCTGTCGCACTGGCCGCGCTGGTCTTCACAGTATTCGCACATAATGAAATTTTTTCCATCGCCAGACGGCATTTCCTATGTTCATATTAGGTGAAACATTAAACACTCACTAATTCAATTAATTCAACAACTTCTATTAATTCAACTAAGCATTTGACTAAAAATAAACTAGTATATTAATTCAATTAGTTCAACTAAGCATTTACTAAAAATAACTAGTTATATATATTAATTCAACTAGTTCAACTAAACATTACTAAAAATAAACTAGTTATATTAATTCAACTAGTTTCAACTAAGCATATACTAAAAATAAACTAGTTCTATG